>CM060324.1:48981982-48989482 GCA_030674155.1 Stramonita haemastoma
AATCCAGTCTATCACTTTTTATATGATGATGGTGGTGCTGATGTTTTTGTCCATGATGATGGTAATAATACTAGTGTTTTTGTTGGTGGCGTTGATAGATGATGGCTGAAAGAGGAAAGGGGGGGGGGGGGTATATCCAGACCCTGACACCGCTTTTTTGGGGGGAACTCCAGGACTGTGCCCAAGTCCAGAGCTGGCCTACAGGGATAGCCTAGCCTAGGAGGAGAGGAGAGGACCGGAGATGCAAGTTGCAGATTCGGCTGTTCCTCTGTAATAGAGTTTTGACAAGGCGCGGGCAAGGGGGGCAAGTCGCCGCCATCTTAGCCGCCGCGGCCTGCCGTCTGGCAAATCAAATCACAGGAGAAACAAAGCAGCCTATCTCCCACGGGACCCCCCAGACACTCACCCTGAGTAAAGAGAGAGAGAGAGAGAGAGAGAGAGAGGAGAGAGAGGGGAGAGAGAGAGAGAGAGAGAGAGAGAGAGAGAGAAGAGAGAGATGTTAAAACCAATACTGAGGAAATCTTTACCCTCGCGTGCCCCCAACATTTTTCTATTCCCCGTCTGTCCCGAAACAATAGAATCTCGCTCATCTCGTCGCACGCACAGATCTTCTTCTGGAAAGACGAAGGCTTCTTATGGTTGGATTTTTTTTTGGGGGGGATGGGGGTATTATTCTTTTCTGTTTTGTTTCTGTTTTGTTGTGAATTCATTGTTGTAAGGTCAATCGGCTGTCGTCAGAAAAGAAGAAGATGGGACTAGATGATGATGGGGAGAGAGGAGGAAAAGAATGTGGAAAATCGAGGAATGGGATGAACGTTATCGTCTGCTCCATAGTGCCTCCATTCCGGTCTAAGTATTCTTTTCTTTGGTTTCAGAAAACACCAGACAGGCTCATTTTCGTGGGGGGGGGGGGGTTTGTTTGTTTGTTTGTTTTGTTTTGTTGTTTTTTTAAGCGAGCAGTGTAAATCTTGCTTTTCTTTCTTTCCTTCCACTTTCTCTTTGAGTACCCTGCCTTTCTTTGTCTATATGACATGGATGTTAGCCACACATACGTCCTGATATCCTGACTGTTCATTGATCACTGGATTGAAACCTTACTGATCATTTATTGATGGGCTCACACCTACCTCCCTGATCATTGATTAAATGGACTGATATTCATCAATCATTCACTGGAATGGGTCTGTACAAATTAACAGTAATTTGCTGAACTGGATTCAGTCACACTCCGTGAATCATTAGCCAACATTGCAAAACATCTATAAAGAATGTAGTTGGTAAATGCAGGATTCTTCAAATGGAACGCAGAAAACCCCAGAGGTTGGCAACTTCGTGCTGCTACACGGTGGATGATTGCGAAATGGCAGACAGTCAAGCACATGGGTGGCCTGGGGCATCCTATAATAATAATAATAATAATAATAATAATAATAATAATAATAATAATAATAATAATAATAATAATACATGGAGTTTATATAGCGCTATATCTTGTAAAAACAAATCAAAGCGCTTGCACTCGACCCTCATAACAAACAAGCAACCAATGACAATGAATAATTCTACACAATTCGAAAGCACACTCACACAGGGCGCGCACGCGCGCGCGCCGAGCACAACACACACACACACACACACACACACACACACACACACAACACACACACACACAAACACTTATAGAGGCTATACATTTAGGCAGGGCGTAAGGGAATTTCAAATGCTGAAGGCAGTGGACAAATAGGAAATGAAAACAGAAGGCAAAATCTTAGGTTTGAAACAAGTGTGTCTTGCCTTCACAGTGAGAGAACAATCCAGTTAGGACTAACATTATGATTTGAATGTTATTTTTAATCTTAAGGTGTTTTTTGTAGTGGACGAGACTGTGTTCGTTACTGTACAATAATCGCTGTTGAATGTGTTGGCCAAAATCGGGGTTATATTGTTTAAAGAGATCTTTTGTTAAATGATTATTTGATGAGAACAGTTTGAGAGAGAGAGAGAGTGAGAGAGAGAGAGAGAGAGAGAGAGAGAGAGAGAGAGAGAGAGGAAGAGATGAGAGAGAGAGAGAGAGAGAGATTAAGGGGGGGGGGGGGGGGCACAGGTGAGAATTGGTAGGTGAGAGTGTGTGCATTAAGAAATCCTGCAGCCTTTACCTTGGTTCACCAGGTACTGTCTGACTGTGCCGCTTCCTTTGACACTATAATCCCTACCGGTGTCCAACCAGAAAACTCCCCCCCCCCCTCCACTTATTTGGAATCATTTTAGTATTTAATTTACAGTCGATTATTGATATTATTATTACAATTAGTATATTAGTAGTACCGTAGTTAGTAGTAGTAAGTAGTAGTAAGTAGTAGTAGTAGTAGTAGTAGTAGTAGTAGTAACAGCAGCAGCACAGCAGCAGCAATTATCATCATCATCATCATCATCATCATCATCATCATCATCATCATCATCATCATACCTCTTCTTCTTATTGTTCTTCTTGTTGTTGTTGTTCTTCTTCTTCTTCTTTCTTCCTCCTCCTCCTCCTCCTCCTCTTCCTCTTTTTCTTCTACTACTAGAAGTAGTAGTGGTAGTGGTAGTGGAAGTAGTACTATCCCTTTTATCATCATTATCATCGTCATCATCGTCATCAGCAGCAGCAGCAGCATAATCACCACCACCATCATCATCATCATCATCATCATCATCATCATCATCATCATCATCATCATCATCATTATAGCTGTCTTATTTTTTCCTGTATCGGTTTTCATTCCATGTCATACATTTCAGGAGGCTGAGGGCAGTTTCACCTACTCAGATTTCTCTCTTCATCTCTGTCTCTCTGTATCTGTCCCTCTGTCTGCCTGTCTGTCTGTCTGTCTGTCTGTCTTTGTGTCTGTCTGTCAGTTTCGCACAGTGCCTAGTCTGTCCACCTGTCTATTCCTTTCATTCCTTGCCTATTTACCTACTTTGACGTGTTTATCTCCCTTCCTCCCTGTTGACATCAGCATCCCCCCCCCCCCCACCCCACCCTCCCTCTCTCTCTCTCTCTCTCTCTCCTCTCTCTCTCCTCTCTCCTCTCTCTCTCTCTCTCTCTCTCTCTTCTCTCTCTCTCTCTGTCTCTTCTGTCTCCCTGTCTGTCTGTCTCTCTCTTCTCTCTCTCTCTCTCTCTCTCTCTCTTCTCTCTCTGTCTCTGTCTCTGTCTCTGTCTGTCTTCTCTCTCTCTCTCTCTCTCTCTTCTCTCTCTCTCTGTCTCTCTCTGTCTCTGTCTCTCTCGTCTTCTGTCTCTGTCTCTGTCTCTCTCTCCTCTCTCTGTCTGTCTCTCTTCTCTCTTCTCTCTCTTCTCTCTCTCTCTTCTCTCTCTCTCTCTCTCTCTCTCTCTCTCTCTCTCTCTTCTCTCTCTCTCTCCTCTCTCACTCCATTCCTACTCTCATCACACACATCACACACATACACACACACCACACACACACACACACACACACACACACACACACACACACACACACACACACACACACACACACAAATATGGAAAGACAGAATGAGGAAAAGAAAGAGAGGGGCAGAGAAAGGGTGGCGTAAAGAAAATTAAGTAGAAATGATTATGAAAAACAAAGAAATAAAGAAAGAAAGAAAGAGAATAAACAAATATCAGGAAAGAAAAAAATGTGGGGAGGGAGAGGAATGGGTTGGGGAGAGAAAAAAGAAAACAAAGAGAAAAAGATGAGGAGTTGGGGAGAGTGAGCGAAAGAGATAGGCATGCTTCCTATCTGTCCAGAAAATAGGAAAAAAAAGATTTTTTTTTTAAAGTCCTAGGACAAGGATTAGAAGTGGGGCTGTTTTTCAGTGGCACACCCGTGTGGCACCCTTGTTGGCAGACTGCAGGTGGATCTAACTGTGGAGATAAACTTTCCCCCTCTCCCCCCTCCCCCCTTCCACCCCATCATTATACCCCCCCCCCCCCCCCCCCTTCTCCCTTCTTCCCCTCTCCCCTACTCTCCATGTTTCATTGTGTGTACAGTATTTGTTATATTGACGAATTTGCCGAGGGATTGAAAGTATAGGGGCGTAACTCAGCACTAAATGTTCCCGTTGAGATATTATAATGCGAGCGAATATTTAAAAAAAAAATTAAATTAAAAAAGTCATTCTCTTCTCCTCTGTCCAAAATATACACTTACATCACTGAGAGTGACGAACAGACTTTATACCTAGAAGACCACGAACTGAAAAGACTTCTCCTCTGATGTTCCCCTGCTTAATACAATCAATGTGGGTGTGAGGAACAGTCTTTGAATGTGTAGAAAGAAACATTATACAATGGAAACAAACGGAAACTCCTCGTTTCTCGACAATACAACTGTGGTGGTTATGTTCGAAGACCAAGCATTCATATCCCATTCTCAGATATTCCTTTGCGCTTGATCTTCGCATATGAAACTACTACAGGTTAGTCGGCGCACGGACGCTCGCACTACATTCAGTTGCCCCCACCCCCTCCCCCGTCAAAACTACAAAGTCGAACAAGTTCTTCCTCCACCCCCCCCCCCCCCCAAAAAAAAAAGGTCGTTTAACCTGATTTTTCAAGCTCACACACACACACCACCACACACACCACACACACAACACAACACACACACACACACACACACACACACACAACACACACAACACACACACACACACAACCAATTTTTTTTTTAAATTATCAGAAAATAGGAATCGTGTGTCTTGCATTTGAAGTCTTGCATTGGCAGCCCACCTGGTGAAGGAAAGGAGAAAAGGTGGGGGTGGGGGGGGTGGGGGGGATTCCCCCATGCATGAAGTGTTCAGACCCAGAAATGGGCGGGGGAGCTCTGGAGAGCCTGCCCACTTGAGGACAATCACCTCTTACGACAACAACGACACAACAGACTGGGTTGGGCATGAAAGGCAAAGAGGAAATAATTTTCAAAACTCCTGTAATCCCCATGTTGAGGGATGTCCCTCTCAGCTGTCATTTACAACCCCCTCCCTCCCTCCCTCCTCCCTCTCCCCTGGCCATTGCCACTGTGCCAAGGGCTGCTGATTTGACAGGGTTCTCTCCCTTGGCCATTCATCCCCCTGAAGCCCATGTGACCTGTGGTTCAATGATTCCCTCCCTTATGAACCCCCTCCCTTCTCTTCCCTTCCCTTCCGTATTAAAGTCACGCTCTTCTGACCCCGCTCTTTAGACCCCCCTCGCCCCCCTCTCTGTCAGTCAGTCTGTCCTGTCTGTCTGTCTGTCAGTTCTCTCTCTCTCTCTCTCCTCTCTCTCTCTCCTCTCTCTCTCTCTCTCTCTCTCTCTCTCTCTCTCTCTCTCTCTCTCTCTCTCTCTCTCTCTCTCTGTTAGTGTAGTGTGAGTGTGTGTGTGTGTGTGTGTGTGTGTGTGTGTGTGTGTGTGTGTGTGTGTGCGCGCGCGCGCCGCGCGCGCGCGGGCATTGTATCTTTGCGACACACCCTGGCCATGTAGGAGGAGGAGGAAAAAACAAGCTATATGTCACAAAACACAACACACACACTCACACACACACACACACACACACACACACACACACACAACACACACACACACACACACACACACACACACACACACACACACACACACACACACACACACACCCCCTGATAATAAAAAGTCCGTGCTTCAATCTACATGGGTGCCAGACTTACACGTCTCTGCACCGCCATGTGGCTATACTAGGCATCTGTGTGTGGTTGTTTTGTGGTGTGTGTGTGTGTTGTGTGTGTGTGTGTGGTGTGTGTGTGTGTGTGTGTGACACTGGCATGATAATAACGACAGGTGAGCTTGTTGATAAGACAGGATGTGTGTGTGTGTGTGTGTGTGTGTGTGTGTGTGTGTGTGTGTGTGTGTGTGTGTGTTGTGTGTGTGTTGGAGGGGAGGATGGTTAGGATAGGAGGGAGGGAGAGGAGTCAGGATGAGAAAGGGAGGGGAAGGAGGGGAGTCAGTAGGGGGTGGGGGGGGGGGAAGGGGAGCATCCCCTATAACTAGCATTGTTTCAAGCAGCTGCGCTGATTAGAAGAGGGCGGAAAGCAGAGCTCTGTGGCTGTATATCACAGGCCTGTGCTGACTGACCCTGTGTATATTACTGCTTTGGGGCGCAGAAACTCACTCCTCTCTTTATCGGTAATATAATATAAGGAAGAAAACAAAAGAGAGATAGAGAGAATAGTAAACCCACAATTACGAAGACAAAAAGCTGCTTTACACTACACAGACAGAAAGAAAGGAAAAAGATAGAGATTGTAGCAGAGAAATTCAGACAAGAAGGATATGGGGGGGTGGGCAGGCTATATAGATAATATAATAATAGATAATATATATAGATAATAATATATATATATATATATATATATATATATATAATATATATATATATATATATATATATCAGCAGTCTGCATCCTTTTTTGTGGTAGTTTTGCGCTTCAGCATTCGCGAAGAGTGTGTGTTTGAAATTTCGTTGAGAATCGGTATGGAAGAGTCATTCTTTGTTGAAGTCGGTTGTCAAATAGTGATTATATCACTTGATTTTGAGTATGTATTGTAAATTTTGAGAGGAGCACCTCAAAGAACCCATGGCAATCAAGAGAGTTGTCTCCTTGCTTGGCAAGATTCGTAGGAGAAAAACCACTATGATAGAGACAGCAAATACACATGCAGACAAGGAAATTATTCTTCTTAGAAAAAGAAGAAAGCACTGCCTTGTGGTGATGCACTCTCCCCAAAGGAGAGTTTCACTCTGATAAATCTGCTGTGACTGAAAAGTGGAATACAATACAATACATACAATACAATATAATACAATACAATACAATGCAGTACAATACAATGCAATAAATGTAAAACAAATACAATACAATGCAATAGCAATACGGTACAGTACAATGCAACACGTACGATACAATACAATACGATACATTACAATACAATACAATAGAGTACAATACAATACGATAATGTACATTACAACGCATGCAATACATGACCACATGCTCTCAAATGAGTAGGAACGCTGAGATGGTTATCTGATGAATTGGTGACACAAGATGTGTGGAACTTTCATTATTGTTTGGTGTGTTTTTTTCAGTTTTTTTTTTGTTTTGTTTGTTTTGTTTCGTTTTGTTTCGTTCCTCGGCTAGAGCTCCGAGGTTCGACTCACGATGGTGAGATGTTTGTGTATGCGACCGTTTTTTTCCCCCAACCATTAAGGTAGCCACATCAGACTTCGGGGATACAGTTGGGATTTGAACCTACCAATTTTTGCAGGATAGCGGAATATACCTTCCTACTCTTTCCAGTTTTCAGCTGTCGTGGGTTCTTTTAGACATGCACAAGTGTGAAAGCATACAGGCCTGAAACACACATCAAGGCGAGGGCCGGATGAAAATAAAAAAAAGTATAAGAGCGTTTATATTGTAACTCCTGGATTATGATTCCTTCATTCAGTGTGTCAAAGTTAA
>CM060324.1:48999482-49001434 GCA_030674155.1 Stramonita haemastoma
AAGACTCCGCACCAGGCACAACAGGCTAAATCACCATACGTCCACAAAGCTGAAACTTGCTCCTTCTCCACTGTGTGCCTGTGGTAAAGAAAACCAGACTGGCGAGCAGATTTTTTGTCAAACATGCACGCTATACAGCGATCTAAAGAAGATTATGTGGCCTACGGAGATAACCCTGCAAACCAAGCTGTGCGGCCCAAAAGAGGAGCTGGAAAGGACATGCCATTGTTTTTCCCAGTCACATCTGACTGTGTAAAGGGAACGGGAGAAGAAGAGTACAGTCTGTAGGTGTAGGGTGTATAGAGCCTGTGACTTACTCAGTGCAGTCTGTAGTCTATAGAGCCTGTGACTTACTCAGTGCAGTCTGTAGGTGTAGGGTGTATAGAGCCTGTGACGTACTCAGTGCAGTCTGTAGGTGTAGAGTCTATAGAGCCTGTGACTCACTCAGTGCAGTCTTTAGAATCTATAGAGCCTGTGACTTAGTGCAGTCTGTAGAGTCTATAGAGCCTGTGACTTACTTAGTGCAGTCTGTAGAGTCTATAGAGCCTGTGACTTATTCAGTGCAGTCTGTAGGTGTAGGGTCTATAGAGCCTGTGACTTATTCAGTGCAGTCTGTAGGTGTAGGGTCTATAGAGCCTGTGACTTATTCAGTGCAGTCTGTACTCTGTAGAGCCTGTGACTTACTCACTGCAGCCTGTAGGTGTAGTGTCTGTAGGACTCAGTGCAGCCTGTGGATGTAAAGCCTGTAGAGCCTGTGACTCAGCTGGCGCCTGCCTATGGGCTCATGGCTTAGTGGAAAACACTCCGTCTATGTCACCACACACAGTTGTTATGTCACCCCCTCCCCTTGGCTTGGGCGAGGCACTAGGCCTAGCTATCTGGTGGGTGCTTAGTATAGGTGCTGGCCCCTTCAGTGTGGGCTGAATCCCTTCCCCCACACCCCCACCTCCCTCTGTCTGTCTAATTGTCTGTGTGTGTGTGTGTGTGTGTGTGTGTGTGTGTGTGTCTGTCTGTCTGTCTGTCTGTCTGTCTCTGTCTGTCTGTCTGTCTGTCTGTCTGTCTGTCTGCCTCTCTCTCTCTCTCTCTCTCTCTCTCTCTCTCTCTCTCTCTCTCTCTCTCTCTCTCTCTCCTCTCTCTCTCTCTCTCTCTCTTCTCTCTCTCTCTCTGTTATACACAAACACACGCACGCGCTTGCACTCGGACACACACACACACACACATACATACATACATACATACATACATACATACATACACACACAAACAATATTGTCTACTTATTCTAACATATAGACCTACAATAATAACAAGAACATTAACAACAATAATGATAACCACCATCACCATCAACATCATCTTCATCCTCATCATAATGGGTAGGCGCCTGCACTTGTGGCGACGCGCTCTCCCCGGGGAGAGCAGCCAGAATTTCACGCAGAGAAATCTGCTGTGACATAAAGTGGTATAAAATAAAATAAAAATAAATAAATCATCTTTCCTTTCGTCACCACGCCCTGGGTGGGTGTGCAGTGCTATGAACACACATCCAACACAAACTTTTTGGGGTACTATGTGAACCCTCCTCAGACACAGTAGGAGGTGGGTGGGGGTAAGAGGGCAAGGGGTGGGTTGGGTAGGGCAGGGGAGGGCTGGAGACAGGGGGGAAGGTGGGTGGTGGTGGGGAGAGGACATGGGATTAGAGGAGACAGCAAAGAAGGTGGTGGTTGGGGACAGGCCATTTGTATTCCTCAGCAGCCATCCCCCCAGTGTCATAAACCACCTGCAACAATGGGGCCTAGTACCTGGGCAGTCAAGGCCAAGGGATGCATGGAAATGGCAGTCAAGTGCACCCTCGCTTTGTGTTGTGTTGTATTGTGTCGTCACAGTTTACCCCCTCATCTTGCTGCTGCCTTTATTCTGTGTGTGTAAGGGAGGAGGGGTAGGGGGGGGGG
>CM060324.1:49009034-49019034 GCA_030674155.1 Stramonita haemastoma
GGGAGGGACAGAGGGAAACATGAGGAACACCCAGACCAAAAAATGGATGGGGTGACTGCAGTGGTTAGTGGTGACCCTTGACCCAGCCCACTCCATCAAGGTGCCCTCTGGTGACAACCCCTGGCGTCAGGGGAGACCACTGGCTGGTGCCGTGAGGAGGGCAGTCCGGCCTGCGTAACGTCAAGGAGAAAACAGATGAGATAATGAGATTAAGTCCTTTAGCCTCTCCTTCTCCCTCCAACCCATTCCCCCTCTCACCCCCCCCCCCCTGTGCCCTCTCCTATCCCTCCCCCCCCCCCCCCCCCCCCCCCCCTCTCTCTCTCTCTCTCTCTCTCTCTCTCTCTCTCTCTCTCTCTCTCTCTCTCTCTCTACTCTTTCTGTTTTGGGTAGGTGGTGTGTGAGAAGTTGGAGGAATCGGTTTATTTATCATTCAGTTACATTGTCTTTTACTTGCCTTATTATTGTTCGAAAGAGGCTATGCTACTTCTTCCAATGAGCTGCTTTCTGAAGGTTTTCTTTTGTGTTTTTAATAAACTTTTTCTGTCTAAATCGGCATAAACTTCTCTTTTGATTGCCCGTGCAGAATTTTGCTCGTGTTGGTGGCTCATCGCTGTACTTTCCTCTAGGTTGACTGAATATGCATCACTCATTAAGAACTTTCAATCTCCTATGAGAAATACAAAATTTCGCCTGCAACATCCAGTGCACCTTTAGAATGGAGAAGCCAACAAAAAAACACGATGTAAAGCGCAGCAGTTTCATCCGCCATAGCTGTGCACTCTAGACGACAGCAGCTGAACAGTCTACCTGCCCATTCTGTTCCATGGAACCCAGCTACTCTACCAAGATCATGAGAAACCAACCACAGGGAGCCTGAGATCCACACCACTGATCAGTTTGGGGCATCAAAAGGAATTCAGAGCAACACCAGTAAGAAGGCACTCACCCTGGCCATGGTAGAAGACTTCTATCCAGAACAGGCCTGGATCCACGTCTACACAGATGGATCAGCAACAGACACTGTCTCCAATGGAGGAGCAGGAGTGCTGATCAAGTTCCCATCTGGAGAAGGACAAACAGCAAACCTCCCAACAGGGACACACTGTACCAACTACCGTGCAGAAATCCAAGCCCTGAAACAAGCTGCCACCATGGTCAGACACTCCAGAGATTAATGCCAGCAAGTGTTGTTGTTTTTTAACTGATACACTATCAGTCCTACAAGCTCCGTCTGCAAACAAAGAGACAGAACTCCAAAAGGAACTACAGCTTCTTGCACAAAACAAACGTGTAGTGCTGCAGTTGATCCCTGCCCACTGTGGCATACCTGGCAACAAACAGGCTGATGAACTTGCAAAACAGGATGCATAGAAAGAACAGTGCGAAAGTGGCCTAACCTTCCATGAAAAGAAGACAATCATCATATCAATGGCCTGACCCAGAGTATAGAAGGACGACTGCCACCACCTCAAAAGAGAAGATCAAGTCATAATTCTAAGACACCGCACCAGACACAGCAGACTAAACCACCATATTTCCACAAAGTTGAAACTTGCTCCTTCTTCCCTGTGTGCCCGTGGTAAAAAAAAACCACAAACAAACAAAACAGATTGGCGAGCACATTTTTTAAACATGCAAGCTATACAGTGATCTGAAGAAGATTATGTGGCCTACGGAAATAACCCTGCAAACCAAGCTGTACAGCCCACGAGAGGAGCTGGAATGGACGTGTCATCGTTTTTCCCCAGTCACACCTGACTGTGTGAGGGGAACGAGAGAAGAAGAAGAGTGCAGTCTGTAGGAGTAGAGTCTATAGAACCTGACTTAGTGCAGTCTGTAGGTGTAGGGTCTATAGAACCTGACTTACTCAGTGTAGTCTGTAGTCTAAAGAGCCTGTGACTTACTCAGTGCGTCTGTAGGTGTAGGGTCTATAGAGCCTGTGCCTTACTCAGTGCAGTCTGTAGGTGTAGTGTGTATAGAGCCTGTGCCTTACTCAGTGCAATCTGTAGGTGTAGTGTGTATAGAGCCTGTGCCTTACTCAGTGCAGTCTGTAGGTGTAGTGTGTATAGAGCCTGTGCCTTACTCAGTGCAGTCTGTAGGTGTAGTGTGTATAGAGCCTGTGCCTTACTCAGTGCAGTCTGTAGGTGTAGTGTGTATAGAGCCTGTGCCTTACTCAGTGCAATCTGTAGGTGTAGTGTGTATAGAGCCTGTGCCTTACTCAGTGCAGTCTGTAGGTGTAGTGTGTATAGAGCCTGTGATTTACTCAGTGAAGTCTGTAGGTGTAGTGTGTATAGAGCCTGTGCCTTACTCAGTGCAGTCTGTAGGTGTAGTGTGTATAGAGCCTGTGCCTTACTCAGTGCAATCTGTAGGTGTAGTGTGTATAGAGCCTGTGCCTTACTCAGTGCAGTCTGTAGGTGTAGTGTGTATAGAGCCTGTGATTTACTCAGTGCAGTCTGTAGGTGTAGGGTCTATAGAGCCTGTGACTTACTCAGTGCCGTCTGTTGAGTCTATAGAGCCTGTGACTTATTCAGTGCATTCTGTAGGTGTAGGGTGTATAGGGCCTGTGACTCAGTGCAGTCTGTAGGTGTAGGGTCTGTAGGACTCACTGCAGCCTGTGGATGTAGAGCCTGTGACTCAGCCGCCTGCCTATGTGCTCAACCCTTAGTGGAAAACACTCCGTCTATGTCACCACACACAGTTGTTATGTCACCCCCTCCCCTTGGCTGGCGAGGCACTAGGCCTAGCTATCTGGTGGATGCTTAGTATAGGTGCTGGCCCCTTCAGTGTGGGCTGAATCCCTTCCCCCACACCCCCACCTCCCTCTGTCTGTCTAATTGTGTGTGTGTGTGTGTGTGTGTGTGTGTGTGTGTCTGTCTGTCTGTCTGTCTGTCTGTCTGTCTGTCTGTCTGTCTCTGTCCGTCTGTCCAGTCAGTCAGTCAGTCAGTCAGTCTGTCTGTCTGTCTGTCTGTCTGTCTGTCTGTCTGTCTGTCTGTCTGTCTGTCTGTCTGTCTGTCTGTCTGTCTGTCTCTCTCTCTCTCTCTCTCTCTCTCTCTCTCTCTCTCTCTCTCTCTCTCTCTCTCTCTCTCTCTCTCTCTCTCTCTCTCTCTCTCTCTCTCTCTCTCTCATACACAGACACACGCACGCACTTGCACATGCGCGTGCGCGCACACACACACACACACACACACACTCACACTCTCACACACATACATACATACACACACAAACAATATCATCTTCTTATTCTACCATATAGGCCTATAATAATAATAACAACAACAATGATGATGATGATGATGATGATGATGATGATGATGATGATGATGATGATGATGATGATGATGATGATCATAATAATCATAATAATCATAATCATAATATAAAAAAAGATCATCATAATCATAATCATAAATCTTTTCTTTCGTCACCACGCCCTGGGTGGGTGTGCAGTGCTATGAACACACATCCAACACAAACTTTTTGGGGTACTACGTGAACCCTCCTCAGACACAGTAGGAGGTGGGTGGGGGTAAGAGTAGGGCAAAGGGTGGGTTGGGTAGGGCAGGGGAGGGCTGGAGACAGGGGGGGAAGGTGGGTGGTGGTGGGGAGAGGACAGGGGACTAGAGGAGACAGCAGAGAAGGTGGTGGTTGGGGACAGGCCATTTGTATTCCTCAGCAGCCATCCCCCCCGTGTCATAAACCACCTGCAACAATGGGGCCTAGTACCTGGGCAGTCAAGGCCAAGGGATGCATGGAAATGGCAGTCAAGTGCACCCTCGCTTTGTGTTGTGTTGTATTGTGTCGTCACAGTTTACCCCCTCATCTTGCTGCAGTCGTTCTCTCTCTGTGTGAGTGTGTGTGTAAAGGGGGGGGGAGAGGGGGAGTATTATGTGTGTGTTTGGCTCTGGGTATTGGTATGGGTATGGGTATTGGTATGGGTATGGGTATTGGTGTGGGTGTGGGTATGGCTGTAGGTGTGAATATGGATGTGGGTGTGGATATGGGTATGGATGTGGGTATAGATGTGGGTCTGGGTATGGATGTGGGTATAGATGTGGGTAAGGCTGTGGGTGTGAATATGGATGTGGGTATGGATATGGATATGGGTATGGATGTGGGTATGGATGTGGGTATAGATGTGGGTCTGGGTATGGATGTGTGTATAGATGTGGGTCTGGGTATGGATGTGGGTGTGGATGTGGGTATAGATGTGGGTGTTGCTGTGGGTGTTTGTATATGTACGAGTGTTGCTGTGGGCGTTTGTATATGTAGGAGTGTTTCTGTACTGGGGCTGTACTGTGGGTGTGCAGGCGGGGAAGAAGCTCAGCGTGGCTCACCGGCACCCCACCCGCCTGCAGAGGATGCTGGTCACCGACACCCGCATCATCACCGCCTCCCCGGAGACCCCGGGGACCATGACCGTCCTCAGCTTCTGGTGACCCCCTCCTCCTCCTCCTCCTCCTCCTCCTCTTCTGCTGCTGTTCCTGTTGCTCCTGCTGCTGCTGCTCCTGCCTTCAGCCTTGAGTCCAGCAGCACACTCTGCGGCCTTTTCTTTGTCGCTGTCTCTGTATTTCTGTCTGTCTGTCTGTCTGTCTGTCTCTGTCTGTCTGTCTGTCTGTCTGTCTCTCTCTGTCTGTCTCTGTCTCTGTCTCTCTCTGTCTCTCTCTCTCTGTCTGTCTGTCTGTCTGTGTGTGTGTCTGTCTGTCTGTCTGTCTGTCTGTCTCTGTCTGTCTGTCTGTCTCTCTCTCTCTCTCTCTCTCTCTCTCTCTCTCTCTCTCTCTCTCTCTCTCTCTCTCTCTCTCTCTCTCTCTCTCTCTCTCTCTCCTCTCTCTCACACACACACACACACACACACACACACACACACACACACACACACACACACACACACACACACACATATACACACACACACACACACATATACAGAAGCAAGTCAAAACGAACTGATGGACCCTTGTGCCTTTCTGTCAACAGGCATTTAAACATTTATCTGAGACTGGTTATTATTTCCGTTACCAAAAACAGCTGTATTCGACGGTGAAAGCCGCTTTGTGTTTTCCGTCGGTTTGTTCAGAATGCTATATAATTCTGCTAAACGCAATGCAACTTTACACAATGGCTGAACTCGTTTGCACTATGGAGCTGAATCTGTTCAATTTTAAGTTGATAATTATGCCAATAACTAGAGCATTTACTACTGCTGGTATTTCAGTGTAAGAAAAACATGGGTTTTTTTGTTTTTTTAATGACATGACTATTATGCAAATGTTATGTTATGCTTGTGAATATTTAGAAATGTTTTTCACACTGGTTCAAGGTTTGTTCGTGCATTTAGGCAATGACATAAGGAGGGTCAACACTATTTGGCTGTTTTGTTTTGAAAACACCGACATACCCTTATAATAATGGGTTTTGTTTGATAAGAATTTTTGAAAAGCAACTACAGCTAGCTTGTGGTCTTATTAAAGTAAATTGTTTCTGGAACGTGTTGCTGGAACTTTTTTCTAGGCTAAAGCTCCGAGGCTCACCAATGGTCAGATTTGGTCTGTGCGACTGTTTTTGCCTACCATGTTTGTTCCTTTTTATTATGTCACCTCCTTCTTCTCTACTTTCTGCCTTCTTGGTCCTTCTCCTGCCTTTCTGTCCCAGAAAGACTTAAAAAAAAAAAAAACAGTTCTCTACCACGCTAAACTCAGATGTGCTGGGCCTGACTTGTCAGGTGCGTAACGGCAGCCCGGCGTGTTTTCGCTCATATGACCAACAACAACAGTTGCTGTCTAAAAGGCTGACGATGCCGATGTAGTAATGGCCATTGCTACTTCTGGACAATCTGTTGGGAATGATCTCCCCTAACCAACTTTGCCAAAAGTCGTATTCTCCTTCTCCTTCTTTTCTTCTTCTTCTTCTTGTTCTTGTTCCTCTTGTACTTGTTCTTCTTGTACTTGTTCTTCTTTTTCTTCTTCTTCTTCTTCTTCTTCTTCTTCTTCTTCTTCTTCTTCTTCTTCTTCTTCTCGAAAATAACTCAGATAAAATTATTTTCTTAAGAAAGAGTTAATATCTTTACCTTAACCTGTTTTTATTAATATTGTGTATTATAATTATGCTATTTATTTCGTAAGTACAATGAAATATTTGTTAAAAAGAAAGAAAGAAAGAAATATTTGGTGGAGTGTGTTTGTGTGTGTGTGTGTGTGTGTGTGTGTGTGTGTTGTGTGTTGGGGGTGTGTGTGTGTGTGTGTGCACGCGTGAGCATGTGTGTGTGAGTGTTTGTGTGTGCGCGTGTGTGTGTGTGTGTGTGTGTGCGTGCGTGCGTGTGCGGTGTGTGTATGTATGTGTGTGTTGTGTTAGTTTTAAAACAGGAGGCTGGACGATGATTATCAAGTATATTCCTTTGAATTTCAGCATTTGGACTATTTAAACCAAAATGGCTTGTGTGTTCTTTAGGAGTTCGCTTCTTACTTGCTTGAATTGGACTTTATCTTTTACATATGATTGGAACTCGTACTGGTGAATACACTGTCAGTATTTTGTGAGGTTTTATTATCATTATCGAATGATATTTGTTTAATTTCTATTCATACAAAAGTGGTGAGTGAGTGAGTGAGTGAGTGAGTGAGTGATGTGTGTGTGTGGTTGTGTGTGTGTGTGTGGTGTGTGTGGTGTGTGTGTGTGTGAGTGGTGTGAGGTGGAGTGGGTGGTGTATTTGTGTGCTTTTGTGTGTGTGTGTGTGTGTGTGTGTGTGTGTGTGTGTGTGTGTGTGTGGTGTGTGTGTGTGTGTGTGTGTGTGAGACACTGTGTACAGTGTGTGTGTATGTGTGTGTATGTGTGTGTGTGTGTGATGTGTGTGTGTGTGTGTGTGTGTGTGTGGACGTATAGTTGATCTTTGACAGAATTGTTTGTTTGTTTGTCTGTTTTAACCTAAGCAAGGTATGGTATATATCATAACCGTTTGATTATAATCCTTTGTTGAGAAACGTGAATTTTGCAAAGCATTTGTGATCAGTACTGAGAACAATCTCCCCATGATTGTATTATGTTATTTGAGGAGTATTTTTGGATTGATTTTCATTAAAGAATTGGAAACAAAAACCAAAACTTATCCAGCCCAACTTTGTTTTAAATTGTGTGTGTGTGTGTGTGTGTGTGTGTGTGTGTGTGTGTGTGTGTGTGGTGTGTGTGTGTGTGTGTGTGTGATGTGTGTGCCTATGTGTGTATATAAAGGTGTGGGTTTGTGCGTACGTGCGTGCGTGCACACGTGCGCAATATTAGTATATATAGATTTGATATAGTATATGGTATATAATATAATATAGATATATAAAAGTGTGTTGGTTGTGTGTGTGTGTGTGTGTGTATGTGTGTTGCGAGCACACGCGTGCTTCTGTATGCACACTTGCCAGTGTGTCTGCCTGCAGAGTGTTTCTCGTGCATGCATCTGCAGTCAGTGTGTGTTTGGCGAGGAGAGCGCAGCAGCGAGAGAGTTTAAATTGAATAAGGGGGAAAGAGAGGAAGATCAACACAGGCAGCTGACACTACCGTCATTGATGGCCCGATAATTGACAGATTTTACCCCCTTCTCCTGGCCCCCACCTTCCTCATCTTCCCCCCCTCTCACCCCCGCCCCCATCCACCTCCACTGTTAAAGCCAGGTGTCCCCACACCCCAAAACCCCACTACCTCACCCCAAAAGATAAGGTAAAAAAAATAGTATAGTTTTTATCTTAAAAGAAAGTTATATACAACTAATTCTGTAAGTTTGACTCAGCAATATACTAACCAACTGCAATCATCAAAAATTCTCTTTTAAAAAAAAAAAAAGACTCAAAGAAATGACTGAATGAATGACAGAACAATACATATATTATAATAAGAATCCCCACATTGATTTTGTTTTCAAGAGAAAGAATTTTGATGAGAAGATGATGAAGAGGAGAGGAAGAGGGGTGAGCATTAGTATCAGCTGCTCGCACAGGAGCACACACACACACACACACGTGCACACACACACACGCACATACACACACGCACACACACAACACACGCACACACAGCACCACGCACACACACACACACACGCACGCACCACACACATACACAGCACGCCACACATACATGCAAGCACGCACGCACGCCCACAGCATCCCCAGAAGGGGGATGGAGGGGGAGCTGTCAGTATAAATAGCATCCCACTTTCTGGATATTCTGTGCTAAGAATTCCCTCTTTTCTATCCCTCTTTTTGTTTCTGCCTTGTGCCCTATTTCTTTTCTTCCTGTCATCGTCTTCTCGTCTACTTTCTGCCCTCTCGGTCCACCATTCTCCTGCCCCCCCCCCCCCCCCCTTTTTTTCCCAGAAACAAAGAACTTCAAAAGATAACAATTCTCTCCCAGTAGACAGAAGTCCGATACACTTGGCCTGACTTGTCAGGTGTTTAATTTAACGGCAGCAGCAGCACAACGTATTTTCGCTCAAATGACAGACAATGATACTTGCTGTCTAAGCGTTCGATGACTTCGAAGAAGGCCAGCTATAACAAACGGTCAGTCTCAGAGTGTGAAAATATCGTTTATTAGTTTGTTTTTTATTGATTTTCGGCATCTTCCGACACCTTACTTTTCCTACTTTTTTATATGTTTTTAATGATATTTTTTAATCTACCCATTTCACCAACTTTAAAAATATTGCAATTAGTTCTTTGCGAAATGCAAGGATTGACTTCACTAAAAATACCCTCCTGTACTTCCTATTATCCCCACCCACTTTCATCCTGTATACTCTTGCACCCTTTACCCCCCACCCCCACCCCACCCCCACCCCACCAACCTTCCAGGGTGGAAAGAAAGGTGGGTGTAGGTACGCAGGTGCAGAGGGGCGGTACCCAGCCACAGGGTCCGATGTCGGCTGCTTATTTGGCCGGGGAAAGGGGAGCCCCGACCTGTACAAATACACACACACACACACACAGCTTCCTCCTGCTGCTGCTGCTATTCCTTCAGAAACACCACCACCACCTCAGAATACCAAGTCTGGCACCCACACTACACTACACTACACTACACTACACTACACTACACTACACTACACTACACTACACTACACTACCCGTTTACTTCTTTCTACTTCCAAGACTTGCAGATTCTTCCTGTGAATGACTTATTAGTATAGTATGCTCCATCTTGTGGAACTGAGACAGACAGACAACAAAGAAACAGAGACAGGCAGAGATAGACAGACAGACTGACAGAAAGAAGAGGGAGGGACAGATAGACAACAGATGGAGGGACAGACAGACAGACAGACAGAAGAGGGAGGGAAAGACAGACAGACAGAAGAGGGAGGGACATACAGACAGAAGAAGAGGGACAGACAGCATGCAGACAGAAGAGGGAGAGACAGATGAAGAGGGACATATAGACATTCATTCATTCATTCATTCCACTATATCGAGGACGACAGAAGAAGAGGGAATACAGACAGACAGAAGAGGGAATACAGACAGACAGAAGAGGGATATACAGCCAGAAGAGGGATATACAGACAGACAGAAGAGGGATATACAGACAGACAGAAGAGGGATATACAGACAGACAGAAGAGGGACATACAGACAGACAGAAGAGGGATATACAGACAGACAGAAGAGGGATATACAGACAGACAGAAGAGGGACATACAGACAGACAGAAGAGGGCAGACAGAAGGGACATACAGACAGACAGAAGAGGGACAGACAGAAGAGGGAGGAGGGACAGACAGAAGAGGGAGGACGGACAGACAGAAGAGGGAGGGACACACAGACAGAAGAGGGAAGGACAGACAGACAGAATAGGGACAGACAGAAGAGGGAGGGACGGACGGACAGACAGAAGAGGGAGGGACGGACAGACAGAAGAGGGAGGGACGGACAGACAGAAGAGGGAGGGACGGACAGACAGAAGAGGGAGGGACAGACAGACAGAAGAGGGAGGGACAGACAGACAGAAGAGGGAGGGACAGACAG
>CM060324.1:49024034-49036534 GCA_030674155.1 Stramonita haemastoma
TCACAAACGCTGCTTTCACTATTGATAATATTTATAAAATAAAAAAATAACAGTTGAACTGAACCAGAAGAGATGCAGCTAATGTCATTATCACTGACAAAGAGCGCTAACTAGGGGCAGCCTGTCTTTCTGTCACTTAGATAAACCACGCCTTCCTTCTCTTGTCTCTACTGGACCCCATCCCTGGGATCAATCTTTGATCAGATGTTGTGGGTTTAAGGGGGAATTCAGACCAAATCTCCCCGAAGTCGGAATGCATTTACCTATTATGGTTGGGGAAAAAAACCCGGCCGCATAGGCAAAAATCTCACTAGGCCTATTCGTGAACTTCGATGCTCTAGCCGGGAAATGAAAATAAAATACACAACCCCAAAACAAAACAAAATCAAATCAAGATCACCCAGTTTCATCAGGTTTAACAGTTGGTGTTTGTTTGTTTGTTTTCGTTCTTGAGTTGTTGATTTTGTGTTTATTTTTTGTTTTGGAGGTTGTTGTTTTTAGTTTTCGAATTTTTCTTTTTGTACAGAGGTCCTTATAACGGTAGAAAACAGTGTGGTTGTTTTGAAGTTATGAAGAAGGATTATGTTTTGAATCACACAACAGAAAAAGCTGCATGTGGCGAAGATCATCCAATGAATATCATGACACTTTGAAGAACGAGAAACAGAAAGCTATAGAAAAGCTGACAACATTTTAAAGATATAACATGATCGTCACTTAATAACTGAAACCATTGGGTGTAGTGAAGATGCTGTTGATATTTACAGTGAAAATGTCAATGGCAGAATAAGCGTTGGAGGCAGAGGAGAGGGGGGGGGGGGGGAGGAGGAGTTAAAACCCTGTTGAGTAAACCTCGGTGGCATGTGTCAAACAGTTCTAAGATAAAGCATCTTGATCTGCACCTGTAGCCCAAGTCTCTCTCTGAGAGAGAGAGAGAGAGAGAGAGAGAGAGAGAGAGAGAGAGAGAGAGAGAGAGAGAGAGAGAGAGAGAGAGAGAGAGAGAGAGACAGAAGACAGACAGACAGACAGACAGACAGACAGACAGACAGACAGACACGACACGCACGCACGCACGCACGCACGCACGCACGCACGCACGCGCACACACACACACACATCCGCACATGGATTCCTTGTCCAGTCTGCGGTGGCGTCCGTCCCTCAACCCCTTTGTTGTTGTTGTTTTGTATTATTTGGGTTTTTGCTAATTATAGATTTTAAAATTTGTTTTGTTGTATCTTTGGTTTCTTTGTCTGGTTGTTCGGGGTTTTGTTGAGGTGTTTTTTGTTTGTTTTTCTTTGTGTTTAAGTTGTTCTTTAGTGTTTTTTTGTTTTGTTTTGGTGGCTTGCTTTTTTGTTGGTAGTTTGTTGTACTTATTGTGGGTCCACCACTTTCTCCCCCCACCCCCATCCCACCCACCCACCCACCTCCGTCCAAACAGTTCTTCACAGAAGTTTTGACAAGACTTTAGGATCTTGTAACATGACCATACCAATATAATAACTTTTCTTGTCTTAATTTAATCGCCAAGTTTTTTGTTGTTGTTTGTTTTTTGTTTCATCTCCCCAGAATATAAATTCAGGCAGGAGATAGCCCACACACATGTATCAACATCCACATACCCACCCACCAGCCCCGATGGGAATTTTCATAAGTGCTGACTCCACTCTCCCTTAAAGTCCTTCGATGAGACTATAAACCGAGACCCCGTGTGCGAACTCACGAAGAACATCTTTCGCATACGTTAAATCCTGTTCCGCTTTTTGTAAGAGTAGGCAGGCCATTGTGTGTCAGTGGGAACAGACGACAATATTAACAAAACTGCATACACACGGGGACTGGATGTTAAAAAAGCACATGAGTGCTTATTCCATTATCTTCGATATAAAAGAATAAAATATAAAAATAATATAAAATAAACCGGCGCAACAATGTTGCCTGCTCAGGGCAACTTGGCATCTCGGATAGGACGTGTGTTGTGGACGTGACACAGGCAGGCAGACAGGCAGGTACCCCAGTGCTGCCAATGCCTCGGCAGCTGTCACAAGTGCCAACACTCTGGCACGTAGGGGCGCGCGCTAATGAGAGTGCTAAATAGTTGCTTCATTCACCTGTCTGCCTGCCAGCCTGCCTGCCTGCCTGTCTCTCCAGGCCCTGTACTCTCCTAGCCTACCACCACTTATCGCCCTTTACTCCCTCCCTTGTCTGCCTGCTGCCTGGGGGAGGTGGGGGTGGGTTAAAAGGGATAAATCGCTGTGTGTGTAGACTACCGGGAAAATGTTTTCTACTTCTGGCTGTCCAGTCTATCTAATCAATCCTGTTTGAGTTTTTGGGGGGTTCGGCTTTTTTGTGTGTGTTCCTATGTGTTATATTTTCCTTTTGTTTGTTTATGTCTGTATCCGCCTGTCTGTTTTTCAGTCTGTCTGTCTGTCTCTGTCTCTGCTGCTGCCTTCCTCATCTCTCTTCCCTCCCCCCCCCCCTTCTCTCTCATTTTTATTGTCATTGAATATTCCCCCTTTGTACCTTTTGTGTCCACACTATCAAGTTTTGCAATATGGGTGGCGCTGGTCTTGTGGTGATGCGCTCTCCTCGGCAAGAGCAGCCCGAATTTCATGCGGAAGAAATCTGCCATGACATTAATGTGGTACACAAAATATCAAAATAGGAAATGATGCAGTTGTTGGAGGAAATTTTTTTTTTAAAAAACAACAACAAAAACGCGTGTATGAAAATGTTAAACCAGGTAAAAACAAAACAAAACAGAACCGTTTAAAGATCTGTATACGCGGTAATTGCTGTTTTCTTCAGGGGTTTTCGTTTTTTTTCCAGCAGACCATCTCATAGGGAAACAAATACAGTTGCATACAGGAAAAATTATAAAAAAATGGATGGGCGCTGCACTTGTGGCGACGCGCTCTCCCGGGGACAGCAGCCCGAATTTCACGCAGAGAAATCTGCTGTGACATAAAGTGCTACAAAATACAAAGTACAAATAGGTACTCTCTAAAGGAATCAGTTTTGCTATTTATAGATCTTCTCATGCAATGTGTGTGGTTTAGTTGGTTTGTGTTGTTGTTTTGTTTTTTTTTAAGGGGGGGAGGGGGGAGGGCTGGAGCTCTCAGGTTCCCCAATGGTGAGATTTTTGCGTACACGACTGTTGTAGCCCACCATTAAGGTAGCGGTATTCCGACTTCGGGGAGGATGTCTACACACGACACCACTGATGGCTTGTATTTATTTGGGGGGGATTAAACTTAGGAGGGGGGTCATCAATTCTTACCAGTACGAATGGCCTACTCTTCCAAAAGGCAGCATGGGTTTTAATGTGTGCGCAAGATGTTCTGCGTGCGTTCGGCACAGTGCCTCGGTTTACAGTCTCACCCGAAGGGTTTTCGGTGGAGTGGAGTGGAGTCAGTGCTATGTTAAAAACTCTGGGGGAAACCCTTGGAACAAGCTGTCTGCTGTGGCTGGAACCCCGACTGGATTCCGGCCTTTTTTTATTTTTTATTCCGAGGATAATGGAATAAGCACTCATGTGCTTTTTATTTCTTACTCTCCGTTATATGCAGTTTTGTAAATTTTGTCATCCGTTCCACCACCACACAATAACCTACTCTTACGAAAAGTGCAACGGATTTTAACGTGTGCGCTTGATGTTCTGCGTGGTTCGCACACAGGAACTTGGTTTGTAGTCTCATTCGAAGGCTTTTGGTGGGAGTGGAATCGGCACTGATGTTAACTCCTGAGAAAAATCTTGTTGAACATGATTCAAACCGGGTCGGATCCGCGAGTGCAGTGCTCTGACCATTAGGCTATGCCGGCTCCAAAAAAAAATGTATATTTTCCCTTGGTTTATAAAGGGTCTGCATCTCATTCACAGGATGGTGGCCAGTGTCACAGCTGACTGAATCAGGCAATCCAAACTGAACATTTTGTGAAGAGTCCAATCTAAAGAACACAGGTTTTAATGAATGTCTGTCATCAGTCTTCTTTCAAATCCTTTCGGAAGAGTAGGATATTTCGTGTCGGTAGGAACGGATGGTAGAATTAAAAAAAAAAAAAAAAAAAAAACCCGCATTACTCAGGTGTCGTATTTAGACACCATCCCCGAAGAGGAATGCGGCTACCTTCTTGGTAGGTAAAAACGGTTGCGCACTCAAAATCCCACTGTTGGTGAAGCTCCCGTGGTCTAGACAAGGAACACAAAAAGTAGAGGTAAGTTTTAATGAAGTATTTATTTCACCTTACATTTGATGAGGTACAATTACAAAATATTTGGTGAGATTAAAAAAAAAAAAAAAGCAAAAACAAACATACCCCAAAACAGAAATTAAAAAATAGCAGAAAAGCAACTAAACAGGATTCTTTAGGTAGACGGTAAAGAAACAACAAAAAAACGCTGAACAAAACAAAGCAACAACAACAACACCAACAACAAAGTTGAACAAAATACTGCGACAGTGTTCGTGCACATTATTCAGCTGTTTAAAAGACTCTGTTTCAGGGTTCTTCCTTTCGTTTTTGTTATTGTCCTTTTGATACTGGTGGTGTTTTTTTGTGTTTATATATATATATATATATATATATATATATATATATATATATATATATATATTATATATATATATATATATATATATAATATATATATATACTTTCTTGTTTTGTTATTGTTTTGTTTGTTTCTTTGGTTATTCTCTTGTTTTTTGTGTGTGCTTTTTTTTCTCTCAGATTGGTCAGTTTAAATTCAGCGTACTGCCTGGGATAGAAAGTTTGGATTCCGTCAGTTGTCTTTTAGAAGGGAAAGGCCTTCTTTTTGAGTACCCTTTACCATATTTCACAATCAAATAAGTCTTTTAGCTTGCACTTAGTGTTCATCTAAATGAATTTTTACAAATCACAAAATGAACAGTCTTCTTGGGTGTGTTTGGTTTTTTTTTAATTTAAACTGCCACACTGTATGACTACACTGAAGTCAATAATAAACGTTATTCGTCTTGTGTAGGTAGCCTCCGTACACAGTGATTCATGCTTCATCTCTCGCTGCCCGCCCAACGCAAGAATCGCGATTGTTTTAACCAATCGCAGAACAGGACGCTACAAGCTGCGAGGTCATCCTTGCGGGGTCATGCTTGTCGTCTGCTCCGCTGTTCGTTTCTGGCATGTGTTGGAAGGAAAACGGACCACAGTTTCTCTTCTCTCTCTTTGGATTGATGTGGAATTGTTTTCCCTTTCACTGGTGTAGTAGGTTGGCATTGCGGACTGCATGTAGGCAAATGCAGGTTTCTTCTATTCATTTGTGTCTTCTGGATGCCCGCTTTTCTCACTGTGTCTCTGGACAGTCAGGATTGTAATCGACGGAAGCAGACTGCATGCCGATCAGAGAAAGGTAAGTAACATTGATGGCAGATTTTGGATTGATTCCGAGTGATAAATGATGGATATGTGATAGGTTATACTAGATCTATGGTCGTTAGTTTTTTCTTTTGACGTGTGTGTTGTGTGGGGGGGGGGGGGGGCATGCCACAATTGATCGACAATTCATTACTTACGCGGGTGTGGATAAAACAATTTGAATCCGTCGGTAAATGTGTCTGGACACTATGATTTAGTCCCTATTAATTCTGTTCAAAAACAGATGGAAGGAAAAGTACAATGGAATCGAATGCTGCATGGGCACTTACTGACTTAACCTATGGTTGTGTATATTATCAAAAGATTTTCGACTTTCTTTCCTTTTTTTTTTTTTACTGAGAAGATATGAATGACAGTAAGTAACCTCGGCCATAAAAAAATGACAAACATCAAACAAAAACAAGTAACACACACACACACACACACACACACACACACACACACACACACACACACACACACACACACACAACTAAATACGTAGATAAATAAATAAACAATCAGTCAAAATCAACAAATAAGAAAAATAATTAACTTTTTCGTAAATGAATGAGAAGGGGGGGGGGGGGGGAGGAGAGAGATTTAGAATTTGATTAGCTTTTCTTTCATTGCCTGAACAAGCAGTATGTTTTTCCGCTGCATTTAAAAAAATTCAAATACTAGTTCTTATACAATTTGTATCCATAAAAGTTATTGTTAGAAGGTTTGTTGAATACACAGGGTGAGGCTTGGGGGGGGGGGGGGGAGGCGACAGGAGGGTGTACGATGCGTGGTAAAGCCACCTATGAACTGGACAATCAACTATGGTTATACAATTTCAAAGAGCATAAGACATTTTCCGTCGATCAGTTCATTCTACATTTTGTATCATATCTGATTATTTCAGTTAATTTTTTTTCGTTCCTCTGCTAAAACTCCGAGGTTTATAAAAGAGGTGAGATTTTGTGTATGCGACCGTTTTTGCCCACCATGAAGGTAACGGCATTCTGACTTCGGGAATTAGAATATTTAGTGGAGATGGGCAACTTCTAGCCCTACTCCGAAATTGTCGGTGGTAGTTACAAAAAATACTGAATAAGGCTTAGCAAAGCTGGGATCAAAAGATGATGAAGATTGATTAAACTGGATAAAAATGTGTTTGGAAATTCAACTGCTAACAAAAGTTAGTAAATAGTAATATGAGCATAAACACATTGTGAATCTTTTTGCCTTATACCGGACGGATGGATCCGCCAAAACGTTGCAAGGTACTTACTTAGGTTAGGTCAATCAAACTGCGTGTACAGTAAACAACATGAATGAGGAGGAACTCTGCTTAATGATCATTCAAATAAATATTGCATTAACGAATTATTGTCAGTCTGGCTTAATAAACTGACATAGACTGCCTTTATTTTTGGATACTGTAAGAAATAGGCTACTGTACAGTTGTGCCTATCTTACCACAGCGAACTTATCGTATCATTGAATAAAGAGTAGTAAGTGTTGGAAAAAAAATCGTAAATGAACGAATTTGTCAGTCCGGACCCACGGTTACAGTAAACGAGCCTATTATCAGGGACACGCAACAATAAATTATGTGGCTGTAATGATTACCCAGATAGTCCCTGTGTGCGTGTGTGTGTGTTGTGTGTGTGTGTGTGTGTGTGTGTGTGTGTGTGTGTGTGTGTGTGTGTGTGTGTGTGTGTGTGTGTGTGTGTGTGTGCGCGCGCGCATGTGCGCGCACGCTTTAAAACAAAAGTGAAAGGCTTATCAATGAACAATTTGTTAATGAATGATAAAGCGATGTTTGTTTGACAACTCTTCTTCTTTAATTCAAACCAGCCGTGTTCGTGTACTCGTTCTATGAATAAGTGTGTGCGCACGGGTGCATGTGTATGATTTGAATGCAAGCGCTTTGGTTTGTTTGCTTTACAAGATTTAGCACCATCTGTTGAAATCATTAATGATAATGATAACCATAATAATGGTGATAATAATGATGATGATGATGATGATGATGATGATGATGATGATGATGATGATGATGATGATGGTAATAGCAACATTATTATTATCATTATTATTATTATTATTATTATTATTATTATTATTACAATTTGCCAACACACGAACACTACTCCCACTAGAGCCAAGTGCACTCAAAACACTAGGGCCTAAACGAAGTGTTACGAATGATAACTAACTATTCTATCACTGTTTTACAGTCAGTCGGTGTTCTCTGTTCTTACCGTCTAATCAGCTCCCCATTTGTAACGTAGCAGTGGAAGTAATTATCAAAACCTTTTTGTTTTCATTGGCCGACAACGTAGCGCCGACCGATCAGTTGTTGCTATCGACTTTTTGTGCCAGACTGATTGATTTGATTTTGAAACAAATGGCAGCGATTAAATGGAAAGAGAATGAAAGAATGGTAGGAGGAAGCGTGATAATGGGAAATGCCAGAAATAATGAACTGGCCACGTCTGTTGCCCTGCAACTGTAACAGAACAGGCCGATACGATCGATTGTAAGCTTCTGAAATCGCCATGCAGAAAACAAGATCGCGCAAAATGGGTTTGCAGGGATGCACCACTTCATTAATTAATCCAGTAACTGAGTTAGTAAAGGGGAGAATATCTTAGAGAGATTTAGGCGGTGTGGTTGAGAAAACAAGTCACTAACTTACACATG
The DNA here is from genome assembly GCA_030674155.1 of Stramonita haemastoma. NCBI lineage: Eukaryota > Metazoa > Mollusca > Gastropoda > Neogastropoda > Muricidae > Stramonita > Stramonita haemastoma. The sequence continues at coordinate 49,032,123 of CM060324.1, forward strand.
TAATGAAACTGGGTTTTGATGTAATTACATTTTTCGGGGTTTTTTTATGTTTTGGTTTAATCCTGCCTTTCTTTCTCTCTTTTCTCTCTGTCTCTTTTTCTTTCATTCTTTTCCTTTTATTCGGCTTCTTACTTTTTAGCTTTCCTTTTTTTCTCTCTGTTTATTCTCTTCCTGTGTCATTTTCTTTTTCTAATTCATTCAATGTCCTTTTCATTATATTATATCATATAATATATATCATGTATGATATATTTTTTTCAACAAACTAGAATGACAATTGTGATGATGATGATGATGATGATGATGATGATGATGATGATGAGATGGATGATGACGACGATGATGGAGGAGTAAGAAAGAAGTAAAGAAGTACTGGTAAGTTTAAGCTTTCATATATTCCTTTCAATCCTAGCGTTGTTATGTCACAACTGATTTTCTGTAATTAATTAAATCTCTTTCTGAATTGTACATTTCCAGCCTGTTGCTTCAGGTGGAGAAGCTGTTATGATGATGACCATCGCCTGTATATTTTAAAGGCAAAATATATTATTATGTGGATGGTAGTTTATGCCTATTGTGTCTGGCATTTGATCAAGGGAGATCAGGGTATCAGCTACATCCCAATGTCCTTATTTGATTTAATGTCTTCACATTCAGTGATATTAGAATGAGGTGTGTGTGTGTATGCGTGTGTTTGTGTGTGTGTGCGCGCGCGCATGTGTGTGTGTGTGTGTGTGTGTGTGAGAGAGAGAGAGAGAGAGAGAGAGAGAGAGAGAGAGAGAGAGAGAGAGAGAGAGAGAGAGAGAGAGAATCATAAAGCGATATAATAGTTTATGAATCCGTTTTATTTTTATTCATGTTTTTTAAGGCTGTTTTTAAATACTTTTTTATAGAATGATGATGACGACGATGATGATCATTCCATGCGTGCGTGCGTGCGTGCGTGTGTGTGTGTGCATGCGTGCGTGCGTGCGTGTGTGCATGTTGACGCTGTGCTCAAAATACACTGCCTACAGATAGCATCAGTTTTGTTGTCCGGAGACCCTGAATCATTGTTTATTATGATTGATCATTTGACTGATTGACCAGTCATTGATTGATTGATTGTTTCACTGATTATTTTATCTACGGGTGGCTAGATCATTTGGAATGTCGGTTGACTGGTCGGTTGGTTGGCGCGTTTTACATTTTACCGTTATTGAGATGGGGCAGTCTGACATATAAAAGGAATGTCTTTTTTTTTTTTTTTTTTTTTTTTACTTTTCAAGCAGGCTCATTTTTTTCAACAACAATAACAACAACAACGACGACGACGACAATAGCCACCAACAAATGTGACCAAAAAATTCCCCCTCTTTCCCCTCAAAAAAATCAAACAACAAGAAAACATGTACAACAACCCACAAACAAAACGACTTAGAATTTAAACTAATCGGAAAAAACGAAAACGGAACAAACAACAACAACAAAAAAACTCCAACCAAACAAAATCCAAAAATTAACAACAGCTGCAACAACAAGAATGACAACAACAACAACGAACAACAACAAACAACAACAACAGCAAAAACAAAAAGTAGTTTCATAAATGTTAGTGTTGCACTTGTGCACAACTCAACTTTGTGGTTCTGTTTGATTAGCATCAAACTGTTGTTTTTTTCCTAAGAGCAGACTTTATGTCTAACAGTAATATGAAAGGCACAATTCTACCCATGCAATTTATTTTGTGCTGTATTAGGATATAGCAATTCAAATCATAGCAGATCTCCATAAGAAATACGGGAAGCTCGCCCCAGGGGCGAGGGTGTTACTGTAATTTGATATGATAGGACATATTTGTTTTCGTCTCCCCCCCCCCCCCCTCCAGCCGTCTGTGTACGTTTTGGTTTGCCTGTTATGTGTAAACTTTTTTCAATTTTTGTTTGTTTGGTTGGACTTTCGTTTGATGTGTGTGTGTGTGTGTGTGTGTGTGTGTGTGTGTGTGTGTGTGTTGTGTGTGTGTGTCAATCAATCAATCAATCAATCAATCAAATTTTTATTTCCAGATGGTACATTGAGTAAGCAGCGATCTGCTTTTTTCCATCAAGCCATCTATCTAAAGAAAAGAAAAGAAAAAAATCAAAACAATAGCAAAAATCAAATCCTAAACAAAACAAAAAACCAACAAAAAACAAAGATGATATATATATATATATATATAATATATATATATATATATATATATATATATATATATATATATATATATATATATATATATATATATACACACACATACATATATATAATATATGCATTATATATAATATATGCATTCTCTCTCTCTCTCTCTCTCTCTCTCTCTCTCTCTCTCTCTCTCTCTCTCTCTCTCTCTCTCTCTCTCTCTCTCTCTCTCTCTCTCTCATATATATATATATATATATATATATATATATATATATAATATTATACATTACATACAGAATGTACATTCTAGGACACTTATGACAATTATTCATCCAACACTTATTTTTCTCGTTACCATGAACTCTTATAGATCTATATCTGTTCAACATGTAGAGCACTTGTTTGATCATTTTATAAACTACATGATTTAGAAAAGCTACAATTTGGGAAGTCAAGTCATCATCCTAATCGTTATGTAAAGCAAATATTATGTCATAATGTGGAGCATGTATTCATTAACTCCAAGTATAATGTGAACACACCATTATCTGTTTGTTGTGGTACACATACATGTCTATAGATTGATTTGTTTCACCCATCACAATCACTGCTTTGCTGATTTGTGAGCTGGGTCCGTCATAGTGTGGAGCACTTATTTGTGATTTCAATTTTTCACAATGTGGAGCATCAATTTATGAGTTCCATTTGTCACAATGTGGAGCATCCATTTATGAGCTCCATTTGTCACAATATGCCATGGAGCTTTATAATAATCATTTATGAGCATTATGATAATCATTTATGAGTTCCGTTTGTCACATAATAAAGCATTATGAGAATATTTTTTTTGCTCCATTTGTTACAATATGGAGCATTATGTTAATCATTTATGGCCTCCATTTGTCACATTGTGGAGCTTTAATTTTATTTATGAGCTCCATTTGTCACAATATGGAGCAGAAAAATAACCATTTATGAGCTCCATTTTTCACCGTTAGTCACAAATAAGCTCCATTTTTCACAATCATTATGATAATCATTAATGGGCTTCATTTGTCACATTGTGGAGCAATATGATAATTATTTGTTGGAGCTTTAATTGTATTTACAAGCCCCATTTCTCACAATGTGAATAATTTACAGATCTCCACAGCCTCCCCCCTCCCCCCCTTCTCATTTTTTGACGTATCTGTGATCCACATCCTTTTCTTTCTTTTGAGCGCTCTTGTTTGTGAAGTGCAGCCATTATCCTGCAGAGTATGCAATGGTAAAGAAACTCCGGCAAGTTGTTTACAAATAAGCTCCAGGTGTCATCATTAATTAGTGTAAAGCACATAATTCTGTTGCATGTTAAGTCTGTGGGGTGTTTGTTGTAGATTTATCTGATTTTTTAAAGACAAAAATACTATTATACATAAGTGTCTTAGGATTGTTCGTAGTTTTGACAGACCAGAGCAGACATTTCCAACCATCAAAAAATTAATAATAAGCGCAAAAAAACAAAGCCAAAGAGTATAAAACAAAAGAAAACTAGCCCATTTCTATATAACAGACGATCTGTTTTAGCCTGAACCTCTCTACACGGTGAACCTGTAGGGACGGGGTACGGGTCTGGTTTGTGCTGGGGTCGATCTCCGGAACAATCTGTTCTCTTTTATTTCTTCCTGCCAACGGACGGGTCCTTACATCCCGTCACCATGGCAACGGTGGCAGCCAACGATAGTGGCCCGTGATGTACGTTCTGATACCAGCACACCTGATAACTTAACTCCCCTCCCTGTATGTCCTGTCCTGTGCTTTTTTCCCCCATTGCAAAGGCCTACGTCTACCAGTCAGGCCCTGCACTCTGTCTAAAGCTCTGTCTCTCTGTCTGTCTGTCTGTCTCTGTCTCTCTGTCTGTCTCTCTTTCTCTCTCTTAGAATGATGTGGTGCTCTCTCTCTCTCTCTCTCTCTCTCTCTCTCTCTCCTCTCTCTCTCTCTCTCTCTCTCTCTCTCTGCACGTTGTATCTGATTCACTCTGCATTCTGGATCTGAGTTTAGGAACGTACGAGTGTGTGTGTGTGTGTGTGTGTGTGTGTGTGTGTCTGTGTGTGTCTGTGTGTGTCTGTGTGTGTCTGTGTGTGTCTGTGTCTGTGAATTTATTTTATTTATTTATTTTTCTAATTCTTTTATTTCAAGGATAATGAATAATTTACTCACGTGCATATTTTCATCCATTCCCCATGTGTATACAGCTTTGTACATTT
>CM060324.1:49041534-49044034 GCA_030674155.1 Stramonita haemastoma
AGCACAGAGGGTGTTAAACGGTTGCCGAGCATACTCAAGTCGTTGATGCGTGTGTAAATGAGATCGTTGGCAGCTAGCTGAAGAGCCCACCCATAAAGCCATTAATGATTTGGGGAGAGCAGTAACCAACTGTCTTTATGGTCAGTCATTGCCTTTCCAATGGATCATTCCAGTGGCGTGGAGACGGGGTTGGGGGGGGGGGATGTCTGCTGCATGGGTAACAGTTTGCCCTCCATACTTACTTACCCAGGCTTTGCACTCTAAGAGACTAGAGTCTTCCGAGACTGATGGGTGCCTTCTACTTATGGTCGAAGACATTGCTGTCTTCTTCTTCTTCTTCTTCTTTGCATTCTTCTTCTTCTTTGCATTCTTCTTCTTCTCTTCTTCTTCTTCTTCCTTCTTCTTTTTCTTCTTCTTCTTCTTCTTCTTCTTGTTCTTCTTCTTCTTCTTCTTCTTCTTCTTCTTCTTCTTTCGAACGCTCGCGCTCCGACAGCAACTATCCTATTGTCTGTCATAAGAACAAAAATGCGTTGCGCTGCTGTTAACCACCTGACAAGTCAGGCCCAGCGGATCCGACTACGGTCAGTCAGTCAGCCATGGCTCTACTGACCCCAAGGGTCGTGTCAGGGCTGATACCTCTTCCCTCATCCAGGAAGGAAAAACAACAAAACACGCACTAGGCCTACTGTTGACAATGCTCAAAATCTGTGATTGAGAGTTGGGATTATTGGTGGGAATTATGTTGGAAACGTACCGTTGATTTTTAACTCTGTCTGTGTGTCTGTCTGTGTGTCTGTCTGTGTGTCTGTCTGTGTGTCTTTCTGTCTGTCTGTCTGTCTCTCTCTCTCTCTTAGATGACCAACCTCGAATGCCAGTCTTAAAAAAACACTTTAGACCGCTTTTACCAAAATGTTAACATTAAACAAGACTTATGTATGCATGAATTATTAGTATAGTAATCCTATCTGTGAGCATGAAGGAGACAATGTCACACATTATATCATCGTAATGTGTGTACGCGTCTCCTGCACACATCACTACAACTACTAAAACTGCCACATACAGGCAGCAGCTCTCCCCCCCCCCTTTACCCCCCACTCCCTGTCCCCGCTCGGCCGACGTCTGTGGAAGCCTTCCCTGACAGCTAGGCCTATTATGCCATGCTGTAGGCCGTAAGCAGCAGTAGCGGAGGTGTTAGGTTATGACTGTGTGTAGCTAGCTAGTCTGTTGGCGGTTCTTACTACGCCCCATTTGCTGCTGGCTGCATGCACTGTAGCCAGCCCCCCCCCCTCCCTTCCCCCGCCCTCCTTTACCTCCTCCCTTACCTTAGCGATTTATGGCCCATGAAATATGAGAGTAATAAGCGAGAATTAATTTGCCGGTGTGGCGGGAGGGCGGGAGGGCCTACCGCCGCCGCTGCCGCCGCTGCAGTAGGTAGGCTGTGTGTTTGTTCCTGAGGAGCAACAGTCCGTGACGCCCTCCTCCTCGCTTACTTGTCGGCACTTTCCTCTCCTCTGCCTTCCTGCCTTCGCCCCTCTGCTTTCTTCGCTCCTAGTCCTATCCCCCTCTCCTTGTTTCCTTCAAAATTTCACATAAAAGAGAGAAAACATTTAAAATAAGTGCGCGCGCGCACGCACTTAGGCACACACAAACATACACACGCACACATACACACACACACACACACACACACACACACACACACACACACACACACACACACACACACACACACACACACACACATTCGCTCACCCACGCACGCGCGCGCGCACATGCACATCTTTCCTAGTGTCTATTTAGGTCTATTATTATGTATGATCTGCTACTAGTCTTTCTGTGAGACTGTGCATCAATATATGTCTGTCTTGTTGGCTGCCTTGTTGGCTGCCTGGATTGTCACCCTGGTGCGCGCGCGCGCGCGCGCACGCACGCACGCACGCACACACACACACACACACACACACACACACACACACACACACACACACACTCTCTCTCTCTCTCTCTCTCTCTCACACACACACACACACACACACACACACACACACACACACACACACACACACACACACACACACACACACACACACACACACACACACACACTCATTCATCTGAGCGCATCTGCAGGCATTGCATAATTGAGTGGGCTATGGCCTTGCTCTCTGTATTGCTTGGCTATTGTCAATATTGTTGTTGCGAGGTTCTAAATTTCTATTTTACAAGCCACGATAGGGACGGGGAGGGGGGAAGGGGTGTTAAGTCAAAGAGCAGTGTCATAACTGGGGAGAAGAATGCCAACGAAGAATTTGGTCAAGTTTGTCATTGAAGGTTAACTAAAACGAATGAAGTGATACTGGAAGTTGAAAGCAAGGACTGCATGCTGTTTGTTTGTACCCAGTGTTGTGTTTTATCTAGAAATGGCCCGTGCCTGTAGTTTTGTGTTTAAAGTCATATATGTATAATATATATATATGTATGTATGTATGTATGTATG
>CM060324.1:49049034-49051534 GCA_030674155.1 Stramonita haemastoma
CGTCTCAAGTTTGACCTTCGATAAGGTATTGAAATCATAATTATGGTCCAAAGAGTGACACTATGTCCAGGAACATGTTATTTAAAAGAAAAAAGTGTCCAGGAAAGGGGACCAGTTGATTTGGATCTGCCTGGCAAGGTGTGTATAGGTGTGTGTGTGTGTGTCAAATCAAATCAAATCATATTTTTATTTTCAGATGGTACTTTGAATAAGCATTGATTTGCTTTTTTTCATCAAGCCATCTATCTAAAGAAAAAAACAAAAACAAAACAAGTGTGTGTGTGTGTGTGTGTGTGTGTGTGTGTGCGCGTGCGTGCATGCATGCGTGCGCCCTGTGAATATGCAGTTTTGTAAATTTTGTCATCCGTTCCCACCAGCACACAATGGCCTACTCTTCCGAAAAGCGGAACAGGTTTTAACGTGTGCGCAAGATGTTCTGCGTGCGTTGGCACACGGGACCTCTGTGTGTGTGTGTGTGTGTGTGTGTGTGTGTGTGTGTGTGTGTGTGTGTGTGTGTGTGTGAGAGAGAGAGAGAGAGAGAAAGAGAGAGAGAGAGAGGGGGGGGGGTAGGGGGACAGAGAGACAGACAGACAGAGAGAGAGACACACACACACAGAGAAAGAGAGAATGTGTGTGTAGTGTGTGTTTGTGTGTGCGTTTAAACTCAACATACACGACAGCTATAGATCTACTACGTGTATTTAAGAGTGATCATATAGGCCTATTCAACTAGACACTCCGTCTACATGTATGTGTGTGTACATAAGCGGGGCAAAGGGAAGGAAGGAATGTGAAGACAAGAGGGACAGTGTGTGTAAGTGCAAGCCCACACCAGCAGACAGACAGACAGGCAGACAGACAAACTGACAGGTAGATAGAGAGATATCTGTTACAGCAGCTCTGAATCATAAGCGTTAGGGAAATATTCTAGTTTCCGTCCGTTCCGGTATCGTTGCGGTTGTTATCATACTGCGGAGGATATGGCTGGTATGTTTGTGACTCTTGTCAGTCAGTGTGGCTGGTGTGTGTGTGTGTGTGTGTGTGTGTGTGTGTGTGTGTGTGTGTGTGTGTGTGTGTGTGTGTGTGTGTGTGTGTGTGTGTGTGTGAGAGAGAGAGAGAGAGAGAGAGAGTGAGTGGGTGAGTGTGTGTGTGAGACTGAGAGAGAGAGAGAGGAGAGAGAGAGAGAGAGAGAGAGAGAGAGAGAGAGAGAGAGAGAGAGAGAGAGAGAACACACACACACACACACACACACACACACACACACACACACACACACACACACACACACACACACACACACAGAGGTTATGGGACACCTTTACCTTTTTTACCTTTTATGTTCTGAGAGAATGAATTCATGAACGAGTGAAACATTTTGTGTCAGTGGAATGTAGACAAAAGTCCACCTTTCTATATCATTTACTTCTGATTTATTGAGTGTCATTTGAACAGTACCCTGGGGAAATCAGTGATTCCTTGCATTGTATTAAACTGCACATCTTTCCTTTTTTTAAAAATATTAATAGATCATTAATTTTTAGAAGTTTTTTGTCTTCTGTATGTAAAGGGGAGATAATAAAAAAAAATAGGATATATGGTAGAAAAAGATAGATAATAATCCAAGAAAATAAATTACGATAAACTGATTTTTTTAAAAAAGGAAATTAAAGTCTTCTAATTGATAGATTATAATTAGTCTATCAGTTTTCCAAATGTATGATTATAATTATCAGTTTTCCAAATGTAAATAGATGATCAATTACATCTTTGTCATAGATCTAGATTATATCAGTCTGCCAATTGTAATTAGATGACAATTGACATTTTTGTCAATTACATTTAGCACATAATCAGCTACAGAATTTTGGGTATCTTTTAAGTGAAAATCTATGTATTGGCCACTAAATAATAGAAATGATATCTACCGAAAGGGATGTGTTTTTAAATAGAAATAACAGAAAGGATATTTTTGTGTTTGAAAAGAAACTATGATATAATAAATAACAGTTGAATGTTAATAAATAAAAGATAGAAAGATTAATATTCAATAAAGTAAAGAATAAGTAAACAAAACACAACAGCAAAATCCAAGCAAACACCGCTAACAAAGGACAAACCTGAACACACACACACACTGTAATTATAATGTCTGAATTTCATATGATTATATAACAGTTGTAACTTGTTATCTCTTGTTAAAAATAGATTATAGTATTCATTATATGAGCAACATGAAAAAAAAGAAACCAGCGAAAATATGAATAACTCTTTCAATGACGGAGACCAATTTTGTTAGATTAGATTAAATATGTTCATGTAATGATTCTTTTTGCACAAGAAGAAGCATTGTTGTTAGAAGAAGCATCCTCAAACAAAGTGATAGAAAAGCATCAGCAAAACAAGTGGTTTCCACAATCAGCTCGGGGTGGGAAGAGTGTAGTTGAATACATTAATCATTTAGAGACTCATACAACTGTTGTCAAAGACAGACAACTTAAGG
>CM060324.1:49054034-49059034 GCA_030674155.1 Stramonita haemastoma
ACACACACACACACACACACTTATTAATCAACCCCCTTTTTTTCAACCTTAGCCAGCGTACCGATCAGCACGTGCTGAAAAATGTCCTAGAAGTCCTCCCCCCCCCCACACACACACCACACACACACACACCCTCACCATCATCACCACCACCACTACCCAACACCAACACTCCCCCGTCCCTCAAAAATTCTCCAGAGCAAGTGACAGGCAGGAGTGGAGGGATGGCAGTCTACTACTAGACTAGTAGTTGTAGTAGTAGTGGTGGTGGTGGCTAGATGGAGGCTTGCTGAGTAGTGCCGACACAGCTCGCACAGTCTAACCTAGTATAGCCAGCACAGCGTAGCACAACACAGCACAGCATAGCATAGCATAGCATAGCATAGCACACCATAGCGTAACATAGCCAGTGTGGGAGGAAGAGTGAAGTGACTGACTGTGTGTGGTGGACTGAGGAGGGGATAGAGAGAGGAGTGGAGAGGAGGAGAGGCAGGGGAGCTGGAGGGGATAGAGAGGAGTGGAGAGAGGAGGCAGTGGAGGAATAGGCTAGAACTGGGAAGCTAGGCTAGCTAGCCTTGCTGGCCGCTCTCTCCTCGCTCCTCTCTCTCTCGCTGATCGATAGCAGGCGGCCTGAGCGGGTGATGGCGCTTTGATGAGCTGCAACAGGACCCGGGGTCCCCCAGACAACATCAAATCCTCATCCACACGGCTGGCAAGGGGGCCACTAGCGGCCCTGGGGGTCAACGCTATACACCATCCACTCTTTCCTTCCAGCCATCCACTACCACCCTGCTGCCGCTTTCTTCTTCTTGCTGCTGCTGCTGCTGCTGCTTTGCTGGTGAGGGTGAGGGTGATGATGGTGGTGATGGTGGGTGGCCGGCCACCACTATACTGCGCGACTTAACCTTGACACGCTGTGCCGGAATTTATGACTCGACTTGCCGTGTCGGTGTGTCTGTCTGTCTGTTTGTCTGTCTGTGTGTCTGTGTGTGTGTGTGTGTGTGTGCTTCATCGGCTTGGCTTGACACTGTGTCCGGGGGAAGGTTTGCTGTTCTGGCATTCTGGCCTTTTCCTCTCCTCTCCTCCTGGTGATTATTGACTGACTGCTGCTGCCAGAGTTTAGTGTGTGTGTGTGTGTGTGTGTGTGTGTGTGTGTGTGTGTGTGTGTGTGTGTGTGTGTGTGTGGTGCCGGCGACAGTTTCGAGCGGTAGGTAGGTAGATAGGTAGGTAGGTAGACTATGACTGGATGAAGGGAGGAATGGAGGTGGTTGTGTGCGAGAGGTGACAGTCATCTACTTCATTCGTGGTGGTGATGGTGGTACAGCTCGCGTTTAGATTTCAAAAGCTTGTGATATCTATATGAAAACAGTGTTTGTTGCTGAACGTGTTGATTTGTGTGTGTGTGTGTGTGTGTGTGTGTGTGTGTGTGTGTGTGTGTGTGTGTGTGTGTGTGTGTGTGTGTGTGTGTGTGTGTGTGTGTGTCTATTGTGCAGTGATGATGAACAACAAGATCGGATTGGATCTTACACTGTGTCACCGTAGGTCTGCAACCTTTCATTTTTGTGTGTGTGTGGAAAGCTTTACAATTTTGCAAGAGTAGCAGACTCGCGTTATTCGTCGCATAGTATCGTGTTTGGTGCCAGTGGGAATCTTGTACAGTGAGTGAGGGTGAGTCAAGTGGTGCTGTTTCGCAATTCGATTCAAGCTTCATACCTAGCTCGCTGTGACTTTGTCTACAAACATATAAGCCTGTGCGTAGGAGTCTGAGGATTTGAAGTAAGTAAAGAGAAAGAGAGAGAGAGAGAGAGAGAGAGAGAGAGAGAGAGAGAGAGAGAGAGAGAGAGAGAGAGAGAGAGAGAGTGAGTGAGTCTATCTGTCTGACTGTCTGTCTCTGAGAGGGAGAGAGAGAGAGAGAGAGAGAGAGAGAGAGAGAGAGAGAGAGAGAGAGAGAGAGAGAGAGAGTCTATCTGTCTGTCTGTCTCTGAGAGGGAGGGAGGGGGAGAGAGAGACAGACAGACAGACAGACAGACAGACAGACAGAGACACAGAGAGAGAGAGTTGGGGGTTACTCTTTCACAAATTTTGTTTCCCTTTTGAAAGAAATCAATTTTCATCATGATAAACGGTATCGATTCCAACATGTAGCATGTTCCATGCAAGGCAACCGTGTTTCAGTGAAAAGCTCCACTGGTCAGTTTTCCATTGCCGAGTTTGGATCCATACGACTGGCTCTCTGCATGCGTGTGTGACTGGCAACTTGATGGACTCAGTGGTCAGAGCCGTGAACTGGTTGCTATGGTCGTGGTGTCAATCCCCATTATTCCTCTGAAGTCGGAGTATGGCTGCCTATATCAATATGGCGAGGTACTTGAAAACATTAATACACGCAAACTTCTCATTCAGTGTGCAATTTCAATCTCACAGTCATTCCCATGTGGGATGAGTCAGAGGGCACATTCTGGGTGACCCTTAGAGTGTTAAGCTGGGGAACGCACAACAACCCCCATTATGGGCAGTTATTGACACAAGGGCCTACTCTTTCAAAAAGCGGAACAGATTTTAATGTGTGCGCAAGATGTTATGCGTGCGTTCGCTCACATAGACTTCGATTTATAGTTTCGTCCGAAGGACTTTTTGGGGGAGTGGAATGGGCACTGATGTAAGAACGGGATTCGAACCCGGGTCAGCAGATCACGAACGGAATGCGAAACGCTCTAACCAACCAACCAGACTATCTTGCCCCCTCCCCCTGTGTGTGTGTGTATGTGTGTGTGTGTGTGTGTGTGTGTGTGTGTGTGTGTGTGTGTGTGTGTGTGTGTGTGTGTGTGTGTGTGTGTGTGTGTGTGTGTGTGTGTGTGTGTGTGTGTGTGTATGTGTGTGTGTGTGTGTGTGTGTGTGTGTGTGTGTGTGTGTGTGTGTGTGTGTGTGTGTAAGTGTGTGTGTGTGTGTGTATTTATGTAATCATCATCGCTGTCTGTTTGGCCATGGCCGCACAGTACTTACCAGTTAGGCAATGTCCATATATTGATAGGCTGCTGACCACTCTTTTACACAACACAACAGCCTTCACTGGACGATGAATCATTGCTGTAAAGCATGATCACTAATTGTACTGGCTAAACTAGTCTTGCTATTTTAAATGAATGAAATCAATACAAGTTTTCACACAGAAAACATTTCTTAGTTATACTCGTGTGTGTGTCGTGTGTGTGTCGTGTGTGTGTGTGTGTGTGTGTGTGTGTGTGTGTGTGTGTGTGTGTGTGTGTGTGTGTGTGTGTGTGTGTGTGTGTGTGTGTGTGTGTGTGTGTGGTTGTGAGTGAGTGTGAGTGTGTGTGTGTTGTGTGTGTGTGTGTGGTGTGGTGTGTGTGTGGTGTATGTGTGTAAGTGTGTGTGTGTGTGTGTGTGTGTGTGTGTGTGTGTGTGTGGTGTGTGTGTGTAAATGTGTGTGAGTGTGTTGTGGGGGGACGGGGGGGGGGGTGAGATGTGCACTAAAATATGTATGCAACTAAGCTCATCTAAAACACACAGAGAGAGACAGATAGATAGATAGATAGATAGATAGATAGATAGATAGATAGATAGATAGATAGATAGATAGATAGATAGATAGAGAGAGAGAGAGAGAGATAGATAGAGAGAGAGAGAGGAGAGAGAGAGAGAGAGAGAGAGAGAGAGAGAGAGAGAGAGAGAGAGATAGATAGATAGATAGATAGATAGATAGATAGATAGATAGATAGACAGAGAGAGAGGATCCTGAATTACAGTATTTTAGTTTGTTTTATATGATTTTGTTTGGTTGGCATGTTGGGGTTATTTTTGGTTTGTTTGTTTGTACTGTAGTATGTGATGTGAAGTAAATCATTATTTAGAATTTGTATCTGGGCCTGTTTTGATACATATCCTACCTGTATGTATAATGCCCCCCCCCCCCCCCCCCCCCCCCCCACTATGTATATCAACCTATCAATGCTTTAGCAACCTTACTACTATTGTTGTTCCAAAATGAAGTAGCCAAGAAGTACTTTAGGGGTAAGATGAGTCAGTTGTTATGTACAAAACTTACAGAAATAAATGCTCTGCTAATATTTCCAAAAAAGCTCCCCTTTTTTAACATTTCCATAAATACAGACTTTTAGTATTTCCATGGAAGCTCATCTTTTCATATTTCCATAAATATAGACTTCTAGTATTTCCATTCCCCCTTTTCACATATCTTCAAAGATACACTCCAAGTATTTCCATTAAATATCTCCTTTTCAACACTGCCATAAATATGTTCTGCTTATATTTAAAAAATATAACCAACAACCCAAATCTTCGGCCCTTTTCACATTTCCCCCCCGAAATATTCACTTTTAACTTTGAAACAAAGCTAGCTTCCCATCTCATATTTCCATTATATACATTCTTATTTTGTTTTCACAAAAGCCTCCCTTTTCGTATTTTTGAAAATATACACTTTTACTAGATCTATATTGATAACAGCAGCCCTTTTCAAATTTTCATAAATGATATTTCTGATATCTTCAGCAAAGCTCCCCGGTTTGCATAGAATTTCTGTATCATGTTTCTGGAAAATTACATTTTTCATCTTTTTGTGATAGGTTTACTTTTCTTATTTTCCTTAATGCTAAACTTTTCAGATTATGTATTTTGTATAAGTACACTATTACTTTTCCATAAAGAGAGCAGTTTTCTTAAATTTCTGTTAAAATTTTTGTAGAAAAGGCGTTTTTTTAAAATGGAGAAAAACATGGGCCTTCTACAAAATGCAAGGTGTTTAATTTTTTTTATTTCAGTTTTTACATTATCTAATAGTCTAGTAACATTCTCAATTTTTCATAAGATAGACACAGTTGACATTTTCATTACAAAAACAGACCCACCTAACATTAAAAAAAAACACCCCGCTTCATGTTTCATTGAATCGTTCATTTCTCTATCTTCATAAGAAAAGCAGTTTATAGAGTCCATAAAAGAAGTTTCACGTTTCGCTAATT
>CM060324.1:49061534-49076534 GCA_030674155.1 Stramonita haemastoma
AACTATCTATGGCTACACTCATTTCCTTTTCTTACTTTCCCTCTTCCTCCTCCTGCCCCCTATTTTGTGTATAGATCGACATAGCCATGTTTACAAAGGCAGAGTTGTGTTCCTGTCTGCGTCTGCTGGAGAAAGATGATCTGGAGGATTTAATGGTGGGGGGGAGGAGTGTGTGTGTGTGGGGGGAGGGTAGAAGTATGGAAACATAAGTAGAGGAGGGGAAAGTGGGGTGGGGGATGGGGGTGTGGGGATGGGGGTGTTCAGGTGGGCAGGAATGATATTCTACCAGCTTTGCATTATTTTATAGAACTGCGTTGATGATGCTTTTCTAGTCTAAGTCTTGAGAGTCTCAGAGAGAGAGAGAGAGAGAGAGAGAGAGGAGAGAGAGAGAGAGAGAGAGAGAGAGGAGAGAGAGAGAGAGAGAGAGAGAGGCTCAGATGGACAGACAGTCAGACAGACAGACAGACAGACAGAGACAGATACAGATAGAGACGGCCAGCTAGACAGACAGACAGACAGACAGCCAGCCAGCCAGCCAGCCAGACAGACAGACAGACAGACAGATAGACAGAGAGACAGACAGACAGACAGACAGACAGACAGATGCAGTAAAAGCATGATGGACTCTCACACTAGGCTGACAGATCGTTGTGGGCAATAAACACTCTCTCCATTCAGCCCTTCTTCTATCCCTCTGCTCAGCGGTACAGCCGTGAAGGACTCAGGGTTATGGCCCCCTGATAGCTTTACTGGGGCCCTTAGTTATTGGTTGGTGTATGGATGGTGTTGGTGGCCCTAGAATAGAGCTAGCACCCCACCCCCCACACTCTCCATGATTGTTATAGTGCTGGTAGTCAGTCTCAGAGGGATAGTGCCTCCTGTACATCTTGTAACAGTGGTGGCAACGACGGAAGGATGCTGTGATCAATGCTTAGTTTGATTGTTTGCTGTTGTGTCTCCCATTGTGTGGATGAATGTGGGTTTGTTACTTACTACGTGTTGCAGA
This sequence comes from Stramonita haemastoma, assembly GCA_030674155.1. Lineage (NCBI taxonomy): Eukaryota > Metazoa > Mollusca > Gastropoda > Neogastropoda > Muricidae > Stramonita > Stramonita haemastoma. The sequence goes on from CM060324.1 coordinate 49,062,541, forward strand.
TAATTGATATGTGTGTGTAAACGTGTGTTACTTAATACACGTTTCTGCTGGTTGTAATCGTGTACAGTTCTAGAAGTCCATGTGCTCTGCTGGTTGTAATCATGTAAGCTGAAGTGGTCCACAGGTGTTCTGCTGGTTGTAATCATGTACAGTTGTAGAAGTCCACAGGTGTTCTGCTGTTGTAATCATGTACAGTTGTAGAAGTCCACTGGTGATCTGCTGTTGTAATTATGTACAGTTGTAGAAGCCCATAGGTATTCTGCTGGTTGTAATCGTGTAAGCTGAAGTCGTCCACAGGTGTTCTGCTGTTGTAATTATGTACAGTTGTAGAAGTCCACTGGTGATCTGCTGTTGGAATTATGTACAATTGTAGAAGTCCACTGGTGATCTGCTGTTGGAATTATGTACAATTGTAGAAGTCCATAGGTGTTCTGCTGTTGTAATCATGTACATTGTCGAAAGACGTCCATAGGTTTTCTGCTGTTGTAATTATGTAAGCTGAAGTGGTCCACAGGTGTTCTGCTGTTGTAATTATGTACAGTTGTAGAAGTCCATTGGTGTTCTGCTGTTGTAATTATGTACAATTGTAGAGGTCCATAGGTTTTCTGCTGTTGTAATCAAGTACATTGTACATTGTAGAAAGACGTCCATAGGTGTTCTGCTGTTGTAATCACGCATACAGTTGTAGAGATCCATAGGTGTTTTGCTGTTGTAATCATGTACAGTTTAAGAAACCCATAGGTGTTCTGCTGGTTGTAATCATGTACGGTTGTAGAAACCCATAGGTGTTCTGCTGGTTGTAACCATGTACAGTTGTAGAAACCCATAGGTGTTCTGCTGGTTGTAATCACACGTAGAGTCAGTTGTTGCATGCACAGGGAGGTAGGTAGGGAGGGAGGGAGGCAGTGTCCCATACATCAGGCTGTCAGGGTGACAAGGGTGTCAGGCAGGGGCAGGGAGGGCAGGCCGGGGGCACTATGTCTTGTGCCCGTGTCCCCCTAACTGCCGCTCCGTCTTTGTCAACCTGACACAAGACATTTGTCTGCTCTCCAGTCTCCCCCCCCCACCTCTGCACTACACCGTCCTTCGTTTTGTCAGGCGCCGCTACACTGCCCCCCCCCCCCCTTCCCCCCCCCCTCCAACTCTTTCCCTTATCCCCCTCTCCCCTCCCTCTTCCCCCCACCACCCCCTTGTGGGACCGGTTTATTGTTTTTTAGTTTGTATTTTTAAGAACCCCATTAGCTTGAAACTAATAGGACTCTCGGTAAATATTTCGCTTTAAATGTCTACCAATTTTCAGTGCAAACATAGGCATAAAGAGTGCTGGTGTGAAACGCATATATATAATTATCTATTTTGTTTGGCGTTCAACGGAGAAGATACATTAAGGTACATCTTTTTTTTTTGTTTTATCATGTAAGGTGTATTATTTTACTGAAGGTTTTGTGTTTTTGCTGTGTTGTGTTGTGTTTTTTTTTGTATCAAAAAGGCAGTTCAGACAACTTCTCTTCTTTTACTTTTTTGGTGTGACAGTTTACACACAAAATATTGCCGGTGTATTAGTGTGCATTAGTGAACGGGCTTTTCACCCTTCAGATCCCTCCCAGGGGAGGTGTGTGTATGGACAGGTAAGTGATTGTACTATGTAGACTTACATCTGATTCTTCTCCCCGTACCTCAGCGAGAGCTCTGAGATTCATCGAGGTGAGATTTTTTGTGTATACGACCGCCTCCCCTCTCATCATTTTTGGTAGGCGCATTGCGACTACGGTGACGGTGTCTTAAATCGCCAGCTGCGTGCATACATTTTTGACATTTATCCCCGTTCCTACTGCTACGAAATGGCCTACTCTTGCGAAAGACGGAACGGGGTTTTAACATGTGTTAAGGTGTTCTGCGTGTATTGGCATACGAGGCCTCGGTTTATAGTCTCACGAAGGACTTTGACATCCAGTTCGATTTTCTTGTCACAATACGAAGAAAGAATGAGAGGGTGGGGATCGAACCCAGAGCCTGAAAGTTTATCTTTGAGGTAGCTAAGTGTTTTTACAGTCCTGCCGCCTTTCCTCTTGCGTCTGATTTGATACCGGAGAGAATTTTTTCAACTCAAAATTCAAGGAAACTTTTTTTTAATGAAAAGGACCTATGCATTGTTTAGAATCTCACCTAAAACAACCATGAGCACTGTAATTGTAGTGGAGAGAAAAACTATGTTTTGAGTGACATTGTACACTCTTTATTCAAACCAGTATTTTTGGAATAATTTAAGCTTTCGAAGATCTAAGGTCTCATACCGTTAGGCAAAGGTAGGTAGGTTGTAATGTGGATAAATCATAACAAGCCCTGGCACAGTGAACTTTTTCTTTTAAAGGATCTTTTTATACGTACACAACGATGTCTAAATGAATGAAACAAACACAAATCAGAAAGTATAAAAACGGAAAAGATAAACAAACGTCTACGAAGACAGAATTCAGAAGAGAAGCAACCCCCCCCCCCCCCCCCAAAAAAAAAAAAAAAAAAAAAAAAAAAAAAGAAGAAAGGAAGGAAGAACATAACCGCCTTTTAGCGTTTTGGCCAGGGAAGAAGGTTTATGGTTTGCAGAAAAAAGCATGTCAAATGAGATACTGCCTTTCTGAGCATACCCAGCAACCCATGCTTTTTAGATACGCTGTGATGAAATTTTAATGGCTTCAACCAGGAAAGGGAGGGAGGGGGGAGGGGGAGAGAGAGAGAGAGAGAGAGAGAGAGAGAGAGAGAGAGAGAGAGAGAGAGAGAGAGAGAGAGAGAGAGAGAGAGAGAGAGAGAGAGAAAAAAACACGCTCACGCACACACGCACACACGCAGAGAGAGAGAGAGAGAGAGAGAGAGAGAGAGAGAGAGAGAGAGAGAGAGAGAGAGAGAGAGAGAGAGAGAGAGAACACGCACACACGCATGCACGCACACACACACACACACACACACACACACACACACACACACACACACACACTCACTCACTAACACTCACTAACACACACTCACTAACACTAACACTAACACTAACACTCACACACACACACACACACACACACACACACACACACACACACACACACACACACACACACAGGAACCTGCCTTTATCTTGCTATTATTGGCCCCCACTCGCCACTGACCAAACAATCGATAGTCGCCATGGGGATAAGAGAGAGAGTGAGAGACTCGGCAGGCCTGATGACAGACAGACAGACAGACATATAGACAGACAGACAGACAGACAGACAGAATAGGGCTCTCTGCCTTTTCTTTTCAATAACTATACTATACTATACTATACTATACTATACTATACTGTACTGTACTGTACTGTACTGTACTGTGCTGTGCTGTGCTGTGCTGTGCTGTGCTGTGCTGTGCTGTGCTGTGCTGTGCTGTGCTATGCTATACTATACTATACTATACTATACTATACTATACTATACTAGTAGTAGGCACCCATCAGTCTATAGAACATTAAAATATTTGAGTTATTGAGTTCTCTCTCTACATTGTGTGTGTGTGTGTGTGTGTGTGTGTGTGTGTGTGTGTGTGTGTGTGTGTGTGTGTGTGTGTGTGTGTGTGTGTGTGTGTGTGTGTGTGTGTAAAAGAATCTGAAATAAACGAAAACAAAAGAAACAGAGAAAGAGGCAAACACAGAGAGAGAGAGAGAGAGAGAGGGGAGAGAGAGAGAGAGAGAGAGAGAGAGAGAGAGAGAGAGAGAGAGAGAGAGAGAGAGAGAGAGAGAGAGAGAGAGTTTGATTTGATTTATTCTTTTATATCGAGGATAATGGAATAAGCACTCTTGTGCTTTTTTACATCCAGTCCCCATGTGTATGCACTTTTGTAAATGTCATCTGTTCCCACCGGCACACGATGGCCTCCTCTTGCGAAAAGCGGAACAGGATTTAACGTGTGCGCAAGATGTTCTGCGTGCGTTCACACACGGGGCCTCGGTTTAAAGTCTCATCCGAAGGACTTTTGGGGAGAGTGGAGTCAGCACTGATGTTAACAATGTTAATTGTTAGAGAGAGAGAGACACACACACACACACACACACACACACACACACACACACACACACACACACACACACACACACCATTGAATCAGCAGCAGCCACAACTAAACAGTTCCGGGACTCTCACGAATAAAATAAAGTAAAAGCAGGCCCCAACTGGTAAAGTGGTCAGTCAATCACTGGGCTGTCCCATCCACAGTAGCCCAGGAATGTTATCATCTTGGTGATCAGCCCCCCCCCCTGCCCCTGTCCCTCCTCCCTGTTTTATCAGCCACCAGTTGCCCAAAGGTTCTACCCCCCCCCCTCCTCCTCACTCTCTCCCCTCCCCCAATCCTACAATAGTGTACAAACCTCATGTGGTGAGTTTGTGTTATGGAGCAGAAAGTGACCAGACACGTAAGGTAGGCTAATGTTAGCCTGGGTGTGTTCGTTGCTTTCATAACTACTAGACTACAACCAGGATACTGTAAAATGGACAGTAAGTACATGATAGGTAGGTAGGTGGGGGCAGATGTGAGATGATTTTTAGGTGGTGGTGTTATTGCTGTTGTGTATGTGTGATTTAATTATGAGGTTATTTTTAAATGACGTCATGTTAAAAGAACTCCAACCTGCGAAATAACATTGAATCAGTTGCTAGGTCTAGCTTGATTTTTTCATCTTGATGTATGATGTAACATATCTATGTGTCTGTTAATTTTATCCGTCTGATCAGTCTGCCAATCTATTTGTCTGTCTGTCTATCTGTTCGTTTGTCTGTCTGTCTACTAATAAATATCAATCAATCAATCAGTTTATCTACTTATGTATCGATCGATTGATCTATCTATCTATCTATCTATCTATCTATCTATCTATCTATCTATCTATCTATCTATCTATCTATCTATCTACCTACCTACCTACCTTCCTACCTATCTATCTACCTATCTACCTACCTACCTACCTAGTACCTACCCTAACTTCCTACCTACCTACCTACCTTCCTATCTATTTATCTATCTATCCATCCATCCATCCATTTATCCATCCATCCATCCATCCATCCATCCTACCTGTATCTACCTGTCTTTCTGTTTGTCTGTCCTTTCCTAAGCTAAGCCTTGTCCGTCCACTGCTGAATGTAGCCAGCCTCCCTCTGTAGCATCCCCTCCCTCCCTCCCTCCCTCCATCGGTTCCTGTCTTGTGCCTCCATCTCTGTGCCATGTCACTATCATCTTTTTATGTCACTCCCATCTATTTCTGGATGTCATCAAGCCGTCAGGTTGCTTGTCTTCCAGGGGTTCTGGAGCCCTGTCTTGGCTGCTTGCTATTCTGTGTTCTACCTTTTTGTCCATCTATTGTCCTCAGGTCTTGCAGTGTGGTCTGCATTCTTCCATTTCTGTTTAATTAAGTGAGAGGTTACTGACTGGGATTGTATTGACACAGTCTGTCCGTTAATGTAAGAGTTGTTGTACATACACATCATGAGAGCTGAATCATATAAAAATTGTCAAATATATGTCGTGGGAATTTTAATGTTTCATTCGAAAATAGACAAAAATTGTTAGAAAGAAAGAAAAAGAACAAATGAAGGAGGAGGAGGATATTAGAAAGAAAGGAAGGAAGGAAGGAAGGAAGGAAGGAAGGAAGGAAGGAAGGAAGAAAGAAAGAAAGAAAGAAAGAAAGAAAGAAAGAATGAAAGAATGAAAGAAAGAATGATAGCCATAACAAGAAGAAAAGAAAAAAAGGGAGAAAGTTTAAGTTGATTTTAGCAATTTTTATTCAATAAATGACTAGTTAACAACAACAGTACTCAATAATATAGCACAGGAGGGGAAGAACATCAAACTATAGCTGTAGCTTGAATTTCAGTCCCGTATAGATCTGGATATGGGGGCGGGATATCTAAAGTGGTCAGAGCACTAGCTTTCCCCCAAGTTAGGCAGCGTCGAGCGTGGTTACCAGTTGGATGGGTGACCGTTTGCGCGCCTTGGCTTCAGTACAGTCCCCCCAGCTGTAAATGGCTACCTGCCCTCTTCAGGGTCAGGGAAGGTAAAGCAGCAAGGGAGAGGAGATGGGCGCCGCCCTCAATATACTGGCCCCTAGAGAAGCTGAGGTCTCTGATGCCTTGCTCCCCTACGACCGTTAGGTTTATGGGAGCACCTTTACCTTTACAGATCTGGATAAGATTGAAGTAAACCAGGGCTAGGGTAGGGACCTCACTTCCTGGACACTGAATAGCCACCCCATGACCCCTCTCAGAGGTAAAGGAGAGGGGGATGGAGGAGGGGGAAGGGGTTAAGGGGGGAGGGGGGGTAGCTGTTTTCACTGTTGTCAGTGAGGGGATTTGGTAGTGTAGTAGAGAAGAAAAGACCATGGCTGTCACAGGCTCTTCAGCCTCCCCACTCTGTAATTATGGTATAAAGGCAACACCATTACATTGGATCAAGAGAAAGAAAGAATAAGAGAGAGGGGGAGAGAGAGGGAGAGGGGGGGGATAGAGGGGGGAGGGAGGAAAGTGAAGGGGGGCATGGAGGAAAAGTGAGAGAGGGGATGGAGGGAGGGAAGGAAGGGGAGAGCGGGAGAGAGAGTAGTAGTAGTAGTAGTAGTACTAGTAGTACTAGTAGATATCCATCAGTCTCGGAAGACTGTGGATGGAGTTGCGCTCTAGGCTCTAGAGCGCAAAGCTTGTGGATTGGTGGTCTAGAGGTAACGTATAGCGCACCTGCCTAGAGAGCGAAAAATACAGTTGCAGACAGGAAAAGAAAAAAATGGATGGCGCTGCTCTTGTGGCAACGCGCTCCTCCCGGGCTGCTGTAGCCCGGATTTCACGCAGAGTAATCTGCCCCGTATGGGGTATGAAAATGAATATGTATGAAAAAGATAATATATGAAAATGAAAGGAAATATGGAGGGCAAGCTGTTACCCATGCAGCAGACCCCCCTCTCCACGTCACTGGAATGGGTCATCTGAAAGGTAATTGTTGATACGAATGGTTCCAGTGCCGTCACAGGAGCCGCCAGAACGTTGCCATATACAGCCCCGAACTGCCCTGGAGACTCCAACTCCCCGATTTTTCCTCAGGGATGGTGTCTAAACACGACACCTGTGTGCATGTGTTTTTTTGTTTTGGTCATCCGCTCCTACCGGCACACAATGGCTTGCTCTTTCGAAAGGCGGAACGGGTTTTTATTGTGTGCGCAAGGTGTTCTACGTGTGTTCGCACACAGGGCCTCGGTTCATAGTCTCGTCCGAATGACTGACATTGAGTTCGATTTTTTTTTTCGTGAAACTGGGAAGAAAGGGCGAGGCTGGGAATCGAACCCAGAACCTCACGGTTTACTTGTTGGCAGGCAAACGTCTTAACCATCATGCCACCTTTTTTCCATGTGTGCGTGTGGGTTGGGGGGGGGGGGGGGGGGAGGTGACGGTAGGGGAGTTGGTGTGTGGCCAACGATAATGTCTCCAGAATTGTGTATACTTCCTAGATGACACCCATTTCCAAAACTTTCCCTCCCCACACATTAACGCCCCTGCCTCCCACCTATCCCCCCCCCCCCCCAAACACATAGCCTTTTGTGAGACAGCCAGGATGGTTCGTTCAGACCACATGTTTACACACACACACACACACACACACACACACACACACACACAAAGTACTCGTGTTCTCACTCTATAACAATGTGGATAGTTTTATCTATAGACTAGAAATAGTTTGAAATCTGTGACTTTTTTTTTAACCAGGTCACCACACAACAAATCCCCCAAAACAAAACTAGTCTGCCCCCCTCCCACCCCCCACCCCTGCCCCTATTCCCCTAATTCTCCCCTCCCCTACCCCTTCTCTATCTCTTCGTCTCGAACACACGCACCATACATACATACATACACCCAGGCACACTGGTATAGAGGTTTTCAGTGTACGAGGCCTAGTGTCAGCTTAGCAGTGGTGGCATGCAAAGGGCCTTACCTCGTGTAGGCAAGGCAGGCAAGGCAGGCAGGCAGGCAAGCCTATGTTGCCTTGGTCTGCCTGTGCCTGCCTGCCTGCCTTGGCAAGCCTGTGGAGGTTGGCAGCGGATTAGGAAGGTAAATTTGGGGGTGTCAAAACTTTGCACGAGCCCCGCCAGCGGCTGATAACAGTTGACACAGGGGCGGCGCAAGTGGAGTGTTAGAGTGGATGGAAGAAGAAGGAAGGCCTAGGCTACTGGAAAACTTAGCTGGGGGGGGGGGGGGGGGGGGTGGGGGGGGCAGCAGAAGTTGGGGGGTGGTGGGGGGGGTGATGGTTGTGGTGGTTGGGGGGTTTGGGTTTGTTGGTGGTGTAGGTTTGTGGTGTGTGTTGGTGTTGTGGTGGGGGGGGGGGGGGGTGGTTGGAGAGATTCATTAGATCTCTGGACTAGAATAACGCATTTAGGCTTGTGTAGATTCTGGTTTAGTGTGTGTGTGTGTGTGTGTGTGTGTGGTGTGTGTGTCTGTCGTTGTCTGTCTGTCTGTCTATGGATGTATAGTGTGTGTTTTAGTTTTGTTTCTAGGTGTTTGTGTGTATTTATTCTTCTTATCGAGGTATGTGGTGTTTCTACTTTGTCCACCCCTAAGGCTCTCCCTCCCCTCTTGCTTCTCCACTCTCCCCTACCTCTCCTCTGGTGTGGCTGCGTTGTCAGCGTTGAAATGGCCCTCTTCACTTCAATGTTGTCATTGGGCACTGATGTGAGTAGTCCACGTTCTCTTCAGCTCCGTAGCCCAGCGCAGGAGTAGGGGGGGGGGGGGGGGGGGGGGGGGGAGAGAGAGAGAGAGAGAGAGAGAGGGGGGGGGGTGGCAGTTGTTACCTCCACCACCCTCTCTGCCTCCTTCACCCCAGGGTCGCCCCGCTCTCCAAATACACTTTGTACTTCAGCAGTAGCCTAGTAGTAGTAAGGGCAGCAGACACAGCAGGCAGTCTACTAAAGGCCTTAGCACAGTACGTAGGCAGGTCTGTTGATGAGATCCAAGTTCTATAAGCTGTATAGTGTAGTATAGGGCAGGCTGTATGTAGTGGCCTTTGCCCCCTTGTTATGTTATGTCCTGGCGGCCAGCTGGGGGAGGGGGGGGGTGCTGAAGTGGTGGAGAAGAGGGCTCCTGAAAAGCTGGGGAGAGAGGCTGTCACCCCTACTCCTGCTTCTTTCTTTTTTTTGTTGTATGTAAGTGGGGACCTGCTGACAACAGAGTCCAGCTCCTGACAGGTTGTCTGTCCCCTCATTAGTGAGGGTTTAGCCGGTAGGTTAGCCTCAGCGCTGACTTGCCTTGCCTTGCCTTGCCTTGCTATGTCCCCCCCCCTCTCCCCTGTGAGTGTGACTTGCATGGCTTTATCTTTCTGTTCTCTCTGCACAGGCTGCTGGTGACCACCACGGGAGCAGGGACTGCAGGACAGTGTGTGGACGGGGCTACAGTCACCATTAACCTCCTGTGACCTACTCCAACCTACTTCACAGTGTGGTCAGTGTGTGTGAGACATGCAGCCTTAGCGGACAGCACTAGCAGCTAAGGCTCACGTGAAGACGAGGTGGTGGTGGTGACCTGTGTCTGCTTCGCTTCTTCTTCCTCCCCTGGAGAGGAGTTCTGAGTGATCGCCTGGTGTAAAGAAGCCTCTCTGGCGTATCCATTTACCCTCAATAAAATATTCGAGTTCGAGTTCCCCCGAACCTCGTGGCGGAGGTGGTGGTGGTGGTGAGGAGGGTGGTGGTGGAAGGAATGGCGTGGAAGCGACGCCATCGCCACGCCATGGACAACGTGTGGTACTTCGCCGCCTCCTGCATCTTCATCTTCCTCTTCGGCAACCTCATCATGCTGCACAGCTACCACGGCTTCGTCGACAACACCTCCTCCTCCTCCTCCTCAGGCGCACACCGCTGGCGGCAGGTGCCCATCAGAGACTCTGTGAGGACTGGGAGTCTCGGGGAGGAGGAGGAGGAGGACGTGTACAGCATCCGACAGCTGTCGCGGCAGCTACTGGCCAACAGCAACCTCTTCCAGCAGGCCCAGCACGGCACGCAGTACTTCGTCATGGAGAGCCGCCTCCGAAAACTGCTAGGGAACACAGCGGCAGAATCCGCGGTCTTCACGGGTAACCGCTCTAAATCGGTGTTATCCCACTACTTGGATTTCTCTTCACCCGCGGCAGGAAGGGTGATGTTAGACTGTGCGGACATCGAGGCCATTTCGGAAAGGGCGTACGTGGCTTCGGGCTGGACGAAGGCGGTGTTCCGGGGAGTGTACGGGCGGCAGAGGAAGGCGGTGGCTCTCAAGACGGTGGATGTCGGGGGTCAGGACGTGACGGCCTGCACGGAGGGCGGGCAGACCCTGCACTACTGCTACCACAGGGCCGCCCAGAAGATCGTCAAGGAGATCGTGCTTCTGCAGGCTCTGGCTCACCGCAACGTCATTCAGGTGAGAGTGGAGTGTTTTTGTGTGTGTGTGTGGGTTGGTTGGGGTGTGTTGGTTGGGGTGGGTGGGGGTGGAGGAGGGGTTGTGTTGTGGTGTGGTGTGGTGGTGGTGGTGGTGGTGGTTTGGTGGTGGTGGTGGTGTGTGTGTGTGTATGTGTGTATCACTGTATGTGTGTTTATTTTTTTATATTGAGGATTTATATGGAATACGCACTCAAGTGCTTTTTTACATCCAGTCCCTGTGTGTGTGTGTGTGTGTGTGTGTGTGTGTGTGTGTGTGTGTGTGTGTGTGTGTGTTGTGTGTGTGTGTGTGTCTGTCTGTCTGTCTGTCTGTCTGTGTTTGTTTCTGTGTCTGTTTCTCTGTGTGTTTGTTTGATTGTGTGTTAGTGTGTGTGTGTGTTCACTTATTTATTTATTCATTTATTCTTTTATTTCGAGGACGATGGAAGAAGCACTCGTGTGCTTTTTTTTAACGTCTTGTCCCTTTGTGTATGCAGTTTTGTCAATTTTGTCATTCGTTCCCACCGACACACTGTGGCTTACTCTTCTGAAAAGTGGAACAGATTTGAACAGCCCCGATATAGCATCTTCAGTCGGGGGGGTTATAAACAAGACTAGATTGGAAAACGTTTACACGTTTGTATAACTGTGCAACATAAGAAAATCGAATAAAAAAAGTTTGAAAAAAAACACCCACAAGATTGGGTTCGATTGGTTAGATAATTGCGCTGTCTTGAAGTCGTCCAATTTCCTCATAATTCTTTGCGAAAAATGCTATGAAAGCATCAGCCCCCAAAACTCACACTTGTTATGCTAGAAAACGATCTCCTTATGGAATGAATCTCGCCTGGAAGTTAGCATGACTGTCAAGATAGAGAAGAAGGGGACAATAAGGCAAGGCAACGCGGTTAATGAATAAGCACTCGTGTGCTTTTTTACATCCAGTCCCCACCCTTATCAGGGATAACATCAAGATAAAAAAAACAACCTCTAACTAAACAACAACAATAATAATGATCCAAATACCAAGAGCAAGAAACCGTACCAAGTACCAATAAAAAATATCTAGCAGCTTTATATATATATATATATATATATATATATATCCAAAAATAAAACAAGCAACTATTTGTAATGAGAAATTAAGAAATTAAAAGCGGAGAAAAACAATTCGATGTAGATCTAACCAGTTACGTTTTCTTCATCAATATGAACATAGTATATTAAAGGTTTCACACACACACGCACGCACGCACGCACGCACGCACGCACACACGCACACACACACACACTCACTCACACACACCAGAAGATGAAGCCTTTCAGTGTCAGCATTTCAAGCATCATTGGATAAGGACCATGCCTTTGGCCAAATCTGACAAGGGTTCAAAATAATGCCAAGAAAGTTCGTTCGTTAGCCTATGTTTCTGTTAATGCTGTCTATCATATCCTTTAATAGGATCCCCAGACTTAAGGCACAAAGATTCACTAGTCTAGGTGCTTATTTTCTCCTATTCAATTTTTTTCAACATATATTCCAAGCATATTTTCTTTCTCTTTTTATCATCGTCTTTTGAGGGCAGCTTCAAAAGGCCACAGGGATATCGAATATTCTTGTGAATGCAATCGACACTTTTAAATTCTGAAAAGTGTCTTGCTGTAAGGTACCACAGCAGGTGGAGTTGCAATCACCGCGGGACCTTTGATGAGGGCTCATCCAGGAGCCGAAACTCGAGTCAGGTCAGGCCAAAGGTATGGTTCTTACTCCAATATGCCTACAATGCTGCCACTGAAAGACATTATTCCCTAGAATTTATTTTCATTTCATTTTTTTATATTGAATCTGTGACAAGTCCTTTTCAAAATGATTGAGAAGTTGGTAGCTGCACTTGTTTTTCCTCCACTACCTTTTCCTCAAATAATAGACTAATATTATAAGTAATAAGGAAAAGAGAGTATCGAGAAGACAACAAAATACTTCACGCATCAAACGAAGTACGAGAAACACCAGTATCAAATTTCAGTCATTCGAAAACAAATTGACACTCAAACTCTAAGCTGTGATTAATGGTACTTTTAAAAGGAAATTCGAATCAAATCAATGTTCATTCTTCAATTACACTACAGATGTTCTAATGGCATTGGTCTGCAGACTGATTCAGTGATTGCGTGTATGAGTTAACTGGTTTTAATTAAAGGAATTGCAACTTTAAACATTGCGGGGCGGGATAGCTAAGTGGTCAGAGCGCTCGCTTTCCACAAAGTCAAAGTCAAGCAGCATCGATCGTGGTTACCAGTTGGATGGGTGACCGTTTGCGCGCTTTGGTTTCAATACAGCCCCCGCCCCAATTTACCCAGCTGTGAATGGACAACTTTACCTTTTTTTTGTTTTAAACCAGTACAGGAAGAAATTAAAAGATTGATAGACTAATTAAGAGCTGACAAATGAACTATATATACTGAAGGGACTTTTTTTTAATCGGAGGGGGTTTTTTGGTGTGTAGAACTATGTTGCTTTATTCACAATTTGCATTAAGCATCGGAAGATGACTGAAGCAGTTATAAAGTTGGCATGAAATTTGTGGCATGAATATGCATCAATTGATGTAGATCTACATACCTGTGCTAGTCACAAACTGAAAGCTTTACTAGTATATACCTCAGATTGAATTAATGGCAGACAGAAACTCTACCTGATTTTATCATTATTATAGTATGCAGACGACTAAGCTAGACCTCCCTGTATGTGGCTAGTTGTGTATGTAGGCATTAGCGGGTGTAACCAGCTGCATGATCAGATCTGGGTCCTATCCGCCTGATACCTCCTCACCACCTTACCTCACAAATCAACCAGAGCCACCTTAGCGTAAAACAGGTGCCACACTACAAGACGGGCCGGGGGGGGGGGGGGGGGGGGGGGTGGAGGGGCGAGAGGGGGAGGGGGCGAGGAAGAAGGGTGGTGTTAACCTGACACGGGGGTGGAAGAAAAAGAATGAGTTACGCGTTTTAAGTAACTAGAAACCTAGGCTTGGGGGAAAAGGGGGTGGAGGAGGAGTTGAGGGGAGAGAGAGAGAGAGAGAGAGAGAGAGAGAGAGAGAGAGAGAGAGAGGCGCGTTCGCTGATCCGTGAAATATGTTGATGCAGGAACTGTCGGTCTGGAACTAATTCTCCTGCCAACCGTGGCAGTGGCAGTGCTATCGACCGTTAGTAGTCATTGTGTTCGTGGTCTTGGCCTTCCTGTGATCCTGAAGGTGTTGAAAGAAGGCAGGGCCACAGATGGGGACGGGTTTAATTAATGAATGCAAAGTTCTGTTAGATCTAATTGTAACGGTAATGCAAAGTTCTGGTACTTGTGGCGGTAACGTTAATGTAACTGTTACACAGTGTTAGTTGTGGAGGTAACGGTAATGCAAAGTTCTGTTAGTTGTGGCGGTAACGGTTATGCAACTGTCAGTTGTGGAGCTAACGGTAATGCAAAGTTCTGTTAGTTGTGGCGGTAACGGTTATGCAACTGTCAGTTGTGGAGGTAACGGTAATGCAAAGTTCTGTTAGT
>CM060324.1:49101534-49119034 GCA_030674155.1 Stramonita haemastoma
CCCCTGCCCATCTCCTCTCCCCCCTTCCTCCCCCAAAAACTTTCAGACCTGTTGATTTAAAACACCATGGTGGCATCCTCTTCCCCCCCCTCACACCCACCTCCCCCCCACACACACACACCACCACCACCACCTCTGCCCAGGGGGATTTCTGCAGTGTAAATCGGTTTTGTGGCTTGTGTGATTTTCCGCTGGCTGGAAAAGCGCTTTACTAGGCATAAGGCTAAAAGGGGGGAGGAATAGGAAAGAAGGAAGCCTGCTTGCTGCCTGTTCTTCAGCTTATAGGTCTCGTGTTCTGTCCCAGCCTGCTGCCGCCGCCGCCTCCATTGGCGAGGGAGGTCGCTGTGGGGGAGGTAATGGGTTTTGGATAGAGTGGCTTGCCACGAGCAAGTCGTTGTGCACAATTTACGACTCTGCTGTGTTGGCTGAGGGTAGTGGGGGTAATGGAAAGGAAGACGAGGGGTGGGGGTGAGGGGGGGGGAATCAGGAAGGGTCGGGTGGTGGTTGGGGGGTTAGGGAGGTTGGCGTAGTAGTCGTAGTAGGACAGAGTCAGGGTAAATGGAGGGGACTGATAGTACAGGAAAACTGTGATATGACCTCAAAAAATTTGCAAGAGAATTTTTTTTTTCACCAGTGTGTTCAGACATGTATTAACTATTATTGACCAAGAATCGAGAAAAATCTACCGTCAAATGGCTTGAACAAGACAATAAAAAAGAAAATAATTAAACTCAAAATAGCACGACTGTGGCACCATACAAAATCCTCGCCACATACGGCTGCCCGGCGGCTATCATCGCCTGGAATAAACAATTAAACAGCTGGCCCCTCCTCTAGTTCCAGAACAGAGTGGAACCTGTTGCACTCGCCTGCTTACTCTGCTATATTCTCACACTAGGCTACACGTTGTTTCAGTACAGTGCTTTCACAGATGTGTACACGTTCGTTCTGTGTTAGCAGGGTGGATTTTAAAGTGTGTTTCTAAAGAACGACCCTTTGTTAACATAAGTAATCAGAAAGTGTAGTTTAATGATATGAAAGAATGCGAAACAGTAATACCAATACTGACAGACAAGATTTAAAAAGTAGAAGATGCATCCATGATGTTATTAGAGACAGGTTCCACCAACACTATATTCCCTGTGTAGGGGAAACTATGGCAGCCTGTTTGAGTCAAAACAAGGGTTGAAAAGTTTACAGAAAATCTAACCATTTTGCAGGCTTTCCAAAAGGATTGCAATGGAGAGCGACATACACTTGTGTGTGATTTGCAAACAACAATGCAATGCAGATACTGCATTCTTCACTTTAACTTATAAAGGGGTGAAAGGCGAGTTTAATTCAAATTTAACTTCTGATATTGCTGTTGGCTAATAGTGACAAACAGAAAAAAAAGATTGCTTTGTTGGTCTTCAGAGAGAGAGAGAGAGAGAGAGAGAGAGAGGAGAGAGAGAGAGAGAGAGAAGAGAGATGAGAGAGAGAGAGAGAGAGAGGAGAGGAGGAGAGAGAGAGAAGATTGATTGATTTATTCTTTTATATTGAGGATAATGGAATAAGCACTCTTGTGCTTTTTTACATCCAGTCCCCGTGTGTAAGCAGTTTTGTAAATGTCATCTGTTCCCACTGGCACACAATGGTCTATTCTTACGAAAAGCGGAACAGGATTTAACGTGTGCGTAAGATGTTCTGCGTGCGTTCGCATACGGGGCCTCGGTTTAAAGTGTCATCCGAAGGACTTTTGGGGAGAGTGGAGTCAGCACTGATGTTAACTCCAGGAGAAAAATCTCCTCGACCAGATTCGAACCTGGGTCGTCAAATTGCCAGCGCAATGCTCTAACCACTAGGCTATCCGTCCAGAGAGAGAGAGGAGAGAGAGAGATGAGAGAGAGAGAGAGAGGAGAGAGAGAGAGAGAGGAGAGAGAGAGAGAGAGAGAGAGAGAGAGAGAGAGAGAGAGAACTTGAAACTTTGATTAAGGGAAAAGAATAAGCACCCATAATGGCTTTTTTACATCCAGCCCTCAACCAAAGAAATTTATAGCAATGAAAACAAATTAGCAGCAAATTTATGAAAACACACAAAAAAAACAGAAAAATAACATGAACAATGGTTGTAACATCATAGAAATGCATGCCAAAATGGAGATCTTGTATATAAAAAAAAATGAAGGAAATGAGCACATAGGAAAAGAAAAAAAATCAGAGAGAAAAATTGAAGGAGAATTTGTATTGGGTATGGAGAAAGAGAAGAATAAAAACAAAACAAAAAAATAGATAGGTCTAAAGAAAAAGAAAAAGAAGAAAGAAAAAAAGAGAGAGGGAGAGAGAGAGAAGCAAGGGAGTGGGTGTGGGGGAGGCAGACAGGTAGGCAGGCAGCAGAGAGAGAGAGAGAGAGAGAGAGAGGAGAGAGAGAGAGAGAGAGGAGAGGAGAGAAGAGAGAGAGAGAGAGAGAGAGAGAGAGAGAGATGCAAATCTTTTGAATCCCAGCGCTTGTCATGGCTACTATCAATGCCAGCGTGTGCTGACATGAATGAAGCTATGCAGACTTTCACTGGTGTGTCATTCGTGACAAGTGAACAACACAAAGATACGACTACTGCCAGAAAGAAGAAAGATGAGCAAGATTTGATGACTATGCTCACATTTTTGCAAGAAAGGGACCCATTGGCTGAAGGACCTGATCTGAAAAATATCTGCACAGGTGCCATTGCTGATCCATCTGTAAATGCACACAGAGCACAGGAGATTGGGAGCACCATCTTGGAAAAGATGGAAGGTCAGAAAGTGACAGAGTACAGTTTCAAAAGATCAGATCAAGTTATTGCAATGGCATCCAAAAATATGGTCAAGATTGATGATGACGTGGTCAGTGTGGATCCCCAGCTGTTGTTCCAACGACTTGTTTCTGCAGCAGGCAACATGTATGAAGATAAAAGTGAAGTCTTCAAATATGAGCTGTCAAGCTACCCATCATCTCTCTTTGAGTCACCCACTTTTCTTCGGCATGGGAACAAAGCAATCCTTGCAGATGAACTATGGAAATTGACATTGGAAAATATGCCAGAGCTGATGCCTACTGACGAGGTGCATATTGTCCTGGATGGTGGAGCACTCTTACAAAAGATACCTTGGTCACGTGGGTCCACATACGCATCCATCATCGAAACGGACGTCCGACACGTAAAACAGAGATATGGGAATCCAACTGTAGTGTTCGATGGATATTCTTCTGGACCCTCAACCAAAGATGTCACACATCTGCGAAGATCAAAAGGGAAATCATCCACTGACATCCATTTTACACCTGACATGACTCTTCAGATTATGAAAGACTTGTTTCTTGCCAATCCCCGAAACAAGCAACGCTTTATTGATCTGCTCAGCTGTGAACTGCAGAACAATATGTGCATGGCCACATGTTTTGAAGGTGATGCTGATTGCATGATAGTTGCTTGGAATGCGCAAAAAGCAAGGTCACTGTTGTTGTTGGGGATGACACTGATCTCTTGATTCTCTTGATTCACCATGCCAGTACAGATGCTAAGGATATATTTCTGCAACAAAGTAAAAAGGTCAGAGAAAAACCCAGCAAATGCTGGAACATCAAGCATATGCAACTGTCTCTTGGCAAATTGTGCCACATTCTGCCAGTCATCCATGCAGTGACAGGATGTGACACAACCTCTCGTGCTTTTGGTATTGGGAAACAAACAGGCCTGCAGAAATTTCAGAATTCAGAACATTTGTGCAAGCTGGCCAAGGTGTTCATGGAAGACAAAGAAGAACATGAAGTTGCTGATGCTGGTCAACAGATTCTGATGTGTCTCTACGATGGAAAGTCTGGGTCTACTCTTGACAGTCTCAGATACCAATGCTTTTGCTCGAAAGTGGCAGTGGGAACAACGTTTCTTTAAGTTCATGCCCTACCGCCAACTTCTGCTGCTGCCAGGTATCACAGTCAGCCAGTGTATTTTGCAGGTCCAGCAGTGGATTGGAAATAATAACCTGCGGCCTGAAGACTGGGGTTGGAAGAGCATAGACAACCAACTTGTCCCCATCACCACAAACTTGCCACCTGCCCCCACAAAGCTTCTCCGAGTCATCCGCTGTAACTGTAAAGCTGACTGTGATACAAGGAGGTGCACATGCAGGAAGCATGGACTTGACTGCTCCCCTGCTTGTGGTGATTGTTACTGGCTACCAAAGAAAAAAAACTGTGTGGTGACCTTGACCTTGACATGACTTTGACTAAAAGGTTTAGGACATAATTGATTCTTACAAAAACTGACATATCTTAAGGTGAATGACATTAAAAGATCAGTGTTTCGGCCCAGAAAAAACACTGTTAGGTCCATGTGACCTTGACCTTGGTGTGACCTTGACCTTCATAAGTTCGGACATATGTGCCATTGATTTTTATAAACACTTGGACTAAACTGAATAACAAAACTGCAGAGAAGGTAAGCAAAATGCTTTTTGTTTCAACTACATGCATATGTATAGCACATGAATATACATTACATAATAAAAACCCTTATAAATTGCATAATTTTCGTTAGATTCACTTCGATTTTTGCAATGTTGTTTGTCTACCATAGTATTACATATCTGTGAAGAAAAACAAACTCTTGCAATTGTTTTGAGGTTAAGGTACTTTTCGTCGTAGATTTACTGGACTATGAGGCGTGACGAGTGGTTTTTGTGCCAGCATGCTTTTTTCCTCCATTTATGTGAGAGAGAGAGAGAGAGAGAGAGAGGAGAGAGAGAGAGAGAGAGAGAGAGAGAGAGAGAGAGAGAGAGAGAGAGATGTGAGGGTGGGGGGTGAGGGTGGGAATTTGGACACGGGAAGATTTATGTCTTATGTCTCGAAAACGGGTAATACCCTATCTAGTGGTAGGGTGGGAATTTTGTGTCCAAGTCTTTATTACACGGTGGGTTTTTTTTGTTTTTTTGTGGTGTGTTTTTGTTTTGTTTGTTTTTTTTGGGGGGTGTTGTTGTTGTTGGGTTTTTTTCTTTTTCTTTTTACCTGGGTTAGGTCATCCACAGTTTTGGTTTAAGTTGGCAGACTTGACATATTTCTTTCGAAGTCTCAGACTACCTGTGTTGGGAGCTTTTGTTTTTGTGTTGTTGTGTGTTTTGTTTGGTGGTGGTTTGGTATTTTTGTTTCTGTTTTGTTTTGTTGTTGTTGTTTTTTTGGTTACGGGGAGATTGGGGGAATAATGAAGTTGGATCATCCATAGAAAGACAAATAAGAAAGTATTGAAGTTGAGGCATCATTTTTTGCTTGAAAACAGTAGTGAACGAACAAAACGAGGGATAATGACATCTCCTAGCAGGTTACATAATCATCGCAGTCTTACGTGGATTTTTAACCCTAGGTCTTTCTGATTCTGTACGATAGATAGAGTATCTGATCTCAAAGTAAATGTACGTAAGGTAAAAAGCCTTAGATGACTCACCACCACCCCCACCCCTTATCCGTCCACAGCCCCTCCCCCTCCAAGCTCTCCTTTGTCACTTTCCTCCGCATGTTGTTCCCGCCCTTTCCCCAGGACAAGCTAGGAAAGAAGCCGGCAATACAGTCTGCACCAATAACATACCCCCCCCCCAAAAAAAAAAAAAAATAAATAAATAAAATAATAAAATAAATAAAACAAAACAAAAAACCTACCAAAACCGAGTTACTTTATTCCCCCACCAGTTTCTTTGTACATTGAGCATATATTGGACAGAAGTAGGGAGAAGAGAAGAGAAGAGTATCCTAAGAGTCTTTCAGCGCCTGCGCGCGCGCGCGCGCACACACACACACACACATACACACACACACACACACACACACCACACCACACCACAACACAACACAACACAACACAACACAACACAACACAACACAATACAATACAACACAACACAACACAACACAACACAACACAACACAAACACATACACACACACACATACACACACACACACACACACACACACACACACACACACACACACACACACACACACACACACACACAAAACACACACACACACACACTGTTAAAAAAAACAGCTGGGTTAAATACACAGAACTTGCTCTCTCATTCATCCCCCCACCCCCACCCCTTACCCTGCTTAGCAAAGGATGAAGGCTGGCACAAAACCTAAAACTAGTTGATGAAGCCCCCCCCCCCCCTCACAAAAGGGACCTACCTGCCTGTCCTGCCCTGTAGTCCTGTTCCCCTCCTATGCAAGGGCCTGCTACAAAGCGATTTCTATTCAAGGTCCTTTAGACGCTTTAAGCCGTGGAGAGGACGCCGCCGACCATGCCTATTATGAGCCCACAAGGAAAGGTGCGGGTGGCTCGCACTTTCCTTTCCAGGAGATGAGGAGGAGAGGATCCATAGGGTATAGCAGGGGCCACCATCTCCTTCTCTGCCCACCACCCTCAGTCAGTCTCTGTCTGTCTGTCTGCCTGTCAGTCTTAGGGTCTAGGCCAGGCCTAACTGGTGAACGGTGGCGCTAAATGGGAAGCAAATTGCTCCTACAGTGAATGCAGCGGTCAGCCGGTGTGGGAGCCAAAGACCAGACAGTTTTGTTGCTTACGGACGTGAATGTAAAGTTTTTTTTTTGGGGGGGAGAGAAAGCATAATAATAAGAATGGAGTGGAGAATCGTAGGGGTTTTTTGTTGTTGTTGTTGTTGTTTTTTGGGGGGACAAAGAAAGAAAGAGAGACAGACAGACAGACAGACAGACAGATAGAGAGATTATATTTGTCCCTGAGTCGGAAATTTCTGCTTGGACAACAGAAGGAGAAGCACTAAGGTCAAATTTCAAGACAGGAGGACAATAGATGGACAAGAAGGTGAAGTCATTTTACAACACGAGAGGACAATAGATGGACAAAAAGGTGAAGTCATTTTACAAGACAGGAGGACAATAGCTGGACAAAAAGGTGCAGAACAGAATGGCAGTCAAGATAGGGCAATAGAACCCCTGGCAGACCAGTAACCATTATACGGCTTCTTCTTCTTTGAATGCTCAGGCAGCAACTATCATTGTCTGTCAAATGAGCGAAAATGCGTTGTGCTGCCGTTAAGCGCCTGACAAGTCAGGCCCAACGTATCTGACTCTGGCATGGGAGAGAATTGTTATCTTTTAAGGCTGTCTGTGAAAAAAATAAATCGCGGTTTTTGACTGAACCTGACTGATGGCGGCAATGCAGCTGATCATGTCCATATTTTGTACGCATGTGAAACGTGGACCATAACAGCAGACATCGAAAGAAGGATACAAGCAACGGAGATGAGATGCTTTCACAAACTCCGTGGTATCTCATACAGAGATCACATCACTAGTGATGAAGTAAAAACCAGAATGAATTTTAAAAGTCATATTATGAAGAGCTCCTGACTTTAGTGAAATAAATGCAAGCTAATGTGGTACGGGCACGTCACACGAACATCTGGACTGGGTTAGACTGTCCTACAGGGAACAGTACAAGGAAGGAGACGAAGAGGCAGACAGAGAAAACGATGGGAAGACAACATCAGAGGGTGGATTGGCCTTGAGTGGAACAAATTACTACAGGAAGCAGAGGGCTGCGGGGAGTGGAGGAAGCTGGTTGCAAAATCTTCATTGGTGCCCCTACAGTCCACGGGACAACGGGGATAGGTGAAGGAGAAATGAATGCAGTTTACACTGCAGAAACACGTTTTGAGCTGAGCTTGTAGTGTGTCCTGAAGATGTAGCCAGAAGACGGCCTTTTATTTGTGTCTAATGGGTGTTTCTCCCTGTGTGTGTGTGTGTGTGTGTGTGTGTGTGTGTGTGTGTGTTGCGTGCGTGCGTGCGTGCGTGCGTGCGTGTGCGTGCGCGCGCGCGTGCGTGTGTGCGTGCGTGCGTGCGTGCGTACGTGCGTGGACATAATATGCGTGTCTGTGTGTGATCACGCCAACATGCATGCAGATTCTCTAAGCCTTGGGAGGACATACTAGCAGAAATTCGATCCGCGCTGCACGTGCCTGACTGACTGTCCTGTCAGTGTGTCCTTCCTGTGTCAGCCAGGGATGGCGCCAGCCGTCCATTTCCCAAGACTGGAGGAGAAGGAGGAGGATGAGAAAGAGGAGGAGGGGGAGAAAAGAGAGAAAAGAGATCTTGCTTGTGTAGCGGAAGTTGGTAGGAGAAGGAGGAGGAGGGGGGGGGGAGAGGAATGGAGATGGCAAGTCCAGTGTAGTAAATTTCCCCCCTACAGTCTGTTTTCTCTCCCACGTCTGTTTCTCCCCCCCCCCCCCCACTCCCCCCTCCCTACCCCCCCCCCCCAAACCTCGTCCCCAAGAGGCAGTTCATTATCGGTCATTGTTTCCTGCAAGCACAACACAAAGGACTGCAGGCAGGCAGGCTAGGCAGGCAGCCCCCTAGCTGCAATGCTCCCTCCCACCGGAATCCGCCACTACTGCAGCGGGAAATGAACGATCACCCCGCACAGCAAGGGGCTTGAGGGGGGAAGGACCCTGTGACGTAAGGAGGAGAAGAGGAGAGTGGAAAGGAAAGAAAAGAGAAGAGAGAGAGGGGGGGGGGAACGTCCGAGGAGAGGGAGGGGGGGGGATGGAGGGTGTAAAAATTGGCTATGGTCTTTTTTCGTGTGGGGTTTTTTTATATTTTGGTTGTGTTTTTTCTTTTTATGTGGTAGAGAAGATCAACTCTTTTCTTCGTCTGAGGGGGTGGGGAGAAGTGGGAAGGGGGAAGGGGGGACAGAAGAGATGACGTGTGATGATGTGATAGCGCCAGCTGCGCACGACACTGAAGCCAGTGCCTGTCCCCGCACGTGCTGTCCGGGACTGCAGTCTGGCGCCTGCAGGGTCAGAGGTCGTGGCAGTGACAGATGGTGGCGTGCTGCCATCGAGAACACTTGAGCCGGGGACCCGTTTAAGAGCTCTGTCTGTCTGTCTGTCTGTCTGTCTGTCTGTCTGTCTGTCTCTCTCTCTCTCTCTCTCTCTCTCTCTCTCTCTCTCTCTCTCTCTCTCTCTCTCTCTCTCTCTCTCTCTCTCTCTCTCTCTCTCTCTCTCGTGTGTTATGGGGGTTTTGTTGTTGTTTTTTGGGGTGGGGGTGGCTGCTGTTCCCTGATCAGGGCAAGGGCCGGATGAAAAAAGTATATGAATGCTTACTCTGCTACCCTTGCAAAATAAAGATTATTCATCCATTCATTCGCTCTCTCTCTCTCTCTCATCTCCAAGAACAAAATAGCTTCACTTGAGAATTCCAATTTCGCTTATTTTCTTTTATCTTATTCCTTTCATTTAGATCCTGACATGCTGTTGGATTTCCCACATCATTAAATTAATCCGCACAAATGTGCACAC
Source organism: Stramonita haemastoma (assembly GCA_030674155.1). NCBI lineage: Eukaryota > Metazoa > Mollusca > Gastropoda > Neogastropoda > Muricidae > Stramonita > Stramonita haemastoma. Next base: position 49,110,879 of record CM060324.1, read on the forward strand.
AAAAATACACTGTAGCTTCCTGCCCCGTGGATCAAGAGAGAAAACTTGTCTTGTGCTTTTGCTGCTGATGCCACCAAAGTTGGAGCATAGGCTCTAATTAGACTGACTGGTCCTGAGGATGCCTGGAGTTAGAGAGACAGGATATATATATATGCTCTGTTCCATCTGCTGGTGGGTTATGGACCCCAGCAAGCTGTTTCTAATTGCTAATCCCACACCGTGTTCTCTGACCTCGTCTGATGGTTTGCCTTGCCAGAACAGAGTGAAGTCTCTCTCCCTCACAGATCCTGTTTCTGGGAGCCTGGTGTCTTGAAGAGCGACGATGTCCATCTGCAGTCTGCTCAGTTCTTAGTCGATGACAGCTGTTTTATGAGCATCATTTACTTCCTGCAGATCGTCAGGAAAGGCTGGTGTTATTGTCCTTACATTCCATGTACCCAATATCAGGGCAGGGGGTTTCATTTTATTTCTATCGTCTGATGCACAGTTGTTGATCCGCTTGTCGATTTTCACCCTAAACCCAGTGAGGATAACGGACCATGGCGGGGAAGTACCTTAGGCCTACTGGCTGGGGGCTGCCCAGCCTGAGGTGGGCGGTAGCTGCCCAGTGAGATGCGATGACCTCTTCCATCGTCGGAAAGCAGCCCCTGGTGTCTTACTCTACACCAAATGAGTATACAGACTTATAACCATCAGACTGCTGCTTCCCATGTTGTGTCGATGCCACACTGCAGCGAAGCTGGAGTGACCTCTTCAGAGCGCAAAGCCTGGGTAAATAAGTATGGAGGGCAAGCTGTTACCCATGCTGCAGACACACAACCCCCCCCCCCTTCCACGTCGCTGGAATGGTCCATTCAGGACACATGGTTCCAGTGGTGTCGCATGAGTTGCAACAACGTTGCTGTATACAGCCTCGGACTGCCTTGGGGACTCCGACCCCTGATTTTTCCTCAGGGTTGACTCTCGATGCAAGGCTGCGGAGGCTTGAAATCAAGAGTTTTCCATCTCCTAGATGAACTGTCTTCCCAGACTCATGAGCTCCATCTACCCACATGACGCATGTAGTACTGGCTTACAGCAGAGGAGTAGCAGAGGAGACCTCTGGGAACATCATGATTCATGTGTACCATTCACTTGAGAGAATGAATGAATGAATAATCTTTTTTTTCAAGGGTTACAGAGTAAGCATTAGGCCTACATACTTTTTTCATCCGGCCTCTGCAAGAGACAGATACAGAGACAGACAGACAAATCAAGACAGACAAGACAAGACAGGCAGACCGACAAGACATACAGAGGGACGGACAGACAAACTGGGAGACAAACAGACAGAAAAAGAAAAGTGGATGGGGGGTGGGGTGGGGGGGGATTTGACATGACAATTGGAGGAGTGTAACAGATTGGCCATGATCAGTGTTTAACGGCCCGAGTCCACCACCCCATTCCTTCACATGGCCGGTATCCCCACCCACCGTAGCCCTCACTCAAAATGGGCTTGTCCTCTTTCCCACCTGTACGCCTTTACAGCAAATAAACTCGCCCCATCCGTACCCCACCCCTCCCCCTTCCCCCCAACACCCTCATCCTTCCCTCCCATCCCTCCCTTCTTCACCGGCCAACGCACTATTCTATCCTATCCATCTTGTCCTTTTGTCAGCTTTTTTGTGAAGGCACGACTATGTCATAGCGCTTAGAGAGTTCTTTTGTGTTGTCTTTGTGTGTGCGTGTGAGTGTGTGTGTTGTATGGTTGCAGTGTGTGTGTGTGTGTGTGTGTGTGTGGTGCGTGCTGTGTGTGTGTGTGTGTGTGTGTGTGCGCGTGCGTGCGTGTGTGTGTGTGTGTGTGTGTGTGTGTGTGTGTGTGTGTGTGTGTGTGTGTGTGTGTGTACGCTCGCGTGTGTGTGTGTGTGGTTGTGTGTGTGTGTGTGTGTGTTGTGTGTGTACGCACGCGTGGTGTGTTGTGGTGTGTTGGTGTGGTACGCACGCGTGTGTGTGTGTGTGTGTGTGGCGTGTGTGTGTGTGGTGCGTGTGTGTGTGTGTGCGTGTGTTGTGGTGGTGTGTGTGGTACGGGCCGGGGATTGGGTGGGTGGAGACATTTCAGGGAATTGCCCACAGGGTTATGAGGGTCAAGAAACTCTTTGACAAAGTTTCCGTTGAAAATGACTCTGTGTGTGTGTGTGTGTGTGTGTGTGTGTGTGTGTGTGTGTGTGTGTGTGTGTGTGTGTGTGTGTGTGAGAGAGAGAGAGATCGTGAAAAGTTTTGGTTGGGGTGGTGGTGGTATAAATGGGGTATTTATCTTCTTGAAGTCTGTGAAAAAAGTTTAGGGAAGGTTGAATGAGGATGGATTCCTGAGAAAAGGGAAGTAAAAGGTCGATTATCTGCCCCTGTCCATTCAGGGGCCCAGTGATAGGCAGTCAGTCCATTGCACTGCACTGCAGTGATTACTGACTGGGTGGGGTGGGGTGTTGTTGATGTGGGTAGAGGGTAGAGGGGGAGGGGGGGGTTCTTTCAGCTCTGACGAAGAAAATATCGACATGCCTACCGATCGTCTTCGTGTTCTAAATGCAGGCAGTGAACAATTTTTTTTGAAATATCAGAATGTGTGCCTGTGTGTGCATTTTTTGTGCGTACGCAGCTTTTTTTCACCCTGTTTACTCTCCTCTGTGTGTTGTGTGTGTGTGTGTGTGTGTGTGTGTGTGTGTGTGTGTGTGTGTGTGTGTACGTGTACGTGTGTGTGTGTGCACGCGCGCGTGGTTATGTGTGTGTCTGTGTGTGTCTCTGTGTGTGTGACTCTGTGACTGTAATAGTCAAACCGAGACAGGGAGAATACAAGAGAAAAAGAAACAAACTAAAATGAACAAACACGAGTGTCTATCTGATAAAAGAGTGGGTTTTCAATTCTGCAAGAAGCTGATTACCAGTAGACCTCACGTGGTGGCACACATCACACGCGAGAGCGCGCATGTACGCACGCACACACACACACACTACACACACATACACTCACACACACAACACACACACACCACTACACACACACTACACACACACATACACACACACTACACTACACTACACTACACTACACTACACTACACTACACTACACACACCACACACACACACACACACACACACACACACACACACACACACACACACACACACACACACTCTTCTCTCTCTCTCTCTCTCTCTCTCTCTCTCTCTCTCTCTCTCTCTCTCTCTCTCTCTCTTCTCTCTCTCTCTCTCTCTCTCTCTCTCTCTCTTCTCTCACTCACTCACTCACTACACTCACACCAGATCCCCCCTGACGCTTGCAAGTCATTGAGCGTGCGGAAGGTTTGTTCTGTCCCTGGATTTATGGTGATTGCCTCTTTGCCCCGCCATCAGAGCCGTTTAGCTTCGCTCTGGAACAGTTCCGAACTGGCCTGTCCCCCGTCCGTCTGTCTCCTTTAGAATGATCACAGCCCCCACCACCTCCTCCCGCCCTCCCACCCTCCCCCACTTCTTGCCTTCACCCCATGACGAGCACTGGTGTGGAGGAGGGTCAGGGGTTGCTTTGAGTGTGTGTGTGTTTTATTTTATTCTTTGATATCGAGGATAGTGGAATAAGCACTTGTGCTTTTCTTACATCCAGTCCCCGTGTGTATGCAGTTTTTGTAAATGTTATCTGTTCCCACTGGCACACAATGGCCTACAATTACGAAAAGCGGAACAGGATTTAACTTGTGAGCAAAAAGTTCTGCGTGCGTTCGCACTCTGGGCCTCGGTTTATAGTCTCTCCCGAAGGACTTTTGGAGGAGTGGAGTCGGCACTGATGTTAACTCCAGGAGAAAAATCCCCTCGAACAGGAATCGAACTCGTGTTGTCAAATTGCGAGCGCAATGTTTTGGCCACTAGGCTATCCTGTACCCGTTTAAAACGACAGCAAATAGAGGGATTACTTCTGAGTGGAGTGAGTGATTTTCCTGCATCGTTTCTAACACGCCTCTAAGAATAACCAGAAAATTTGGGGAAGGTAGAAGGGATTCGATTCTCTTGTAATGACTGTTGGCACATCGTGAGATTGCGCATTTATAATGGTAGAGAGAGAGAGAGAGAGAGAGAGAGAGAGAGAGAGAGAGAGAGAGAGAGAGAGAGAGAGAGAGAGAGAGAGAGAGAGAGAGAGAGAGAAGGCAAACAGGCAGGCAGGACAGTACTTGGAAAGGGGGAAAGAAAGGAACTCCGAATAACAAACAGTGAGGCTTTTTAGTTGGCAGTGGCTGAGGCCAATCAACAGCGTTGTTTGGGGAAACACCAGCCAGCCCTGGCCAGTGGAGTCTGGCCCAGCTTTCCGCTTCACCCTCTAGTCCGAGAGCCAGTCTATGTAAAAGTACTAGAACCTTGTTTTTCGTCATAAAGTTTTTTTCTTTGGTGATTCTGCTTCCTCAGGGTCTCTAGACTTCATATCAGTCGGGGGCCAACTTGTATCTTATGGGCATAACTTTTTATGCTGGTTCAAAGACACACACCCCTCTCATGCAAGAGTGATGGCTGAGCGACTCGTGGATGAGTCGACCTAGATTCGCGCAGGGGTGCCGACGCTAACAGTGCCTCTCGCAGTGATATTACAGGCTGCGCCGAAAGATGCGCAGCGCGGCCTGCTTCCCCCCTATCTGATATGGACTACGCTTGTTAAGGAATGCGCTGCTAGCAGACGATGCTAGACACACCTGCTATGTGTACTGAAAACAAAGAGTTGAGCGTCAAATACACCATCACGAAAGGTCGCACGATGTGTTAATGGCCTGAAAATGAAAGACGAGTGTTTCTCTCTTCAACACCGGACCCATAAGTACTGAAATAAGTGTAGTTTACTGGTATTAGATCTATTGGAATGTTAATAGAGATCAGTCTGCGATGCCAGTGATCCACCAACACATGCAGCACTTTCACTTTCACTTTATTCTTTTACATCGAGGATAATGGGATAAGCACTCTTGTGCTTTTTTACATCCAGTCCTCGTGTGTATGCAGTTTCGTAAATGTCATCTGTTCCCACCGGCACATGATGGCCTACTCTTACGAAAAGCGGAACAGGATTTAACGTGTGCGCAAGATGTTATGCATGGGTTTTTTTTAGCTGTTTTATAAAACTATGCTCAGTGTTTTGAGAATTCTTGATGATTCATTTGGGTGGAGGGGGGTAGAAAGAGAGAGTAGAGAGAGAGGAGGAGATATTTATGAGGTGGGAGGGGGAATGCAAAGCATATTTTGATATTAAAGAAGTCAGCCATTACACCCTACATCTAAACGCTTGTGTATAGATCTTCACGTTTGTGAGGACGTGATGCGATCATTCTGGTTCACACACACACACACACACACACACACACACACACACACACACACACACACACACACACACACACACACACACACACACACACAACTGTCTCACTACTGTGACTCTTAGTACACACACTAATGTGATCTCTATTTCTTATTTTCAGACATGGAGTGTTTTTTTCTGTCAAAGAAAGAACCCACTTCTAATCGAATCTACACGGATAAGTAATTTTCAGGAAGCAAGCCGGCAGCGAGATGATAGACTCAGTCAAAGGCTTCCAGAAGATGCAGAGTTCATACTGTGTCACAAGAACTGTATGAGCACATAAATTATTGTTCCAAAGACCATATTCAGCGTCTGTTAAAAAAGAGAAAGACTGACGAACTCTCTGAAGAAGAACAGAAACGTCTTAGGAGCAGAACTAGTTCTTTTAATTTTCGTGAACATTGTTCCTTTCTGTAGGTACTTAGTTGATTAGTTAGTTAGTTAGTTAGTTAGTTAGTTAGTTAGTTAGTTTAGTTAGTTAGTTAGTTAGTTAGTTAGTTATAGTGCGTGTGTGTGTGTGCGTGTGTGTGCGCGCGCGCGCGCGCGCGCGTGCAACGATGATGACAATAACGATGATGATAGGCTCAAAAATGGTTTCCTTAGATCTCTCTCTCTCTCTCTCTCTCTCTCTCTCTCTCTCTCTCTCTCTCTCTCTCTCTCTCTCTCTCTCTCTCTGTGTGAATGAATCCACCCTTGCCATATGGGCCTTTTTACAAAGCACGCTGACCCAGCTATTGAACTACCTCCAGGAAATCAAAGAAGGGGGTGTTCAGACAGTTTGTCAACACACACAAAGAAGAGCGCCACACACGCATCAAGGATGCTGCTGCTGACAAAGCAAAGATTCAGAGACACTGTCTACCGCATTGACATCCTGGACACCAGCAAACATCCTGACACAGGCCTCATAAACGTGTTTTCTGGCCGCGTCATTGATGACCCAACTGTCAATGTCCATGAGGCAGTAGAGGTGGGTGCTGCAGAACAATGGGCGTTTGAGGGTGGATGGCCTGCCAGTTTCCACCTCAAGCTCACAAAGAAAGTGAAGAACATGGCTGCAGTCATGAAAGTGACTATAAAACATTCTAAAGTGGACACAGCTATTAACATTGAATTCATATATGAACGCGTTCTTGGCATTATGGCGACTTCCAGGGAATCCATTTCTGTTGAGACCTTGTTTTCCCATGAGCTAGCTCTACAACCTACAGCCCTTTTTGACGAGAATGGTGACATGAGGACAACTAGCAAGGTTGCTCTGAAGAACAAAATACAGATTCTGTCTGGTGTTCGCAACCAAGAACCTCCCAGTGTTGTCATCCTAGATGGCTGTGCAATTTTGGGGACAGTACCTTGGCCTGCAGCTCCAGCTAAAGTCTCGGCTTTCATCACAGCTGCAGTTTCCAGCATTTTGCGATGAGTTCATTCAGCACCAGTGTCACATGTGGTCGTCGACAGATACTACAAACTGAGCACAAAGTCATGCTGTCGAACCATCCGTCAGAAGAGGACTAGTCGTGTGAAGAACCTGACCGGAGTCTCCTCTGCCACAGCAAAGTGTCACGCTAAAAGTCACAGCCAACAAGGAACAACTCATACAAATGATCGTACATCGGCTTTGCAGCATGCAGCCTCCACCAGCAACATAATATTATGTTATCATCATTGCGCCAGACCCGAACACTATACACATGGGGTCTGGACTTCAGCAAGCCCCTCTGTATCACGAAGAAGCTGATGTGCTGATGGTGTTTCATGTCATCAACGAATCGTCATTAGGACAGAGGAACATCAGGGTTGTTTCTGATGGCACCGATGTACTCGTCATCTTGGCCCATCATCTCTGCATGAAGACCTAAGGACTGTCCCAGAGTATGACTCTGACTATCGAGTCGTGCACATCCACACATAATGTCATAAGCGTCAACGACGTTACCAGAAAGCATGCAACCATAATGCCTATTCTGCTGGCAGGTCATGCACTGACTGGTTGTGACACAGTTTCTTCCTTTGCTGGAATTGGAAAGATGACAGTCCTCAAGAAGCTTGAAGTATTATCTGAAGAGCTGAAGCTCGGGAAGATGTCTGTACATTTCCAGAAAATCTCTGAGTCATGCCTTAAGTTCACTGATCTGCTCTATGGGGATGAGTCAGGGGCCAATCTGAACACCGTTCGAGCCAACCTTTTCAGGAAGAGGATTGCTGGAAAGAGACACATTCCCCGAAATTGAGTCCCCTTCCTCCAACGATGGCAAGTTTTCAGGCCCACATCAAACGAGCACACTTTCAGGCTGTGCTGTGGCAAGCTGCAGGGGAGCCATCTCCTCCTGAGCTGGATCCTGTTGACTAGGGATGGCAGTTACACCAGTCAACACTCAGCCCAGCCCCTGGACTTGATGATCAACTGCCAGCTCCTGATGACGTGCTAGATCTGGTCAGTTGCAGCTGCAAAACTGGATGCAATACAGCACAGTGTACCTGCACCAAACTGTCTGCCATCTGTATGGCCTTTTGCAAATGCGAAGGAACACTTGCTTACAATAATCCAATGACTGTCGTTGTCCCACCCTATGAGGATACATGAACTGTCTTCAGACGACCTTTAGCCACTCTTGCTGTGAGAACTACCAGCAGACACTGGAGAGTGTTCCAGTGTTTTCTCCCTATTAAACAATTCAAGTGATTTTAATACTACGGTTTTTCAAGTGTATTGCGGATTAACATATTTCTGAAAACTTGGTGAATACTTTACATAGATGGCGGCCATCTTGATTTCTCTGAAG
>CM060324.1:49124034-49146534 GCA_030674155.1 Stramonita haemastoma
GATCCTGCAATTCATGTCAGCACTCGATGGGGTTACATACCCAGAATACATCCCCGTAGTCGGACCTTCACGGTAGGTAAAAACGGTCGAAATCGCAAAATCTCACCAATGGTGAACCTGGAGATCTAGCCAAGGGAGGGGGAGGAAAGGGAGCCTGGAGGAAATCGTGTTAATTTTGCTGTGCTCGAAATAACCTGGGTGATGTATAACTCGGGAAATTCTTTGAAAAACCAGTTGGTAAAGAGTTCTGTTATCGATGGAAAAAAAAAGAAGAAAAGAGGTAACCAGAGGTAGCACTTCAGTTGTGCATAGCCCCCCTCCCTCCCTCCCTGCCACTGAGTTGTAAAGATTATAATGTCATAAACCAGCCAGGATGGAAATGGGCGTGAAGATAGTTGCAGTATTTACCTCCGTCTGCATCGACAGAACTCTTTAAAAGACAATTTTATTATTTTATTCAGTGCTTGTAAACAATATTGCCGTGCATAGTTGTTGCTTTTTTTCCCCTTTTCCTTGGCTTGCAAGAGCTCTGAGGATCAGAAATGGTGAGATCTTTTGCGTATGCGACTTGTTGCCTACCAACGCATTCTGACTTAAGAGAGCTGCGCGTGTAAACGCCTGGCCAAGAATGCAAACACGTAATTGTGTCATGTATCACTTTCATCGTGTCATGACCAAGCTTGTGAACTAAGTTATCCCCTAACAAATCAAGCATGACTCAAATCAAGCATGGTCTTTTCCCCCTCTCACTTTCAGTCGGTCAAGAAATTGATCAATCGATCAATCGGCTAATGTCTGCCAGATTAGCCTAGGTGGAAGACTGGTGCAAAGACTGCAGTTAGTACTGTAACCTTGTATAATGCCCATCAATCAACCGACCAATCAATCAATCAGTCTGTGAGTCAGTGTCAGGTCACTGTGTGTGAAAACTGAAAAGACGACGTAAAGATTACAATGAATACCGTTATGAGTTAGTGTCAAATCTGTCAGTCAATCAGTATCTTTTTTTTTCCTTTTTATGATTTTTTTTTTAGATCGTTGGGTAGATGCTCAGGGGTTCTGCAGTTATGAGATTTGAGTATTTGACCGTTTTTATCCACCATTAAGGTAGCTGCATGCCGATGTCAGGAATGGTATCAAAACTAGTTAGTGTGCGTGCATGCCGGTTGTTGGTTTCTTGTTTCTTTTTCTTTTCTCTTCTTTTCTTTTTTTTTTATTTTTATTTTATTTTTTTTATTTTTTTTTGGGGGGGGGTATCTGTTCTAACTGGCACGCAATCACCTACTCTTCTGAAAGACGGAACGAGTTTTTAACGTGTGTGCAAGATGCTCTGCATGCGTTGGCACACAGACCTCGGTTTATAGTCTCGTCTGAAGTATTTTCAGGGGGAGTGGAGTCAGTGTTGATGTCAACTCCATCCAGGGGTGAAATAAATCCCCCTAGAACGGGCGCCTCCATGGTAGCTCGATCCCGACCCCGGGCCGTCGGATCACGAGAGCAAGGCTCTAACCACTAGGCTATCCCGCCCGTCCCCTGTGTCTTTATGTGACTACCCACCAGAGAAGGGTGATAAAAAGACTATAAATACTGCAATAAAGTTAACAACAATGAGTCAGTTCAACAGTCAATCAATCAACATCTGTCAGATTACCTTCTATCGGAGGATGTAAGGACTAGGATGTAAAGACTGTATGAATACCGTAATCTGTTTAACACCAATCAGGCAATCAATCAATCAATATCTCTGTCAGATTACCCTGTATAGGAGGAGGATGTACAGACTACAATGTATATCGTGATGTGTTGAATGTCAATCAGTCAACCACTAAATCAGCTTATCAACCCATCAGCATTTTGTGTTAGCCAATAAATCAGTTAAATCAACCAGTCAAATTTTTGTGTCATGATACCGTGTGTGGAAGGACGGTTCAGAGACGACAATGAATATTGGAAGTTAAACGCCAATCGCTGCCTTAAATATGCTGGCCCCTAGAGAAGCTGAGGTCTCTGATGCCCCGCTCCCCTACGACCACATAGGTTATGGGACACCTTTACCATTACCTTAAACGCCAATCGATCGATCAATCAATCAGTCAGTGTCTTTGTCATACTGTCCTGTGTTGGAAGAACTATGTTAAGACTGCAATGAATACCGTGACATGCTTAATGTCAGTCTGTCAGTCAACTACAAAGTTCCCAAGGTGGCACAAAGAAAAGGAAATTGGTTTTATATCCTCATCGATAATCACGAAATTGTTAGAGCTTAACAGATATTGAAGAGAGTGTTAAACAGCGCAGAGCCAATTTCACAATCTTATGTAGATGGTGTAGTCAATATCATAACCTACATTTTGAGAAGAAAAAAAACCACAGTGCAGTAGCTAATGGATTATTTTCTAGAAAATGTTGGTCAAAGAAAAAACAAAAAGTGCGCCTGGTTTACCGCAAGTTGTGAGGAAAAATGGAAAGCTTTTTTTCCCCCTTTTTTTAAAGTAATGAATCAACTAGGTCAGCTTAGGGAAAACAAGTTTGTATCTTGGTCGGCAAGCGGAAAATCATAACTATAAAAAAGAAATCAAGAAGCAATTCAAAATGTATTAAGATTAGACGATTAAAGATTTCTGATTCTAGGGCATATTACAAAAATAACTAACTAATAGGACAGGCCTGAATTCAATTCAATTCACTTCAAATACTGTTGTTCCTCAAACCAGAGAAACTCCCTTTGGTTACGCGAGTAAAGGATTATACATCTAAGGATGAATAAAAGAATGAATCACAGAATATGGTAAACCCTTGTCAGCCATATTATGTCAGGCATTTATGGAGCATTTTTGTAAAGATATATTCTGAATCAGAACAGACACGAGAAGACTGCAACAGCAATGTAGATAACTCCGCTGCAAATTAAGAGTTAAACTTATGGTTAAACTTTAATCAGATAAAAGCTGTGTAGTCACGATGTGTCAGGGATGAAATCTTAAAGATGTCCTCAACCAGGTCACTTCCTACAGAGTGCTCCAACGTCATTCTCCGGTCAGGAAAAACTCCAAATACCTGGTCTATAGAAATGAATATTGCATTTTTTTTTAACCACAAAGGAAGCTCAGATGATCCAGAATAATTCATGCCAATCAACCAGTCAATCAATCAGTCCATCAGAAGTTCAGATGATCCAGAATAATTCATGCCAATCAACCAGTCAATTAATCAGTCCATCAGAAGTTCAGATCATCCAGAATAATCAGTGACAATCAACCAGTCAATCAGTCAATCAATCCATCAGAAATTCAGATGATCCAGAATAATTAACGCCAATCAACCAGTCAATCAATCAACCCATCAGTCAGTCAATCAGTCAGTCAAACAATTAACTAAACAATCAATATATTTGACAGGTCACTGTGTGTGGAAGGAGGATGTAAAGACTACAATGAAAATCGGATCATGTCTAACGCTAATCAACCAGTCAGGCTGTCGTTCATGTTTAATTCAATCAATCAACCTGTCAATCAATCAACCCGTCAATCATCCAATCCATATCTGTGACAGGTTACCATGTGCGGAAGAACAATGTAAAAATATATTACATACCGGAACGTGTCTAACGCCAATCAACCAGTCAGGCTGCCAATCATTCAATCGATCGATCAATCAATCAATCAATCAATGAGACAATTCACCATTGTTGAAGAACTATGTAAAGACTACAATGAAGACCGGAACATGTCAAACGCCAATCAACCAGTCAGGCTCTCATTCAATCAACCAACCAGTCAATCAATCAATCAATTAACCAACCAACTAACCAATCAATATCTATGACAGGTTACCGTGCGTGAAAGGACGATGTAAAGACTACACTGAATACCGGATTATGGCTAATGATCAACCAATCCGTCAGTCGATCAATTAACTAATCAATATCTGTGACGTGCTTTCGGGTGTGGCAGGACGATGTAATAACTGCACTGAATACCGGATCATGTCTAATGTCAATCAACCCATCTGTCAATCAAAATGCCAATCGAACTAACCAATCAACCAATTGATACGATCTGTGACAGGTAAGCCTGTGTGGAGGGAGGGACACACTGAATTATACCAGATCATGTCTGATGTCAATCAACCAATTTGTCAATCAGCCAATCAATCAATACATGAATCAATCATCCAATCAACACGATCTGTGACAACAGGTTAGCGTGTGTGGAGGGCTGGTGCAAAGACTGCACTGAATACCGGAACATGTCTTAAGTCAAATCGACCAATCTGTCAATCAATCAATTAGTCAATCTGTCAATCAATCAATCAATCAATCAATCAATCAATCAACTAACCAACCAATCAACACGATCTCTGTGACAACAGGCTAGCCTGTGTGGAGGGACGGTGCAAAGACTACAACGAGTACCGCAACATGTTTAAAGTCAATCAACCAATCTGTCAGTCAACCAATCTGTCAATCAATCAATCAACCAATCAATCAATCAAACTAAACTAACCAATCAACACGCTCTCTGTGACACGACAGATTACCCTGTGTGGAGGGCCGGTGCAAAGACTACAACGAGTACCGCAACATGTTTAACGCCGGCCGTCACTTCACCACCTTCCTCCTGCCTCACGGCGCCCCTGCCACCTTACGACCCCTGATCGATGACGTGGTCAGTGCCTACGAGAACTGCTCCCTGACCACCAGGCAGCTGGCCCACCGCATGGACCGCATTGTCCACCTCTACCGATCTGGGTCTTACCTCAACCGCTCCGCGCCTGCTGACTTTGCCATCAGTGAGTTTGTCTAGTTTGTGTGTGTGTGTGTGGGGGGGGGGGGGGGGGTTGTGGGGGGGGGGGTTGTGGGGGGGGGGGAGGGTTGTTCGTGTAGGGGAGGGGGGCGGGTGTTCGTGTGTGTGGGGGGGGGGTGTTTGTTCGTGTGTGTGTGTTGTGTGTGTTTTATTTATTTATTTATTTATTCTTTTATTCTTTTATTCTTTATATCGAGGATAATGGAATAAGCACTCCAATAAGTGTGTGTGTGTCTGTGTTCGTGTGTCTGTGTGCGTCTCTCTCTCTCTCTCTCTCTCTCTCTCTCTCTCTCTCTCTCTCTCTCTCTCCTCTCTCTCTCTCTCTCTCTCTCTCTCTCTCTCTCTCTCTCCCCCTCCCTCTCCCCCTCCCTCTCCCCCATGGTGTTTTGGTTTTTCCTATTCCCTAGTCCGGGTAAGGGCCGGATGAAAAAAAGTATGTGGAATACTTACTCTGTTACCCTTGAAAAATAAAGATTATTCATTTATTTATTCTTTCTCTATGACACACACATACACATACACATACACATACATGCACTCACACACACACACACACACACACACACACACACACACACACACACACACACACACACACACACACACACACACACACACACACACACACACGATTGTGATAGAATTTGATGAGAGACAGGCCTGATTCCGCTGTCAGTGTCAGTCGATAGTGCGATATGAGAGAGAGAAGGGGGGGAGGGAGAGAGAGAGGGGGAGGGGACATGAGGGCCCATTGTCAAGGTGTCAGTCGATAGTCGTGAGATTGTCCACTTTCCTCTTCTCCCATTAAATTAACAAATGTCAGCACACAACTCCCTGTAGGAGCTCTGCTCAAATCCCTGTGATTAATGACTAGGGGTTTTTTTGGTTTTGTTTGTTTTTTTGTTTTGAGGGGGTTAGGGGAGTGGGTAAACAACACTAGTATTATGATTGTTTTGGGTTTATTTTGATAGTGGGAATTTTTTGGTTTTGTTTTGTTTTTTGGTTGTGTGTAGTTTTTTTGTTTTGTTTTTTGGTTGATGGGTCTTTTTTGGGGGGGGGTTGGGAGGAGGCTGGAAGATGTGTATACAACTTTAATGCTATGATTGCTTTGTTTTAATTGGGTTGGTGAGTATACAATGCTAGTATTATGATTATTTATTTGTTGTTTGTCTTCAAGTGCAGACCTGCCAGTGCCTAAATTCCCTTCCCGTATGCAGACGATCAAAATATGCACAGTAAAGAATCCGTGATTCATGTTAGCGTTGGGTGGGTTTCGAAAACAGGAACATACTCAGCATACATCCCCGAAGTCAGAATGCAGATACCTTCTTTGTTTCGCTAAAATGATCGCATATGCAAAATTCCACCATTGGTGAACCTTGGAGCTCTAGCTGAGGATTGAAAAAAAAATGATAGGTTCTAGAACTGAAATTGTGACAGCCTTTATGTTGCCTAATTAGTGCTCATCTGTTGTTCTGTAAGCAACATGAATTATAAATATATAAAATAGAAACACAACAAAAACAAAAAAATATATTATTGATAAGAAAACCAGTGTATGCTTGCTCCTTTAATTCAAAAGGTCTTTTCAATAAGAGTCCTTTATTTGTCCAATCTAATTCGTGCTGGCAATTCTTGCCATGCCAGCCTTGTCAATAGAAATTCTATAGAGGCCCTTATCAAACTTGAAAATAACGTGTCATGTTTTGTAAGCCCATGGATGTAGCAGTGTCCAGCGCGTGAAAAGCTCTGCGCTATCATCATTATTATTATTATAAGAACAGAACTGGCATTGGCTGTCAACCAATCATGTAAAGGCCACGTAACTGGTTCTAGCAAAATTAATTGGCCGATAGCTGAAGAGCTTGCAAGCGTCTTCTTTGACTGGCTGGTTGCCTAATAAGCAACGTGATTGGTTGATGCCCATATATACACGCATCCTTGATTGGCGGATTTGCTGTCACGTGGTGCCAATAAGATCTGCGTGCGAAGGAAGACAGTAAAAGGTGCCAGCAACAACATTTACTAGGATTCTTTCTATTTCTTTTCTCCCTACAGATCAAATGATAAGCATTTGGGGGGGGGGGGGGGGGGAAGTGAGGGGGGATAGATCAGTGGAGTTGGTGGGGAGGAGGTTGAGTAGGAAGAGGGTGGTTAGGGGTGTGGGAAAAGCTGAGAGCCCAGTTGAGTGCTGTCAGTGGATATGGATGAGAAATGCCATGATGCCCCCCATCCATAAAACCCTCCACGGTAATTCAGCGCTACTAGTAGGCCTAGCGCCTTCTCCTCCTCCCTCCCCCCCCCCCCCCCCCCCCCCATATAGGCCTATAGTTCTGCTGCCAACACGCCCACTATAGCCACCCACCCACCCTTCTCTTCTACCTCCCACTCCCCCTCCCCCTCCCCCTTTTCTGTCACTCTCATCTCTCTCCTATCCCTCCTTACCCCGGTTTTTTTTAACCTCTGTCTGTGGTACCCCCACCTCCACCCACCCTCATGCATCCATCCAGCATTGCTAGGCTATCAGCCAGCCCCGTTTGCATGATTCCCCTTACAGTCTTTTTTCGTCTCTCCTTTCATTTTTCCTCAAAACGTGCAGTGGCGGCAATTAGCTCTCTCCCCACGGGTCGCCTCTTGGAACCATCTGGCGAAACATCCCCAGCCCCTGACGGAATATTTACTCTGCGTCTTCTGAGGACTTGGGAGGGGGAGTAGGGGTGGGGTGGTATGGGGGTGTCTTTCTTTCTCCCCTCCCCCCCCTCCCCCCCCCCCCCCCTTCTCCTTTTCTCCCCATGGCAAATTAATTTGCTGAAATAGGGAGGATAGGAGGAGGAGAGAGAAATGGGTTGAAGATGGAGGATGGGGGAGAAGAGGGGGAAGTTGGGAGTGGGGGTGGGAGAAGAGTAAGTGGTGGAAGAGTGGTGTATTTTTTTTTTAGTCTGAACACAACTGATTAAACCATTTGTAACCTTGTCACCTCCTCTTTAAATTAAGCGTGATTAGAGCATGTGTTACAGTATGTTCTGATGGTTAAAAAAAAAAATTCGTAGATAGATAAACAGAGAAAGTTTCTCTCTCTCTCTCTCTCTCTCTCTCTCTCTCTCTCTCTCTCTCTCTCTCTCTCTCTCTCTCTCTCTCTCTCTCTCGTATATTATCAAATATACGTTTATTTGGGATATTCAGCTTTTTTGAATAGTCTTCTCTCTCTCGTATATTATCAAATATACGTTTATTTGGGATATTCAGCTTTTTTGAATAGTCTTCTCTCTCTCGTATATTATCAAATATACGTTTATTTGGGATATTCAGCTTTTTTGAATAGTCTTCTCTCTCTCGTATATTATCAAATATACGTTTATATGGGATATTCAGCTTTTTTTAATAGTCTTCTCTCTCTCGTATATTATCAAATATACGTTTATTTGGGATATTCAGCGTTTTTGAATAGTCTTCTCTCTCTCGTATATTATCAAATATACGTTTATTTGGGATATTCAGCTTTTTTTGAATAGTCTTCTCTCTCTCGTATATTATCAAATATACGCTTATTTGGGATATTCAGCTTTTTTTGAATAGTCTTTCGGTGACTTCCTTTGTGTTGGAAGCTATAGCGCTACCTTTTGTTTGTTTTTGTCTTCGTTGTGTGTGTTAGGGTGTCTATCGTATTGTATATTGTTTTGTATTTGGGAGGGAGTGATAAGGTTGGGTTTTTCTTCAAGTCGAAACACTTAACTCATCCTTTATAGGGCAATTACAATGTCTCCTTTCTTATTTCTAACTATCTTATTTACTTAATCACAATCAGTGCCGAAACAAATACATTGATTATAATCATTCAAACCAAAGAGGTAGATATGTTGTCAACAAACACCTAATCCCCAACTGACCTGACCATTAATGTCAAAAGAGATATATTCGAATCTCGGTGGTGTCTGGTGAATTAAGGGAGGGAACTTTTACGATCTCCTAGATCGACTGTAGGTGCAGACCTGCCATAGTCTCAATTTTCTTCTTACATACACGTGCAGAAGATAGATATACACGTTACAGAAATGTTGGGGGGTTTATTATTATTTTCCTTTAGCTGACCTAACATCGCGTAGTTAGTTTTACAAGGAAAGAGGGGGGGGGGGGGGGGGTTAGGGAGAGGAAAACAATGGGAACTAATTATGTTGCAGGAAGACATGGAGATTTTTGTTAAGTTTTGTCATGCCATAGCTGTGGAGTGAGTTAGTCTCCATCCCTTCATTTATTAACCTGCGCGCTAAGTGATCAAAGCACTTTGCATTTCGATTTAGACAAGCTTCTAATCAAGACTAGCACTTCAGTCCATTCTCGAAATGATTTCTGTTTTTTGTTCCTTGGCTAAAGCTCCAATGGTTTACCGGAAAAATGGTGAGATTTTGAGTATGCGACTGTTTTGGAGTTGGTTATTTTTGCCCACCATGAAGGTAGCCGCATTCCAACTTTGGGGAAGTCCGAAGTATGCTTGGTATGTTTGTGTTTTTGTAACCCACTGAAGGCTGATATGAATTACTGGATCTTTTAACGTGCATATTTTGATCTTCTGCATGTGTTTAATATACTTGAGAATTAAGGCACTGGCAGGTCTGCACTTGAAGTTGACCAGAGTAAGATTGTAAAAATCCACACCCTTACTTAATTCACCAGACGCTGCCGGGATTCGAACCCACGACTTCAGGGATCCATAGGATTGAAAAAAATAAAATTTTAAAATGTAGGGAAAGAGGAGGTCAGCGGCATGCGTGAGGTTAGAATTGTCGACCTGACATTCCTAAAATGGATTTACCGCTTGGCTAGCACTGGAATCAAAGAAATTTATCTTACGGCAGGTTGTGTTACCGAGAGTGCGCGCGCACGCACGAACACACACACACACAGACACACACTCGCACCCCGCACACACTACCACCACACCACACACCGCACACACAGCACACACCACCGCACGCACGCACGCACGCACGCACGCACGCACGCACACACGCACCAGCACACACACACACACACACACACACACACACACACACACACACACACACACACACACACACACACACACACGCTGTACATGTCAGTGTCAAACTCGTGTTTTGTCGACACTTTACACGCACGGTTAGAGACATTGAAACGGGGCTATTGTGTGCTTTGCGTGGGCGACACCATGCAGTGGCTGTACTGTAGTGGAGAGGGGCTTTTGATGCGCTACTACTACGTTCTATTGGGATTATTCCGGCCCTGTGCTGTGCTGTTTGTTTTTACCCACCCCCCCTCTCAGCCCCCCACCCCACCCCACCCACCCCCACCCCCCTTTCTTTCTTCCTTGTTCTCAAGTCTTCAGGGTCCGTGGGAAGGAAAAGGGGCAGGATGTAAACCACACACAAAAAAATGTCTAAGTACAGCTCCTCTTCCCTCTCCCCTCCTAAGATTTGTTTCTTCTGTTTGCATATGAAACTAGTAATGTAATCCTATTTGGTGAAACAAGTTCGAGAATTTTTTCCCTACAAAATTCATGGTGATGTACTAGATATAGGGTATTGTAAGAATTTTTTTTTTTAGTGTAATAATATAAAGTTAGAATCTCTGCACTAAATGCAACAGCTCACGCCTTTATTTATTTGCAATACTCTCTCCTCTCTCTCTCTCTCTCTCTCTCTCTCTCTCTCTCTCTCTCTCTCTCTCTCTCTCTCTCTCTCTCCTCTCTCTCTCTCTCTCTCTCTAGGTGCGAGCTGTCGCAGAGACTATGTGCAGAAATGGAAACTACAATGGGGTCTGGTGCATTTCGGGTCCAAACACCCCAATGCTGTTTAGCACATAAATAATAAATGGTATGCAATGCGGTATCGTGGAGAACAGTGCTATGCATTTCAGTACAGTACAGTGTATAGTGTTGCAGTACTGTGTGTTATGCAGTTCAGTATTGTACACCCGTGTAGTGCTACATTGTCCAGTTTAGTCTAGAAAAGCATAGTGACATACTCAGATGTGCATCGCACACTGTACAAGACAGTACATTATTAGTTCTGTGTAGTAGTTTTTTTTCTTCTTGTTGGCTTGAACATTTTATTCAAAGAATTCATACATATTCACACTTACAATAGAGCAACAACAAGTGAAAAGTTTATGGTGCGCTCAACAGCGACAAAAGTGTCTGTCTTCGTATTTGGAAGCGGGCAGACATCAAGTTGTTCAAACTGTAAAAGTTGATTTTTTTTTAGAACACCGGTAACAAAAAAATTCTTAGTTTAAACTATATATTATCCCTCAAATGTTACTGGACTTTGACATATTGTAATGAAAATGTAAGAACAATAAAGAAAAATCTATATTTTTTTAAAAAAATATATGAAAAGACCATAGGAGAGAACGAGAGTGAACAAGGGAATAATTGATGCCTAAGGGGGAACAAGATGATGATGAATAAAGAGATCAAGGGAGAAAACACTGTCTAAATTCCATCTATGTTCCAAAGCACCAAGTAGGTTACGAGTAGACACAAGGCAATATTTCACAAGTAGGTCAGTCAACCCTTTGAATAGAGGGCATGATAATCTTGTTGGTGTTGTTGCTCCTTCTTCTTCTTCTTCTTCTTCTTCTTCTTCTTCTTGCTGCTGCTGCTGCTAACGGGATTTGTTTGAAAAGATCTTTTTCTTCCTCTTCATCCTCCTCCTCCTCTTGTTATTGTTGTTGCTGTTGCTGTTATGGAATTTTTGTTTGGAAAGATATTTTTCTCCTCCTCCTCCTTCATCGTCCCCTTCTTCTTTATCCTCCTCTTCCTATTGTTGTTGCCGCAGCTGCCTCTGCTATGGGATTTTTGTGTGGAAAGACAAAAGTAGAGTTTGGACATCTGTCTAATCATGATAGAGAAATTCGCGCGCACGTGCGTGCGTCTGTCTGTCTGTCTGTCTGCCTGCCTGTCTTTCTGATAGTGCACGCGCATATAACTGTTACTGAAGAATTCCCAGGCGGCAAAGAACTGTGCACAGAGCTGACAATAACAAGAGCCGTATGACATTTCAGGGTACAAGGCCATGGTGGAGAGCGACCTACCCGGGCAGTATGACTACCGCTGCCGGATGTCCATGTCGGGTGGGGGGTGCACCCTGTCTGTCTTTGACCAGCGGGAGGCCGAGGATCTCTGTGACCTTGACCCTGAGTGCTCCGCCATTGTCCTCACCACACAACGCACGTGGACAGGTCACTGCCCCTTTCACGTCCTGTCTGTCTGTCTGTCTGTCTGTCTGTCTGTCCGTGTAACAGTGTGCCTATTTCCATTTATTTTCTGATGCTGTACACCTCTAGTTGCAGAATAGCTCTTAATGGGTTATAACAAGCTCTTGCATATATTATGACAAGCTCTTACAAAGGTTATGACAGGCCCTTGTATGAAATGGCCAAGTACATGTCCACCATTGCAAAACCACCCAGAAACCAAGAGAACTGATCCCTAGTTTGTTTCTCGGAGATTCGTCATCTGGCCTGTCAGGCCTAGACTACAAAATAATCCTATCCGCTAGGACAGGCAAGAAAACCAGGCTGTCCTGAATGAAAACCGGTATGGTCTAATGCAGAGTTTTTATATTGTAGCACTTAATGATGTTGAACCGCCGTTGAGTCTAGTGGTTAGGGCGTTGGACTCGTAATCTAAACGCTGCGGGTTCGATCCCAGCTTTCGGCTATGGCGTTGTGCCCTTGGAAAAGGCACTTGACGGCTATTTTCTCACCCCACCCAGGTGTAAAAGGGGTACCAACCTTGTGTTGGGGGTTAACCCTGCAATAGACTGGCGTCCTATCCAGGGGGGGAGTCTATGACTCGCAGTCCTTAAAGCCACAGAAACCGGGATAAGCACCGGCCTGGTGAGCCTTAGGCTCGGGACAGACTTTAACTAACTTAATGGTGTATCCCACTACACAACAGTGTCTTAATAATAAGCCATGGACGTCGAACAGATGACATTATTGTGGATGGCGTATTGAACAATGTTGAAGTAGACTATCACCTTTTTTTCTGGTGATATTCCCCTAAGTTTGAATGTGAATACCTCAATGGTAGGCCAACCCCCCCCCCCCCCCCCCCCCCATTAAAAAACAACAACAAACAAACGAACAAACCCTGGGTCGCATTCACGAAAATCTTACTAGACCTAATTGTTAAAACCTCAGAGCTCTAAGGGAGGAAGAAAAATGTACAATTATATCATCATATTTTGTTCATCATTTCATTCTCCTTTAGTTATTTCTTCTTGCTTTCTGTGTGATGGGAGGAAATTGTAACCAGGCCTTGTGTGTGTGTGTGTGTGTGTGTGTGTGTGTGTGCGTGTGCGTGTGTGTGTGTGTGTGTGTGTGCGCGTGCATGCGTGTGTGTGTGTGCGTGTGTGTGTGTGTGGTTTTGTTTGCAGGTCGGACTCTGGTTCACATGAAAAACGGCGTAGGGAAGCCATCTTCCAACAAGCAGACGACACTGTTAATCAAACCATCATGAAGGGCTGACTGTCGGACTCGCTTGAACAACATACAACACAGTACAACACAACACGACACAAGTCACTGGTGCGGTGTTGAGCCCCACTGTGGCCCCCACAGGCAGCATTCTGTGATAGCCATCACTTTCTGGCTCTCCCTCACCACCAACCACCCCCCACCCCCCTCCTTCACCAACCTCCCTCTCCTTATGGCTTTTTGCTCCACATGACTGACCCTCCACCCCCCACCCCACCCCCTTCCTATATGGCCATTTTCTCCTTTTGATGTCCATGTGTGGTGACTGTGGCAGTGACATAACTGGTCTGCCTGTCAGTCAGTGTTGTGACCATCCATGTCTGATATGAATTGTGGCAATCCACCACCTTGCAGGACCACTGTAGTGTGTGTGTGTGTGTGTGTGCTGCGCATTTTGGCAGAAAATAACAGACTGTGATGTTAGTGTCATATTGGCACGTCTGTTTACTGCCTGAGCATACGCACACGCGCGCACGGGTCTTGCGCGCACGGGTCACACGCGCACGCACGCGCACACTCATACACATGCACACACTCACTCATGTATATATGCACACACCCCACACACACACACACATATTCATTCATTCCCATGCATGTGCTTCGGATAGAAAAAACAAGGCCACCTATAATTATCACAAAATCTGAGAAGGAAGAGAATTCCCCCATCACTGATAGTTGGCCGGGTCAGAAATGCCCTGATCTGCGCAGAGTCGGAGAGGGGGGCCGGGGAACCACAGAGAAAAATGGACAGACGGCACAAGAAGAATGCTTTGTCTCTCAGCTTGCTTGGTCTACAGGCAGAGGGGAAGATGGTGACACCCCCCCCCCTGCTGCCTCAAAAGAAAGTATTCCATGCTGGTGCACCTGACAGGAAAAAGAGACAGACAGGGTGTTGTGTGTGTGTGTGTGTGCATTCGCGGGCAAGCTGGGTTGATTGTACTGATCTTTACTTACTGTGTGGGAGAGCATCAGATATTTTTGCCTCAGGACAGGGGGGGGGGGGAGGGGGAGGAGGGGGGGGGGGTCCTGTGGTATTAAAAGTTTTGGTTGAGAGGCTGGTATGATGTGTCAGCAGTTGCAAGTGCCTGTTAGGAGGCCTGTGACACCCAGAGTGTTCTCAGAAGTTAGTTACTTCTGTGTGGGCGACTCATTTTGTTTTGGGGGGATTTGTTTGTTTTATGCTGGCCAGCAGACATGAAATTATGTTCTTGTTTGTTTTTAAATGGATGATGACACGACAGCTTTTTCCACCTGTGTGCTCCAAACACGCCTCCAGAAGTTGGAAAAAGACAACAACAACAGCAACAACAACAAAACAATGTAAAGGGATTTGTCAGTAAGATGCCTTAAGCCTGTCCATCAAGGTGAAAGACCATACTTATAACCAAGTGCAATATGTGTCCGGGAAGTTTTTCAACAAGAGAACTTCTGATGCATCATGATTCATCTTTATCCAAATTAAGACTGCAAGTACTTTGGTTTTTTTTTTTCAACTGTGTCTTTTTTTGTTGTTGTTTCTTATCAACGTGACTGGCAACGTTCCGAGGACCAATCCAAAAATCACTGATTGCTGAAAGCTGTGCTGATGATGGTCCTTAATTACTATTGGTGAATTGTCATCAGATGAACAGAACATGTTCTGTGTAAGGCAAGTCAGCCATTTTGTCATGACCAGTGGAAGTTTATACAAACGGCTTTCACTTCAGATACACATGGTGATGTTTGTATTTATGTGTGTGTTTTGGGGTTGTTTTTTTTATTATGTGGCTTATTGATGTTCTGCAATTATCAATGCTATCAAGTCATTCATTCAATCTTTGATTCTGACAGGGAAAGGGGCATTACTACGGAGCAGTTTTTTCTAGACATCAGACATGAAAAAAAATGATGATTATTTGAGATCAAAATAAACATTATTTTTGACATGGCTATCAATGTTCAAAGCACCAAGGACAGGCATTTTAATGTGTCAGTGGCTGTTGTAGGTCAGTCCATGAATATTAGTATTAGTCTAGGTAGCGTGAAAGACCTTTTTCTTTCTGCTTACATGTTTCAAATTCAGTATAGTATACAACAAGGCCTATGTGTTGAAAACAGTTCTCCAACCAGGAAACATATATTCATCATACACCCACCCATTAACGTTTTTTGTTGTTGTTGTTTACATTTTAAAAAATTGATTCAGTCAAAATAATTAATTGCAAAATATCCTCAAGAAATATAAAAGGGTATCAATCAAATTGTATGAAAGTCATTGAAACGCTTGACAAGAAAGAGGGTATGTTTGCCAGTAAGAATAACTTTCTTCTTCTCATTTGTTTCTTAGTTTAAAGCTCAAGGTTCACTACTGGTGACATGTTTGTGTGGCAATTCATTTTACTCTTAAGTTTGCGTCATTCCGACTTTCTGGATGCCAAAACACAACTGTGGAGGTTTTCATTTTAATGCCATCTATTTCTGCAAGCATGCATGGCATATTTTTCTTTGAATGGAATTTAACATGCATGCAAGATCGTCTGTGCATGTGTTCACTTTAAAGAATTTCATGTAGATCTCAGTATCAAATCTCAGCCTTTAAAGAAAAGGTTCATTTAATTAACCTGGTGTCTGCTAGTGAGTTGCAAACCCAGGACCCATGGATCAAGCCTCAAATTCAAATTCCATATTCCAATACTTTATTTTCTCAGAGGCAGAGAAATTCACAGGGGTTATGAGCCACACATAAAAACAGTAAACATGTAAACATAATATCATGAAAAATACCACAACATAGTATTCAAACATCAGCTCGCACCCATCACAATATAAAAATCACCCACAAATCAGCAATACCAAGCACTGCTGACCAAGTGGACCCTTAAAAGCTATCTCTACATCCATGTTTAGTTGTACAGAAGTGAGAGGAAGTGGCGGCCATTCGGAAGCTGTCACAGGGTATTTGATCAGGTAGCCCTAGCCATGTGGCAGTGGACAATCCATTGCTGCTGCCTTGTTTTGGGGAAGACCAGAAGGCTGTGATCCCAGTTTGGGTTCATGACCCCTGTTGTGGAGAGGCTTTTAGTTTTACTATCAGTCATACTGGACTGACCACTCGACCTCTAGTCAGGTTCATCTGTTGGATTTTAATGAAGCTTTTACACTTTTTAATGAATGTAGCCTACAAATGTATAGTTTTGTTTTTAAGTACCAGAGAAAATGTCTACCCAGAGTGGACCAAAAGAACATCTTGAATACTTTTAGTGGGGAAAAAAACGGTTTTGTGACATGTTTGCCCTCTCATTAGATCATGAAACATTTTAAGGTTTATAGGGGCAGTGGTGTCAAATTATTTTGTAGTTGCCAAGTGTCTGGTGGCTGTAAAAGAAGGAATTTCTCAGGCCAGAATTATCAGTCAGACTCTTCTTTATATGCTGAGTGTATGTTGTTTAATGACTACTATGACAGGGTGCTTATTTAATTTTTTTTTTACTCAAGTGTGTGTGTGAGTGTATGTGTATGTGCACGAACATGTGTATGCTGTCTGCTTTGCATGCATTTATGTACATGCCGGTCTTCAGTTGTGAGAAAGAATAATTATGCCAATATTTTGAAGATAGAGAGGCTTAGTCTGATTTTGGGAGGGGTGGTAGCTGTTTTTATTTTCAAACTATGTTCTGCGTTATTTCCTGTTAGGTCTGTGTTAACGACCTGTACTTAAGCATTCAATGAATAATTAGTATTGAACTGCACAAGTTAGGTTAAAGACAACATTCTTTTTTTTTGCACATACACAGATATCAACACAGTCTGACAGGTTGCTGCTGGGCTCTAGTTGAATAAATAGGCAATAATGGCAATGGATATACAAAGATAGGAGTGAGGAAATGAGTGTACTACAGCAACAAGCAAATCCCACAGTCGATTCCCAGAGAACAGACAAGTGGTCTTTTCTCCTTTCATTATACTATAGGATGGAGATCCACAGATGGAACAAGCAATAATGGCAAAGGATATACAGAGATATACAGATATAGAGATAGAGACAGAGATATACCGAGACAGGAGTGAGGGAATGAATGAGTGTACTGCAGCGGCAAGCAAATCCCACAGTCAATTCCCAGAGAACAGACAAGTGGTCTTTTCTCCTTTCATTATCCTCCTGTAGGGTGACTGGAGATCCACAGATGGAACAAGCAGTGCAGGGCATAGCATACCCAACCTGTCCCCTGGCTGTGACCCCATAGTGAATTGGAAAGGGAGAGGGGGGGGGTGATGTGCCTGGGAGTGAAGAAATTGGAAGATAAGAGGTGATGGAATAGTGTGCTGGGACCTCCCTGTATGACGGCATCCTCCTCCTTTGTCCTGAAAATGTCTCGTGTATCGCAGAACGCTCCTCCTCCTCCCCCTCTCCCTCCTCTTCCTCCTCCTCCTCTTCAGTCTGGGTATGGGCGATGCCGCCATACCAGTGCTGTACTAGACAGGACAATCTAATGTGATGCAGTGTTGTTGCGTCATTGTCTTGTTCTGTTCGATTCCTGACTCCTTTTTTTGTTGTTGTTGTTTCTCTTTAGTTTTGTTTTATGTTACTTTTTTTGTTGGTATGCTGTGTTTGTATGTGCGTGCGTGCGTGTGTCTGTGTTTCTGTTACTGCTAGAGAGGACATCTTCAATACTTACTTAGAAAATACACCACAGTATTGCGAACTCTTTAAGGATATACAAAATCAGGCATGTCAAGTCCTCAGCTGTGTGGAATTACTGAAACATAGTACATATTCTTTTATTTTCTGACGGGACTATTGGGGCTTCATTCCAACAGGATCGATTGACAGCACAACACACACACACACACACACACACACACACACACACACCACACACACACACACACACACACACACACACACACACAAACTTCGTGTCCAGAACTCTGGGAATCTCTTTTTGGTAATTTATGGATAACGTGATAGGACCTGTCGCAGAAAAAAAAATGATTCATTTTCTTCCTCACTGTTGTTCCCGGCTGCACTCTTCACAATACCCACCCACTCACCCACCCACCACCTTGTATGGAGGCTAGCTAGCTATGCATGGGAGTGATTTATGAAACAACATTTGTGGCGACTTTTTTTGGGTGGTGGTGGTGGTCTTTTTTCAATAAATATATAATCCCTGGTGGTACAGATGAGCTGCCATCTCTTCCATCTCACAAATTGAAGCGCCCCCTGACGGCCTGTCAGCTTGTGCCATTGAGTGACTTCCCTTCGGAGACTGCTTTCTGCAGAAACAATCAGACTGCTGGCGCCACTGTTGTTGCTGCTGCTTCTGCTGCTGCTGCTGCTGTCGCAGACGTGTGATATGGAGAGGGACTGAGTGATTTCGTTCTCTTCTCCTCCCCCCACCCCTTTCCATGTAATTCTGTTTCTCTCTCTGTCTCTGTCTCTCTCCCACTGTCTGTCTGTCTGTCTGTCTGTCTGTCTGTCTGTCTGTCTGTCTGTCTGTCTGTCTGTCCTGTCTGTCTGTCTGTCTGTCTGTCTGTCTCTCTCTCTCTCTCTTCTCTCTCTCTCTCTCTCTCTCTCTCTCTCTCTCTCTCTCTCTCTCTCTCTCTCTCTCTCTCTCTCTCTGCTGAGTCCATACATACATACATACATACATACATACATACATACATACATACATACTTACAGACAGACAGACAGACAGACAGACAGACAGACAGACAGACATACATACATACATACATACATACATACATACATACATACATACATACATACATGATATATACATGCATACATACATATGTCCCACAACATATTACAGTAAATATCTTATAGGAGAAGAATACATAACTTCAGGAACTGCCTGGAGTCATATAAAACTTAAAGAATAGTTGAATAGATTATATGAATATCTAGATCTCTCCTGATATACTTGTCAAGAAGAATTGGGCAATCAAACAATAAATGGTGAGTTCAAAGGGGTCTAGAACAACAGCATGTTATACTGTTACAATATCTTAATTTAGTATTCCAGGCATTAAGTCAGATTTCATATATTAAAATTTCTATTTTTTCTTGAGCAAGAAACCTTGTCAAAGTTCTTTTTCATCATTTTAAAATGAATACAGTTCATTATTTTAGAATTGATTCCTTACCACGACATTGCAAGATTGGAATCACTATTGCAAGTAGCAATTTATAAAAAAAAAAAAAAAAATAATAATAATAATAAAATATAAAAAAAAACACCAGCATGCACACATGTGTCCTGTTTAGACACCATCCCTGAGAAAAAATCGGAGAGTTGGGAGTCCCCAGGGCGGCTCAGGGATATATACATATATGTATATATATAATGGGTAGGCGCTGCACTTCTTGTGCAGTTCTCGTTTCTTCTGGAAAAAAGAAGAACGAGAAACGAGAACCCCTTCCATATATATATATATATATATATTATATATATAATGAATAGGGCTGCAATTTTGGCGGCGCGCTCTCCCCGGGGAGAGCAATTGGAAAAAAATCTGTTGCAACATAGAGTGGTATAAAAAAAAAAAAATTAAATAAAATTGTCTCTGTGTCCATAGTACTTACAGACCTGGCTGTTGACAGGTGAAAGTGACTGCAGTATTGACCCTCTTGTCTCTGTGGCCAGGTCACGGTAAATGACATCTCAGGCTGTGCTAGGAATAGTAGTGAAGGGGAAATTCAGTGTACACCTATGTCTGTCATCGGAACGAAAATTCATGTTGTGTATACAAAGGCACACGGCTCTTTTTGCTGTCGTTTTTTGTGTGTTTGCACAAAGCGATTTTTTTTTTTTACATTTTATTGTGTCTTCGTGAGAAAAATGGAAAGGGTAATGCAAACTGCATGATGCTTTTTCCATAACATTATTGAAGTCGGGGGATTTTGTTTTCCTAGCATAACCTGTGTTTGGTCTTTCCTGATGGTCAAAATTGTTTGCACACTAGCTATTCCATATGTTATGTGATGTAGAAGGAAGTCTAAGGTGTTCACCATATGAGCCCAGAAAGAAATTTCCCACAGTCAAAGCATGGAATTCCGCTCTCTGTGGCCTTAAGTTTCAGAGCCATTAGCACCGTGTGCAGAAAAAACAAGAACTGCTTTTGAAATCAGTGCACTGCAGTCAGCGCTGA
This sequence comes from Stramonita haemastoma, assembly GCA_030674155.1. Classification (NCBI taxonomy): domain Eukaryota; kingdom Metazoa; phylum Mollusca; class Gastropoda; order Neogastropoda; family Muricidae; genus Stramonita; species Stramonita haemastoma. The sequence goes on from CM060324.1 coordinate 49,144,503, forward strand.
TTGTGCTTCAAAACTAGGAAGTATCTTCTGCTTACTGTTACACACAAAAACCAAAGTGATTGATGGGCTTAGATTATGTTTTGTAGCTGTCTAGCGCAGTGCAGGTTTGTTTTCAAGTTTAAAATATCGATATCATAATGTCATTCAAGTTGGAAAATCAGTAGTCATTTCTGAGAAAGTTCGTTTATCACAACATCAAATTGTTTTTTAATGTAATGAAAACAAGATGTCTGCAGAGGTCGTAGAAATTGCTTGCAGTTCACCCTTTCCTAAGATATTGTTTTAATCGGAACTTTGGAAGATGAATCTGGAATATCGGTTAGTATGGGTTAGATGGAATGCGTCTGGTTTCGGCTGGAAGAAGCAAGAAACCTATAACCACCATTTCATGTAATACAACACCCAGGAGGAGTAGTCTGAAAGTCAGGCAGACTTGATAGTTAAACTAGCTCAAAATCATGCTTGTAGCTTCTAGCATAGAAGTCTCCGACCTTTATCTGTTTTGAATGGTTTGATAAGTGAAAAAGAAAGAAAAAACAAAAAAAGAAACGGGTACCCTGCCATACGAGAAAATCCCATATGCCAACTTTTGCAATAGACATTGTTCTCCTGTGTAAAAAGAACTGCACACCATTGGTCTGTGTGTTCACTTTTCTCCTGCTGAAAATATCCACTTAGTGTTTTAATTTGTGTTGATATTTGTTAATTATGGGTAATATTGAACTTGTCTAATTACTTAAGGCATTATTTAGAATGTTTTTTTTTTGTTATGTTGATATGTTTCTTTGTTACGGATAATTTTGTTCTATTCGCTATGACATTGCTGTGAATTGGTTTGGTGTTTGAATGGCTTGGGAAAAAACCCTAAAAGTGGTGGTGTGATGAAGACGAGCAGGACACAACAGACTGACTGCCAGCATTGCTCTGTCTGTGATGTCCTGGATTATGGCCTCATCACTCTTTGTCAGTCACAGAATGATTTGTCTTGCTTTGATTTTGCTTAGTTAAATATTGATTTTGTTTCTGTGGTTGTGGTTGAGACTAAAAATCAAAAAGAAAAAAGATCATGTATGAGGGCCCTTCTGTATTCATTTTGTGGTTTGTATATGGTAAGGGACATTTTGCTCTGGAAGTTCATTTCACTCTCACATGACTGTGCGACGGTGATACAAAGTACAAAGTAAGCTTGAAGCTGGCTGGCTTTTTGTGTTGGCCACCCAGTTCTGGTATGAAATGTTGGTTTGGTAATAATGGTTGAGATAGCAGCAATATTTAAGGGTTGCCGGTTTTGTGAGTTTTTTTTTTTTTTTTTTAAAGCTTTGCAAGTTTGGATTTTAAGGGGGTGTTGGATGAGGGAGGGGTAGAATTTTTTCCCATACATACTTTGATGTAGAAAGGCAAGGCAAAAATAAAAGATCTGGGATTGGTCTAGAGAGGCAGTAACTTGTACTTGTATACCCCATGTAAGTTACGGCAGATTCCTCTGTGTGAAATTGGAGCTGCTCTCTCCGTGGAGAGCGTGTCGCTGCAAGAGTATCGCCACCCATTATTTTTTTCTTTTCTTGTGTGCATGGGTCCCTATCAGAGTGGCTTTTTTTTCCTACAGAATTTTGCCAGGGATAACTGGCGTTGCCGTTGGTTGTTGTTTTTTTTACGTGTGCTAAATGCGCATGGCACACGGGAAGTCGGTTTATCGTCCCATCCGAAAGGCTAGCACCCAGACCACCACTCACGGTTTAGTAAGTGGATGGTAGAAAAGTTTCGGGCGCAAACTGGGGATCGAACCGGGACTTTTCACTTTCTAAAAGCAGGTGCGTTCCCTCTTCTACATGGATTTGCGCATGTCAACTATCAGAGAAAAGGATGCATTAACTTTTTACCCGCATATTTTTCCATCCTGTCATATACACACGCCAGTACCAGTACTACACGGACATTCCGTTGAAGAAACTGAATCAACCAAGGACCCCTTTATTTCAAAAGAAAATGATGGAATAAGAAAACACGGATCAGTTGAAAGAGAAAGAAGCTG
>CM060324.1:49151534-49204034 GCA_030674155.1 Stramonita haemastoma
CCCAAAATTTACCCCCCACCCTCCCACCCCCCCCTGGGGGCCCCCCCCCCCCCCTCAAACCCCCCCCCCCCCCCCCCCCCCCCCCCCCCCCCCCCCCAACCCCCCTCCCCCCCCACCCCCCCCCTCTCCCCCTCCCCCCTAAAAAACCCCCAAAAAACTCCAAAAAATCCCCCCCTTCTTTTTCCCCCCCCCCCCCCCCCCACCTCCACACCCCCTCCTTTTCCTTCCTCCCCCTTTCCCCCCTTCCCCCCCCCCCCCCCCCCCCCCCAAAACCCCCCCCCCCCAAACCCCCCCAGCTCCCCTCACCCCCCTACCCTGCCCACCACCCCCCCCACCCTCCTCCCCCACACCCCCCCCCCCTCCCTCCCCACCCCCCCCCCCTCCCCACCCCCCCTCCTCCCCCCCTCCCTCCCCCCCCACCTCCCCCCCTCCCCCCCCACCCCTCCCCACCCCCCCTCCCCCACCCCCCTCCTCCCCCCCAGTGCTCCCCCTACCACCCCCCCCTCCTCCCCCTCCCCCCCCCCCCCCCCCCCCCCACTCCCCCACCCCCCTTCTGTGCTCCCCCACCTCCTGCTCCCCACCTCCTCCTTCTCCCTCCCCACCTCCTCCACACCCCTCTCCTCCCCCCCTAGCACAAACATGGGAAGATAGACAACACATCACTCCAAAGCTGGAGCATTAGAACTTAGGGGCAGATCCCCTACAGATCTGCAATTCCTAACTCACAGCTTAACTTTTTGCCATCACATTTTTACAACGTATCATTAAACCAACAAGTTCAAATTCCAAAGGTGTCTTTTACTATATGTTCATAAATTGAAAAACATGTATGTCTACAATAATTTATTTTCGCCTTGTACTTCTCTCACACAGATCAACAGTAAGTCTACAATTTCATATCAAAACTACTGCTTCATTTCCATCAGATGAAACCTTTGATCTGAACTACAAAGCAACTGCAAATAATTAAAAGGGAAGGAACTCTTTAAAAGGATATGTAGCCTATGAAAGGGAAGTAATATTCATATCAAGTAGCACACACACCCACACACTTTCTGAATGATTTGGAACAATATTTATCAGAAATTGCACTACATATTCAACTTTCATCTCATGGCAAAATGTGAACCAGTTATATTAAACTTACTTTATGCAGATGATACCATTTTATTCTCCACTACAAAGAAGGGTTACAAGATGCTTTAGACATTTTGGATATTTATTGTTTTCATTAAAAACTTGTGAATCTAGTAAAAACCAAAATCATGATATTCGGCAAAAATAGATCTCTAATAATTATGTAAAATAGCTGGAAAACACTTGAAGTTCTTAACAGTTTTAAATATTCATGACTTAACTTCAGTAGCAGTGGTAGGGCCTAGCAAATCCGGATTCAGATTCAGAGAGGGCAATTGTTCAATCCAGCAAATCCTCAGTTCTGGACTAAGAGGGTTAGTATATGGAGAATTAAGTCATGTTTAACTGATAAGGACTGCATGGCAAAAAGAACTATGTACGCATGTATGTGCTTTAATGTATTGATGTGAAATTATCAACATATGAAAATGTAATGCATGAAAAATGCTTCTGATAAAGTTGCTTAAGTCATGTTTAGCTTAATAAAGACTGCACAGCAAATAAATCTACAAACACGTGTGGCACTTGATTTATTTTCCATAAAATTGTTGTACCTGTTTTGTTGTATGGATGTGAAATTTGGGGATATGAAAATATAGCAATAATTTCATAAGTTTCAATTAAAGGTTTTAAAATATAGTTTTCCTTTAACCCTCTTGCATTCAGATTCTCTAAACACAAACTGCCCCTAGATTTTGCATTCCATCACGAAATCAGGTCAGGCACACATGCTTGCTAGCTTTTTCCTCCTTCTAAGTACATACCAGCAGGTACAATTACTTCCAGATTCTCAGCAGGGCTTCTACTTCTAGCCTGATAGAGCTTTGACATGTGGTAGCAATTACTGATGATCACAGCCTGATGGAAATCTACTGTGTGTAAATCCCAGTAAATCCAGATTCAGAGGGGGCAATTATTCAATCCTCGCAAATCTGGGTTCAGACTAAGAGGGTTAGTATATGGAGAAACTGGCAGATATCCCTTGTCTAGTTTGGTCTCTGTTCCAATGGTCATTTCTGGATGCAGCTGCTCCACTTCCAGTATGAAAAGCTGCCATAAAGTGTTTACCAGATGATGATAGATTTACTTGACAAATACTTGATTCAATCAGCATGGCTAAATATGATTAAAAAATATTTTAGTAAAAAGCGGATTTGACTTTGTGGGAGAGACAGTTATGTTCAAGTATTAATTTTCTTCAAGTATTTAAAAGTTCACATATCAAAGTTAAAATTTCACATATCAAAGCCTTCTTAATAGAAAATTTTGTTAATGAATGGAGAAGTGAGCCATGGGATAATAGAAGATGCCTTTATTATAGAAATTTGAAGATCGGTTTTGGTAAGGAAAAATATATAACTTGTCTACCAGATATATATGCTTACGTTTTTATTTTTAGAAATTGTTGTAGTTGTCACAAGCTTCCAATTGAGGATGGACATTTCCATAACATACCACAGGAATAAAGAGTGTGTTAAAAATACAGTGTATCAGTTTTAGGGGATGAATCTTATTTTATGATTGATTGTCCCCACTTTATAAATTTACAACAAGATTTTACTCCTCAGCATTTTCTTCAACCCTTGTCCAGTTATAAATTTTGAAGGCTGATGAAATGTAAATCTCGAAAAGTTCTCCTGTCTCTCAAAATTCATAAGATGTGCAGGTATTTCTTGAAAATTCGTTTGTTGTCATGTACATTGTGTATTTTTTAAAAATTGATATAGTTTTTAAAAAAATGTTTTGAGGTTTTAATGCTATTTGTTTGTCATTTTGTGATGAACTCGTTTTGTGGTCGCACCATTGGAGGATGCCATTTCTGTCTTTTTTGCCTAGTGGTTATAAACATATACTTTGTTTTGTTTGAAATAAGAGACATATGATTGAGTTCTGTCTATTCAATAAGTTTATCAATATCTGCCTGCATATCACTCACAAGCTAGTTTGGACCACTGCTGTTACATGGAATTGATGTATAATCAACAAATATTTTACATAAACAATGAATATGCAGAGGTAGGTTGTTATTATTAAAGATAAAGTGTGGTAATCCATATTTCACAGGTAATAAGGTGGATCTCCTAGGCCCAATTTCAACAAGCTGTTCATGATTACTGAGAAATGGTTTTAAAATCTTAATGCTTGGTTGGAAATTTTATGCATTTTAATTTTTGAATGAAAGAGAAGGTTAAGTGATACTGCAGATGAACGTTGCTCAACTGTATTTTGAGTTTTTGACACATTCTACGTGCCTGATAAAACAGTTTTAAGGCAATATTACCTCCCTTTCAAAGGCTATTATAAAGAGTGAAATTCCTTTTTATTGTTTGAAGTAGCTGAGAATTCCAGAGAAAAGTCTGTATGTAATGGAAATGAAGCATCAATTCTTACGTAAAATTGTAGACTGTGCTGTTTAGCTTTCTGAAATGAGGGTGTGGTGGACCAAAATGTTAAAAAGTAAGCTTTTATTTTCAAATTGTGAAGAGATACATATAGAAAAGGACACCTTTAAATTGCTGAATTGTTAATCTAATATATAGGTTTTAAAACTTTGATGACAACAAGTTCAGCTTCGAGTTAGGAAGAGGGTGGGGGAGGGGTGTGGGGGTGGGAGGGGGGAGGGGTGGAGGGGGGGGGGTAGAGGGGGGTGGGAAGGGGAGGGGTGGGAGGGGGTGGAGGGGGAGGGTGGGGCGAGGGAGGGGGGTAGAGGGGGGTGGGGGGTGGGGGGGAGGGAGGGAGGGGGGGAGTGGGGGGGAGGGAGGGAGGGGGGAGTGGGGGGAGGGGAGGGGGTAGAGGGGGGGGTGGGGGAGGGAGGGGGAGGAGGGGGTGGGAGGGGGATGGGGGAGGGGGTGGGAGGGGGAGGGTGGGGAGGGGGGTGGGGGGAGGGAGGGAGGGGTGGGGAGGAGGGGGTGGGGGTAGAGGGGGGTGGGGGGTGGTGGGGGGGGAGGGGAGGGGGAGGGGAGGGGAGGGGAGGGGAGGGGAGGGGGGTGAGGGGGGGGGGGGGGGAGGGGGGAGGGAGGGGGAGGGGGTAGAGGGGGGTGGTGGGGGTGGTGGGGGTAGAGGGGGAGGGGAGGGGGAGGGGGGGTGGGGGAGGGGGAGGGGGGGGAGGGAGGGAGGGGGGGGGGGTGGTGGGGGGGGGGGGGGGGGAGGGGGAGGGAGGGGGAGGGAGGGGGAGGGGGTGGGTGGGGAGGGAGGGGGTGGGGAGGGGGTGGGGAGGGGGGAGGGGAGGGAGGGGGTAGAGGGGGTTGGGGGGAGGGAGGGGGAAGGGGGGTAGAGGGGGGAGGGAGGGGGAGGGGGGAGGGGAGGAAGGGGGGGGGGTAGAGGGGGTTGGGGAGGGGGGTAGAGGGGGTTGGGGGGGAGGGGGGGTAGAGGGGGTTGGGGGGGAGGGAGGGGGAAGGGGGGTAGAGGGGGTTGGGGGGGAGGGAGGGGGAAGGGGGGTAGAGGGGGTTGGGAGGGGGGAAGGGGGGGAGGGGAGGAGGGGAGGGGAGGGGGGGAGGGGAGGGGGGAGGGAGGGGGGGGGGAGGGGGAGGAGGGGAGGGGGGAAGTGGGGAGGGGGTGAGGGGAGGGGGGGGGGGGGTGGGGAGGGGTGGGGAGGGGTGGGGGGAGGGGTGGGGGAGGGGAGGGGGAGGGGGGTGGGGGAGGGAGGGGTGGGGGGTAGAGGGGGGAAGGGGGGAAAGGGGGGAGAGGGGGAGGGGGGGGGAAGGGGAAGGGGGGGAGGGGAAGGGGGGGGAGAGGGGGGGAGGGGGGGAAGGGTGGAGGGGGGAGGGGGAGGTAGGGGGAGTGGGGGGGAGGGGGAGTGGGGGGAGGAGGGTGGGGGTGGGAGGGGGGTAAGTGAGGGGTGGGAGGGGGGGGGTAAGTGAGGGGAGGGGTGGGGAGGGGAGGACTGTGCTGTTTAGCTTTGGGAAACGAAGGTGTGGTGGACCAAAATGTTATAAAGTAAGTTTTTTTTTTCAAATTCTGAAGAGAGATATATATATATATATATATATATATATTTAGAAAAGGACACCTTTAAATTGTGGAATTGTTAGTCTAATATATAGGCTTTAAAACTTTGATGGGGGGGAGGGAGGGGATGGGGGGGAGGGAGGGGGTGGGAGGGGAGAGGGGTGGGAGGGGGGAGGGTGATGGGGGGAGGGGGAGGGTTGGGGGATGGACGGGGTGGGAGGGGAGAGGATGGGTGGAGGGGGAGGGTTGAGGGTTTGGGGTGGGGAGTGGTGGGGGAGGGGGGAGAGTGGGGAGGGAGGGAGAGGGGAGAGGATGGGTGGAGGGGGAGGGTTGAGGGTTTGGGGTGGGGAGTGGTGGGGGAGGGGGGAGAGGATGGGTGGAGGGGGAGGGTTGAGGGTTTGGGGTGGGGAGTGGTGGGGGAGGGGGGAGGAGTGGGGAGGGAGGGAGAGGGGTGGGGATGGAGAGGGAGGGGAGGAGGGGGAGTTGTGGTTGGGAAAGCTGAGGGTGAGTTTGTACTGACTGAAAATTCTACTTGGTTTGAACGCTTGGGTCACTAATTTTAGGAGGGTGGGTAAACAAATAAGTTATAACAACACCAGCATGTATCAAACATCATGTTCTTTGCATCATATGACTGCATTTTCAAGTGTTTAATATTATTACACTCATAACGATTGCACAATGTTCAAATTTTGCTGCCTACAGTAATGTTATCTGTAAACTTTTCTCAAATTTGCAAACCGGAAGTGCAATTACATTAGTGTGTGTATGTGTGTGTGTGTGTGTGTGTGTGTGTGTGTGTGTGTGTGTGTGTGTGTGTGTGTGTGTGTGTGTGTGTGTGCACGCGCGCGCGTGTGTGTGTGTGTGTGTGTGTGTGTGTGTGTGTGTGTGCACGCGCGCGCGCGCGCGCGTGTGTGTGTGTGTGTGTGTGTGTGTTTTACGCATGTGAATGTTATGAGTGCAAGCGCTTTGATTTATTCATTTTAAAAGGTTCAGCTCTATTCAAATCCATTATTATTATTATTATTATTATTATTATTATTATTATTATTATTATTATTATTACCATCATCATCATCACCATAGAGCTATATGGTTTAGGCTTTAGGCATTGTGCCATCAACTAATCATGATCTTATGTAAAGGAGTGGGCTTTTATGTTCGGTTTTTTTCCTTTTAAACTTTGTATTTTTTTCAAATTCAAGTACTGAAAAGCAGGACGCCCAGAGAGGGAGGCTCTTTCGAGTTTTTTACATGTCAAGGGAGATAACCTTTAGTTTTAGGTCTCGGGTGACGAAGTTAGTTACCTTCTTTTGTAGAGACCTATTTCTTTGAGCCTTTTGCATGTGGATAGAAGTTGATGCAAGCACTACACACATCGTTTATTGTACACCAGGGTAAACCTATATTTAATTTATGTATAAATCATGAAACTCATCCTACCTTGATCTAGATTTAGCTTGATTTCTATAAAATGATTTACACAATGCCAAGAAATTTTATTCTTGCCTGAAAAATTAGGCTTTCCCCTATTCTTCTCTTATAATATTTAGTATTACGGGTAATAGTACCTATGAAAATATATCTCTCTTCATAATAACAAGAAATATGGTTTGTGAAATAATTTATTTGAACAGATAGCGAAGATCACAATCAGGAAAAGATAATTGTGTCCAACATTGAAAAGCAGTGAACTCCCTTGTGTTAACATACATTAACTTCCGGTCAAAATTGCCAGAGGGGTGGCAGATCAAAATAACTTTCTTTTCATTCGTTATTTGGGCATCATTCTTCTGCTTGACGACAAAGAGAGCACAGGGTTGGTACCCGTCTGATTTTTTCTTATCTGGACTTCCTGCATTTATTCTTTGCGTTGTGCTGCATGGTGATCTTTGCTTAGGGTGAATCCTCTGCTTCTGCGATGTCTGCTGATGAGATGAACATGCAGATGAGATCCATCCACGACGTATAAATAATATATAATATCTATACACGTAACACAACGTCGGCTAGATCTATCATAGGCATTGGGGTAGAGACAAAGAGTGCAAGCTTTTTAAACAGTCTTCTCCTATGTTCGTAAAGAATAAGCTTCCTAACGTTAGCATCTTTGGGTTGGTTGTGTGTGTGTGTGTGTGTGTGTGTGTGTGTGTGTGTGTGTGTGTGTGTGTGTGTGTGACTCTGTGTGTGACTCTGTGAGTGTGTGTGTGTGTGTGTGTGTGTGTGTGTGTGTGTGTGTGAGTGTGGTTTGTGTGTGTGTGTGTGTGTGTGTGTGTGTGTGTGTGTGTGTGTGTGTGTGTGTGTGTGTTTACGCTATGATCAGAATATGAAGAGTAGAGTTTAAAGTGCTGATCATTTCTTGAAATCGCTTTTTTCTAGTCTGTTAAATGGTTTAAAGTATAGAGATGTGTTTACATGTGCACATTATGTGTATTATCATGTCACTGTTAGTACATGCATGCCTATATTATGTGGGCATCTGTGTGTGTGTGTGTGTGTGTGTGTGTGTGTGTGGTGTGTGTGTGTGTGTGTGTGTGTGATGGAATTTTTAAAAACTTAAACAAAGTGATGGTAAAATGACAGCCAAAAAGGATTGAATAGAATAAAGGAAATAAAACAAGAAGAAGAATTGCATTGATATCTAGTTGTAAAATTTTTAGTATACAGATCTACAAATATGTGGAAGTAAAATCCAATTAAAAAATTTTTGTAAGCACAACTGAAATGATCTAAATATTGAAAGAAGGGATTGAACAAAACGAAAAAGTGACAAAAGAAAAAGCAACTAAAAGTTAATATGTTAATAAAAAAAGTGTTATACTTATAGTATTTATACTAAGTTATACTTACAGAAAATGAAGAAATTACTGAATGAAAATATTAATCAGATCTATAGGTGAATTAAATAGGAATATAATCATATATTATATATGAACATATGATATTTCACTAGATTTAGAATTGTCTTCATCACAACATAACCTGACAATGTTATATAATAAATGAAGATGAAACTCACAAAGGGATAATATGATGTATTGACATCATGTGCATGCATTGCAAGAATGCAGATGCACACACTCACATTTAATATATGATAAAATAGACACATGTATGTACGTGCATGCCCACAATCACAATACATGCATGCACACACACATGCACGTGCTCGTCTAATATCACTTTAAGTGTGCAGGCGTAAAATCAAAGACACACATGCACGTGCGCGCTCACACACACACACACACACACACACACACACACACACACACACACACACACACACACACACACACACACACACACAACAATTACACACACACACACACACGCACACAGCTGTGAAGCTGAATATAAATATTCTGCAGACAATCACAAAGGAAGAAAAAAAGCAACAATGTCTCAATAACCAGCACTGTCTTATGTGTGGGTTTCCAGACCAAAAAAAACCAAACCCCCCAAACAAGCCAGCGACATCCCCAGCTTGCTGCTGCTGGCACCACCTCCCTGCACACTGCCGCTCGTTCTCCCTGCCCTGGCTGACCTGACCCTGTGACAGAGCTGCCTGCCACCATGAGCCTGGAGAGTCCCGACAACGAGAAAAATTTTCCGGGTTTGTACAAACAAGGGAGCCTGTCGGAGCCGGCCACAGGTAGAAGCCAGTAGGGAATGTGTCCACGTTAGTGAAGTGCATGGGCATGAGGGGGTCCTTGCTGGGTGTCTGTCCAGCAGGGGCCCGAAGCCACCCTGCCTCCACTTCCCTCTGCTCCTCCTGTGTCCTCAGCATGGCCCAGTCTTCTGACCTTTATCTATACATATACATGTAGTTGGGTTTTTTTTTTTTTTTGTTTGGTTGGTTTTGTTTAGTTGTTTTTTTTTTTTCTGTTTGCTTTGGTTTGATTTAAGATAATGTTCAGTCAGTAGGGACTGTTCATAAAGTTTGAAGTAGTGAAAGTGAGAATGAGAAGACGGGACTAAGGTTAAGTATGTTTAAAAAAGAAAAGAAAAGAAGAAGTAATCATTTAAAGAGTTTCTAGAAGTGTGCAAGTGTTTCGGATATATTCAGAAATTTTGTTTTTAGCTGGATACTTGTGTGTGTGTGTGTGGTGGGGGGGGGGGGGGGGGGGATGGATGTGTGTAGCTAGATAATTGAAGCCGTATGTTATATAGCATGCTATCTGGCTTGGTACAAAACTTCTATTTCAGCAGAATCTGATAATCCTCGCAAAAAAGTTTCCATACAATGATACACTGATACAGGCAATATGGAGAACACTTAATGTAACAAAAACTTAGGGCAGGGAAGCAAAAATCTGCAAAACTGATTCTTCTTCTTCTGACAAAACACAACAGACAGTGCTGTACATTTTTTGGGTCCTGAAATGAGTAGGAGAAAAAAAACAAATGCTGAAAAGACAAGAAAACTAATGTCTGTGTCAGTTCCACTCAAGCACTCTTATCTGACACAAATCTGTTTCAGCAAAATTTTGGGGGGGGGGGGGGGGGCGGGGGGAGGATTTTGTTACACAAAATGTAACAATAGTATTATCAGCCCTTTTATCAGATTTTATCTTCCTTTGATTTGAACAAAGCAACTTTTTCTTTTGACAAACTACCAGGTTTGTTATGAAGTATTAATTTGAAGCATCCTAATCTTGTTTTTGAGCCTTTGTTTCCTTTTCCTATCCCTCACCTTTTTTGTTTTTGTTTTAAAAATTGTTTTGGATGTAAAACCTTGCCTGCTTAAAGGTCATATGTTTAGTGAATTGTAGTATAGTGAGCCTGTTGTCGTGTTATAGATCAGAGTGCTTTTTAGTTTGTTTAACTGTTAAATGTTATTTAAATTACACAGTCATCACACATTGCTATGTCAAATCAGTCAAAGTGTTTAAACAGTGTCTGTTTACTTTACCACTTATTTCTTCCATGCTAATCATTATGAGATTAATTTTGAACTGATATTATGTCTTGAAAAAGCTGTGGGACTTTTTACCAGATATATTTGTGTACAACTTTACTACATTTTTGCATGAAATTGTCTGTGTTTTTGCAGGTACTGGCATGGATTCATGTTTGTGTGTGTGTGTCTGAGCATATGTGTGCATGTGGTTGTGAATATGTATACATCTGTGCATGTATGTATGAATTGCAAGCGTCAACATCACTGATTCAACTAAAGCAGAAAACAAAACCATGCATCATGAATGATCAGGAGACAGAACATACAAAGCGTAGGTAGAACAGTATGTATTGTCGTGTATTTGCACTCCTCAAAAAGTCAATAAGGAGCTCCTCCCTCTCCTTCAAACCTTACCCCACCCCCCACCCCCACCCCACCACTTTTGTCATTGCCCAGCCTCTGGTTGAGTCGTTGTGACATTTTGTGATAATTGTCCTCTTGTTGTCATTTTCTTCATCCTGTGCACTTGTTCAGTTGCACACAATCTGCACATGCACATGCACACACATGCATACACACACTTGTGCACAAGAGCACACACACACACATGTATGAACACACTTTCTTAAATTTATTAAGGAAGCCTTTATGAGCACGCATGTATGGATGAAAGTATTTGCACGCATGTATGCATATATATATCATATACACGCACATCACATCAGATGCAAATTACTTGAAAAGGGTCATACACAGGTACTTCTCATTCAGTGTGTAGTTTCAGTTTCTTGATGATTCCCAGCACACACACACATGCACACACACACACACACACACACACACACACACACACACACACACACACACACACACACACACACACACACACACACACACACACTCTCTCTCTTCCCCCCCCCAAATTCTTCTGACGAGACTACAAACCAAGGCCCCATATGCAAACGCATGCAGAACAATCTTGTGCACACATATAAACTTACTCTGCCATAGTGTACTGGTGTGATCAGATGACAAAAGTTTTAGAACTGCATACACAGGAACTAGATGTAAAAAAAAATATGAGTGCTTATTCCAGTATACCTATCATCTTTTTTGTTATTCGGTATTTTATCTCTTAGTCATGGAAAAGAACAGACTGTACTTTTGTGTTAAAAAGCAGGCATTGTCTAGTAGTTGATACAGCTCCTAATGATACTGTAGTTTGTTTGGCTCAACTTTGCTGATAACAGTGTCACAGATGTGACATGGACCATTTTCTCCTTTTCTATGATGTTTCCTTTCAACAGGATAAGATTTCTTTTGAGTTTGTCCACATTACTTCTGTCTAGTTTTGTTTTTTGTTTGGTTAGTTGTTATTGTTGTGTTGTTGTTTTTTCTTCAAAGTTTCTGCTTTGTGCTGTCAAAGGTGGTCAAGTTTTTGCCAGAGCATTCTAGTGTCTAGGTTAGAACAGGAAGATATCAGCAAACTGTAAATTGTAAAGATCCCCTGTACTCCAGTTTTTCTACCCATTTGTTGAGCCTTTATGATTGTGTATTGCTTGTTTGTTGAGGTTTAAGGTGGTTTTTGTTGTTGTTGTTGTTGTTGTTGTTGTTTTTCACTTGAATACTCGTACAGTTTTTAGCTTTCAGTATTTGTTTCCAGTTTCTCTACACTACCCCCAAACTCTTTTCTCATAGTTCTTTTCCTCCTGAAATCCCTTTTATTATCCATCTAGATCTCCTCCCCCCCTCTCTGTTTATCTTTTTGGGTCTTTGTTAGCAGTTGGATGTACATATGTAGAATTGTTTGGGTTTTTATTATTTAAAAACAAATTCATGAAAAAGAAGTGATGCTTTAAAGTGATCAGAGTTGTAGTATAATCATGAATGCATACATTGTTACATTAGTTGTTGCGAACTGCCATAGGCTTTTAAAAATACTTATTCCCCTGTTGGGATGCTGGGGGACCTGTTAGTATAAATAGCATTGCCCACCTTCTGGAAAATCTTTGCTAGGAATTCTCTCTGTCACCTTGTTTTTATTTTGTTTCTTTCTCTTCCTGTCACCTCCTTCTTGCCTGTTTAGTATTTTCTGCCTTCTTGGGCCATTCTCCTGCCTTTTTCCAGAAAGACTTAAAAGATAAGAATTCTCTCCCATGCTGAAGTCGGATGTGCTGGGCCTGACTTGTCGGGCATTTAACGGCAGCATACCGCATTTTCACTCATATGACAGACAACAGTAGTTGCTGTCTGAGCATCCGACGGTGTGAAAGAAGAAAATAATTATGAAAACTTTATCATGGATAATATTTCAGTGATAATATATTGCTGAGAAAACCTGTGCTTTCTGTTTGTTATGTTCCTCCCATTTTAAAAGTATAATGATTGACCCTGTGTATGTATACTATGCTTCAGCCTCTGTCCTCCTCCCTTCCCCCATACCCCCCACTCCTGTTGTCCTGTCACCTTTCAGACCACCCGAGGGAACAAACACATCCTGTCACCAAACGCAAGATTGACAGTTATTCTAAGAATTTTGAGGGGGGGGGGGGTGGGGGTGAGCTAGAGCTGGCAGTTTGATGGCCACCACTGAGGCTCCCCTTCAAGGGGATTTTTCCTTTGGAGTTAACATCAGTATGGACTCCACTTTGCTTCAAGTCCTGTGGATGAGACTTACACAGTTGATCAGTTGATTGACTGATTGATAACATCAGTTTAATGTATTTATATTGTTAGTAGGCTTTGTGGAATACTTGCCCTTTTCCTGTATTTGATTGACAAATAATAATGATAATAATAATAATAATAATAATAATAATAATATAATAATAATGATAATGATCATAATAATAGTAATAGTAATAATAATAATAATGATGATTTTAATAATAATGATAATGATAATAGCAACAATGATAACAACAGCAATCATCATCATTCACCACCACCACCACCACCACCACCACCACCAAAAGGTCTACATATAAACAAAAATTACAGAAAATTCCATGTAAAGGTTGTTCCAAAAAAACCCAAAAGAAATGTTTACATTCCATTTTGAACATGTGAAATTTCAGCCTGACTGTTGCTGCTGTGTTGCTGATTGCAGAAGAGGAGGGGGGAGGGGGGGCAGGGAAGAAGAGGGACACCAGTCGTAAGCGGGATGGGAAGCGAGACAAGAAGGAGAAAGGCTACACCATGTTCGAGGAGGAGGAGTCGGAGGAGGAGATCATTCTGCCTGATGACGTCAAGTCAGTTTTCTGTACTCTGTGTGTGTGTGTCTGGGGGGGGGGGGGTAGAGGGGGGGGGGGGGTTGTGTGTGTCACTGTGTGTGTGTAGTGGGGGGGGGAGGGGGGGTTGTATGTGTGTGTGTTGTATGTGTTGTGGTATGCGTGTGTTGGGGGGGGGGGGGGGGGGGGGGGCCATGTGTGTGTGAGCATGTGTGTGTGTTTGTATGACTCTGGGTGTGTCTGTGTGTGTGTGGGGGGGGGGGGGGGGGGGGGCATGTGTGTGTGTGTGTGCGAGTGTGTGTTTTGTTTTGTTTTTATTCTTTTATATTCTTTTATATCGAGGATAACAGAATAAGCAATCATGTGCTTTTTTTCATCCGGTCCCCGTGTGTATGCAGTTTTGTAAATATTGTCATCTGTTCCCACCGGCACACGATGGCCTACTCTTACGAAAAGCGGAACAGGATTTAACGTGTGCGCAAGATGTTCTGCGTGCGTTGGCACACGGGGCCTCGGTTTAAAGTCTCGTCCAAAGGATGTGTGTGTGTGTGTGTGTGTGTGTGTGTGTGTGTGTGTGTGTGTGTGTGTGTGTGTGTGTGTGTGTGTGGTCAGTTTATTGTGTTAAGATTATATATGTAGATATGACCATTGTTTCAGTGAAGACATTTTTTTCTGAAAGCATGCTTGATGTGAACAGGAGTCCCACCAAAGCCAAGAAGACCAAGCCTGGCTTCAAGTTCCCTGCCAAGAAAGACATCTTCCCACGTATGAAGGAAAAGGTCAGTGTCTGAGATTGAAGCCACCTTAATTGATAAAGCCAAATCTGCACTGAAAAAAACAAAGCTGAAAAAAAAAGTTATACAAAAAGAATGAAGGTGATTGGGGTTGTGGGTTTTTTTGTTTTTTATTATCCTTGGGTAAATAGAGTACCAAGATTCACCAATGTCAAGAATTTCTGTATGCGATTTTTTAATATGGCTGTATGACTGACGAGAACATTGTCCTTTTTATTTTAGGCCATTTTTGGTTATCAGAAATTGGTGCATGACATGACACCATTGCTGCCATGATTATCTTTGGGTTTTTTAAGTCAGCAGAAAAGATTGTCTCTGACCACTAGGCTATCCTGTCTCCCAGGTCCTGGACTGACATTTTAGGCAGAATATTGTGGGCAAGTTTTACCTGGCAGAGCACTTCCCAAATCCAAGTGAAATTGCTGAAGAAGAAGCAAAAATAAGATGTCATATGTGATCATTTTCTTTTTCAATTTTACGGTTATTGTTATGGTTGTGATTTTGTCAGGAAGAGAAGAAGGACAAAGAGTCGAAGAAGGAGGAGAAGGAGAAGAAGAAGGAGGAAAAGGAGGGGAAGAAAGTGAAAGTGAAGGACAAGGAGAAGAAGAAAGCAAAACATGGCCGCATGGATTTGAAGCCTGCTCCTCCTCCCACAAGTAAGGATTTTTTATTTTTTAGTGTAGTATAGTAGTATAGTAGTATAGTAGTAGTAGTAGTAGTAGTAGTAGTGGTAGTAGTGGTGGTGGTGGGTGGGTGGGTACATGTATTTTCATTCTTTATTTGCATATGTTCACTTTTTTAGTATTTGGTGAGTGTGTGTGTGTGTGTGTGTGTGTGTGTGTGTGTGTGGTGTGTGTGTGTGTGTGTGTGTGTGTGTGTGTGTTGTGTAAAAAAGAGAGAGAGAGAGAGAAGTGGTTCATTCTGGTAAGCTTTCATGCCCATTCACAAGGGGACAGTGGGGTGGGGACTGGGTGCATGGTTGGGATGGGAAGGGGGTATGGGTTTTTATGGTTTTTGTCATTGTTTATCTTGTTCATCTTTGTCTGACTATATTCATATAGGTATCAATCCATTCTTTTTATCACTTAGTGTTTCAGTCCTGGAGGTAACATTTTTCTCAATTCTCTCTATTATAACAGAAAGAGAGTATACATAGCAAAAAACTCCTATTTTTCACTGTCCAAAACTTATTTTTTTATTAGTAGTAAAATTGAGCTCATACTTGTCACAGTACAAAGTAGAAAATTATCTATCCTTCAAGATGAAGTCTGTTCTTTGGGAGTGAGGGGAGGGGGGGAGGGTTCTATGAAAAAAGATTTCTCTTGTTGTATGATGATGAAAATGATCACAAATTGTTGTGTGTTTACGAAACAGACACGTGTGAGAACCCGATTTTTGGAATCCCCTGGCGATGGCGGTGGACAGAAACAAGTCCCACGATGGAATCCAGCTGCCGGCCATTGTGCGCGAGTGCATCGACTATGTGGAGGAGTGTGGTTGGTAGCAGCTTACTGATTTTCTTTCTTTCTTTTTTTTTTTACAAGAAAAACAAAAATTCAGGCTTTATTTATATCATGAGTTCAAATTTGGCAAACTTCTGAATTCCTTTTCAAGGTTTTAAGTTGTTTTTGAGATTAAAAAAAAAAAAAAATGTGTCTGGATGAGAGTGTGTTTTGGAAAACGCCTAGTGTCCCAATTCTTCCTCTTTGTCTTCGTTGAATGCTCAGACAGTAACTATTGTTGTCTGTCATGTGAGCAAAAGATGCATTGTGGGTGCCATTAAGCGCCAGACAAATCAGGCCCAGGGCATCAGACTTCGGCATGGGAGAGAATTGTAAGCTGAAAGAATTAGCAGGGTGACTTGTTGATCTGTGCAGGTCTGACTTGTGAAGGGATTTGACAGAAGTGAAGGGAATGAAGCTACAAGGATTTTCACATTGATCTGTAGGGCTTATGTATGAGCTTTATAAAGGGATAGTCCTGAAGTTGAATAAAGCTTAAAGGATTTTCACAGTGATCTGTAGGGTTTACATATGAAGGGATAGTACTAAAATTGAAAAAGGATGACCACATTGCTTTGAGAAAGGCAGAACAGAAACAGGAATGGAGGAAACTGGTTGTGAAGTCTTCAGGGGGTGCCCACAGGGTCGCCAGACCAAGGGATAGATAGATAGATTAGATACATACATACATACATACATACATACATACATACATACATACATACATACATACATACATACATACATACATACATACATACATTAGACCACAATGTCATGTTGATCTATCTGTCCTAGGGCTGACCTGTGAGGGGATATACCGCATCTCTGGGGTGAAGTCGAAGGTTCAGCTGCTGAAGGACTGCTACAACAAGGGGGTTGCAGTGGACCTGGTGGAGCATGAGCCCAACATCGTGGCCAGCCTCCTCAAGCAGTTCCTCAGGGAGCTGCCCCAACCCGTCCTCACCTCCGCCCTCATGCCCAAGTTTGAGGAGGCCTCCAGTTAGTGTGTTTGTTTTGTTGTGGGGGTTGGGGGGTGGGGGTGTGGGTGGGGAGGGGGTGGGTGTGTGTGGTGGGTGGGTGGGTGTGGGTGTGGGTTTTGTTGTGTGTGGGTATGTGTGGGTTTTGTTGTGTGTGTGAGTGTTTTGTTTTGTGCGTGTGTGTAGGGGGTGGGGGGTTGTTATGTGTGTGTGTGTGTGTGTTTTGTTGTGTGGGAGTGTTTTGTGTGTTTATGTATTTCTGTCTGTGTTTTTGTATATGCGCGTGTGTGTGCTCTTATGAAAGGCAGAATGGGTTTTAACAGTACGCAAAAGATGTTCTGCGTGCATTCAGACATGGGACCTTGGTTTATAGTATCAACTGAAGGACTTTCAGGAGAGTGGAATTGGTACTGATAATGAAAAAATCCCCTGGAATAGGTGCCTCACTGGTCGTTTAAACCTGGGCCCCCAGATCATGAGCTCAGCACTCTAACCATCAGGCTATTTTGCCCCAGTAACTGTCTTATGATTTGGAGAAAAAATGTTGTTGTTCACTGTGGACCATGACCTTACCAAGAAGGCATCAATCAGTCTCAGAAGATTATGAAGTTGCGCTCCAGGCTCTAGAGCACAAAGCCTGGGTAAGTAAGTATGGAGGGCAAGCTGTTACCCACACAGCAGGACCCCCCCCCCTACACACACACACACACACACACACAAAACATCACTGGAATGGTCCATTGGAAAGAAAGTCGCCAATACGAATGATTCCAGTGCCGTAGCAGGAGCTGCCAGAACATTGCCATATACAGCCCCGAACTGCCCTGGGGACTCCAACTCTCTGATTTTTTTTCTCAGGGATGATGTCTAAACAAGACACCTGTGTGCATGCTGTTTTTTATTTTTGTTGTTGTCTTTGTTGGTTAGTACAGTGTCAGCATGCTGACTGTTGCAGCCATCAAGAACGAGAAGAAGAAGGTGGAGACGTTCATCCGTTTGATCGACGAACTGCCGGCCTGTAACCGTCTTCTGCTGTCCTGGATGATTGTGCACATGACTCACATCATTGAACTGGTCAGTGGCCTGCCCACACTCTGTGTGTGTGTGTGGGGGGGGGGGGGGGTGTGCTTGCACATGCATGTGTGCGCCACCATTTATGTAGCTGCATTCTGACTTCAGGGATGGTGTCTAAACTTGACACCTGTGTGTATGCATTGTTTTGGGTTTGTTTATTTTTATTGTCATCCGTTTCTCCTAGCACAAAATAGCCTACTTTTCCTAAAGGCAGAACAAGTTTTAACATGCACAAGATGTTCTGCATGCATTCCCACAGAGGGCCTTGGTTCATAGCCTCACCCAAAGGACTTTGACGTTCAGTTCAATTTTTCTTGTCAACCTGGGAAGAAAGGGCAAGGCTGGCAGTTGAACCCAGGACCTCACAGTTTACTCGTTCAGCAGGTGAATGTCTTAACCATCCTGCCACCTTCCTTCTTGCATCACATCATCTGTTGATGTGGACCAGTAGCCGAGTGGAACCACTTTTATCAAGAATATCAGTGGTCCCAGGCTAGAATCCCTTCTGGAGTTGAACTTTTCCTCCATTCCTTAGGCCTTGAGAAGTGGTGTGGGTTCTAGTTCTTGAGGTGAGATGATAAACTGACACCTCCTTGGCAATATGCATTTTGTGCGCATGAAAGAACCCATGGCAATAAGAGAGTTGTGCCCGACAAAAGTCAGTAAGGAAATAACTGTCTCAGGGATTTTTGTTTTATTGCCTGGCTGGAGCTTCGAAGTTCACCAGTGGTGAAATTTTGCATATTTGTATGAAAAAAAACCCAACAAATTTTGCATATGTGACCATTTACCCACCATTAAGATAGCCGCATTCCATTTTTGGGTGTGATTACATGACTGTTTTGTGTGTGTGTCTATGTGTGTGTGTGGTGTGTGTGTGTGTGTGTGTGTGTGTGTGTGTGTGTGTGTGTGTGTGTGTTGTGTGTGTGTGTGTGTGTCTGTGTGTGTGTGTGTGTTGTGGTGTGTGTGCTTGTATGTTGTGTGTGTGTGTGCTTGTATGTTGTGTGTGTGTGTGTGTGTTGTGTGTGTGTTGTGTGTGTGTGTGTGTGTGTGTGTGTGTGTGTGTGGTGTGTGTTGTGTTGTGTGTTGTTGTGTGTATGTGGGGGGGGGGTTTGTTTGGTTGTTTTTTTGTTTTGTTTTTTTATATCGAGGATAATGTGTGTGTTGTGTGTGTGTGTGCAGCAAAAGGAGAACAAGATGACGTTGCAGAACGTGTCCATTGTGCTCAGTCCCACATGCAGATCAGTCACCGAGTCCTCAATGCTCTCTTCACCCTGGCCCATCAGATCTTTAAAGACACCTATCTGAAAAAGTCAGTGGCTGTGCTTTTGGGGAGGGGGGGGATGAGGTGGTGGTGAGGTGGTGGGGGGGGGGGGTTAACATGAGGTGGTGGTGGTGGGAGGGTTAACATTTTTTTTTCATTGTTGTTGCTTTTTTTGTAAGTGTGTAAGTGTGTGTGTGTTGGGGAGGTGGGTGGGATGGGGTTAGAGGGGGAATGATCCACACACACAGAGAAAACAACAACCACTACATGTGTATATTCACCAGGTATGTCTATATTCACCAGGTATGTGCCCCCACTAAAGCCGGCCACGTCGCGGTGGTCCCTGGAGCTGCCAGACAACACAGTGGCCCTGGAGGAGGAGCTGGCCAAGCAGGAGTCCCTCCTCAACCAGCTGCACGGCCAGCTCAACGCGGGTCGCGGCGACCCCAGCACCGAGGAACAGCTGTGGGAAGTGCAGCGAGTGGTCACCCAGCTGAAAAGAAAGGTAGGGGGTGGGGGTTGAAAAGGGTTTTTTTAGAGTTTGTTTGGGTGGGTGGGGGAGCTGTGTTTGTATTTTGTGGGGGTTGGTGGGTGGGTGTAGGGGTGAGGAAGAGGGGGATGTGTGTGGGGAAGGGGGAAGTACACCTCCAGAAGATTATTTTCAAGAGCAGATTCTTCATTTACAAAACTGAAATTAGTGTAATGATAGAGACATCATGAGTTTATCACAAACATGTGAATGATTCAAGTTTAGTCATGTTTTGGGATTTTTTTTTTCTTTTTTCTTTTTCATTCTTTGACTTGGGCTCCGAAGGTTTACCAATGGTGAGATTTTGGGTTTTTTTTTTGCATAGGCGACCATTTTTTGCCCAGCATTAAGGTAGCTAGCCACATTCTAATTCTGGGTGATAGATAACCTACGATTTTGCTTTCCCCCATTTTGTTTTGTAAAAACAGATCAAGTTTGCGAAACAAGCCCAAGGAACCGCGGAGAGGAGGCGCAAAGACCTGGAAGTGAAGAGATCGTCCCAGCTGTCCGAAACAGAGGAGCTTCACCTGGAGTTGAGACAGGCCCCGGCCCCTGACCCTCCCCCCTCCTCCACACCACCACCACCACCGCTGTAGTAGTGGAGGTGCACCAGAAACAGCCCGAAAAGTCAGCAAAGAAAGGTTCTGCCGAACACGTCCCCCCAGCAGAAGACAAGCCAGGGAAGGAGGACACAGACAAGAAAAAGCCGGACCAGCCAGAACAGGCAGAAACAGAAGAAAGGCCGGCAAAGGTCCAGAACAACCGAAGCGAGGACGACAAACCCGACGAACAGAAACCCGCCGCGGAAGAAAAAGACAAACCGGAAACGAAAGAGAAGAGAAAATCGCAAGAAACCTCGGAGAAACGGAAATCTCAGGACGCAGGAGAGAAACGCAAGTCGCTGGAACAGAAAGAGAAAAGAAAATCTCGAGAGGTGGCCGCTGCCAAGCCTAAAGCGGAAGCGAGTTCTTCGGCGGTGTTGGAAAAAGGTCCGGAAATCACAGTCCAAACCGCCGGCAAAGACAGCGTGCCGGCAGAGCAGACTCCTGCAGAAGGTGTGGGGACGAAACCGGCCACACAAAGGCAGAAGAGGAAGAGGAGGAGGAAGAAGAAGAAGAAAATGCTGAGGCAGTGAGCACAGAAGCTGCATCAGGAGAGAAAGAGGCAGAGGAGCTGTCGTCTCTCAAAGCAGCAGAAGAGGAGGAGAGGAAGAAGAAGGAAGAAGAGGAGGAGGAAGAGGGGGAGGAGGAGGATGGGGGTGATGAAGGGAAGGGGGAGGGCAAGGAGAAGGAGCCTGTGAACGACGTCGCTCTGAAGGATTCCCTGAAAGGGGCTGGAGAGGTCGGGGAGGTGGAGAGCAAGCCCTCAGCACCGTCTGGCAGAGGTATGAAGGGGGATGCGGTGTGTACACACACATGCACACACTCACACATGCATGCAGGCACACACACACACATGCACGCATTCACGTACATATACACACTCACTCACACACACACACACTCTCTGTCTTTGTTTGTCTGTGTTTTTCTCTGTGTCTCTCTGTGTTTCTCCCTGTCTGTCTGTCTATGTCTGTCTGTCTGTCTGTCTGTCTGTCTGTCTGTCTGTCTGTCTGTCTGTCTGTCTCTCTCTCTCTCCTCTCTCTCTCTCTCTCTCTCTCTCTCTCTCTCTCTCTCTCTCTCTCTCTCTCTCTCTCTCTCTCTCTCTCTCTCTCTCTCTCCATAATATCCCTTTGAAAGAAGAGATGTTAAAATAAAGAAGACACACCCACCCACACACACACACGCACACACACACACACACACACACACACACACACACACACACACACACACACACACACACACACACACACGCACACACACACAGAGGTGGAGAAATCTTGGAAAGAAACCTGAGTTTTTGGTAAACTTTTTTTTTTCACTAATATTTGTTCAAACAGCATTTACTATAAAAAAAAAAAAGGTCCCATACATTTCATTTGTAGATAATTTGTCAGCATATCTCTGTTCTGGCCATGCATGTTTTCAAATTGCATTGTTTACATGATAACACTCCCCTGTCGGAATACCAGGGGCCTGTAAGTAGCATCCCCCACCATCTGGAAATTTCTGTTACTCGGGTCAGATTTGAAAAGAGATATTTCAGTTTACAATAACTGGTTGGTTGAAACAACTCGAGTTTTACTCTTTATCGTGAAACTGATTGATGGACAGATTGGCTTGTTTTGCTACTTCATCTGACATCATGATTTTAAAGCTTTTCTTTTTAGGGTATGGTATAGCTCAGTGGTCAGAGCACTCGCTTTACCCCAAGCTAAGGTTAAGCAGCATCCATCGTGGTTACCAAGTGGATGGGTGACCATATGGGCCTCTTAAGGAAAAAAAAAAAATTTGTTCTTTTATTTCGAGGATAATGGAATAAGCACTCATGTGCTTTTTTACATCCAGTCCATGTGTGTATGCAGTTTTGTAAATCTTGTCAACTGTTCCCACCAGCACACAGTGACCTACTCTTATGAAAAACGGAACAGGATTTAACATGTGCCTTGGCATCAGTACAGTCTCCCAGCTCACCCAGCTGTCAATGGGTACCTGCCCTCTTTAGGGTCAGGGAAGGTAAAGCATCGAGGGAGAGGAGATGGGCGCCGCCCTCAATATGCTGGCCCCTAGAGAAGCTGAGGTCTCTGACGCCTCGCTCTCCTACGACCACAAAGGTTATGGGACACCTTTACCTTTGTAGGCAAAGTTTTACAAGATGATGTGAGTGTGGTACCTGTGCAGTGAAGTGATGTTAAGAGATGGGGTGTGTGCAGAGAGGACAGCGGGGGAGGCTGGGGTGAAGCCTGTACCTGTGATTATGGAGGAGAAGGAGGTCAAACCACGGGGCCCAGTGCAGGTCCATCCTCACCTCTACCTCTCTCTGGAGCCTCTGCAGCCTATCAAGGTGTGTGTGTGTGTGTTTATTATTTTTATTTTATTTTTTTTTAATATTCTTTTATATCGAGGATAATGGGATAAGCACTCATGTGCTTTTTTTCATCCAGTCCCCGTGTGTATGCAGTTGTGTAAATATTGTCGTCTGTTCCCACTGGCACACAGTGGCCTACTCTTACGAAAAGTGGAACAGGATTTAACATGTGTGCAAGATGTTCTGCGTGCGTTCGCACATGGGGCCTCAGTTTATAGTCTCATCTGAAGGACTTTTGGGGGGAATGGAGTCAGCGCTGATGTGTATGTGTGTGTGTGTGTGTGTGTGTTGTGAAAAACTAGTGCACAAGAGGAAAGTGGCTGGCCCTGTGATTGTGTGTCTGTGTGTTGTAAAACACCACCAGTGCACAAGTGGAAATTGGCCCCTGTGTGTGTGTGTTGTGGAACACCAATGCAGAAGTAGGATGTGGCCCCTGTGTGTGTGTGTTATAAAACACCACCAGTGCAGAAGTGTGCAGTATAGCTGTCCCCTGTGTGCAGGCTCAGCCCCTGAAGCCTCGCAGCAGAGAGCGTGCTGCGGAGAAGACGGAGGAATCGCACCATCGCTCCGCCAAACTGCGAGAGCTGGAGGAGGAGCTGCTAGGGGTGGGCAGCACCAAGGAGGAAAAACAGCTGCAGCAGGAGACAGACATGACAGACGGGGAGAAGATGGACGTGGGAGAGGAGGAGGAGGAGGAGGATTATGGTATTGGGATTTATTTGTGTTTGTTGTGTGTGTGTGGGGGGGGCGGTGGATGTGGGTGTGTAGGGTGTGTGGGTGTGTTGTGTGTGTGTGTCAGTGTGTGTGTGGGTATGTGTGTGGTGTGTGTGTCTGTGGGTGTGTGTGGGGATGTGTGTGTGTTTGGAGAAAAAACAGCAGCAGGAGACAGACATGACAGACGGGGAGAAAATGGATGTGGGAGAGGAGGAGAAGGATTTTGGTATTGGGATTTATTGTGGTTACGTGTATTTGGGGGGGGGGGGGGGGGTGAGTGTGTGTGTTGTGTGTGAGTGTGTGTTTTATGTGTGTGTGTGTGTGTGTGTAGAAGAAGGAGGAAGAAAAAAGTGATGCCAGGATTATGAAGGAGAGAAGGTTGAAGAGTTAGTTATACAGAAATGCCCCTGAAATTGCTTGTTTTATTATAAAAACTTTCAGAAGAGCAGGCCATTGAGAGCCGGTAGGAGCGGATGACAAAATTATAAAAACCAGCATGCACACAGGTGTCGTGTTTAGACAACACCCCTGATGAAAAATTGGGAGTTGGAGTCCCCAGGGCAGCTGGGGGCTGTATGTGTGTGTGTGTGTGTGTGTGTGTGTGTATTATATATATATATATATATATATATATATATATATATATATATATATATATATATATATATATATATATGTATGTATGTATATATATATATGTATGTATATATATATATATATATATATATATATATATATATATATATATATATATATATATATATGTATATATATATGTATATAAAATAATGGGCAGGCACTGCACTTTTTCCCTTTTGATGTGTTAATTTTGTTGTTGGTTGTGTCCCAGAGTACGATGTAGCAGATGATGAAGAACTGCAACGGCTGGTTGAGGAGGAGTTTTCTCTGCGTCTGGAGGAAGAAGAGTTGTTGGCCATTGGTGGGTACTGTCTGGGCTCTTTTGGTTTTTTTAAATGTTTTTTTAATTTTCAAATAATGTACACAGACCAATATAATGTAAACATCAGTCCACAAATGATTCATATCAAAGCTTATAAAGAAATTTTTAAAAAAGATAATATTATAAACTGATATGCGACATACTAACATATGTTTCAGCTAATGTATGAACTCAGAATGGTCCTGTATACATGTGCACATGCATGCACACAGACATACATACCATGCATATAGACATGTACAGACATATGTGTGCATACATATACGTAACTTCAACACACGTAACAGAAAGAACATTGTTTAACAAAAAACAACATAAAAATAAACAAAAGAACAACATAAATGACACACCACCGCAATTAAACTGCTCAGCTGAGTGAAGGGATTTTACCTTTCAGACTGAGTCATGACTGGGCTTTTGTTTGGTTTTTTGCCTTGCTCAGCTACCTCGCAATCTGACGACCTGGGTTCGAATCCCGTTCGAGAGGATTTTTCCCATGGAGTTATCATCAGTGCAAACTGTGTGTGTGTACATGTACATATCTTGTGTGTGTGTATGTGTAATTTTTGTGTCTGCATACACACATGCGTGCATACATGTACATGCATGCGTGTGTGTGCAGGTGACGAGCTGCGCAAGAAGATTGAGACAGAGGAGAGTGAGATAGAGCGTCTGAAGCAGGAGATCCAGGAGCTGCAGTTCCTGCGTCACGACTCCGACCTGGAGGACCTCTCCTCCGCCTCTGACTCCAGCATCGAGAGCGAGGACGAGGAAGACATGAACGACATGCTCTCCGCCCTCATCCAGGACAACCTGCAGCTCGAGGTGGGGGGAAGGCACATGTGTGCATGCGCGCAGTGCATGCATGTGTGCACATAGGCTTATACACACACACATGCACACACACACACTCATGTACACCCGACATGCTCTCTGCCCTCATTCAGGACAACTTGCAGCTGGAGGTGGGGGAAGGCACTTGTGCACATGCTAGCAGTGTGCGTGTATACATGTATACGAGTTGTTGCTTGCATGCATGCACACACACACATGCATGTATGCATCCATTATCCTCTAAACAAAAGAATAAAAAAACAAATTGAATAAAGAAAAATAATTTTAAAATAAAATAAAAAGAATGCATGCACGCACCTGCATTCATGCTTGCACCTGCATTCATGCACGCACGTACGCTCATACACACACACGCATGCATGCACGCACGCACACACACACACACACACACACACACACACACACACACACACACACACACACACACACACACACACACACACACACACACACACACACACGCATGCACGCACACAACTGCATACAAACACGCACACACACACACAGACACACACACACATGCACACACACATATGCATATGCTTGAGTGGGAAAATCAGCTGAAATGATAACCATTCATCACAGCATCTTTTTTAGATATGGTCCATCTTTCATCTGTAGACTGAAATTAACTCATCACTGCCATAGAGAAAAAAAAAAGGACAAATAAAAACTCAAGGGGGACAGGATAGCCTGGTGGTCAGAGTGATGCGCTCGTCTACTGACCCAGGTTTGGATCTCGTTCAAGAGGATTTTTGCTCTGGATTTAACATCAATGCCGACTCCACTCCTACTAAAAGTCTTTCACATGAGACTATAAACCGAGGTCCCATGTGCAAATGCATGCAGAACATCTTGTGCACATGTTAAAACCTGTTCCACTTTTTGTTAAAGTAGGCCATTGCATTCTGGTGGGAACAGATGACAAAATTTACACACGGGGACTGGGTGTAAAAACCACATGAGCGCTTATTCCATTATCCTTGAAATAAAAGAATAAATAAAATAATAAAATTAAAAATGATTAAGGTCATAGACTAGAGCACAAAGGGCTGAAAAATCTAGAACAAAACTTTTGATCATCAAGTGTTTCTGTTTCAGTTTTGCTTTTCAGCATGAAAAAAAAGATGTTCATGTTTTATTAGTTTACACAGTCAAACTGAGTCAGTCCATCCTGAAAGTAAATCGGTGGTCGAGAGGTAACGCACCTGCCTAGAGAGCAAAAAGTCCCACTCGAAATGTGTGGTGGTTCGATCCCCATTTGGGCCAGAAACTTTTCCCCCATCCTCTAGACTGAGTGGTGGTCTGGGTGCTAGTCTTTTGGATGAGATGATAAACCGAGGTCCTGTGTGTTGCACATATTTAGTGCATGTAAAAGGACCCATGGCAACAAGGGAGTTGTCCCTAGCAAAAAAATTTGTAGAAAAAAGCCACTCTGATAGAGAAACAAACACAGTTGCAGACAGGAAAAGAAAATATAAAAAAGGGTGGCGCTGCACTTGTGGCGACAGGCTCTCCCAGGTAAGAGCAGCCCTGAATTTCACTGCGGAGAAATCTGGTGTGACTTTAAGTGGTGTTCAGTACAGTACAATACAATACTATACAATACACAATACAGTACAATACAACATACACACCTGTGGTATTTTCAGCACGAGAATGCGGAGATGTGTCAGAAGATCCACGAGGAACGCATGATCTGCCTGAGCGTCAAGCTGCAGATCCGACTGCTGCAGCAGAAGCAGCTGGAATCTTCCCAGAACAGTCTGCTGGGGGATGTCTGACCTCCCTCCCCTCCCCTCCCCCTCCCCCCCCCCCACACACCTCGCAGATGTGGAACACAGGACAGTGGACATGGACCATGAACTAGGGTGTGTCATATCAATCAATACCAGGGCTGTGTGCAGTCTGCCACTTGTCTAGGAATCAGGATCTGTGCTGTGGATTGCTGGAGTTTTCGGGGGTTCTTCACAACAGCATTCTGTTCACAAACAGGTTTAACATGTGCTTGTGTTGCTGCTTTGCACCGCTTGGGAAAACAAAAACAAAAAAGCTCCTACAAAAGTCAATGCTAAGATCAGTATTTTGGGGCTATGTTACTGGGAGCGAGTTGTTGACTGAGTTTTTGTGGTTCTTTACTGGAAATGGCTGCGGCAGTGTGTTCCAGTTTGCAATGTGCTTGGTAACGGGTTCAGCATTGGCTTACGGAGCTTTGGGGGGTGGGATTTCGGAGAGGCTCTCTTTCGTGTGTGAGGATATTGCCGTTTCTTTGGAACCTAAGCGACTTTTTCAGTTGTTTGCTGATAGATAAATATCCTGAGAGCATTGCCAAAACTGTGTGACAGGTGAGGGGGGGGGTGGCAGAATTTTCACTTGGAGACCAGGCAGAGACTGTGGCTGTATGAGCAGAGTGAACTGTATGATATTACGGCTTGATCAGATTTGGGCTTGTGTGAGAGTGGCAATTGTCAGTTTTCTTGTTCAGTGTGACAGTGTTACATTTTTTAGGAATTACGAATAACGTACAGATGATGAACAAACTGCTCTTTCTATCTGTTTCTCATTCTCTGAGTCTCTCTCTCTCTTTCTTTCATTTTCTCTCTCTCTCTCTCTCTCTCTCTCTCTCTCTCTCTCTCTCTCTCTCTCTCTCTCTCTCTCTCTCTCTCTCTCTCTCTCTCTCTCTATCTATCTATCTATCTATCTATCTCTCTATCACTCTCTCTCTCTGTGTTACTCTCACCCATCAAAAGTGTATACATTTTGTCACATGCTACTTAGCATTTGTGTTCATGTTCTTCCAGTGACATACCATGATTTTCAGGGACCCCCCCCCTCACCCCAATCATTTATTTGTTCTCTTCATTTCTGAAGAGAGTACATTGTAGTGTGAAGTAGCCTACCTGTGAGTGTCAAAGCTGATGCTGGCATCCATCTATGATGATCTCGATATCTCAGAGTAGAATCAGATCTTGTCTTTGTGTTCCCAGCTTGACAAGAACATCGAACTGATTGTCCTCAAAAAGACTTGACATTCAGTTCATTTTCTTTTGTTGAACTGGAAAGAAAGAGCAAGGCTGGGAATTGAACCCAGAACCTCACAGTTTACCAGCCTGTCACCTTCCTTCTTGAAACCCAGGTGTGTTCAGTGCAGACTAGTCCAGGGCTGAGAAGGTCATTTGGTTTTGTGTGTCCACAGGAGCAGTGGCCAGTGCTGTACTGAAATTATGATATTGAACATTAATGTAGGCAAAATTGTATAGTCACTGACCAAGATTGGAAACATAGAAGAGGAATGATGAGTTCCATATCAAACTCTAGGTGTATAATCTGTAAATATTTGGTACATAACATGTAAATCAATTGCAATTTTTTTTTTTTGGGGGGGGAGGGTTGTTTTGTTTTTTAAATGGGTCATTTCATATTGTAGTTTACCTTTCTTCATACCAAAGTTGTGGGATAGTCAAAAAAAAAAAATTAGGAAGTTAAAAAAAAAGACCTGATAAAGTTTAGAAGTAATGCAAAATTATTCAGAAAGAGAATAGCAAAAAATATGTGCGGTTACCTAGCCTTAAGAAATATCCTTACTTGTTTCATTGTTGTGTGTTGTTGAAGCCATTAGAATATAATAAATCTTACAGATAATTTACTTGTGGAGATGTGACACACGATTCAAAACAAAAACAAACCAAAACTTTTACATTGGTATCAGATCTTTCTTCTTTTTTTTTCTTTTTCTTTTTCTTTTTTTTTTGGTTCCTTAACTAATGCTGCAAGGTTCACCAGTGGTGAGATTTTGCGTATGCGAGCATTTTGGCCACCATGAAGGTAGCCACATTCTGACTTCTGGGATAACCCTCCCAATGCTGACATGAATTACGGGATCTTTAATGTACATACTTGATCTTCTCCATACACGAAGGGAATCACAGCACTAGCAGGTCTGCACTTGAAGTTGACCTGGGAGATCCTAAAATCCCCACCTGTAATTTAGCTGACGCCGCCTCCAAGATCCAAATCTACATGTATCTCCATTGACCCAGGGGGTTGAAGTCAGACTGTCTGAACCACTCAGGTACCTGATCTTAAAACGTTAATGACGCATATCAACATCATCATCATCAGAGGTGACAGAGATGCAGATACTTGTCTCTCTGTCTGTCTGTCTGTCTGTCTGTCTGTCTGTCTGTCTGTCTGTCTGACAATCTGTCTGTCTGTCTGTCTGCATATCAACATCATCATCATCAGAGGTGACAGAGATGCAGATACTTGTCTCTCTGTCTGTCTGTCTGTCTGTCTGTCTGTCTGTCTGTCTGTCTGTCTGTCTGACAATCTGTCTGTCTGTCTGTCTGCATATCAACATCATTATCATCAGAGGTGACAGAGATGCAGATACTTCTGTTTGTCTGTCTGTCTGCCTGTCTGTCTGTCTGCCTGTCTGTCACTCTCTGTCTCTCTCTGTGTCTCTCTTTGTCTGTCTCTCTCTGTCTCTCTCTCTCTCTCTCTCTCTGTCTCTCTCTCTCTCTCTCTCTCTCTCTCTCTCTCTCTCTCTCTCTCTCTCTCTCTCTCTTTCTTTCTCTTCTAAGATGATTTTTTCTTGTAAATCCCTTGCTTAATATCATTAAAGTAGATTTTGGTTTTTTTGTAGGTTGTAATTGTGTACTGACAATTAAAGTTGTCTAGATTTTACCGTCACCCTTGCAAGTTCTCGTCAACTGCTGCTATGTGGGTATAGGGGGGAGTGCTTTTTGTGTTTGGTTGGAGGCAGGGGAAGGGGGTGTTTCTTGCTTGTTTTGTTGCTGTTTTTTGTTGTTGATGGTCTATGTTTGATAAGTGAGGTACATAAGAAAGGTATGGAGATACAGGAGTCTACAGAAAACAAAAATGTATTAGTGTGAGTGTGGGGGTGGGGTAGACTTCACAAACTTAGAGAGACAGTCCTCTTTTTTTTTTTTTTCTTTTCCTTTTTTTTCGCACTCCTCTGCTGACTGTAAATCAGACGATTCCTGACTCGTCACTTTGTACTGCTGGGTTTGCTTGTGCTTTAATGATCACTTCACCTCTTGAGGCTTCGTTCATACTGCCATTCATCCCCAAAATCAGACTGCGGCAACCTTAACAGTGGGTTTAAAAAAAAATATATAAAAAATTTTTTAATGGTTGCACACCCAAAAATTTCACCATTGGTGAACCTCAGACCTCTAACCAAGGAATGGGGAAAAAAAAAAAAAAAAGATCCTGACACTTACAGGTTAGACATGTTGAGCGGACTTAAAAAAAAAAAAAAGCGTTCTGTGTAAGGGAAAAGGTAGCATGCTGTCTGTCTTTGAGCTAGACAGCCAGTTTGATGAGCGTTGCATGTGCAAGCAGAGTTTTATTAATGCATGGAGGGGAGTTGCCAGGGATAACTAGAAGGGCATCTCTTGTACTTACGACTCTTTCTTTCGACACGTGCAACTGGAGTGTAACCAAAACGCACGACTCTTTTTTTTTTTCTTCTTTTTTTTTGCGGGAGGGTTCACATGTGCGGGAGGGTCTGAGGCAGTACGAACACCTTCAGCATGGCAAGTAGGAATAAAGAGGGGGTTGGCTTGTGTCTGCATGATTTTTGTCTGTCCGCACGGCAGTTGTGCGTGAGTGGCAGTGTGAACGTACCTTAAAAACCCTTGCACAGGTACCTGAACATCATTGCATATTTATCGGTGAGATTGAGGCTTTTGCTGTGTGTGTGTGTGTGTGTGTGTGTGTGTGTGTGTGTGTGTGTGTGTGTGTGTGTGTGTGTGTGTAAGAAGACTAAGGTTTTCAGTCCCATCTCCTGTCCTTTGTTAGAAGTTGACTTTTTTTTTTTTACCTGCTGCACAAAATGGCAGGTTGGATGGAGAACGGGGCACAAGTGTACATTTTTTGTTGATTTTAAAAAAAGTTTCTTTTTTTCCCTTCTTGGGGGTGTATGTTAGAGGTTCATGTACATTGTGTTAATATCACTTTATATTGCAGAAACAAAGTGAATCGATTGATCCATTTTCACGTTAATTGTCCTTTCACTGTTTGTATAAACTTTCCTGTTGAGATGTTATTTATTGTCCTGTTTTCATCTTAAGATACTTTGCGTTTTGTGTTCCAGTTTGAAACATTTTGATATGATATTATAGACCCAAACATCCATTATCTGATGAGTTGTAAGGCAGTTAGCCATTGTGTCCACAAAGCCTGTTGATACCACCTCACGTGAGGCGTGTAGTTTGAACCATGTGCTGATATGGGTTATAGTATAGTGACATCACACCCAGCCATCTCTCCACATTTGAAATGGGATACACCACCCCACACTGAAACTCTACACTCTTTCCATTTTCCTCCCTCCTCCTTTCCCTCATGGAAACTTCTATCTTTTCTCCCCATCCCAAAGCAAAACAAAACATAAAAATGTTTACCATTATAATCTTGCCACCAAAATAAGCCAGCAGCTTGACGTTCTATCATCTGTATGAAACTAAAAAGAGACTGTAACCTAGCATATCCTCGCTTTTGTATACATACAGGCAGGTCACCTTTATGTCATGATCTATCTCCCTTTATTGATGAATGGATGAGGTGAATCTCTTTGTAGTGAAAATGAAACCATGTACAGTGAATGTTTTCCATGCCATGGAGAGATGACTTTGTGTGAGGCTTGCCGTGAACTGTTGTAACATAGCTGTTAATACTTTATGCTGTGTGTGTGTGTGTTGGGGGGGAGGGAAGGAGGGAGAGATCTGACGAGGGTCTGAGCATGTTGAAGCTCAGGGAAGACCTGACCTGTCTTCCACATTGCCCACAACACCTCCTTTCTCTCTCTCGCATGCACGTCTTGCAGATGTTATCATCGTTAGCATCCATGCACCATTGGCTCTTGTCCTCGTCCTTGCTGTACCAGGTTCAATCAAAAAAAAATAAAATAATGGGTCGGCGCTGCATTTGTGGCGACGCCCTCTCCCCAGGGAGAGCAGCCCAAATTTCACGCAGAGAAATCTGCTGTGACATAAAGTGGTATAAAATAAAATTTTAAAAATTAAAAAAAATAAATCCCCTGCGGCCCCAGAACAGTGGGAAGAACGGCAGTACATTGTGATCATGTTCATAGATCACTTTTTGACGGTTAGTTGTGAAACAGACTGTCATCAGTATCAAAAACTGGTCTGGTCCAAGATTGGCAGTTGTACTCCACAACAGTGACTTGATTTTACTTTGCTCCACTCTCAACTTTTTGAGGAGTTGTTACATATGCTCTTGTCTTGAAGAGCTGTCTGAATTTTACCTTGTGAAATACACTTGTTTGTCAAAAAATAATGCAACATAACACAAAAACAAAAGACGATGCAATACAACTCAGTGCAATTCAATTCAACTTAAAGGGGACACAAAGCTCTCTGGGAATGAAGTTTTCATTAAAAAAAAAATATATAAATTTGTCGGTAATGATCTGATTTAGAATGTTTGAAGGAACCAAGTTACCCTTTGAAGAAAACTGTGTTTGAAAATGAAATTTGAAGGCTATGAGCTCTGCCCTGTTGATATGATTGGTGATATCATAAGTTGCAGTCAGTTTGCACTTGTCACTGATACTTTGCTACTTGCAAAAGGCTTTTCTGTCATTTTTCTTCAATGGGAAGAATGATCCTCTTCTTTTTAGACTGTTAGGTATTTATAAACAATTAAGGGCTTCCACTGTGTTGTGCTGTACTGAAAGGGGATAGATATCCTGCTTCTGAACTGCAGGAAGGCTCTCCTGCATTTCCTTCAGACAGCATCCTGGAGAATACTCAATATATATGGTATTGCTCGATAAAAACTATGTTCAAGTATGGCATTGGCTTGATAAAAACTATGTTCAAGCATGACATTATCTTGACAAAAACTATTGTTCAAGTATGACATTACCTTGACAAAAACTATGTTCAAGTATGGCATTATCTTGACAAAAACTATGGTCAAGTATGACATTATCTTGACAAAAAACTATGTTCAAGTATGCATTATCTTGACAAAAACTATGTTCAAGTATGCATTATCTTGACAAAAACTATGTTCAAGTATGGCATTATCTTGACAAAAGCCTATATCCAAAAATGGCATTGTCTGAATATAAACTATGTTCAAGTATGGCATTGTCTTGATAAAAACTATGTTCTTTGTTGTTGTTGTGACTTCCCCAGCTTAACACTCTGGGGGTCACCCAGAATGTGCACTCAGACTCGCTCATCCCACCTGGGAATCACTGTGAGATTGAAATTGCACACTGAATGAGAATTTTTGCGTGTATGACTGTTTTCAAGTTCCTTGCCATGTAGGCAGCCATACTCCGACTTCAGAGGAAATAACCATGTTCAAGTTTGGCATTGTCTTGATAAAAACTATATTCAAGTATGGCATTGTCTGAATATAAACTATGTTCAAGTATGGCAATGTCAGGATAAAAACTGTGTACAAAACTGGACAGTTTAATGCAGGATTCCAGGATTATCTATCCATTTACAGTGTTTTCAAGATGCAGGTTCTAGCTTCGTGTCCCCTTTATAATTTTGATGCGCTGAATATCTATGTACTTAATATCAAGTGCATGTGTAACTAAGACTTAGAGAAACAAAATGGTGTTCGGCGCAAGAAAGGTCTGAGCAATGGTTCTGTATCATCAGTACCAGTTACCGATATGCATTTTGAAGATCTTACATTACCTTCTGAATATGAATTAATATATATTTACATGCGGTTGCTTCTTCAGGCTTTACAATACCTGACCAAAAACGAGATTACAGAGCTTTTTAAAAAAAAAAAAAATTATCATTCAAAAACTTCTTTGGAGGACATTGCCGCTTCGAAAAGAAAAAAAGGAAAAAGAAACTCCCTTTTTTTCATTATAAACCTTTGCCTTTTGGTGCAACGCTTTGGTCACTTATTTGCTTCTGTGTCATCAGAGAAAAGCTGATCATATATATGCCACTAATTCCAAATCATTGCTTCTTAATGGGTTTCCCAAAGAGACCAAAATCAGTCCATAAACATTGTTTTACTCATGGATGAAGTTGAACGGAGTTTATTTGAGTATGCCTTAGTCATTCAAAAGACATTGTTTCATATTTAGGAGACATGCATTTTTTATGTTTGTCACATCATAGTCATACTTTTATCATACATATATATATATATATATATATATATATATATATATATATATATATAATATATATATATATATAGATATATATATATATATAGATATAGATATATATATAGATATAATATATATATAGATATATATATATATATATATATATGTTTGCAGGTCTTTGAAAAAAACTGACACAACTGTTAGAATATTTTCCTTCAATCAGTTTCATGGGTGATTTTTTTTTTTTTAATCTTTTATGAGCAAAGTGGTCATACCTTTCAAATGATTCCTTCTGCTGTTGTGTGCTCCTTTCGTTTATTGTAGAAAATTGATGCGTCGCTTTACCACATTGAAAATCTACTTGCACCTGTTGCAAGATACAACTACTGTTCAGTTTGTAAACGGTTTCAATCCTAGTCTAATGCAAACCCTTCCCGTTTTGGGTGGAACTTTTTTTCTCTTTTTTTTCCTTCAGATGAGTACAGCATAGCATATTGAGTGTTAAAGTGAAAGAAAGCTGGATGATGCGTGAGAGCTTCCCTGACCTGTAGAGCAGTGTATCTTTCATGTGGGTATGTATCACTGGTGTGGTGTGTATATGAATGTAATCAGGGTACTGATATAGTGTGTGATTATGAATGTTATACTGACTTGATATCGATATGTACTCCTCCCCCAGTGCAATAAATGTACATAAAAAACAAAATATGCGCTTCAGAATTATATTGGTGTGTGTGTGGTTTTGTGTGTGTGTGTATGTGTGTGTGTGCGTGTCTGTCTGTCCGTCTGTCTGTCTGTATCACTGTGTGTGCGTGTGTGCATGTTAGACATCTTTTTCTTTTTTTTCGCTGCGAAGGCAATATAATGATCAAAGTTGTACCGTCCCTGAAGTCAGAATGCAGCTACCTGAATAGTAGGCAAAAGTGGTATAAGAAAGAAAAAATCTCACCATGATCACTGAACCTCCGAGCTCTTAATGAGAAACAAACCCCCCCCCAAAAAAAAATTGAACTACGTAGCACTAACCTGTGTGATATATCAACTAAGAATAACTGATACTGTAAAAGTTTGCATTCTTCTTCCCAACTCACATTAACACTATTTTGCTCCTTTTTTTTTCTACTGTGGAAATGATTTTGTATTAAACCTGCAGTCGCATAAGCCAACATCATTGGGTTTGTTTTTTTTTCTTTGATATATCAACTAAGAATAACTGATACTGTAAAAGTTTGCATTCTTCTTCCCAACTCACATTAACACTATTTTGCCCTTTTTTTTCTAGAGTGAAATTAATTTTGTATTAAACCTGCAGTCGCATAAACCAACATCATTGGTGTTGTTTTTTTTCTTTGATATATATCAACTAAGAATAACTGATACTGTAAAAGTTTGCATTCTTCTTCCCAACTCACTTAACACTATTTTGCCCTTTTTTTCAAGAGTGAAGTTAATTTTGTATTAAACCTGCAGTCTCATAAGCCAACATCATTGGTGTTTTTTTTTCTTTGATATATCAACTAAGAATAACTGATACTGTAAAAGTTTGCATTCTTCTTCCCAACTCACATTAACACTATTTTGCCCTTTTTTTTCTACTGTGGAAATGATTTGTATTAAACCTGCAGTCGCATAAGCCACATCATTGAGGGTTTTTTTTCTTCTTTAGTTCCTCGGCTAGAAATCTGGAGTTCGCCAATGGTGAGATTTTTCTTACGTGACCGTTCCCCCTTTTCAAATTAATAATACAGACGTAGACTCTAGGTCTTGTTCCATTGTATTCTCTCTCTTCTCCTTTTCAACTAAACGTTAAAAATTACTTTTTGTTGTTTTTGTTTGTTTTTATTTGTGTTGGCTTTGGTGGCGGTGTTGGTTTGGGGCTTTTTAGGGGTGTCCGAGTTCACCAACTGTGAGATTCTGCGAATGCAACCGATTTGCCCACCATTAAGGTAGCCACATTCCGACTTTGAGGATACTGACCTTGTTTGTTTTCCAGATTTTGTGTGTGTGTGTGTGTGTGTGTGTGTGTGTGTGTGTGTGTGTTGCCCCCAGAACATTCCACCTAGGAATCACTGTGAGATGTATTGAAATTGCACACTATCTGATTCCGTGGCTCCGGTTGCTCTGGTCGCATGGTGACCTCAGAATCGGTTTCTTCATACGCTTCTGTGCCTGTGGTGAGTTTGTGTCAAAGCCTTTGGGGTTGGAGGTTTAAGGGGGGCGGTCGTTGAAGGGACGTTGTGGTGGTCGCCACCTCGGATGGGTGTCTCACTCAGTCTGGCTTAGGAGCATCCTCAATTTTATGGTTACTCACAATAATGTCATTGCTGGTGCGATTGGCACTATTTGTCATCAACTGTGTTTTCTCTGCACTGATCTGCATGATATTTGCCAGAGACTTCATCAAAGGGAGCTACCGAGTTGACCAGCTCCTGTTCTTTTCTAGCTAAGCCGCCGATGTTATCAGCAAATTGTAAGTTTGTAGTTGTCCTGCCTCTAACGAGTCTGTCCCTCATGATTTCAAGTGCGCAGCCATTACTCTCTCTAAGAAGATGTTGGTGAAAAGGGAGGAACAAATTTGTGGTACACTTCCAGATGAATATGCAAAGTAGCCAACTCTACATGATGACCTTGAACTATGCTGAACATGTTTGCTTGTCAAAACGTTTTAATGTAAGTTTATGGAAGAAACTTTCAACACGAAAAAAGCGGCAGGGTGGGGGAAGGGGGTGGGGGCATTTGATTCCTTCAACTTTACTGTGAACTGCACTCATCAGACGCATTAGTGGACAGACCTGCAGCCGGCCTGAGAGGCGAGAAACTCAAATGAAAACGACGACGACACAACAGCACATCGGCACTGATCTCTTTCCCCGGCCTTCTGTGTGTTTATATCTTCTTCTTCTCTGTATAACCACTCACGACTGCATTTATTCTCAAAAGGGAAAAGAATCAAACTGTTACCACCAAACTTGCTGCACACAAAAAGAAACTCAAAATGGCGGACGGTCCCCATCAAACTCACCGTGCAGAACGGGTTGTGAAGGTGGCGGCTCAAGTGGACCCAAGCATCCTCCAGTCTGCTCTTTACGAAGGATACGTGCGGTCTCGAAAGCTGAAAGAAGCAGCGGCGCGGAAGGTTGGGATTGAGAGCAACAGGGATGTGAGGATGACCCACCTCGGAGTCCAGACCCCCCCTCCCTTTCACCCCCCAGCCAGCAGCGCCGACAAAAAGCTGCTGGCCGTCTGGCTGACCCTGCACAAGTGGCAGCACATGATGGACAGTTACCTCAACGCAGAGACCTGGCTGGAAACCTACTGGGCCAGTGTGTATGCCGCCATTGCTACCCCAAACCCTGCGAGTGAAGGGGAACAGCGAAGTCAACTGCAGAGTGGAAAGTATTCGATCAAGATCGCCAGGGAGGTGTGTGTAGAGTTTCTGGACAGTTTCAAAGCGGCGGATGGCGACAGTGAGCTGAGGCCGCTTCTGGAGCTTGTCTTGGACAGCCTGGCCTTTTGTGTCAGGATGATGCATTTTTGTGATGACGACATCGAAGATCGGATCAGACAGATGGAGTTTGACAGTACCACCGCCACCACCATTCAAGTCCGTGAGTTTGGAGTCAGGACGTGTAAAATATGTGCCTGCCTGTATTATATATACGTGTATAGAAAGCTGAGGACGTGCGTGACCTTGATGTGCACAGCAACTTGAAACTGGTGACCTGTTTAACAGCAGGAGGAGAGGGAAGACATCTTTTTTTTTTATGTATATAGGCTACGTGTTTGGAAAGCTGAGGACGTGTGTGACTTTGATGCAGCAGCTTGACTCTGGTGACCTGACTAACAGCAGGGAAGACATCTCTTTTTTTTATGTATATAGGCTACGTGTTTGGAAAGCTGAGGACGTGTGTGACTTTGATGCAGCAGCTTGACTCTGGTGACCTGACTAACAGCAGGGAAGACATCTTTTTTTTATGTATAATTATAGGCTACGTGTTTGGAAAGCTGAGGACGTGTGTGACTTTGATGCAGCAGCTTGACTCTGGTGACCTGACTAACAGCAGGGAAGACATCTTTTTTTTTTTAGTTTAGTTTAAAGGTGGCTTGACATTGGCTATAATTATGAGTAACAGTAACGGGACAGGATAGCTCAGAGGTCATTGCACTCCCTCTCCCCAAGCTAATGTTAAGCAAGCATCGAGTGAGGTTACTAAGTGGATGGGTAACCGTATGCGCGCCTTGGCTTTCAGTGTAGTCCCCCCTAGTTCACCCAGCTGGAAATGGGTACCTGCCCTCTTTAGGGTCAGGAAAGATGAAGCAGCGAGGGAGAGGAGATGGACGTCGCCCTCAACATGCTGGCCCCTAGAGAAGCTGAGGTCACTGATGCCTCGCTCCCCTACGACCACATAGTTATAAGACACCTTTACTATTTTTGATGATGATGATGATGATGATGATTTACATAGTGCTATATCTTGCAAAAACAAATCAAAGCGCTTCCATTCGACCTATACAACACTCAAGCAATCAATAACAATCAACAGTTTTAGCAAATTCACACACACAAACACACACCACACACACACACACACCGTAACTATGTGAAAGCCTTAAATTGCTAATATCGGATTTTTAAAAAAAAATGGTGTATCATTGGAACTGTCACAGAAGAAAAAAATGCCTGGGATTTGACTCCCCCCCCCCCCCCCCCCCCCCCCCCCCCCCCTTCCTTTTCCTGGGCTAGAGTACTACCTAGGTTCACCAACAGTCAGATTTTTGCGCGTAAGCGACCGTTTTTGCCCACCATTAAAGTAGCTGTATTCCGACTCCGAGTTTTTTGTCATCAGTTCTCATCGCCTTTTCAAACTGAACAATGAAGTTGCGACAACGAAAGGTGAAGATGGCACTTTTTTTTTTTTTTTTTTTTTTTTTGGGGGGGGGGGGGGGATGTCCTTTTTTCTCTGCCTTAGAGAAACGTGTACAAGTAGTCTAGGTCTTCTACACTAAAAGTTAAGCACAGATTAGGTTAAGGATCACACTCGCTCTTTCGCGTACCAAAGTTATCAGTTCCGCTTCAAGACTAGACAATGTACAGATAATTCATAGCTTTGCTGTTTAATACAGGTATATATTATGTAGATTGGATCACAAGAGCAGCACTCTCTCGCACACGCACGTGCTTGCGGAGTTTCATCTCATCTCGTTGCTTCATACAATTTCTACAAATTGTAACATTTTTGGGGTGGCCCGAGGTGCCGAGGTGGGAGAGCTTGCGGTAGCGTGGGACCTCCGACCGCTTCCTGGTTCGCGGCTGCAAGTCCTGATATCAGCTTTGCTGGAAAGGACTATAATCCTACTAAAAGTATATAAATGCACGCGTTCTCATACGCACTCATACACGCACGCAAGCGTGCACGCAAGCGAGCGCGCGCACAGACACACGCGCGTACACACAATCATACTCACATGCACGCACATACACACACGCACGCATACGCACACACACGCGCGCACACACGCACGCACACACACACACACACACACACACACACACACACACATCATCCTCCACACAGGGAGTAAAAGTATCAACATAACCATTGACTCATACATAAAGGGAGGTAGCTGTCCTATGCAGCGTTTGAATGTGTTTAGAAGAAACAAAAACCATAAACAATCAAACAATTAGGAACAAAAATTTAAAAAAGAAAACATCTCCCCCCACCCCCACCCCCCAAACACAACAAAATTAAGTTGATTTGCAACAAGAATCGTTAAAATACCAGGAATTGTAAATAAAGATATCTCTTCTTTTTAGGATTTTTGGGGCAGAAATATAGATAGAACAAGGATGCACACAACCTCTGGTTGACTAGTAGCCCAAAGCGAAAGGTAAAGGTGTCCCATAACCTATGTGGTCATAGAAGAGCGAGGCATCAGAGACCTCAGCTCCTCT
Source organism: Stramonita haemastoma (assembly GCA_030674155.1). Lineage (NCBI taxonomy): Eukaryota > Metazoa > Mollusca > Gastropoda > Neogastropoda > Muricidae > Stramonita > Stramonita haemastoma. The sequence goes on from CM060324.1 coordinate 49,191,494, forward strand.
AGGGGCCAGCATATTTAGGGCGGTGCCCATCTCCTCTCCCTCGCCGCTTTACCTTCCCTGACCCTAAAGAGGGCAGGCACCCATTTACAGCTGGGTGAACTGGGGGACTATACTGAAACAAAGGTGTGCAAACGGTCACCCATCCATGTGGTAACCACGCTCGACGCTGCTTAACCGTAGCTTGGGGAAAGCCGGTGCTCTGACCTCTGCAAACAGTCTAAATAAATCGGGCTGTTTTTTTTTAGATCTTTTTTTTTTTTAACTGGGACTTTTTTTGTTTTTGTTTTTTAACCTAACTCCTTTAAGAACGCACCACAAAGGCGTAGTAACGTATCCTCAAGTGATTGCTTACATATGAGAGAGAGAGAGAGAGAGAGAGAGAGAGAGAGAGAGAGAGAGAGAGAGAGAGAGAGAGAGAGAGAGAGAGAGAGAGAGAGAGAGAGAATTGAATGAATTGAATTGAATTAATTTTAATTTCAGAAGGTGTTAAAGTAAGCATGACAATTGTCTTTTTACATCCAGCCTTCTAAAACAATAACAAAAAAGAGACAAAATCATAATAATGAGAAACTTTTTTTTTCGGGGGGGGGGGGGGGTTACACAACCTGATTCTTAATCATGCAATCATACATGTTTTCAAATGATAGGCGTAAAGCTGAAGTAAATGAGAGAGGGGGAGGGGGGAGAGACAGACGGACAGACAGACACAGTCAGACACAACAGAGAGAATCGATGAACATTTTTTTTCACCAGGGCAATGAGTTTGCCTATCTATCCATGGGATAAAACACATTTTTGTGTTTTTAGATGAACGCGCGACTCCTCCCCCCACCATCCAAAAACACAACAACAACAACAACAACAACAAAAACCCAAAAGCAAAAAGATCTCCCCCCCCCCCCCCTTTCCTATTTCGAGGACAACACAAAACAAAGAAAAGTTCTTTAAAAAAAAGAATGTTTGTATCATAAGATCTATCACAAAATGCATACACATGCACGCACACACGCACTCAATCTCATATTAAAACAGACTGATTACTGCATTCTGCATATTAGGTACGACAAATGGATGCACTGTAGGGATAATTATACAATAAAAACTACTTTAAAATGTGAAATACGCAAGCTTCAGATTACTACGCTTCAACTAACGAAACATTTGTATTTGACGTGAGTCTTTAACTTGGCATTAGGCATTATAGTAGCAATAAAGACAGGAAATACAAACTATTGACAAGGTCAACTCATAGACAAAATACTGCTAGCATTTTTTATGCATTCTGGCAACGAGTTCCACAGAACTCCGGACTAGGAAAGGCTAGTTTTGTACATGTCAATCTTGGTTTCTGAATCAGTATAATTATTGTTCGTGTATTTTGACTGATTAAGGGGAAATCTTGCAGTCACAGTAGTTGGAGCAAGTTCGTTCATTATTCGATACATTGTAACAGCTTTATTGTATTCGAGCCGGTACTTTAAGGGGAGGGTATCTAGTTTAATGTAATCTTGAGTTGACAAGCTAGAAGATTTTAACAGTACGAATTTAAGAGCTCTCTTGTGGATCCTTGAAAGAGGTTTTAAGTTATTACCACTGTTTAAATCATACAATGTTTAGGCATAATCAATGATAGATTGTATATGCGCATGATAAAATTGTTTACGAGCATTGAGATCTAAATAGAAAGAGAGGGGGGGGGGGGGGGGGGGGGGGATGCTCGTTTGGTCACGTAAAGCAGTATTTCAAAGATCGGTGTGTAAAGTTTAAGAGAATAAATGCCGTTTATATGTTTTTATGCAAATCAAATGTGGCTTCTAATTTTGATACTGTCTGTCTCCCTCAAATCTGTTTATCGGTGTGTGTGTTGTGTGTGTGTGTGTGTGTGTGTGTGGTATGTGTGTGTGTGTGCGTGCGGTGCGTGCGTGCTGTGTGTGTGCGTGTGTGTGTGTGTGTGTGCGTGCGTGCGTGCGTGGTGTGTGTGTGTGCCTGTCAATTATCTATTTATGAAATGTATGACATATTTTAGACCTTTTTTTCCCAATTGCAGCAAGAGTTGCATTATTCCAGTCCTCACTTCGATTTCCTTCACCTCGCCTCTTCCCGTAATCTATCAGATCATTAAAGCACCACTAAAATTTTTGAAACCAGCTTCCTCCATTCCGGGGATGGGAAAGCTCAGTGGTCAGAGCACTCGCTTTCCCCCAACCAAGAACAGTATCCGAGCGTGGTTACCAATTGGATGGGTGACCGTTTGCGCACCTTGGCTTCAGTACAGTCCCCCAGTTCACCAGCTGTAAATGGGTACCTGCCCTCCTTAGGGTCAGGGAAGGTAAAGCAGCGAGGGAGAGGAGATGGGCGCCGTCCTCACTATGCTGGCCCCTAGAAAAGTTGAGGTCTCTGACGCCTCCTCCCCTACGACCCATAGATTATGGGACACCTTTACCGTTACCTTTTTTAAACACACAACACTGTGTGTGTGTGTGTGTGTGGGTTGTGTGTGTGTGTGTGTGTGTGTGTGTGTGTGTGTGTGTGTGTGTGTGTGTTGTGTATGTTAGAGGGAATGTGCCAGAGGAAATGGATGACAACATTTACAAAACCACATACACACTGGTGTTGTGTTTGGACTGCAACCTTGAATTCGGAAATGGGGCTAAATCGATGGTGAGTGAAGGTCGCTTACGCAAGATCTCACCACTGGCAAACCTCAGAGCTCTAGCTGAAGAACGAAAGAAGAAGAAAAATAATCAGTTCGAATTTCTATTTTACCGGTTAAGTCAGTGTCTGGACAACCAGCAGACATTGCGCCAGTCCAAGACAAAAGTTTTATCTTAGGAACTAGGGATTATCTCTATGTTCCCCGAAGTCAAAATTGGCTACCTTAATGGTGGGTAAAAGATAAATCAAAAAACCCCTCCCCCCAAAAAAAACAACAACTGTCGCATGGACAATTTTCACTTTTGGTGAACCTCGGAGCTGTAGCACATAAATGAAAAGAATTGTTTTTTTTGCTGGGGTGCATTAAGATGTGGATGACATGAAATTTGCTGATCTCAACTCCCACAATGTGGGGGTCGTTTCTTTAGACAAGCGCGTTAGGCTCGTAACTGAAGTGTCAGAAGTTTATGAAGAGAAGACAACTGATCTGGCTTGATGGAGAGACTCTCATTGCAGTTACCTCCCTGGTACTTACACAGGAAACTGGGCAACTCCACTTTCTTTTTTTCTTTCCTCTTGTCTGTCAGACCACAGCACAGGGGTAACGAAGCTTTGTGTGTTCCAGAATGGAGATCTAATGCTAATTTTTAAAAAAATCTTTCTATGACCGCCTGGCTCTTTTCAGTGTGTGTTTTGTGTGGTGTGTGTGTGTTGTGTGTGTGTGTTGTGTGTGTGTGTGTGTGTGTGTGTGTGTGTGTGTGTGTGTGTGTGTGTAGGGAGAGAGAGAGAGACAGAGACAGAGACAGAGAGACGAAGAGAAAGACAGAAGAATGAATGAATGAATGAATGAATGAATGAATGAATGATCTTTGTTTTTCAAGGCTAACAGAGTAAGCATTCACATACTTTTTTTTTCATCCTGGCCCTTGCCTTGGTTAGGGAATAGCACCCCCCCCACCCCACCCACCCACCTTCTGGAAAATCTGTGCAGAAATTCCCTCTTTACTATCACTCTTTGCGGCCTCGTTCCTTTTCTTCCTGTCACCTCCTTCTTTGTCGATTTTTTCTGCCATTCTTGGTTCATTCTTTTGCCTTTTTTTTCTCCTAAAAAGACTTAATAACAATTCTCTCACATCCGAAGCCGGTGTGCTGGGCCTGACTTGTGAGGCGCTTAACAGCAGTGCAACGCATTTGGCTCATAGGACTGACAACAATAACTGCTGTCTGAGCGTTATGAAGAAACAAAAAGCCAAAACAAAACAAAAAATAAATAAGAGGCCAGAATGATACGGATTGGCCAGACTGACTCAAACATACCAAAAATTTCGCTACTGACAATCTTGAGCTGCTGCACCTCAGGGCATAATCTTACTCGCTGGCACTCAGGGCATAATCTTACTGCTGCTTGCAACCTCAGGGCATAATTCCCCTCCTAATCTTGCTGCTGCTGCACCTCAGGGCATAATCTTGCTGCTGCTGCACCTCAGGCATATCTTCTGCTGCTGCACCTCAGGGCATAATCTTACTGCTGCTGCACCTCAGGGCATAATCTTGCTCGCTGCACCTCAGGGCAAATCTTGTCTGCTGCACCTCAGGGCAGAATCTTGCTGCTGCACCTCAGGGCAGAATCTTGCTGCTGCACCTCGGCAGAATCTTGTGCTGCACCTCAGGCAGAATCTTGCTGCTGCACCTCAGGGCAGAATCTTGTGCTGCACCTCAGGCAGAATCTTGTGCTGCACTCAGGCAGAATGTTGCTGACTGCTATCACCTCACAGCAGAATCTTGCTGCTGCACCTCAGGCAGAATCTTGTCGCTGCACCTCAGGCAGAATCTTGTCGCTGCACCTCAGGGTATAATCTTGCTGCTGCACCTCAGGCAGAATCTTGTTGCTGCACCTCAGGCAGAATCTTGTTGCTGCACCTCAGGCAGAATCTTGTTGCTGCACCTCAGGGCAGAATCTTGTTGCTGCACCTCAGGCAGAATCTTGTTGCTGCACCTCAGGCAGAATCTTGTTGCTGCACCACAGGGCAGAATCTTGTTGCTGCACCTCAGGGCAGAATCTTGCTGCTGCACCTCAGGGCAGAATCTCTTACTGCTGGCACTTCAGGGCAGAATCTTACTGCTGCACCTCAGGGCAGAATCTTGCTGCTGCTACACCCCAGGGCAGAATCTTACTGCTGCAGGCATCAGCTGTGCATGTGAGGTTGTGGCTCTGAAACCCACCATAGCCCTAAAACTGGACTTGGATGACCTGAAAGAAGAAAAATGCTGTTACACAAATGGACACAGACAGGCGTTTTAAAAATAATGTCTTTGTTCAAGGTTTTCTGGTAAGAGAGAAGGAACGATCACAGATATGAGGCGAGGCATTAACCGGTATTTCGACTGTACCATCTGTGTCTGTATGTAGGAGTTGGGCATCTTGAGATCACCATGAACATTGAATCATGCGAAAATATTGCATAATATATTTCTTTCCTTTACTTTTCATAGACTTTTTTTTTTTTTTACTTTTCATAGACTTATTCCTGTTGGGTTTTTTTTTTTTCCACAATACTCCTTTTAACAAATCAGTCTTTAAAAAAAAAAAATTGTGATTATCTGTCTTATCTGTCAATCTGTCTGCCATTCTGAAATACTTTTTTTTTTCAAAGGTCAAATGTGCTCTGCTTAAAGGTTAGACTGACTCCAAGGGTAGACTAATGTCTCCATGCCCCCCCCTCCCCCTCCCTCTCTCCCTCCTTCTCAAGGCAAGCAAGCGACAGACCCTGTTCACTAGTTCAGAACAGACAAGTTGGCATAGTTGGTCGGGCATGGCCCCGGCTAGATCAATGCAGAAAAGCCCTTTAGAAAAGTGCACACACACTGAAAAAAAAACCACACTAAAAAACCCAACCAAAAAAAACCCACCCCGTTTTCTTTACAAACGCACTCTGTGTACGACACCACTTAGCTTTTGAAAATTTAATGTCTCCCTTCCCTAGCCGCGCACTCTGGACAAGTTGTCGTCCTTTTTGTTGGGGGGCGCTGTTGCCCTTCGCCCTTTTCTTGGCAGGGAGTTCATTATGAAGTCCTCACTACCCCCTCCCTCTCCCTCTACCTCCTCCCTCCCCCTCCCCCTCTCTCCCCTTGCCTTCCTTCAGGCCTTCATTTGACAGACTGAGGTGTACGTCAACTCTCTTTCAGGCGGCCCCAACACCCCCCCCCCCCCCTGCCCCTGCCTGTGCCTTTCAACACAACGCCACTGACACAGGGGGAGATAACTGGCACTACTTGCACGTTCGGGAGGCAGTAAAACAGCAGGCGCAGGGACCATAACTTGCCCTAATGGCTTGCCAACATAGGTGGGGCCTGCTTTTGAAGAGGGATGGAAGACAGAGGAGGGGGGGGGGGTGGACAGAATGGGTTAAAAGCACAATCGGATGTCTATATATTGGGAGGGTTTGGGGTTTTTTTGTTGTTGTTTTGTTTGTGTGTGTGTGTCTGAATGTTCACTGGTTTGTGAACAAAGGGAAGTGACAAAGACTCTGCAAGCCCTCTTCTCTGTCTGTCTGTATGTGTGTGTCTTTGTCTGTCTGTATGTCTGTGTGTCTTCTGCTGTGTCTGTTGTCTGTCGTCTGTCTTCTCTCTTCTTCTCTCTCTCTCTCTCTCTCTCTCTCTCTCTCTCTCTCTCTCTCTCTCTCTCTCTCTCTCTCTCTCTCTCTCTCTCTCTCTCTCTCTCTCTCCTCTCTCTCTGTGTCTCGTGCCTGTAGGCAGGTGTGTGTGCATGTGTGTGCGCCTTGCCAATTCATTTTTTGTACCTTTTTTACCCATGGAGTTGCATTGCTTGGTTTATTTCTAAAGCTGTGACATAATCTTCAGCATTAGGCTATATTCACAACAGACAGCTGCATGCACAATGGGTTAAAAGCACATGCTTTCAAGCCTTAAAAAATTTTGAATGGTATTCTGATACTCATCTAAAAACTTTTTTTATTTAAAAAGAAAAAGAAAAAAGTCTAAACTGCTTTGTGTTTTTAACCAGGCACTGCACTATAACTTTTTCTTAAACAAAGTTTCTCATTTGTGTTTGTTTGTTTGTATGTATGTATGTTTTGTATATATATATATATAACATAGTTTTCCTTAATGTCTGGACCAAGTTTACTCGTTTGTTTGACTGCTTTAATGTTTATTTTGTAAGGCAAAGGTTTTGTTTTTTTATTTTCAGTTAACGTCAGGCTTTGAACACTCAAAAGCTGCACAACAGTATACACCTTGTGTCAGCACAATCTATAGAGGGGGGGGGGGGGTGGCTTAGTGGTTAGAGCTTGAATTGGTGATCTAACAGCTCAGAGTCAAGCCATCACCCAGGCGCCAGCTGGGAATATTCTCTTGTAGGTACCACCAGTACCGACTCCACTCCCCCTGAAAGTCTTTCAGATGAAACCATAAACCGAGGTGTCGTGTGGAGCACACGCAGAAATCTTATGCACACTTTGAAAAACCCCGTTCCCGTCTTTTGGAAGAAAGGCCATTGTGTGCATGTAAGAATGGATGACAAAATTCAACAGAAAAACAACAACAACAACACATGCACATTAGTGTTGTGTTTAGCGAGCTGTACACTGGTGGTGTGTTTAGACACCTTCACCCTGTCGATCTCATTTCTTTTTTTTTCCTTCTTTTTTTTTTTGTTCCTGGATAGAGCTCTGCAGTTCACCAATGGTGAAATTTCGCGCATACAACCGTTTTTTTGCCCACCATGAAGGTAGCCACATTCCGACATCGGGGATCACCTTTTTTCAAAACTAGTACACATAACTAATCTGCCATTTTGATTGACTTTGCCACACGTCTGATCTCTTACTTTTTGTATTGGGGGGGAGGGGAGGAAGGGGGTTGTGGTTTTTTTTTCATATTCTTATAGCAGCAAAAAAAAGATCCTGATTATTGGCTCTAAGTAGGCTTTCTCCCCCCCCCCCCAAAAAAAAAAAAAAAAGCAATATTGCCAGAACTTTTGGTACCACAAATCAAAGTAGGCCTGCCTACATGAACTCATTTTCACGTAGTCCTGTTGACCTGAGCTCTGAACATGCCCCTTCTGTCTTCTTTGTTTAACCGGGCAAAGCTGCGTGCAAAATGCTAGTTCCGGGCAGGCAAGATTCAAATTATCAGCTTAAAGGCGTATCAATCAAACTGCCATGGAGTCAGTCAGTCATAACCCCCACGCTTCTTTCACCATTACTGCTGGAGTGCCCTCTAACGCCTGAAGCAAACTCCATAATATTATCACCGCTGAATTTCTACTACCTGTCAGTATTCAGCTAGCTCCGACCCCAAGCTTAGCCCTTTAACTCCCTCCTGCCCAGCATCCATGAGAATGTCTGACAATGACTTGCCGACACCACGCCGACAAACACGGCAGGCAGGCTAGTTAAACTCCCATTCCACGCACGCACACAGGTTCTGAAACGGACACAGTTCGTTAACTTTGAGAGTGGATGCCTCCAAAGACCTGACTACACTCTACCATAAAGTTTGAAGTCGGATATTGGGTCGGATTTCCCTTACCATCCCAGAGATCAAAGAGAACAAAGGGGTGTTATAGTAGCTCAGGCACTGTGACTGATCTTGGGGTGAAAACAGGGATAACAGGTCTGTCACACCATGAGAAGACCAAACTGGCAGGGGCTCTTTGCTGTTGTTAAAAAAATGGCTTCCTGAGCATTTCAATGTTTTCTTCCACAAGTTGTTGTTGTTGTTGTTGTTGTTGTTGTGTTGTGTGTTGCTGCTGCTGCTGCTGCTGCTGCTGCTGCTGCTGCTGCTGCTGCTGCTGCTGCTGTTGTAGTTGCTGTTGTTGTTTCCCCCCGCAAATTAAGATGTCAGTTTTATAAAATATAAAACCCCTCAAAAGTAACGACCCACTACTCCTTCAGCTTTTAAGCGACTTTTTGAAAGATCACTTTAAAACAGAACTCTCTGCCTAAACAAACAGCGTGTTTGGTTAACCACTGCTGAACAACAAACCAGAATCCCATTATTGAACATACTCACACCTACGCATCAGACAACATTCAGCGCCATAGACTTATCACAAACACAACCAGCTTCTGGTTGGTGGTAAGGTAAAGGTAAAGGTGTCCCATAACCTATGTGGTCATTGGGGAGCAAGATGTCAGAGACCTCAGCTTCTGGTTGGTAGTAAGGTAAAGGTGTCCCATAACCTATGTGGTCGTTTTGAAAGATCACTTTATAAAAAGTAATGTCTCATACCTATTTCAAAGCAGCGTGTTTGAGACCACTGCTGAATAAGAAACAGAATCCCATTATCGAATCATAACTCAGACCTAGCATCAGAAAGACATTCAGCCCATAGACCTGTTCAAAACAAACCCAGCTTCTGGTTGTGGTAAAGTAAAGGCTAAGGTGTCCCATAACCTAAGTGGTCATTAGGGGAGCAAGTGTCAGAGACCTCAGCTTCTGGTTGGTAGTAAAGGTAAAGGTGTCCCATAACCTATGTAGTCGTAGGGGAGCAAGGTGTCAAGACCTCAGCTTCTGGTTAGTGGTAAGGTAAAGGTAAAGGTGTCACATAACCTATGTGGTCGTAGGGGAGCGAGATGTCAGAGACCTCAGCTTCTTGATGGTGACTGTTCATTTTTTAATTAATGACGATATGCAGGTAGCTGGCCTGATGGACTGGGTGGTTGTTGACCACTGCCGCTTGGTTGTCTGCCTGGTCAGTGTGCAGGTAGAGATTATCTCCATGGGAATTACCTGGATGGGGATTTTTCTGGCTGGGGATTATTATCTGGATGGGATTTTGGGGGGATTGAGACTTATCTTTGATGGGAATTTTTGATGGGCAGAGATTATATCTGGATGGGGACAATTATCTGATGGGGATTTATTATCTGGAGCAGATTATCATCTGGATGGGGATCATCATGTGGATGCGAATTATCGTCTGGATGGCGATTATTATCTAGTGAGATTATTATGTGGAGGGGATTATCATCTGGATGGGGATTATCACTGGTGGGGATATCATCTGGATGGGGATTATTGTCTGGATGGAGATTATATCATCTAGATGGAGATTATCATCTGGATGGGAATTATTATCTGGAGGGGGATTATTTTGTGGGTGGGGTTGACCTGGATGGCAGCCATCTTGGGTGTCGATTGACTGGATGGTCATTGTCCAGGTGGGAGTACGTTGTGGATATTGACCAGGTGACTTGGTGGTCAGCAGTGGGTCAGCAGATTGGATTCCAGTGCAGTGTCCATGTTAAGACTGTACAGTCATTAATTCTGGCGACCTATTCAACAGCTTCAGTGATTTCGTCTACGTTTAAAACTTCACGAGCTTAATCTCCCTAATCTAAAACCTGATGTGCATAATCTCCATAATTTAAAATCTAATGTACATAATCTCCATAATTAAAATCCGATGTGCATAATCTCCGTAATTAAAAAATATCATGATGTATTATCCAACCTTACACAAAGCCATATTACAGGTGACTCCAAACACAGCCCCCCGAATGATCCTGCCCCCCTCCTCCCCCCCCTCCTCCCTCCCCTTATCTCTCCTCCAGCTGTGAGCTAAGCTCAGGTAACTCTTGCCTTCCCAGCCATACCATCTGGCTCAGAGGAAGATTACAATCTGCTCGGAAGACTTCAAGTTTCCTAACACCGTTCTTTTTTTTCTTCCTGGGGAAAAGGTGCGGTGCGAATCTGCTGCCATGCCTCTCTTGCAACCGGAGCCAAACACCGGATGAAACGAAATGCTGAGAAAACATGGCCCCCTGCCCAATGTGGGGGGATGAGCGGGAATTAAGAGCTCTTCCCCTTCCTGTCTGCGGGTCATGACGTGTTGATTCAAGATGGCGACTTTGATTCCCCAGAGAAGGCGGGGAGATCTAAAGGAGTGATGGAGAGAGGCGATAAGGGGCCGCTATCGCCGCGACTTTTCGCCACCATCTGCATTCCGCCACTAATCTCGGTCGTTTAACCTTTGACTTACCATGCGGAATAAGCCATCTCTCACCATCCTCACCCAGTCCTCCCTCTTCCTTACTACTCCCACCTTCACCCCTCAGAGAGTGTAGTGAGGGTAGGTAAGGATGGGGGTGGATAGGACAGGGAATCATCGGGGGAGAATTATGAACGAATAACTTGCCTTTGAAGTGAAAGTTAACGTGTATATAATATCAAGGTGTGTCTGCATGCAGAGGGGTGAGAGATTCAAGGCAGCTTTACTACCTCGAGGAGAGAAATTCTGGCAGTTGCCGTTGCAGCACCAGTGAAAATAAGACAATGACAAAATTCAGAACACCGAAACATTGCAAATAAACACTTATCAAATCTCTTAACACAGTGATATGGATTCTCTGCAATTGTAGAAGCTCACATTCCTAGATATTGGAGACAGAAAAGCACACTCTTAAAAAGATAACAATTCTCTGTTATGCGGATGCGCTGGGCCTGATTTGTCAGGCACTTAACGGCTGCGTGACGGCATTTTCGTTCTTATAGTAGACAAAAATAGTTGCTGTCTGAACGTTTGACGAAGAAGAAAAGGTAAAAATGAGTATTGTTAAGAGCTGCAGATATATAGCCACTCAACACTGCTTGATTAGGTATTGCAAGATTTTGAAGCACCAATCCATTTAAAAATTGCTGTTATGATTTGATCTAAGTGTGCAAAACTTACCATACACAAACCCCACATACATATGACCATGCACATGCGCACATATATACACCCACACCCACACCCACATCCACACCCACCCCCACACCCACCCACCACACACACACACACACATACACAACACACACACACACACACACACACACACACACACACACACACACACACACACACACACACACACACACACACACACACACATGAACAAGTGTAGATTCTCACCCCCTTTCTTCCCCCAATCCACTCACCAGTAAAGCATTAGCGGCATACAATGCGAGTGATGTGATAGACTGGTTATTTCCCTCAAAATATTTTCAAGAGATTGTTTTCCAGTGCGGGTTTTATCCTCACACACTTAGAAAATCGGCCCTAAGTCATTAAATCCAAAAACGTATGTACTTTTCACATGTAGATAAATTTCCATTTCCCCCTAATTTTTTTCCGGAATAGAACGCACCCCTTTTTACTACTTTATCAATCCAATCATTGTCATGAAGACTAACAAGAGAGAGCACCGAACATAAATTATCGTTTGAGGAGTTGGGCGCCGCCCTCAATATGCTGGCCCCTAGAAAAGCTGAGGTCTGTGATGCCTCCCTCCCCTACGACCGTCTAGGTTATGGGACACCTTTTCCTACCTTTTTTTAATTTTTTTTTTTTTACATCAGTTCCCACCTGCACGTCATTGTCATCAGCATATCAACAGCAAAAGCCCCACATAGGGTGACCCAGTAGGATGTCAAGCCCTAGACATATTATTATATACCGGCACGAATGACTTACTGTTACGAACGGCAGAGCGGGTTTTGACGTGTGGGCAACATGTTCTATGTGCGTTTGCACACGGAGCCTCGGTTAGTAGTCTCATTTGAAGGACGTCCTTAAGGGTGGAGTCAGCACTAATATCAACTAACTCCAGGGGGAAATCTTCTTGACTTACTTCCACGATTTATTTATTCTTTTTGTATAAAGGATAATGGAATTTAAAGTGCCCATGTTTTGTGAAAAGATAATTACGCACATAAAACAGATTAGGTATTGACAGAGAACGCTATGCTGTCCTAACCGTGGATTTTACGTTCTCTCGAATATTCTAAAGCAAGAGGAAGGTAACAAGTTTACCTGTAAAAATGAAATAAACAAACTCTTGTCTTACAAAGTTTGACTTTTCAACGATGAGGGGAGATA
>CM060324.1:49209034-49219034 GCA_030674155.1 Stramonita haemastoma
ACTGATAAATGTACCAGGATCTCAGTACAGGATGTACCAGGATCTTACCACGGCACATGATGTACCAGGATCTCAGTTCAGCACAGGATGTACCAGGATCTCACCACAGTACAGGATGTACCAGGATCTCAGTACAGCACAGAATGTACCAGGATCTCAGTACAGTACAGGATGTACCAGGATCTCACCACAGTACAGGATGTACCAGGATCTCAGTTCAGTACAGGATGTACCAGGATCTCAGTACAGTACAGGATGTACCAGGATCTCACCACAGTACTGATAAATGTACCAAGCTCTCAGTACAGGATGTACCAGGATCTTACCACGGCACATGATGTACCAGGATCTCAGTTCAGCACAGGATGTACCAGGATCTCACCACAGTACAGGATGTACCAGGATCTCAGTACAGCACAGGATGTACCAGGATCTCAGTACAGCACAGGATGTACCAGGATCTCACCCAGTACAGGATGTACCAGGATCTCACCACAGTACTGATGGATGTACCAGGATCTCAGTACAGGGTGTACCAGGATCTCAGTACAGGAATGTACCAGGATCTCAGTACAGTACAGGATGTACCAAGATCTCAGTACAGGATGTACCAGGATCTCAGTACAGTACATGATGTACCAGGATCTCAGTACAGGATGTATCAGGATCTCAGTACAGTACAGGATGTATCAGGATCTCAGTACAGATGTACCAGGATCTCACCACAGTACAGGATGTACCAGGATCTCAGTACAGGATGTACCAGAAACTCAGCACAGTAAGGATGTACCAGGATCTCAGTACAGTACAGGATGTACCAGGATCTAAGTACAGGATGCACTAGGATCTAAGTACAGTACAGGATGTACCAGGATCTCAGTACAGGATGTACAGGATCAGTACAGTACAGAATTATCAGGATCTCAGTACAGGATGTACCAGGATCTCACCACAGTACTATGGATGTACCAGGATCTCAGTACAGCACAGGATGTACCAGGATCTCAGCACAGTACAGGATGTACCAGGATCTCAGTACAGGATGTACCAGGATCTCAGTACAGTAAGGATGTACCAGGATCTCAGTACAGACAGGATGTACCAGGATCTCAGTACAGCAAGGATTACCAGGATCTCAGTTCAGCACAGGATGTACCAGGATCTCAGTACAGGATGTACCAGGATCTCAGTACAGTACAGGATGTATCAGGATCTCACTCAGCACAGTATCAGTACACAAGGACAGAAGAAAGTATAAAGTCAGCAGGGTTAGCCAGTAGAGTCAAGGGAAGAAAGAAAACAGGAAAGACACCCAACGCTTTCTTCATCTTGAGAAATGTTTTTCAACATTTTACTCACTTTGTCTTCTCTGACATGCACACACGATCCTGATGGTTTTCTCTGCTGCCTCACGGAGAAGAAAGAAGAGAAGAAGAAGGAAGAAGAAGAAGAAGAAGAAGGAGAAAAAGAAGTAGAAAAAAAGAATGGCTGTGCGAAAATTAAAATAAACACACCATTTTCCCCTAACAAACTATCGGGTGACCCCTCTACTCACGTAAGGCTTAAGTTTGTTTGAATTGTCTCCCCTTTCTGCTTCTTGCCTTTCCTCCCCCCCTAAAAAAAACAAAAAACGCTTTCTCTGGTAAAAAGCTTTACAACCCCGCGTGTTTTCTGTCATTGTGGAAATGGGCATAGTAAAAAAAAAAAAATAATAAAAAAAATATTAAAAAAAAAGAAGAAGAAGAAGAAGAAGAAGAAGAAGAAGAAGAAGAAGAAGGAAGGGGTGGGGGTAGAGGAAGATAGAGGAAGGAGGTTTTGAGAGGGTGGTGGTGGTAGGGTAAGGGTTGAAGGTAGGGGTGGTATTTGGTGGTGGGGGTGGTGGAGAACTTGAGAAAGCGATGAATGATAAAGTACTAATAATTGATTCCGTCTTTATATCCTTTTCTTTATTTGAAAAAACACCTGGTCTTGCAATTTATCACGGCGTAATACACTCTCACCCCCCCCCCCCCCCCCCTGCAACCTCCCAACCCCCACACCCTCCCCAACTCCCACCCCCCAACCCCACCTAGCCCCAGTTCTTGTGGGCGCATTTAATTTTTTTTTAATTTAAAAAAGAGGTCCTTCTTATCTTTAAGTCTTTAAGTCTTGACACAGTGGTCAAATCACCTGGCCCGTCTTCAGTATAGTTGGTTCTGAGGTGTGTGTGTGTGTGCGCGCGTGTGTGTGTGTGTGTGTGTGTGTGTGTGTGTGTGTGTGTGTGTGTGTGTGTGTGTGTGTGTTTGTGTGTGTGTGTGTGTGTGTTTGTGTGCGTGTGTGTTTGTGTTTGTGTTTGTGTGCGTGTGTGTTTGTGTGTGTGTGTGTGTGTGTGTGTATATGTGTGTGTGTTTATTTTTTTTATGTTGTGGTCTGTTTTTTTGTTTGTGTCTTGACGTTGGTATCACTGGCGTCTTGTTAGTGTGGTTTGTGTGTGTGTGTGTGGTGTGTGTGTGTGTGTGTGTGTGTGTGTGGGTGGTGGTGGTCTGTGTGGTGAGTGTGTAGTGGTGTTGTGTGTGGTGTGTGTTGTGGTGTGTGTGTGTGTGTGTGTGTGTTGTGTGTGTGTGTGTGTGTGTGTGTGTGTGTGTGTGTGCGTGGTGTGTGTGTGTGTGTGTGTGTGTGTGTTGTGTGTGTGTACACAGTTGGTTACTTTATACCTTCATATACCATTTCCCCCTGAAGTCTGGCACACATAACAGGGGAAAACAGGCGGTGGGGAAAAACAGTGCCCCTTCTTCCTCACCCAACCGAAAAGAAAACTACAGGCTTGGGTAACCTTCCTCCCTGTCTGTCTGTCTTGTCTGTCTGTCTGTCTGTCGTCGTCGGTCTGTCTGTCCTGTCTGTCTGTCTGTCTGTCTGTCTGTATGTCTGTATCTGTCTTTCTGTCTGACCCTATCTGTGTCTGTCTGTCTGTCGTCTGTCTGTCTGTCTGTCTGTCCCTGCTGTCTGTCTGTCTGTCCCTGTCTGTCTGTCTGTCTGACCCTATCTGTGTGTCTGTCTGTCCCTGTCTGTCTGTGTTTTTTCTGTCTTTCAGTCTTTCTGTCTCTGTGTCTCTGTCTTTAGCTTTCTGTCTCTATCTTTCTGTCTCTCTCCGTGTCTCTGTCTGTCTCTCTCTTTGTCACTCTTAAATAAAATAAAATAAATAAATTTAAAATAAAGAAATGAAAATAAATAGAATAAAATAGATAAATAAAAGAAAAAAAAATATATAAAGAAAATAAAAAAATAAATCTCTGACAGTCTGTCTGCCAGTATGTGTGTGAGTCTGTCTGTGTGTCTGTCTCTCTCTCTTTGTCTTCTGTCTGTCTGTCTGTCTGTCTGTCCTGTCTGTCTGTCTGTCTGTCTGTCTGTCTGTCTGTCTGTCTGTCTCTCTCTGTCTTCTCTCTGCTCTCTCGTCTCTCTCTCTCTCTCTCTCTCTCTCTCTCTCTCTCTCTCTCTCTCTCTCTTCTCTCTCTCTCTCCCTCTCTCTCTCTCTTCTCTTTCTCTCTATCTCTGTGTGTGGGAGAGTGTGCGTGTGTGCGTGTGTGCGTGTGTGTGTGGTGTGTGTGTGTGTGTGTGTGCGTGTGATGTTGTATGATGTGTTGTGTGTTGTGATGTGATGATGTGATGTTGTTGTTGTGTATGTGTGTGTGTGTGTGTGTATGTGTTGTGTTTTGTGTTGTATGTGTATGTATGTATGTATGTATGTATGTATGTATGTATGTATGTATGTATGTATGTATGTATGTATGTATGTATGTATGTATGTATGTATGTATGTATGTATGTATGTATGTATGTATGTATGTATTCGGATAAGACTATAAACCGACGCCCGTGTGCAAATGCATGTAGAACATCTGCGCACACGTTAAAAACCCGTTCCGCCTTTTGGAAGAGCAGGCCATTGTGTGGCCAGTAGGAGCGGATGACAACAAAATGAAAATCCAGCATGCACACAGGTGTCGCGTTTACACACCATCCCTGAGGAAAAATCGGGGAGTTGGAGTCCCCAGGGCGGTTCAGGCTGTATGCCTAAATGGCAATGTTCTGGCGGCTCCTGCAACGGCGCTGAAACCATGCAATTGCCTTTCCAATGGACCATTCTGGCGACGTGGAGGGGGGGGGGTTCTGCTGCATGGGTAACAGCTTTGCCCTCCATACTTACTTACCCAGGCTTTGCGCTCTGGAGCCTAGAGCGCAACTCCATAGTCTTCCGAAACTGATGGATACCTACCGTTTGTGTGGTGTGTGTGTGTGTGTGGTGTGTGTGTGTGTGTGTGTGTGTGTGTGTGTGTAGTGTGTGTGTGTGTGTGTGTGTGTGTGTGTGTGTTGTGGTGTGTGTGTATGTATGTGTGTGTGTATGGATGTGATGGATGGATGTGATGGATGGATGGATGGATGGATGTGTGCATGCGTGCGTGCTGCGTGGTGTGTGGTGTGTGTGTGTGTGTGTGTGTGTGTGTTGTGTGTGTGTGTGTGTGTGTGTGTGTGTGTGTGTGTGTGCGCACGTGAGTGTGAGTACCTTCTGCGTGCACATCAGATGAAGAAGTGCACTCATTTGCTTGTAGTTTGCGCTCGTGTGCAGAAGAAAAGTGCCGAGGAAGTTTAAACAACATAATTAAGCTTAGAAACACATGTGCACATATTATCATAGTGCATCGTCAGATACCCTTCTTGACATCAGGCCTTGATAACTATAAAACATTGGGATAATATCTCAAGGCACAACTTTTCCCCCCTCTCTCTCTCTCTCTCCTCTCTCTCTCTCTCTCTCTCTTCTCTCTCTCTCTCTCTCTCTCTCTCTCTCTCTCTCTCTCTCTCTCTCTCTCTCTTCTCTTCATAATATTGTTTTAAAGTAAGAAAGATATGTGAAAATGTCTTGATATATACTTTTTTTGTTTGGGTTGCTCTTCTCTGCTGTTTCCTCTATTTTTTTCTTCTCTCTATTTTAATTATTTGATTTACTTGATGATTATCAACGCATCTGCCTTGACATTAAGGTTTGAGTCAGTTCGAGATTAAGCGTTTGTTGAATACACATTTATCTGTTTTAAAAAATAATTATCAATGTACCCAGTGGGGATTGTGTGTTTCTTAAATGCATATATATATATATATATATAGTAGAGAGAGAGATGAGAGAGAGAGATGAGAGTATGAGAGAGAAGAGAAAGAGAGAGAGAGAGAGAGAGAGATAATATAGGTTGAACTGTTGTAGGTGATTGTGTGTGTGGTATTTTTAAAAAAATACACAGTCCCTACTCAGAGCAAGGGGGATGGAAAAAGTATGTACATACTTACTCTGTAACCATTAAAAAATAAAGTGATTCACTCATTCATTTATTATTCATTCATTCTCTCTCCAGAAAAAAACAACAACTCTAGAATGTCCGATGTATCGGCATGATTTCTGTGAGTTTGAAACAAAACGTCTTCTGAAGTGGAGTAAAAATAATGATCTTGAGATTTGTATGTGCATGTGCGTGCGTGTGTGCGTGCGTGAGTGAATTGCGTACATAATAATACCGTCAGAATGGCATTTTAGGGATGTAAATGATGTCCTATACTCAAAACTAGACACGAAAGAATTCATCGTGGTGCAAGTTATTTTGTGGGTTTCTTTAATTAACTCCCCTGAAACGGCGGTCCTTTATGAATTTTAGTAAGAACAAAGAAGACAACAGCGTTCTTGCTAAGGGAGGCAATTCAAAGCATGGGCGACAATCCTTTATGAATTTTAGTAGTTTTAAAGAAGGCAACAGTGTTTTTCATAGTCAGGGGAGGGAATTCTAGGGCGCGCATTAGCGCAACATGGACCAATGGACATATAGGCAAAATAAGATAAACGAAAGACAAATTGTATTTTAATATTTTTTCCTGACAGGTTTTTGAAAAAAAATAGTTGATTGTAGGTGTTCTCTGTTCGGCATAGTAGACTATTGCTACCCTTATCCCGATACAAATGAAAAGGGAGTGAAAGAGGCTTTGTAAGTACATATCCCGCACACCTGCATGTAAATCTCTCCGAGAAACAGCAGGCTATATAAATGAGCGTTAAGCACTAAAAGTCTTCAGGCTGTTGACAATTTAGTTTTATATTTTCAGGAAATGTGTGCGTTTCTTTTCTTTCTCTTTCTTTCTTTTTTTTAACAGAAGGAGAGAACGTATACCTGCAGTGACCTGTTCATTTACTTAACGCTTGTTCTTTATCTTACTGATTGTCAGATTGTTGTTTTGTAGTCGTGTTTTTTGCGAAGGCATTCCTTCTTGATTTGTTGATAGTCCCTAATCAGGGCAAGGGCCGGAGGAAAATAATTTATGCGAATGCTTATCTGTAACCCTTGAAAATAAAGATCATCTCTCTCTCTCTCTCTCTCTCTCTCTCTCTCCTCTCTCTCTCTCTCTCTCTCTCTCTCTCTCTCTCTCTCTCTCTTCTCCCCTTTTATCGAAATGTTATGATTTGAATGACTTATTGTGTTATAGATGGTGATGGATTGATGTTTTCAGTCATTTACCTCATTATATTCTCATGTTTGCTCTTTATTTCGCTTTTTCAAATCAAAATCATCATTTGATTCTTCTTATTTTCATTTAGAATGCGTGCCTTTAAAAAAATTACCTTATTAATGTATTGCTTTCTTATTCTTGTCATCTGTTTGCTACTTTGTGTGGTTTTTTTGCTCTTGGTATTTGGATCATTATTATTGTTGTTGTTAGTTAGAGGTTTTTTTTATCTTGATGTATCCCTGATAAGGGCGGGGACTGGATGTAAAAAAGCACACGACTGCTTATTCATTATCCTCGAATAAAAAAAATTGCCTTGGCTTCCTTCTCTTGCCTTCCTCTCTCTCTCTCTCTCTCTCTCTCTCTCTCTCTCTCTCTCTCTCTCTCTCTCTCTCTCTCTCTCTCTCTCTCTCTCTCTCTCTCCTCTCTCTCTCTCTCTCTCTCTCTCTCACACACACACACAACACAGAGGTACATACACACACTCACACACACACCGCGCACACACACATACACCACACAGATCACACACACACAAACACAAACACACACACTCACACACACTACACACATACACACACACAACACACACACACACACATACACAAGACAGTCTAGATGTTACCAGACACTGTAAATAATCCAGAATGTGTGATGTATGGAACAACGAACAATATTTTGTTTTACAACAAACACTAGCAAGGAAATTCAACTTGGAGATTGGAACACCCATTCATTCCAATAATTTTGTTTTTCTCCCGTTCCTCGGCCAGACAGAGCTCCGGGATTCAATAGGTAGGTGTGATTTTTGCGTATACGACCGTTTTTAACCCATCATCAAGGTAACTGCATTCCGACTTCGGGGATATTCGTGTGGTCCAGAGGTACGCGCCTGCCTAGAAAGCCAAAAGTCCTGGTCGGAAGTGTGCGTGGGTTCGAATCCCGTTTGGGCCCAAACGTTTTACCCCCATCCATTAAACCATGACGTGTGGTCTGGGTGCTAGTCTTTCGGATGAGACGATAAACCGAGGTCCCGTGTGTTACACAAAATTACTTAGCACACGCCTTAATTCTTCTTCCAAACATTGTGGGCTAAGGTCTCATCATTACAGTCTCTGTCTGTCTGTCTGTCGGTCTGTCGGTCTGTCTGTCTGTCTGTTTGCCTGTCTGGCTGTCTGTCTGTCTGTCGGTCGGTCTGTCTATCTATCTATCTATCTATCTATCTATCTATCTATCTATCTATCTATCTATCTATCTATCTATCTATCTATCTATTATCTATCTATCTATCTGTCTGTCTGTCTGTCTGTCTGTCTGTCTGTCTAGTCTTCTATCTATCTATCTATCTATCTATCTGTCTGTCTGTCCTATCTATCCATCTATCTCTGTCTGTCTATCTGTCTGTCTGTTCTGTCTGTCTATCTATACTATCTATCTATATATTATTATTAGTTCTATAGTCTATCTATCTATCTATCTATCTATCTATCTATCTATCTATCTATCTATCTAATCTTCATTCGTTCTTCCCACACACACACACACACACACCATGTACACACTCTCTCACACACACAACTACACTCACACCACACACAACACTCACACACACACAACACTCACATACACACTCACACACCACGCACCACGCACACCACACACACACACACACACACACACACCACACACACACACACATAAATTCCAAATTGCCCTCTGAAACGGGGTGAAAAGCAAAGAAAGAAGAGACAGAGAAAGACAAAGAGAGAGAGAGGAGGGGGAGAGAGAGAGAGAGAGAGGGGGGGGGGGAGAGAGGGGGGGGGGGAGAGAGAGAGGGGGGGGAGAGAGAAATGGAGAGAGACAGAGAGAGGTATATACAGAGAGAGAGGAGACAGAGAAACAAAGACAGAGAGAAAGAAAGAAAGAAAGAGAGAGAGTGAGAGAGAGAGAGAGAAAGAGAGAGAGAGATTGGGGGCGGGGGGGGGGGGGTGTTGATGGCTTTAGCAGAAGAAGTGTCGACAGAAAAAGGGGTTGAATTTTTCTGTGTTGGCAAGTCAACACACAATCAGTTCAGAGAATTCTTCCCTCTGTTGATTCCTCTATACTATGCTGCTATGTCCTGTCTCTGTCTCTGTCTCTCTGTCTCTGTCTCTGTCTCTCTCTCTCTTCTCTCTCTGCTCTCTCTCTCTCTCCTCTCTCTCTCTCTCTCTTCTCTCTTCTCTTCTCTCTTCTTCTCTCTCTCTCTTTCTCTCTTCTCTCTCTCTCTTCTTCTCTCTCTCTTCTCTCTTCTCTCTTCTTCTCTTCTTCTTTCTTTCTTCTCTTCTGCTTCTTTCTTTCTCTCTCTGTTCTTTCTTCTCTTCTCTCTCTCTCTCTGAGGTGAACTATCAACTGGGATTGATAATATTGTCTGTGCATTGGACACAGGAAATGTCACACAGTATGTGGTTACTCTAACTGATTTAGATCCATACAGAAAAGACTGTGAGACAGCAAAGAAGTACCACACTTCAGAAAATTTGTCCTACATCATTCAGATGATGAAGATATTGTGACGTGTGAGTCTGACAACATTGCCACGTTTACCTTGCAGCTTGCCCTTGTCACAGTACCCCAAAGGTTCAGTCAGTGTTGCTGCTCCCACGTCTCCTCTGGAAGTTTAAAGGAGCAATCTAGTCCAGACAGAGAAACAGACCAGCAGACATACAGGCTAGCAGACCAACAGACTAGCATACAAAGAAACAGACAAGACTCATAGAGACAGACGAGTAATTAGCTCAAACACAGGAGGGGAAGACATTATCCATTTTACATTGTTGTGTAGTCAAACACGTTTTGTTTGAGAACAAAACGCGTGTTAAAATACTAGACCAATGGAGTGGAGACTTTAAGAAAAAAAAAAGAAGAAGAAAAAACGTTGTAGTGATATATGTATATATTATATATATATATATATATATATATATATATATATATATATATATATATATATATATATATATATATATATATATATCAAAACAATCATGACCAGCTTGTTTTTTAAGATCATCACAATATGGCGGAGAAGTAGAAAGACAATTAAACCTTTACACTATGTATTTCAATGTAATGGCCATCAGAAGCGTTAGGGTTGCGTTTAGTTATCCTTTTGTTTTTAAACTCCACGCCATATCTTTGTTTTGTATACTTTTTGAGATTTTTTTTTATATCCCCACCTTTCCTGACGTGGATAACAACTTTATAAGCCCATTGTCCATTTTGTTGGTTTTTTCTCTTTTTTTGATGTTGTTTGTTTTGCTTTTGTTTTTGTTTTGGTGGGGGGGGGGGGGGGGTTGGTGAGTGTGTGTGTGTGCGTAAGTGTACGTGGAGCGTGCGTGTGTGTGGTGTGTGTGTGCGCGCGCAGTGCGTGAGTGTGTATGTTGCTGTTGTTTTGTTTTTGTGTTTGAGGAAAGAGGGGTTGGGGTTCGATTTAAAAACA
>CM060324.1:49221534-49224034 GCA_030674155.1 Stramonita haemastoma
GCCCAGCGCTTCTGACTTCGGCATGGGAGAGAATTGTTATAGTGTCAGTTTTTTCAGGAAAAAAAAAATATATGGGCAGAAAAATGGACCAAGAAGGTAGAGTATGGACAAGAAGGAGGTGACAGGAAGAAAAGAAGCAAGGCAGAACCAAAGAGACGGACAGAAAAGAGGGAATTTCTAGCACACACAAAAATTCCAGAAGGTGGGGATACTACTAATACTGAGAAGCCTCCCCGACATCCCCATGAGGGAGAGAGATTGCATCTTGTGCTACCCTTCCCTCTGTATGACTGACTGGGAAAAAAAAACCCACATCATTTGCGCCAAAAATCTTACCACTGGTGAACCTCGGAGCTCTAGCCGATGAACGGGAAAAATTAAAACCCCAAAGACGTTTGAGTGGTAAGGAGAGAGTGCCAGTGTCAACACCAGAAAAAACAACACTGTCTTCCTAAGGGCACTTTGAATCATCGTCCTCACTAACCTCAGATCACGAGCTCGTTACTGTAGGCTTTACTTCATTGCCATCTGACAGTCTTCTACAGATGGACATCTCAATTTCTATGGGGAAGGCAACAGTGCAGCCCATGCAGGTCTTCCAAAGTCCCCATAGACCCTTTTTGGCCACTGGGGTGATAGGGGTCAGGCCAGATCCCCTTTGGGAGTGCTTCATGTAGCGGGCAGGACTGCAGCACATGTTCTCTTGTCTGGCTGCCAGTCTTGCAAGGGCACTGCTCTGTGTGTGGCCTGTGTGGAGTTTCCTGTGTATAGTGATGGCAGTTGGAGACGGTGTGTTGTGTTGTCCTGAGTCTGAACATACAGACCTGCTCCTATAGAGCATGTAGTGGAGGTCTTTTTTTGTTTGATTGATTTTTTTCTCGAGGATACTGGAATAAGAACTCATGTGCTTTTGCTACTTCCAGTTCCCGTGTGTATGCAGTTTTGTCAATTTTGTTATCTGTACCCGCCGGCACACAATGACCTACTCTTCCGAAAAGCGAAAGGGTTTTAACAAGTGCGCAAGATGTTCTGCGAGCGTTCGCACACGGGATCTCAGTTTGTAGTCTCATCCGAAGAACTTTTCGGGGGGGGGAGTCGGCACTGATGTTAACTCCAGAGGAAAAATCCTCTTGAACGAGATTCGAACCCGTGTCAGCAGATCAACAGCACAACGCGCATCACTCTAACCACCAGGCTATCCCGTCCCCTGTCTCAGTGTGGATGTTGCGGTATCCACTTGCTTTCCTGCTGCTTGGTCTTGATGAGGGATGGTCTTGGCTTCAGAACAACTGGTGAACCTATCCACCTGCTCTTGCCTTGAGTGCTTTCTGTGGCGAGGAAGTCAGTAGTCTCACTGCCGTACACTTTACAATGGGAGGAGATCGACTGTAGGAAGGTAAAGGTGTCCCATAACCTAATAGGTAGGTAAAGGTAGGTAAAGGTGTCCCATAACCTATAGGTAGGTAAAGGTAGGTAAAGGTGTCCCATAACCTATAGGTAGGTAAAGGTGTCCCGTAACCTATGTGGTCGTAGGGAAGTAAAGCATCACAGACCTTAGCTTCTCTAGGGGCCAGCATATCGAGGGCGGCGCCCATCTCCTCTCCCTCGCTGCTTTACCTTCCCTGACCCTAAAGAGGGAAGGTACCCATTGACAGCTGGGTGAACTGTGCTGAAGCCAAGGTGCGCAAACAGTCACACATCCAACTGGTAACCACGCTCGATGCTGCTTAAATTTAACTTGGGGGGGAAAGTGAGTGCTCTGACCACTGAGCTATCCCGCCCCTCTAACTGTAGGACTACTGCATAATGATACTCCTGCAGAAGGGAGCTACACTGAAGGACAAGTCAGTCAGGTCAGTCATGTTACTCTTGGACTGCAAGGCCTGCAACACAACCAGTAGAAGGAGTGCTTGTGCATCAAAGCTATCTGTTTTGTAGATTTAGTAGCTTTATTGACTGAAAGCCATCAGCTCCCTCGTTTCAAGTTTTGGCCACCAATAGAAACACCTGGTAAGTTGTGTTTGTATATTTGTGTACCAGTTTAAGTCACGGCAGATTTTTCTGCATGGAATTCGGGATGCTTTACCTAGGGAGAAAGAACCCGTCGCCACAAGAGCAGCACCACCCATCTTTTTTTTTTCTTTTTCCCTCTGCGTGTGTATTTGTTTCCCTATCGAAGTTGTGAACAGAAAAAAAACAACGTTTCTGCCATACTTGAATCATAAGGATATGACGTCAACAATTGTCACAAATATATATATATATATATATATATATATATATATATTATATATATATATATATATATATATATATATTATATATATATATATATGATATCAATATCAGTCCTTTTGACTTGACAACTATTGAGAATGATGAAGACAATCATGTAAAGCAAGAATATCAAACTATTTGAAAGATCAGGTCATCTTGCATGTCAAGCAAGATCTGCAAGTCGAAATTCAACTTAAGCTCTGCACACATACCATGCCATAAA
>CM060324.1:49234034-49236534 GCA_030674155.1 Stramonita haemastoma
TTTTCTACAGACTTTTGCCAGGGTCAACCCCTTTGTTGCCGTGGGTTCTTTTACATGCGCTAAATAGTGATGTGTAACACACGGGACCTCGGTTTATCGTCTCATCTGAAAGACTATCACCCAAACCACCACTTATGGTCTAATGGATGGGGGAGAAGTTTCGGGCCCAAACGAGGTACGAACCTCCGCAGACTTCCGACTGGGACTTTTGGCTTTCTAGGCAGGCACATGACGTCTAGACCACCATTTCACCGGATTTATGGCTTAACTGGACAAAGACGTTCAACAGGGAGGACGCTTCAGAAAGGAACACATAAGATTGGTTATTTTTAAACTGCTAACCACACCAGGTCTTTTTTTTTCATCAACACACATGAAAACACGGCCCAAAATAATGGCAATAATCAAGTTTTTTTTTTAAAAACTCAGTCGAGACTGCGAACGTAAAATGAGTACACCTAACTTTCCCTTGGGGAAAATCTGTTGTTTTACCCCATTGGCGCATTTACATAGACAATTAACGATTGTCAGATTTGGAATCGTTTGCCTTGCGATTTGAATACAGTCTGTGTATTCCCGCCACCTAGTGGTGAGGGAGAAGAGCAGTTGGGGGGGGGGGGGGGGGGGGGGGTTGCCCTAGGAAGCTTCCAGGCCCAGGAAGTCTGTCCACTTAACAACAATAACCATTTTAGGACATACAGGCTGCAGTGAGTGGCCATGTTCTATCAGATGTAAACTCCTCTTCTACAGTCAAGTACAGGCGCTTTCTAGAGCTGACAAGTTGGCTTTACTTGTCCAAAGCCAAAACATATGTCAAACGTTGACCTACATTTTTTTGGGGAGGGGAAGGGGTTGGTTACCAAGTGTGTACAGAACAGAGTGGTTTTGAAGACAGGAGGGGGTGAATTTGGGTGTAGGGTTTTCATTCTTTTTTTTGGGGGGGGAGGGGGATTGGGGGGGCAGCCATTGGTTAGAGCATTGAGCTTGCGATCTGATATCTTGGGTTTGGAGTTAATATTAGTACTGACTCTCTTCTCCTCAAACTCCAGATGACACTATAAACCGAGGTCCCGTGTGCGAACGCACGCAAAACATTTTGGACACACTCCTTAAAACCCGTTCTGGCTTCGAAAGAGTAGGCCATTGCATGCCGATGAGAATGGATGACATATTTTTTATATACAAACAGCACATGCGCACAGGTGTCATGTTCAGACATCCTCCCTAAAGTCTGAATACGGCTACCTTCGTGGTGGGCAAAAGAATTGTTCGCATACGCAAATATCTCACCACTGGTAAACCTCAAAGTATGTTACCTAGCTCAAATGTATTTCTGCCCTTACCGTGCGTCACCTTGACGTGGTGGGATGGCTTGCGTGCTCTGTCGACTCCCAGAGCTAGGTGGGCGGGGGCTTCGGCCTCTGGCAGGTTTATCCAAGCTGAGCAGGTCCGTGGGGTAGGAGCCAGAGGAGGATCTCCCAGAACCGAGTCCGTTGAAGGGGTGTTGTTGCGGCCCTTTGTTCCCCAAGGAATTCAAAGGCATAAGTCAAGTCAAAGTTGTAGAAGTTGTATGAGTCCGTTTTTGTTTAAACCCATGGTGGTGGCTCTTTGCTGTGTGATCAGTCTCAGAAGACAGGCATTGGGTAAATATTCCTGAGTAATGCATACATGTATACTAACTTTGTTTCCAACCAGCTGTCACGGAGTAGTGCTTGATGCAGTAGGATGTACGCTGGGAGATGGGTAGGGGTGGGAGTTGAGGGTGGGTCGTGTGTTTGAGTCCCTTCAGAGGCTTACACTTGGAGACTGTAAGGGATCTGGCTGACTTCTGCCTTGAGTTCGGTGACTTTGTGGATTCAGCGAGTCACACACAGTCAGCATTGCCCACTAGAGTCCACTTCACAGATGCTCATTTTGACAGTGCTTGCTCTCTGGTAATGTGATCAGTATAAATGCAAGTGTCTGCAGTTCTCAGACTTTAACACACACACACACATACACACACACACACACACACACACACACACACACACACACACACACACACACACACACACACACACACACACACACCACACGTATGATATCACTATCTAGTGGAAGGACGTTGAACTGAAGAAGTAACTACCTCGGAAGCTGTTGCAGCCTTGCTGGTTCACTGAAGCTCTGCTGGGTATCAGCTCGTCAACTCTCCTGTTGGGATGCTAGGGAGCCTGTCAGTATAAATAGCATCCCCACCTACCGGAAATTCTGTGCTGGGAATTCACTCTTGTTTATGCTTTCTTTTTCTTTCTGTCTTGTTCCTTTTCTTCCTGTCACCTCCTTCATGTCTATTTTCTGCCTTCTTGGTCCATTCTCCTGCATTTTTTTCCCCCCAAGAAAGACCTAAAAGTTAGCTGTTCTTTCCCACGCCGTAGTTGGAGGTGCTGGGCCTGACTTGTCAGGTGCTTAATGGCAGCGATTTGGGACACACACACACACACACACACACACACACACA
>CM060324.1:49241534-49246534 GCA_030674155.1 Stramonita haemastoma
ATGAGGCATAGTCAACTATAGGCAAGATGTGTCCACAAAAAAAGAGTTTGCGTGAATGACTATCTAGAAAGTGTTTTATTTTTGATAGCTGACGTACCTTGTTTGTAAGACGTTTTCCTTGTGCCATCACATGGTCAGTCCAAGTAAGATTATTGTCGATAATTACACCCAGAATTTTGTGTGAGTCAACTTCTTCAATGATTTTTTGATCTATCAACAGAGGTTGAAATTTACTTTTCATTTTTTGCCTCTTTTGTCGTGCTAGTACGTACATACTTTTAGTTTTTTGAGCATTTAAGGACATATGGTTTAATTGAGTCCAAGTAATCAATTTGTTGATATTGTTTTGAAGTTTGAGTGTTAGTCTGTGGGGGTCAGTATCACTACAATAGAGGGATGTGTCATCAGCAAACATTTCACAGCTACAATCTAGAAATAAGGGTAAGTCATTTACATATATTGAGAACAAAAGAGGACCCAATATTGATCCTTGTGGTACTCCATATCTAATAGATACTAATTCTGATGTTTGATTATTTGCAGTTACCAACTGCTGTCTATCTAACAAAAAACTTTTTAAAAGATTGATTATTTCAGGTGTTAGTTTGTATAGGTGAAGTTTACGCACTAGCAGGGAGTGATTAATTACATCAAATGCTTTTTCAAAGTCAACAAAAATTAGGCCTGTATAGTTATTTTCATTTATGTTGTGTAAGAGACTGTCTGTTAGTTGAGTTAGAGCTGTGTGACAAGAATAGTTTTTGCGAAAGCCTGACTGATCTTCATTTATTAGGTTGTTGTTAACAAAGTAGGAATATAAAGATTTTTGGATATGTTTTTCAATGGGTTTGGATAAGACCGATAGGATTGAAATTGGTCTGTAATTTGAAGGACAAGAAGAATCTCCAGATTTGTGGACTGGTATGACTTTTGCCTTTTTTAAATATGAGAGGAATGTTGCTTTTATCTATACACAAGTTATATAGATATGTCAGTGTTTCAGCTATAATAGGACCAGAAAGGTTCAATATTTTTCCATCCAGATTGTCAAGGTCACGTGTTCTGGAATTTTTTTTGAGAGATAGACTTTCCAACACGTCTTTAATTGTCATTGGCAATAATTCAACTGGGAATTTAATTTCTTTTGATTCAATATATTGTTCTAAGTATTGGAGATCATTTTCATTTGACTTATCACATGATATGATTTTAGTAGCGATGTTTGAGAAATGGGTGTTCAGTTCATCAGCTGTTATGTCTTTAACTGTCTTTTGGCTTTTTGATATAGGTCTATTACATAAAATATTGATGGCTTTCCATACCTGGCGAGAGTCGGTAGTTGTAATTAACAGTTTTTGAAAGTAATCACGTTTTGATCTCCGTTTTAGTGAAGTTACTTTGTTTCTTTGCATTTTAAATTCTTCTTTTGTACCATGGGTTTTCAAATAGTCTCTTAAGCGCATTTCTGACTCTATGTCTTTTGTTATCCAAGGAGGTTTTATTTTTTCTTTAACTCTTTTTTTGATGAAGGGGGCATGCCTATCATACACTGAAATAAATGTGGTAATCCAGAATTCTGCAGCTTCGTTGGGGTCTCTGATTTGATATATGTCTTGGAATGGCGAATTTATCAAGTCTGAAAGAAAGTCTTGTTCGTTGAAGTTATTAAATTTTCTGTAAAAGATGGTTTTATGTCCTACTTTGGGAATTTTGACACGATGTTTAAACCAAGTTAAACACACAGCATTGTGATCACTGCATCCACAGGAGGGGGCACATACTTCTGCTATGTTTTGTTTTGTAGTAGTATAGATATGATCTATCAAAGTTCTAGAGTTATCTGTTATCCGAGTTGGTTTGTCTATTAGTTGTTCCAGGCCATGCATAGTAATGTTGTGACTCCATTTAGGCTTGGGTTTTAATAAGTCGATGTTAAAATCCCCAAGAATAATTGTTTCATAGTTTAAAAATGTCACTTCATCCATAAGAGAGTTGAATTTCTCAAACCAGTCTGTGGTTTCCGAAGGATTTCTGTATATGAATCCTATTAATATTGGATTATTGTGTTTTAATTTTATTTCAACCCAAATTGATTCAATGTCATAAACATCAAAGTTGTATAATCTTTTGCAACTCAGTGAAGAAGCGAAATATGTTAATAACCCAGTGGACTTGGGCTTGTGTGGATCCTGTCGAAAAATCTGATATCCTGGAATATTCATGCATGTGTCAGTTACGTGTGGTGAGAGTCGAGATTCAGCAAGGCAAAACAAATGAAATTGATTCTCATCATTGTGCAGTATGGTCGAAATATCATCTTTTTTGTTTGTTGCATTGTTGATATTCAGGTAGCCTACACGGAGGCCTTGCTTTGTGGGCCACTTGTCTAAAGTTAGAGACATGTTAAGATTGATTATATATATATATATATATGTATGTATGTAAGATCTATCAAAATAAGAGACTTGATTATGAAATTTTTTGACAAAATAAGCTATAGTTCAATTTCGAAAACTAAAATATAAACACAAATCAAAATCTGTAAGGAATGAATGTGTTATAATAAACAACTTTTTAAATCCAGTCCTGTTTTTACATAAATCATATACTACAGTCATAAAAAAAAAAATAAAACTATAAATTGGGAAAAATATTTTAAGAAAAACTAAGATACAACAATTTTTGCTAAATCAGTATAACCAATCACACACTAAATATTAATATGATACTAAACACAAAGAGATACAGTGACGAATAATAATAGATGAAAAAGCAAACAAAAATATAGTATGGCAGAGTTGGTTCAAAAACTCCAATCCACACTAGCCCTAGGCAACAACTGCCCTGTTGCAAGAGTCTCTGGATCCGATATACCTGCTAGATGTAGAAGGCAATTTATCCACTCAAATGAGATATACACTGCAGCATGACATTGATCAACATTTGATGTTGGGGAGAAGAAAAAAAAAAAAAAAAAAAAAAAAAAAAAAAAAAGAAAGAAAGGGGGCTGGGGGCTGGGTGAAAGTATGGAGAGAGAGAGAGAGAGAGAGAGAGAGAGAGAGAGAGAGAGAGAGAGAGAGAGAGAGAGAGAGATTTCCATTCAAGCAATCATTTATCATCATGGGAACACTGCATTTAACATTTGGACACCTGCACAGACACATTTGTAATTATATAGAACATTATACATGGGCTGTATGTTTGATGCGGGCTTGCAGGCAGATATTTATCGCACGCATGCACACACACACGCATGCACACACACACACGTTCACATAATTATCATACACGTACACACGCAGTGCATACGCACAAGCAAGCACGCATGCTTACATACCAGGCAAGCACCCACAAGCTCACGGCATATCCACAGACACACAAACACGCATACATACGCACGCACACACACACACACGCACGCACGCACTCACGCGCGCACGCACGCACATACATACACACACACTCACGCATGCTTACATACACACAAACACACACACACACGTGGTGAAACATGCATATACATGTTCACTTACACATACACTCAAACACCACATACACACACTCCCCCCTCCCCTTCCCTCCACACATACTCACTGGTACACACACACACACACACACACACACACACACACACACACACCACACTATTGGGTCAAGCAATGGAGTAGATTGGAAAGTATTTTCACAAGTGGCTGTGTAGCTGTTACGGAGTGTTGTCTCCCTAACACACTTGTGACATCTGAACACTGGGGGTTCCTTGGCTCGGGGATGGGGAAGTCTCTGTCCAGTAATAGACCTAGTGTGGTAGGCCTATTGTCGCTAGTCGCACTGTGGGGTGGGGCTGAAGTCGTCGTTTTGTTGAAGGCAGCCGATCGTGAATGTACACCTTTGGCTGCTTCAGCATAGCTTTTCATGTCTCTGGTCGTTATGTTGTGTGTGTGTGTGTGTGTGTGTGTAAGTTACGTACGTACATACGTATGCCTATCACTCCATCAATATTCAATATCGTTTGTTCAGTAGTAATTCAAAGTTGGGTTGTTGTTTTTTTTCTCCTAATCTTTGACACCCCCACCCCCTCCCACTCCCCCATCCTCAACAACAACAACAACAAGAAATCTGCTTCATCAGCAAAAACTATCTCGATCACAGGTTTCAAACACCTTCTGTGCACAACAATAAAATCAGTAACCCAGGTAAGGAGGCGAAGAAAAAAAAATGGCCATGAGATATGGTTATATACAACAGGCAGGACCAGCTAGCTTCAGACTACACCATTGGCGTCAAGACACCTAGTATACAGCCAAAGAAATCCTGGCCCCAAGAAAACAAGTGTGAAGGGACTTGCATGAACAGCCCAGCTGGGCATCCTGTTTTTCTTTTTCCACAGATGGGGGTGGGGTGGGGGTGGGGGGCAGTTTATACTGGTTACACATAAGGGTTAGATTCTGGCAGTTTTCCTTCTGTTTTCATATATCACTCTTGCATTCGCACTGCACTTACTAAGGTACCCACAGAAATAAAAGCTACTTTTTGCTTTTTAGAAAGACTAGCCCTTGGTTCAAAATTCAGGACAATACGAACAAATTTGGTAGGTTTAAACTTTTTCTTTTTTTTTTTACATTTTTCAGCAAACACTGTACTCCGGTCCTTCGTCGTCTGCTGGCTGCCTCACCACAATATGCATGCACGGGTTCAACGCTGTAGGAACACAAGCAACCCTCATTTGATGATCATTTCCCACTTTCTCATCCCTACCTGGTATTGATCTATGGCTTTAACCCCCAAAACAAGTACAGATTACTTTTTTTCATACTGAAAAAAATCTGTGAAAACCAACAAACCTGTTTCTGACTGGAACTTTTTATACAAGATACTACTTGACCCTGGAAGCTAACCCTTATGTGTAACCTGTAAAATGGGGAATTGAAAAGAGGAGGGGGGGCTACAACCCAGATGAGTGTCATGGCACTCTGTATGAAAAGGGAAGTGGTGGTGAGCTT
>CM060324.1:49251534-49269034 GCA_030674155.1 Stramonita haemastoma
TTTACGTGCGCTAAATAGTGATGTGTAACACACGGGACCTCGATTTATCGTCTCATCCGAAAGACTAGCGCCAAGACCACTACTCAGGGTCTAATGGATGAGGAAAAAGTTTGGGGCTCAAACGGGATACGAACCACCGCACACTCCGACCAGGACTTTTTGCTTTCTAGGCAAGGCGCGTTACCACCTAGACCACCGATCCACCACTAGAATGACAGAGACAGGCAGGCATAACACACACACAAACACACACACACACACACACACACACACAACACACACACACACACACACACACACACACACACACACACACACACACACACACACACACACACACACACAAGCAGACAGACAAGACAGACAAAACAAAAGAGAGGGATATTTCATTATCTCCAGACACGAACGCAAAGACCTGTAGAATATCATCATGATGTGAACATCTTTATTTTGCCGGATTCACTGTTGTCAGTGCCACATCACACAACAAACATCATCATCATCAACACATAACATCATCCATGTGTACCTTCTCTCTCTCTCTCTCTCTCTCTCTCTCTCTCTCTCTCTCTCTCCTCTCTCTCTCTCTCTCCAATCATTCTTCTCTCTCTCCCTCTCTCTCTCTCTCTTCTTCATAAATATTTCATCATTCTCTCTCTCTCTCTCTCCTCTCTCTTCTTTCACATCTCTCTCTCTCTCTCTCTCATCTTCGTCTCTCTCTCTCTTCTCCTGTACTGACGTGGTTTTCATACCCATTTTTTTGGTGTCACAATTGGTTTTGTAAAATAAAAAAACCTTTGTTAATGGGCTTCAAAGCTTACGGCAATTAACGATTGTAACTGTAATTGTCTACTCTCTTCTGCAGTTTCTTCATAAATGCTTTTCTCTTCGTTTTGTACTGTATCGATTCTGCCTCCTTTTTGCTACAGATATAACGATTCCAATACAGAACACAGATAAAGAAAATATGAAGAAATTGATCCATTCACCCCCTCACCTCCAATTCAAAAGAAGAAGTGGGTTTTTTTTTTCTCTTTGCAAATCTCGTTTTGTTTTATTTTGTTTTCTTCAAACTAATCATTTTTTGGATTCAGTCATACTGAAGAAATGTATTTACTTCAATTTTTGTTGTTGGTGGTGTTTTTTTTAATTCGTGCTCTTTTCTTTTTGCTCCTCGCGTTAGTTCTTGGGAGGTAAGACAGTATGAATTAATCAGTAAAAGAATAAAGAAATGAACGAAATCAAAGAATTTATTCCCTCATACTTTTTTTTTTCTTTCTGTAGTTTTCTGTTGCGTTTTTTATATCAATATTTCTCATGCTCGTGTTTATTTGAAACCAAAAAATACACACATAAACAAATTATTGCCTAACGAACTGAATTTATGATTAAATAACTGAATAAGTGTTGTTAATTCTTAAATATTTGATTGGATACTTTATTCATATTTCAGGTATTGTTTCTTATGTTTGATTTTATCAAAAGTAAAAGTACAAGATGATTTTTTTGGAAAAAAAAAGAATAAATTTATAGACAACTCATAAACTAAAAAGTACTGACTGAATTCTTTCTTCAAATCTATTTACTACTTTTTTACATTAAAAAGAATGAGACAAGACACCATATGAATAAATAAATAAACTAATGAATAATGAATAGACAAACCAACATAAATATATTTTTTAAGCTTGAATAATCTTCAATCCTATAAAAATGAAAAGTTTCTCTGTTTTAGACCAGCTAGGAAAATGCACAAAGTTATATATATATATAGCCAGCACATTTATTCCATCTTAAGAGTCAAATGACCTCTTCAGCAAATGTTATTCTATTGTCCATCCCTGAAGCAGAAATACAGCTACCTTTAATGGTGGGTAAAAACCGTCACATAGGCAAAATCTCACCATTGGCGAGTAAACCTCAGCGCTCTAGCCAAGGAATGAAAAAAAAACCCCACATATTGTCCATATTGTTCAAGCTGCGCTTCAAATACAGCCTTTTCTATGACAGCTAAATGCAGAGTTATCAAGTCCAGTCAGTATCATTCCGGGAAGAAGAGATGCTTAGTGGAAACAAAAAGGAGAAAACGGCTAGTGTGGGCATTCATGGCAATGCAATACACACACACAGACGCAGACACACAGACACAGACACAGAACACACACACACCACGCACGCACGCACGCACGCACGCACGCACGCACGCACGCACGCACACACACACACACACACACACACACACAACACACACACACGTCACCCATACTAACACAATCAAATAAAGCATCCAATTCATTGCATAGAAATATAAATTAAGCACATGTATACCATTCCTTTTTTTCTCACTCCTCCAGGCCATCACAATCAAAGAAACTTCAAAACAGCCAGCCAGCCAACCAGCCAGCAGCCAGCCAGCCAGCCAGCCAGCCACCAACCAGCCAGCCAGCCAGCCAGCCAGCCACCAGCCAGCCAACCAGCCAGCCAGCCAGCTAGCCAATATTCATTCCGCAGTGAAAGTTCATCCAATAATGATGTCACATTCTTACACTTGGCTTGGGACCAGGTTAACCATCACACACACCTCTCAAAACACTCCCATCCCCCACATCTTCGTTATTGTGTCCAGGGCGAACTTAGTGTCTTACAGCAGACAACACAACGTCTCTTCAATTTGGTCCTACACGCAAAAAAAAATCCCCCAAACAGATCATGAATGCCAATGTGAACTGATTCACCAAGTCCATAGCCTCTGTCCAGCTGATCCATCCACTACTACACTTGATTATAACTTGTTTTCAAACGTTTCTTCTCAAGTCATACCACATCCATGGAGTATTATTATTATTATATCATTATTGTGTGAAAATACTTGTCCCTTTCACATCATTCACATTTATTTATTAATCTTCAGTATTCTTCCGTTTTGTATGACACGCTGCTTATATAAAAAAAAAAGTAGGGGAGGGGGGAAACAGGTTTGAGAACAAAGTAATATGTACACGAACAACAAAAAAACAAAAAAATCGAATATTGCACTTTGATGTCATGACACTATTTTGCCTTCAGTGTAGGTTTTTCTGTAAAATTTTGCCTAGCACAGTTTTGTTTCCATGAGTGTGCGCCAAATCTGAGCTGCTCATGGGAACACTTGGTTTAACGTCTCATCCGAAAGACTAGCGTTCAGACCATACCAATCATAATCAAGAAAAAAAAAATTCCAAAAATTGACAACACCGAATGAAACCCTAGTATCTCTCGCTTCCCAGATGGCTGCAAGCAGAAGCAAGTAAGCAAGCAAAATCCTGTCTAGTTAATCCATTGACCATTCATTCATCCTTTAGTTTCACAGTGCAGATGATGAAGTATCAGAAAACCAAGTTCTGAAGAGGCTTGATTCCAGTCACGGTCCGAGGATGGACAGTCATCCGTACTACAGCGTGAGAGTCATCCTGACCTGACCCGACCTGCCCAGACCTGACCTGACCCCGCGGTACCATCAGTTAGCTGTCAGGCCATTGGCTGAAGAGCGTTTTCCAGCCTTAACCTTTTTAGCGTTATCCTGACCTGACCTGACCTGACCTGACCCCGCCATCAGCTAGCTGTCAGGCCATTGGCCCAGGAGCGTTTTCCAGCCTTGACCTTTCTGTTGATGGAGACCACGGACTGTGGTCAAAGTATCAGTCAGTAACACAGTGTATAATTATTATATAGATCTATATTACCGAGAGAGTGGGGATGTACTGTGTGGGGCAAGACATCTCCACTATAATCAAATTTCTGCCCCAGTTTCCGAAACAGCAACTGCCTCCTCTGCTGTTTTTGGAGGTCATCGTCGAACACGACGGACAAACAAACAAACCACATTACATTCCACAGTGCTGCTGCTGCTACAGACACTCGACAATGCGTCAGGAGTCCACTAAGCTCTGGTCACTGGGCATGTGCACGTGACAACAGGACTTGTGCACAAGCGTTCTCATGTCTCGCATCACCACCTTGGGGTGACATGCATGCCGACACTTGGGATTGGTAGCAACCCCGCTCGCCACGGCGGGGTTGGGGTTGGGGTTGGGGGTGGTGGTGGCCGTGGTGGCGGCCGTGGTGGCGGTGGTGGCGGTGGTGGTAGTGGTGGGGGCGGTGTAGGGGGGTTGTGGACTGAACACAGACTGCCAGGGAGGCAGGGGTACAAACCCGCATGCCCCTTGTCCCGTCTGTGTCCTGACTAACAACCTCTCGTTGACGGCAGGGCAGCAGATATTGTCATTGTTGTTGTTGTTGTTGTTAGGGAACAACCCCACCCCCACCAACCCTTCACCTCTCCCCCCACCTCCTTCCCCAACCCTCCCCCCGTACTGCTCCCCCCCACCACCACCCCAATCCCCTTGCCCTCTCTCCCCTGGGCCCGCCCCCTGTCCGGGGCAGGGAGAGAGGGCGTGTTGCCCTCCAGCAGCAGGGAGGATCGGGGCAGACCTACAGGCCGAGTCCTCAGCACCCTGAAACGCGTCCGGCGCGGGCTGGCGCACTGGCAGCGCAGCACGTCCCAGCAGAAGCGGCCGTAGCGGGTCTGCACGTGTCCCTGGTTCTGGGCGTACATGTAAGGGTCCAGGGCGCTGTTGAGGAAGACGAGGGCGATGCCACAGAGCTTGACCTGCAGCAGGACGATGGAGGGCCCCGTGGCCAGCTCGATGAACTGCGACAGCAGCAGGGGCTCCAGCACAGCACCAGCGTCACCATCACCACCAGGCACATCGTCACCGCCTTCTTCTCACGCTCCGACGCCGCCTGACAGCTGCAGCAACGACACGGCTTCGTCGTCACACCACCACCCTGCTCCCCCTGCCCTCTCCCCCCCTGCCTCCTCACCTCCGTCCCCCTCCCCTGTCTGTCTCCTGCAGCAGCCTTGTCCACCGCCACCACCAGCGGATCATCGTTCTGTTTGCTGCTGGTTGTTGTCATCATCCCGTTGCGGTACAGCAGAGGGGGCGTGGAGCGGTACAGCGCCGCCAGACCGCTGCTAGCGCTGCGGGCGCGGTCTCGGGCGCGGGCGCGGGTTCGGGTTCGGCTCTGGGCGCGCACGGCTCTGGAGATGATGGCGTAAGCCACGACGATGACGACGAAACTGACCACCACCAGCGGGCCGAGGAAGAAGAGCGTGAAGCGGTGCAAGAGAGGATCCCCGCTGTAGATCAGCACCTGGCAGTTACTGTAGGAATCCCGCCAGTCCAGCATAGCGTGCAAGGTGGCGCCCACGGCCCCGGCCCCGCTCAGCGCCCAGACGGCGCCCAGGACCACCCCGGTCTGGCGCGTGCTGAGGGACCGCTTGGCCCTCCCCACCACGCGCGCCTGTCTGTGGATGGCCACGGCCACGAGGGAGAGGAGAGACAGCAGGCCGAAGCCGGTGCCGCCCAGGAGAAGGGAGCCGCAGAAGAGCTTGGGGAAGGGCGGGTCGGTGAAGAGCGTGTAGAGGTAGAGAGGAGCCAGCACCACGCACAGAACCAGGTCCGCCCCGGACAGGTTCAGGATCAGCAGGTCGAAGTTGCTGCGCTTCTTGCGGCGCCGGACCGCGGAGACGAGGACCAGGCCGTTGCCGAACGAGCCCAGGACCAGCACGAAGAGCGCCAGGACCGTGGCCACGGCCAGTGTGGCTGTGTGCACCGAGCCGTGAAAGGCCGCTTCCCAGCTCCACTCCCCCATCGTTTAGGGTGGGGGTGGTGGTGGTGGTGGGGTTGGGGGTGGGGCGTGGGGTGGGGTGGGGTGATGATGTTGTGTGGCCAGTACACTTCTCTCTTTGTCTTTTTTTTCTCTGTTTCTGTCTCTGATTTTCTCTTTCAGCTGCTGCCAGCACACCTCTGTCTCTGTTCTCTGTCTCTCTGTCTCTGTCTTCTCTCTGTCTCTCTTCTGTCTGTCTGTCTGTCTGTCTGTCTGTCTCTGTCTCTCTGTCTCTCTGTCTCTCTCTCTCTCTCTCTCTCTCTCTCTCTCTCTCTCTCTCTCTCTTCTTTATTTTCTCTCTTCTGTGTGGGCACACCGTGTCACACACAGCAAGGCTTAGTGTTTGTCAGCAAGAGACGTCGACTAGGCCACCTTCAGGTCATCATCCCATCAACATGAGGAGGCACCGACCCTCTGACTGCCATGCCTCACTCACACCTCACCCCCTTCATTCCTCACGGTTAAGTAAGTAAGTAAGTAACATCACGCCACATTTTGTGGGGGGTGGGGGTGGAAGGAAAACAAACGCAGGTCATCAGCCACAGTCTTAGTTGCATAAGGTGAGAACAAACTAGGAACTGGAACGTAAAACAAAACAAAAAAAATTCAGAGCACTGGCCTAAAAAAAACACAAAAAAAAACCCACAATACAACATCCAGTCCTCGTAAGATTGGTGCTTGGCAGCAGTAGTTGTACTAGTAGCAGAAGATTTCACTGTGATAACTTAACCACCTTCCAAAAACAACACACACTAAATGTCACAGCTGACAAGACAGCCAGACCACAGCGAAGCAGCAGCAGCAGTAGCCTAGCTTAGCTCCAGTAGTGATGTCACCACAGCATGAAGGAAGAAGAAGACGGAAGAAGGAGGAGAAGAAGAGCCCCTGTCACCACCTTCACCACCACCACTCCACCACCAGCAGCCATGCCCCCCCTCTCCCTACTGCTCAGCAGGTACGTCCCTCAGCCACTGTCTCGTTCCGCCTGGCCGATCATCCGTAACCCGCCTGGCGGGGTCTCCGCGCTTGCTTCCTGAGGCGCCCACCTGCACAAAACAAACAGCGGGTCAATGAAGCGTGCGCTCTACACGCTGGCTGCACAGACCCAATGGCGGCCTGAAGGAAGGTGTAATGAAATGGGTGAGGACAACTGACAATCACAGCTTTTCATCTTCTCTCTTCTCTCCCTCTCTTCTTCCTCCTCTCTCCCTCCCTCCTCTCTCCTCCTTACCTGCCCACCCATCCATCCATCCCCTTCTCCTCCCGTAGCTGCCACAATCGTCTGCTTTGTCCGGAGCCCTGTTTTGTATATCATTATGTAGATAGGCTGCACACAAAAAAAATCCCTACAAAATCCTCTGCGCTTACGGGCTTTGAAAATCTACTACTGTGAGATTTTTTTTTGGTACTGGATACAATGTTTTGTTTTGTTTTGTTTTGTTTGCGTTAAGCTCAAAAGAACGTTTCATGCTGGTGGTATTGAAATTGGAAATGTTATTCTGTAAGTTGAGTTAACATCATGTTTATTCATATCCCACACGGTGTGTTCGTCTCTATCTTTGTCTCTGTCTCTCTCTCATACAACACACACACACATACATACAAACACAAGCACACACAAGTACACTCGCAAACACAAACACACACAGAGTTTTAAAAAGTATCAAAACAATTTATCAGAAAAATAACCAAAAAAATTGAGAAAATGTAAAAGAAACAAACTAGCACAGAACATGCAACAACAACAAAAATCAGACTGACGTGTAATTATTGCAAGCTACTATGTTTTCTGGGAAAACAAAATAATGACGGCGAGACAGAAAAGTAAAATTGAAATGCAATCAACAACAAGGTGACTGAAACAAGACAAAGCGGCACAGGACAGACATTTCTTTTGTTTTCATTCACACCTGACCGTCTGTAGCTTGGATTGTAAAAAAAAAAAGAAGGTATAAGGTTAAGGTGTCCCAAAACCTATGTGGTGGTAGGGGAGTGAGGCGTCAGATACCTCAGCTTCTCTAGGGGCCAGCATATTGAGGGCGGCGCCCATCTCCTCTCCCTCGCTGCTTTACCTTCCCTGACCTTAAAGAGGGCAGGTACCCATTTACAGCTGGGTGAACTGGGAGGACTGTACTGAAGCCAAGGCGCACAAATGACCACCCATCCAACTGGTATCCACACTCGATGCTGCTTAACCTTAGCTTGGGGAAAGCAAGTGCTCTGACCACTTAGCTATCCCACTCCGTGTAGTTTACAGACCCCTTGAAACATAAAAACTAAAACTATTCCTGCTTCGTGGTCATGAGCAGGCATGCTTACTACTCTCTGAGGCGATATGAATATATCATTTCATGTCAGTATGCTTATACTGCAGCAAAATGTCGTGTTACCTTTATTACTCATCATTTTATAATTATCTTGCAAAAACAGAATAAACCATTATTGTTATTGTACACACACACACACACTACACACTACACACACACACACACACACACACACACACACACTACACACACTACACACACACACTACACACACACTACACTCACGTTACGAACTTATCCCCCAATTTCCCTGCTAGTAGAAGTAATACCAAAACGATTAGCCAAGCCACTTTCAAAAAAAAAAATTCTTAACACATTTTCAAACTTCTTCTTTTTCAAAAAAATAATAAAAACACACGCTTAGCATGCATATTCTTTTCACATGTTTTCCTATCCGAATTATTCATCTCATTTCTTTTTTCTTTTTTTTCTTTTTTTCCTCCCTTCACAGAATATTGAATGAGAGGTGTCAGTGCTGTCAGCTGTGAATGGGCCACATGAGGACTTCATTACGGCAGGATCAGCTTGCTGTCAGACCACACTGGGCCTACTGGGCCCAGCTTGGAGGAAACACAACACCCCCTTTACTTTCCTAACGATTGAATGAATCGACGAGCTGAATAACGACCGTGGATAGGAAGGGAAGAAGATGGCAGGGCGGCCCTATACAGGGCAATGAATGAAGAATCGTCTGCCTCCCTGGGAGACCTTTAGTAGGGGCTCTGTCAGCTTCCTCCGTTCTCCCTCCCCCTCCCCCCCCACTACTACTATATCACACATACATATATATAAAATTATGTGTTGCTTGCTTGTGTTAGTAGTAGTGTACGTGCCGTGCACTCGCATGTATATATAATAAATAATGCGTGCACGTGCGCAGAATAAATATAATATAATATATACTATATATATAATATATATATATATAATATATATACATGCGCACGTGCACGCACGTACACTACTACACTACACACAAGCAAGCACACACATAATTATGCACACACATACACACACACGCGTGCGCGCGCACACACACACACACGGCACATATACACTCACACATATACGCAACCTAAGTATATCACATACAAGCACAAAGGATCGCTCGTACACACACAACACACAACAACACACACACACACACACACCACACACACACACACACACACACACACACACACAACACACGCACGCACGCACGCACGCACGCACGCACGCACATACATACACACACACCACACACATACATCATATCATACTCCATCATTCCATACACACACACCATCCATCCATCCATCCATCCCTCCATCCCTATCGGCCCTGTCTGTCCCCTTCACGTATGCATACTGGTGGTGATCCTTCTTTATCATTATAATAGGCCCAGCAGAAAGCAATGGTCCGTCCACTCAGCTTGCGAAAACACCACGGACCTACAGGGGATGTGGTGAGGAAAGGGCTGTCTGTACCTTACAGATGGGGTGGTGTGGGAGTTTAGTCATACATGGGCTGGCAACTTGATAGCCTTCCTTTGAGAAGTCCCCTCCCTGCCTGTGCCCTGCTCAATGGCACACAGCGCGTCAGCAATTTGCCACTCTCCCACCCCCTCCACCTCCCCCTGTGGTCTGCCTAGTATGTCATTTTCTTTCCAGGGCCGTCTCCGGGTGGTGACCTACAGGCTGGCCTGACAGGGGGTATGGATGGGGTATGTTCTGATAGGGTGTGGACAGGTATTATATGATAGGGGGATGGACAGGTATGATAGGGGTATGCATGGGTGTGCTCTAATAAGGGTATGTATGGGTGTACTCTAATAGGTGTATGTATGGGTGTGCTCTGATAGGGGTATGTATGGGTGTGCTCTGATAGGGGTATGTATGGGTGTGCACTGATAGTGTACGTATGGGTGTGCTCTGATAGGTGTATGTATGGGTGTGCTCTGATAGGGGTATGTATGGGTGTGCTCTGATAGGTGTATGTATGGGTGTGCTCTGATAGGGGTATGTATGGGTGTGCTCTGATAGGGGCATGTATGGGTGTGCTCTGATAGGAGTATGTATGGGTGTGCTCTAATAAGGGTATGTATGGGTGTGCTCTGATAGGGGTATGTATGGGTGTGCTCTGATAGGGGTATGTATGGGTGTGCTCTGATAGGGGTATGTATGGGTGTGCACTGATAGGTGTACGTATGAGTGTGCACTGATAGGTGTATGTATGGGTGTGCTCTGATAGGGGTTATTATGGGTGTGCTCTGATAGGGGTATGTATGGGTGTGTTCTGATAAGGGTATGTATGGGTGTGCTCTGATAGGGGTATGCATGGGTGTGCTCTGATAGGTCTGTATGGATGTGCTATGATAGGGGTATGTAAGGGTAAGTTCTCATAGGGGTATGTATGGGTGTGCTCTGATAGGGGTATGGAGAGGGTATGTTCTGATAGTGGTATGTATGGATGTGCTCTGAATGGTGTATGTATGGGTGTGCTCTGATAGGGGTATGTATGGGTGTGCTCTGATAGGGGTATGTATGGGTGTGCTCTGATAGGGGTATGTATGGGTGTGCTCTGATAGGGGTATGTATGGGTGTGCTCTGATAGGGTATGTATGGGTGTGCTCTGATAGGGGTATGTATGGGTGTGCTCTGATAGGTTATGGATGGGTGTGCTCTGATAGGGGTATGTATGGGTGTGCTCTGATAGGGCTACAAATGGGTGTGCTCTGATAGGGGTATGTATGGGTGTGCTCTGATAGGGGTATGTATGGGTGTGCTCTGATAGGGGTATGTATGGGTGTGCACTGATAGGTGTACGTATGAGTGTGCACTGATAGGTGTATGTATGGGTGTGCTCTGATAGGGGTATGTATGGGTGTGCTCTGATAGGGGTATGTATGGGTGTGCTCTGATAGGGGTATGTTATGGGTGTGCTCTGATAGGGGTATGTATGGGTGTGCTCTGATAGGGGTATGTATGGGTGTGCACTGATAGGTGTACGTATGGGTGTGCACTGATAGGTGTATGTATGGGTGTGCTCTGATAGGGGTATTATGGGTGTGCTCTGATAGGGGTATGTATGGGTGTGTTCTGATAAGGGTATGTATGGGTGTGCTCTGATAGGGGTATGCATGGGTGTGCTCTGATAGGTCTGTATGGATGTGCTATGATAGGGGTATGTAAGGGTAAGTTCTCATAGGGGTATGTATGGGTGTGCTCTGATAGGGGTATGGAGAGGGTATGTTCTGATAGTGGTATGTATGGATGTGCTCTGAATGGTGTATGTATGGGTGTGCTCTGATAGGGGTATGTATGGGTGTGCTCTGATAGGGGTATGTATGGGTGTGCTCTGATAGGGGTATGTATGGGTGTGCTCTGATAGGGGTATGTATGGGTGTGCTCTGAT
This sequence comes from Stramonita haemastoma, assembly GCA_030674155.1. Classification (NCBI taxonomy): domain Eukaryota; kingdom Metazoa; phylum Mollusca; class Gastropoda; order Neogastropoda; family Muricidae; genus Stramonita; species Stramonita haemastoma. Next base: position 49,262,967 of record CM060324.1, read on the forward strand.
AGGTTATGGATGGGTGTGCTCTGATAGGGGTATGTATGGGTGTGCTCTGATAGGGCTACAAATGGGTGTGCTCTGATAGGGGTATGTATGGGTGTGCTCTGATAGGGGTATGTATGGGTGTGCTCTGATAGGTTATGGATGGGTGTGCTCTGATAGGGGTATGTATGGGTGTGCTCTCATAGGGGTATGTATGGGTGTGCGCTGATAGGGGTATGTATGGGTGTGCTCTGATAGGTTATGGATGGGTGTGCTCTGATAGGGGTATGTATGGGTGTGCTCTGATAGGTTATGGATGGGTGTGCTCTGATAGGGCTACAAATGGGTGTGCTCTGATAGGGGTATGTATGGGTGTGCTCTGATAGGGGTATGTATGGGTGTGCTCTGATAGGTTATGGATGGGTGTGCTCTGATAGGGGTATGTATGGGTGTGCTCCGATAGGTTATGGATGGGTGTGCTCTGATAGGGGTATGTATGGGTGTGCTCTGATAGGGGTATGTATGGGTGTGCTCTGATAGGGGTATGTATGGGTGTGCTCTGATAGGGGTATGGACAAACATGCCTAAGGAGATGTAAGGAAGAGTAGAAAATGGGCAGGTGTGCCCTGATAGAGGAAGGAACAGACAGGTAACCGTATACCCTGACAAAGGGCACATAGGGGTATGACTCTCACATGGGTACAGACCTGTATACCCTGATAAAAAAAAATACAGATGATAATGCCTTGACAGGGGTACAGACATCTATGTCCTATTAAAGGCACAGACTTGACAAAAAGGGTACAGATAGGCCTAGAGTAGATATGTCTTGAGGGAAGACTGTAAAGGTAAGTAGGGGGAATAGGAAGGGTGATAACGCCCCCTTCACCTTGTCGACATAGGGGTTTCTCCATACATAGTAGTAGACTGCAAGGTAAACAACAGACAGGTGAAGCCTCTCATAGAGAACAAGTGGGTATCACCCCCCCCCCCCCCCCTACAAATTCTCTAAAATGTAGAAAACGAGGGCAGAGGGGAGGGGGGTGAAGACACCAACAGCAACAACAACAAAGCCATAACAATTAACATTGATCATCATCTTTTCTAGTGTGGACTTCACAACACTTTTCTTCCCAGAGCAAACAGACTCATTGTCTCAGGGCTGGAGAGGTGGTAAACTGCTAGACTCTCTCTCTCTCTCTCTCTCTCTCTCTCTCTTCTCTCTCTCTCTCTCTCTCTCTCTTCTCTCTCTCTCTTCTCTGCTCTCTGTCTCTCTCTCTGTCGGTCTCTCTCTCTCTCTCTCTCTCTCTCTCTCTCTCTCCTCTCTCTCTCTCTCTCTCTCTCTCTCTCTCTCTCTCTCTCTCTCTCTCTCTCTCTCTCTCTCTCCCCTCTCTCTCTCTCTCTCTCTCTCTCTCTCTCTCTCTTCTAACGTCATTCTAACGATGCCTACGTTCTCTTCTCGAGATCATAACGTCAAGGGCCTGAGTGAAGAAGAATGTTGCTTTCCAGTTGTAAAAGAGGAAGAAATAGAAAGGGTTTTTTTTTTTGCCAGCGTTTTCTTTATCAGCAATGGGCCCCATCAGCAGGGTTGCTAACGACGCCGTTCATTAACTCATTCACGTCGCGGCCATTCAAACGCCCTTCCGTTCTGCGCTTTCCCTGCCCATAGCCACCTGCAAGGGTACTTGAAGGGGAGCTGAAGTTTTTTGTTTTGTGTTTGGGATTTTTGGTTGTTTTTGTTGTTTTTTGTTGTGTGTGTGTGTGTTGTTGTTGTTGTTTTGGTTTGGATTTTGTTCGTTTTGTTTTTGTTTGTTTGTTGTTGTTGTTGTTGTTGTTTGGGGGGTTAAGCCAGAGTTATGCACTGTCTTTTACTTTTAAAAAAACCCTTGTTTTCAGAAAACATCTACCTTTGTAGAACACTGTGTGCTTTCATGCTTGTTTTTTTGTTGCTGTTGTCTTTTTAAAAACTAGGTTTACTGTGCACGAAACGACAGTAAAGTTGAAACACAAGGTAAAGAGTATAATCATAATTATATTACCAGACTTTCACATAAAATCATACCTCAATCAGCATCATACACTAAAAGTTTAATTGTCTAGTAGTAGTAGTAGTAGTAGTAGTAGTAGTAGTAGTAGTAGTAGTAGTAGTAGTAGTAGTAGTAGTAGTAGTAGTAGTTGCAGTAGTAGTGTGGTGGTGGTGGTGGTGGTGGTGGTGGGTGGTGGTGGTGGTGGTATAATTTAAAATCATTATTACTGTTATCAGTATCATTATTATCAATATTATTACTTTATCATCACCATCATTGGTACTAATATTTTAATTATTATCACTATTATTATCACTTTTATTAGCATAATTATCCTGCATCTCACGTATCATAAAATCACACGCTCTACTAAGTCATTTACCTATTTATTTGCCATTCAACTTTCGAAACCAGCTGAAAATACAAGTTTTCCGCCATAAGTGTTTTGAGCAAAACACAAAAGTCACATGATTACCATGAGTTTTCATTGTTTGAAACAAGCTGTTTCTAGAAATATCTAAAGCAAAACCCATAGACAGAAAGAAAGACAGAAAACAGCACGACGTAACTGGTTCTAAAAAATAATTGGCTTTAACTTCTTTTTCCCCTGGGAAAACAGTCTCTTGGTAACCTTTGTTGTCCAAAACAGCTTTAAAATTGTGATAACCTCTTTCTGGTCCAAACACTAATTTGAAATGCTGAAGAACTAATTAAGGTCCAAAAGCAACTTTGAAATGGTTTAACCTAATTCAGGTTTTAAAAAATCGCTTTGAAATGCTGACAACCTATTTCTGGTAAAAAAAAAAAAAAATAAAAACATAAAAAAACACTGTTAAATGTTTATAACCTATTTCAGGTTTTAAAAAAAAGAGTATAAAATATTGATAAACTGCTTCTGATCCAAAAATCAATTTTAAAAATTGAGGTTACAAAAAAAAACCTATAGAATATTAATAACCTGTTTCTAGTCCAAAAAACACTCTGAAATATTAATAACCCTTTTCAGATTAAAAAAATAATAATAATAAGGAAAAGAAACAAGTATAAAACGTTGATCATCTGTTTCTGGTCCAAAAACCGTTTTAAAATGTTGATCACCTATTTCAGGTATATCCAAAAAAACAAGAAAAAACACTACAGAATGTTGATTACCTGATTCCGAAGTCAGAAGGCAGCTACCTTAATGGTGGGTGAAGTTGGTAGTGTAGGCAAAATCTCATCATTGGTGAACCTTGGAGACGTAGCAAAGAAATTATAAAAAAAAAAAAAAGTAAATCATAAAATCAAAAAAGGAAAAATCGCCAAAAGATGAACGACGTATTCATCTATACTATATTTCCTCCCCCCCCCCCCCCCTCTCTCTCTCTCTCTCTCTCTCTCTCTCTCTCTCTCTCTCTCTCTCTCTCTCTCTCTCTCTCTGTGCGTGGGTGCGTGCGTACGTACGTACGTACGTGCGTGCGTGCGAGTGTGTATGTGTGATTGCGCACACTTGATGCATCAGAAAACACACACACACACACACACACACACACACACACACACACACACACACACACATATATATATATATATATATATATATATATATATATATATATATATATATATATATATATATATATATATATATATATAACAATCATAATCCTCGCGCACACGCATACTGTGCACTGCTATGCCGGCACTTCTCCACACAGGAGCCGGCGGGCGACTCTACTGTCTGAAGAACGGGGAGGGGGCCCATAAAGGAGAGCTAGGCTATAGCTACGTCTCAGTCCACAAGAAGCGCGTCCTCACCACTTCTCTTTTGTCGACAAGTTGAATGGCGAAGACGGGTAACGGCTACCTTAATTAACTCTTTATAGTATAGCTTCGCGCCGTAAACCACATACCACCAGTAGCCCTCTTCTTGAGCTTTCCTGCGCTGGCAAAGGCAAGTTAAAGAAAGGCATGGCAAAGGCTGGCTTTCTGGGGCTTATAGGCTGGCTGCAAGTAGGCTTGCTTACTCGTGTGTACAGACTGCCAGTACTGCTAGTCTGAAAGCCAGACACGCCCCAGTCAGCCGCCAACAAGATCAGTGTCAATCACAAGCCCCCTTAATACATTCCTACTGTCCGCGCTCTCTCTCTCTCTCTCTCTCTCTCTCCTCTCTCTCTCTCTCTCTCTCTCTCTCTCTCTCTCTCTCTCTCTCTCTCTCTCTCTCTCTGTCTGTCTCTGTCTGTCTGTCTGTCTGTCTGTCTGTCTGTCCTCTCTCTCTCTCTCTCTCTCTCTCTCTCTCTCTCTCTCTCTCTCTCTCTCTCTCTCTCTCTCTCTGAATGTATTCTGTTTTCTTCTTTTAAAATATTGGTTGAACTGCTTCTGGTGGTGATGCTGGTATGTAGGGGTAGGAGGGGGTTTCTTAGCTTTATTCCCTGATCAGGGCAAGGGCCGGATGAAAAAAAGTATGTAATACTTACTCTGTTACCCTTGAAAAATAAAGATTATTCATTCAAAGATTATTCATTCTCTCTCTCTCTCTCTCTCTCTCTCTCTGAAAAAAGCACATTTATAGCTTACTCTATGTATCATCTGGAAATAAAAGTTTGATTTTTGAAATAAAATATTGATTTGAAAATTTTGATTTGATCTCTCTCTCTCATCCCTGATAAGGGCGGGGACTGGATGTAAAAAAAAAAAAGCATATGAGTGCTTATTCATCATCCTCGAAATAAAAGAAATTTGCCTTGCCTTGCCTTGCCTTGCCTTGCCTTGCCTTGCCTTGCCTTGCCTTGCCTTGCCTTGCCTTGCTCTGCTCTCTCTCTCTCTCTCTCTCTCTCTCTCTCTCTCTCTCTCTCTCTCTCTCTCTCTCTCTCTCTCTCTCTCTCTCTTTCCTTCTCTTCTCTTCTCTTCTCTTCTCTTCTCTTCTCTCTCTCCTACTACTACTACTACTACTTCAATACGCCTTTACTACTACTTCTCTTTTGCACGCCCCACAATACACTTGAACTTGCGGGCGACAGGCTCTTACTTCTCTCTTTGTTGTGATTAACTCCTCTTTTTGGTGAGAACACAAGTAGCTCCTGCCGACTCTTTCTGCTGAAGATTTCTCTCTTTCCTCTGCCGGTTATAGGCCAATACACTCCTCTCCTACTCCCCCACTCCCCACTCCCCCTCCCACTTCACACACACACACACACACACACACACACACAACACACACACACACACACACACACACACACACACACACACACACACACACACACAGAGCCCACCCCTTTCCTTCACAGTAGAATTAAATGGCTTCATGGCTGGTTGATTTGGAGAGGCTTTTATGCTTGGGTGAATCCTTTTTAAAGCCAACCCTTTCTTCCTTTCTTTCCTTCTTTCTTTCTCTCTCTCTCTCTTTCTTTCTTTCTTTCTTTCTTTCTTTCTTTCTTTTTACGTCAGATTCTTTCTTTCAATATTTTTTATGTATTATTTTCAGTGACGGAAGATCAAGTTGTCCCATCTCCCGCTTTCTGCCATCAACGAATTGAATGGAACTACACTGAATTCATGTTTGAAGCACTGACATATGATGTGTTGAGAGGTGTGTTATGTCATTTGATTGTTCACCTTGATAGAACTGAAGTAGTTGGTCTTGAGTGTGAATGACTGCTTTTGTTCACGAGAGGTGGCTTTTTTTTCCTGAATGGCTTGTATTCTTCAAATCTAAGAGAGAAAAAATCAAATCAAATGGATTGACAGTCCTGATCATGGTCTTCGTGGTTAGCTTGGTAAAAAAAAAGGTTAAAAAGTAAAGGTGTTCCCATAACCTATGCGGTCGCTGGGGAGCGAGATGTCAACAGACCTCAGTTTCTCCAAGGGCCAGCATATTGAGGGCGGCACCCATCTCCTCTCCCTCGCTGCTTTACTTTCCCTGACCCTCAAAAGGGCAGGTACCCACTGACAGCTGGGTGAATTGGGGTATGTACTGAAGCCAAGGTGCACAAACGGTCACCCATCTACGTGGTAACCACGCTTGGTGCTGCTTAACCTTAGCTTGGGGAAAATGAGTGCTCTGACCACTGAGCCATCCCGTCC
>CM060324.1:49271534-49279034 GCA_030674155.1 Stramonita haemastoma
CTCGTTCTCGGCTACAGCTCCGAGGTTCACCAATGGTGAGGACTTTGCGAATGAGACCATTTTCGGCCCACAATGAAGGTAGCCGCATTCCGACTTCAGGAAATATATATGCACAGCAGGGTATGTTCGTGTTTGTATATTTTGATCTTCTGCGTGTGTAGTATATACACGAAAGGAAATGGAGGCACTGGCAGTTTGCACCGGAGTTGTCCTGGGAGATCGTAAAAAAAATAAGTGTGTTCCGCTTTTCGTAAGAGTAGGCCATTGTGTGCCGAGGGGTGGAAGATGACAAGATTCACAAAACTGCATACACACGGGGACTTGATGTTAAAAAAAAAAAGCACATGAGTGCTTCTTGCATTATCCTCGATATAAAGAATAATAAATAAATAGATAAATAAATAATAAATAAATAAATAAATAAGTAAACATTCAGAACTTTCTTTGAAAAGCTGATCCACTTGGCTCCGGCACGCAGCATTGGCAAAAGGCAGGGCCGAACACTGCTTGACCGCCACGCCCACAGTAACCCCACAGGGCCAAAGGCAAAGATCAGGTTAACAAGGCATGTCTTTTTTTTTTATATGAACAGGGCATGTCGGCCATGGCTGTGTACTGCTGTCCTTCCTTACATGGTTTTTCTTGCGGCTAACTGGTTTCCCAGTACAGGGAAGGCAAAGCAGCGAGGGAGAGGAGATGGGCGCCGCCCTCAATACGCTGCTGGCCCCTAGAAAAGCTGAGGTCTCTTGACACCTCGCTCCCTTACGACCACATAGGTTATGGGAGGACACCTTTACCTTTTTTTTTTACCTGCTTTAGGCAGCCCACCTGGTGAAGGGAAAGGAGAAGGTCAGTTTTTCCCCTAGCTCTCAAAAGAGCTTTTGGGAATATATATTTTTTAAACTGAATTGTCAAAGGCAGTTGCCAGACCGAGGAAGGAGTTCTTTGATCTCCGTTTGATTCTATCCACTTCACGACATTCACCACTTACGGACACAAAACATGGCAGAAAGGTCGACAATCTGCCAGTCTATCCAGCCTCGCCCCCCACACCCCCCTCCCTCAAACCCCTACCATTGTGTATTGCCAGTGGCTCGGAAGGTAAAGGCTTAGGCCTGTGGTAAGCACCGACTGTTTCACAGGATTACCTACACAGGTAGAACAGAGCTCAAGTTCCTCAGCAGATGCAAGGCACGCGACCTTACACATACACACACACACACATACACACACACACGCACGCACGCACACACACACACACACACGCACGCACGCAAGCATACACACAGACGCACGCATGCACGCACGCAAGCACGCACACACACACCTATGCCCATAACTATGTATAAAAGAGTAAGGAATATACACGTACACTTCGCATGCGTGCAGGTGCTGAGTGTACACACACACATGCACGCGCACATGCACGCACACACACATGAGCGCGTACGTGCAAGCACATGCACGCACATACGCTCGCTCGCTCTCTCTCTCTCTCTCTCTCTCTCTCTCTCTCTCTCTCTCTCTCTCTCTCTCTCTCTCTCCTCTCCTCTCTCTCCTCTCCTCTCCTCTCCTCTCCTCTCCTCTCCTCTCTTCTCTCCTCTCTCTCCTCTCCTCTCTCCTCTCCTCACTCTTCAATCTCCCACTCCCAAACTTCCCTGCAACTGCACCACCACCACCAACACACACCACCATCACCACCACCACCACACACCACCGTCCATCAACCAACAAACAACACAAACATCGCTACCCTACACGGCACTGCAACACTCTGCAGTTGTGCCTTCACATGTCCATCACTAGGCACATCAATACACACAACACACACACACACACAACACACACTCACACACACACACACACACCACACACTCAGCCACACACACACACACACACACACACACACACACACACACACACACACACACACCACACACACACACACACACAGCACCAACACACAGCTAAGCAAGCGGTAGCCTCTTGCAGCAAGATGGCCCTGCAATTCCCCTCACTTCTCCCCCTTACTTACATGACATACATGTACTGGATTTCTTCTTCACAGTCTTCTTCTTCGTCGTCGTCGTCGAACGCTCAGACAGCAAGTATTTGTTGTCGGTCATATGAGCAAAAACGCGTTGTGCTGCCGTTCAATTAATTAAGCGCCTGATAAGACAAGTCAGGCCCAACGCATCCGAAGATTCCGACGAAGGGGAGAGAATTGCTATCTTTCATGTCTTTCAAAAAAAAAAAAAGGCAAGGAGAATGGATCAAGAAGGCAGAAAATAGACAAGAGAGGTGACAGGACGAAAAAGGAACAAGGCAGAAACAAAGAGAGGAATAGTAAAAATTATATTAAAAAAATAATAATAAATAAATAAATACAATAATAAAATAAAATATAATAAAATAAATAAAAAAGGGGGAATTCCCTAGCACACAATTTCCCTGAGGATGGGGATGCTATTGAACTTTATACTATAGGGCTCGGCATCCCAACAGTTGAGGGGGAGGGGGGGGGGACTGGATATCAGAACTGCAATATATTTTTGTCCTTATTTTTCCTGATGGTTTTCAGAGTTGAGTTGTTTACCGCTGCATTCTATGTGCTTCCCATAGCTAGTGCAGTTGCAGACAGCATCTTGTAGTATCATGCCCCCCTGCAACACCACTACTCCCCTCCTACATGCCACCCGATACTGCTGCAATGTAAAGCATCTATTATCATTATCTTCCTTATGCTTTTCGAGGCTTGTTTTAAAAACCAAAATGAATGTATTCCCAACATGAACCCTTGGGTGTTTAAGGGGCTTGGTACAGTGTAAGGTAAAGAGGCCAGGCAAAGCGAAACAGGTGACTCCACTCTCTCCCACCACACAACAGTAGCTCATGGTCCACACCAACACAGCAGCTCTACGACCTCAAAACATCAGATACACACCACTTAAGTGTGTCTGACTTCTAGACAAATCTATCCTTGTGTGTTGTGTTATGTTGTGTTGTGTTGTACCGTGCACTGCAGAAACAATACAAAGACAGCCCTACAGCCCAGCCAAGCCCAGCTGCTCCATGTTCCCACCCCAACACGTACAAGGTCCGGAAACGTCGAACACGGGGTTTCCCAAAAGAAACAATGGCTGCCAGCTTGGCGAACAAGAGCGACCACTCTGCCGACAGTGTAGAGACAGCGAGACACAGACCGCTAGGGGGCGCTGGGAGTTGTTGACTTAGGGTCGCCTGCATCATCGTCTGCTGCCTCTCTGACATTTCCCTGTGTGCACGCCGCCTGCTTTTGGTTGGGCTCCTTCTCTAGACAAACTTACATCCTCCCCCCCCCCACTCCCATCCCCCACAACACACACATGCACACGCATGCACGCGCGCACACACACGCACACACTTTTATCTCTCCACTCCCAATCATCTCCACCATCCCTAACCTTCACCATCCCGCTTTAGCTCCACCATCCCAGAATCTTTGCTTTCTGTTACAACATCTATGCTTCTTACATAGTATATATCACTCTGCTGCAGAATCTGCTTTGTAGGTCCCTACCAGTCACCACCTTGTGGGAAAGGGTATATGTCTGTCCCAGCATCCCAGCATCTAACGTGGCAACAGCTGAAGAGTGAAGATGCAGAGCAGAGGAAAGAGAGGTCAGAAGAGACCTTTTACCTTGAAATTCAGATCCCCTAACATCCTATTGGGAGATAAGGACAGTATGTAAAACTATCAGCTGCTGTAGAAAGGATGGGGGGGGGGAGGTTCCTGATCCTTTCTGTTAAGAAGGTTTCTGTCAGAGATGTATTGGTCCATTCTGATATGAAGCTTCGAAGGCTACCATCAGAGGAGCACTGGTCCATTCTAATATGAAGGCTACCATCAGAGCTACACTGGTCCATTCTGTTATGAAGGCTTCTGTCAGACAGGGCACTGGCAGGTCTGCACATTAAGTTGCCTTGGGATATCATAAAAATCCCCACCCTTGATTCACCAGAGGCCGCCGGGATTCAAACCCACGACTTCATGGGCCCATAGGATTGAAGTCGAAAGTTCTTAACCAATCAGCTGAAGCGTCCGTCATAATAAATAAGTTAAAAACCGGGGCTATTAGGCATGTAGCGTTGTTGGCCGTGTGTTTGCATACACTTCTTGTGTTTTTCTTGGCAATGCTGACTTGTTGTTGTTCAAAACTGATATAGTATCTATTGCAAAGTCACGTATTTCTTTAATCTGTTTTGTTTCCGTTAAGTAAACCCATGTGCACATTCAAAACCAGAAATATTGGGGGGGGGGGGTAAATAATGCATGCAAGACATCCAACGGAGCAAATAATGCAAAGCTTACGAGCAAACTACGCCAGCCTTGACGTTGAAACTTGCAAAATATACAACACAAAACATAATTTTCTTTCAAGTTAGCCTTGTGATAAACATAATTAACTAGGCAGGGGGTTCAGTGGTTGGTAGCACTATCAAGACACCTCACCTCACACGTCAAAAAAAAAAAAAACGCCGGGGGAGAGGGGGGGGCTATGAATCTCAGCGAGTCGCAAAAAAAACACCCCATGGAAATGACCCTACTGATTATAGAGGGGTTCTTTGGAAAAGTAGTCGCCCTTTGAAGCAGAGAGGTGCAATTAGCAAGAGTGTGTGCCTCTTGGCTCAGGTTACATCAGCTCTCCCCCCCCCCCAATAACCCCCCCATAACCCCCTCCACACACACACACCCCACCCCCTAGGGAAGGTTGTCCTGATTGAACCAATTTACACCTCACAGGCTGGCTACTGATGTAATGATATACAAACTCTGGAGTGTAGGCCTAGAACTGGCTGTAGAGATAGAGTAGAAGGGGCCAACAGGCCTGAATAATACAAAGAAGTCTGGAGAGGAGTAGGAGCTAGTTGGTCTGATATAATATCATCATCAGGGCAGAGGCACCCTACTCTCAGAAAGGAAATGGGAAGAGGCCTATGAGCCCTCCACACAACCATAACACCCTTGGTTATTAGTTTAGACGTCTTCCTTTAGAGTGAGTGAGTTTCAAAGACAGCAGGCGGTGGTGTATTCTGTCTGGTTTGCCCCTCCCCTCTGTCTGTCTTTGTCTGTCTGTCTGTCTGTCTGTCTGACTGACTGACTGACTGACTGACTGTCTGTCTGTCTGTCTGTCTGTCTGTCTGTCTGTCTGTCTGTCTGTCTGTCTGACTCTCTCTCTCTCTCTCTCTCTCTCTCTCTCTCTCTCTCTCTCTCTCTCTCTCTCTCTCTTTTCTCTCTCTCTTTCATTTTATGCCTTCTGTTCCACTTTCGTTATTTTCAAATAGCTTCTTATCACTCTCATTACTGAATGATAAAAAACTATATTTTATTTTCAAACTAAACATGCAATTTAGTGATATATCCATTCTGAAAGGAAAAAAAGCCCCCAATAATGTCTGATAACATTCTCTCTCTCTCTCTCTCTCTCTCTCTCTCTCTCTCTCTCTCTCTCTCTCTCTCTCTCTCTCTCTCTCTCTCTCTCAATGGGAAAAAGATAACAGCAGCAGACTTACTGACAGACCATGAAGGAGAAAATGAAGCACTTAACAAAAGGGTAGATATAATAATTATATCAGTTGAAAACTAATGTAAGCGTTCTGAGCGAAGTTACTCAGGAGAAGGAATGAGCACATGTATGCCAAAGAAGAACAAGACAGCTTACTTTTTTGTGTGTTTGTTTTGTTGTTTTTGTTGTTGTTTTTAGCTTACTGAAACAAACATTGCCAACGAGTTTTGACAGCTTTACACTGCAGCAAAAAAGGGGGGGGGGGGGGGGGGGCAAGCAGACAACACTGCCGACAAACTAAAGCACCATCCAACTCATGAATAAATCAACAGACGGAGAGACTGACACATGACCATCATAAACAAAAATTACAAGCTCAGAAAACATAAAACCTGACAGGCCAACACATGTATAGAGAGAAGACATGGAAGAGACGGGCAGACTGACGGACAAACATACCCCGAGGATGAAACAGCTGGGATGAGGGCTAATGAAGGAAGATAGGGAGGCAAGACAAAGCCAACTCGCAGGACATCAGGGGTGCTGCAATACATTAGTGACCTGACCACTACTTCTCTCTACTTCTTCTCTCCTACTTCTTCTTCCACTACTTCTCTTGTTCTATTTGCTTTACACTGCAAGACAAGTCTGGAAAAAAATATAATATTATTGGCATGCCTTTTCCAGCTCCTCTCGTGGGCATGGGCCGTACAGCTTACTTGGGTTGCAGGGCTACCTCTGTGGGCCACACCATTTTCCTCAGGGCCTGACCGCTGACTATGGCAAAAGGGACAACCAATCAAACGATTTCACTTGCTAAACAGCTGTTGTCCCTGTGTCCTGGCTCTGTGATCATTGTGGCCCCTGTGTTCGACGGGGATATAAATGACTGGATTGGATTGGATTAGACTTGAGCTCCAAAAAAAACAAAACAAAACAAAACAAAAAACAAGAGCTATCTCAGTTACTGGAAAGGCAAGGTTCAAATAGCAAGCTACCCTTCCTGAAGAACCCGGAACCGTTAAGAAACAAACAAGGGCCGCTGCAGCCACAAAATTCCACCCAGTAAAACTGCTCGCTTCTAACGCTCGCCACACTGATATGAGCAGAAGAGGAGGTTTTTATTTTCTTTGCTAATAGTAAACGGCAATACATTTACATTCAATCTTTGTTAATTGTCTGCGATTATAGTCTGCGCAAAGTATCAGCAGAGTAAGGAGCCGATATTTGTATCCTTCGTGGTCGACCACTGAGACAGAAACTGTTGTTTGTCTAGGCTTACCATGTGCGCGATAACACGTTTCGCTGCCGTTAAGCACCTGACAAGTCAGCCCAGCGTATTCGACCGGCGTGGAAGAGAATTGTTATTACCATCTTTCTGGCCAAATAAAAAAAACAACCAGCAGGAGAATGGACCAAGAAGGCAGAAAACAGACAAGAAGGAAGTGACAGGAAGAAACAAAGAGAGGTATCTAGAAAAGAGGGAACTCCTAGCACAGAGTTTCCAGAAGGTGATGATGCTGTTTACACTGACAAGCCCCCCAGCATCCCAACGGTGGGATAGGCCGATATTATGAGACAAAAATCCACGCTGACAGTCAGTCTTATGCAAAGCATTGAATAAACAGATCGCCCGAATGCTCTGAATGCTTCCCGCCCTAAACCCACTCCTAACGTACTGCACCTTTTTCTAGTCCAACTGCAAAGCCTAACTACACTCCAAGAGACAGAACATGCTTTCAAGTGACTGACTGTGACCAGAAAGCTTAGCTATTATCAAGAAGGACAAGCGTGACGAAGAACAATGCCAGGTAAATGCTGTGCACAATTCAGGTAAGAACTGCTTGTTCCAGATAGCTCAGGCAGAAAGCATCTGATCTATTAAAAGAGCTGTGGCTCTGTCTGAAAGCTTTCCCTGTATGACCAACAAGCCTTTTACTATGATACTCTTTTA
>CM060324.1:49286534-49384034 GCA_030674155.1 Stramonita haemastoma
AGCTTTTTCCACTGTTAGTTACCCTTAGCATATTATAAGAGACCAAAGTCAAATGCCTGCACAATGGCAATCTATTACTTAGTAACCCCTGGAGAGCTTGTTGTTGCTGTCAGTATAAATACCCTCTGGAAATTCTGTGCCAGGAATTCCCTCTTTTCTATCCCTCTCCTTCTTTCTGCTTGTTCCTTTTCTTTCTGTCACCGCCTTCTTGTCTTACTTTTCTGCCTTCTAGGTCCATTCTCCTGCCTTTATCTATTATAATTCTTTTAAAGAGATTTAATAGAAAACAATTCTCTCCTACACCGAAGTCAGATGGCGGGGGGCTAAACTGTCTGCCAGGCGCTTTAATCAATGGCAGCCCAACGTTGTTGTTTTTGTTGTTGTTGTTGTTAATGATTATGACATACAACAATACTTACTGTCTGAGCCTACGACGAAGAAGATGATATTATATTTATCGGAATAGCTGACCAGTCCTAATCATTGCTCGACTGTCTACTTTTCTTCTTCTTCTTTTTTTTTAATTAAATGGAATTCCCTTCCCCCCTTTTTTTTCTCCATTCATTTGCTGCCCCTCTCTCCTACCCACCCCTTCCCTTTTGACAACCTCCCCTCTTTTTTCAGTGAATAAGGGATAAGTGCATAAGGGTGGGTGGGTGGTGCCTTGTGTGGGTGGGTGAGGGGGGGGGTGATACGGATCATGGGGGGAAGGGGAGGAGGGGGGGGGAGGGAGGGAGGAGAGGAGAGAGAGAGAGAGAGGAGAGAGAGAGAGAGAGAGAGAGAGAGAGAGAGAGAGAGAGGAGGGAGAGAGAGAGGAGAGAGAGAGAGAGAGAGAGAGAGAGAGAGAGAGAGGAGAGAGAGAGAGAGAGAGGAGAGAGTGAGAGAGAGAGATGAGATGAGAGAGAGAGAGAGAGTTGATTGATTGATTGATTGAATTTTATTTTCAGAAGGTGAAGGAGTAAGCATGACAATAGCTTTTTTACATCCAGCCTTCTATAATGATACAAACTAGTAAAAGCAAACTAATAACAAGAAAATGGAGAAAAAACACACAAAAATCATAGCATAATTCTGTTTGTAACAACCAATTATGTAACTTAATACTTCATAGCTGTAGGGAGAGAGGAGAGAGAGAGAAGAGAGAGAGAGAGAAGACAGACAGACAGACAGACAGACAGACAGACAGAGACAGAAGACAGACAGACAGACAGACAGACAGAAGACAGCAGACGACAGAAGAGACTCACAAGGCAACTGACACCCAAAAAAAAAAAAAACTCCTCCAGCTTTTTTCCCCCCCACTCCTTTAAGAGGCTGCTTGCTCTTAGCTTGCTCGGTGATCGAATGACGACAGGGGGGTTTTCTGTGTGTTGTGTTGGTGTGTGTGTGTGTGTGTGTGTGTGTGTGTGTGTGTGTGTGTCTGTCTGTCTGTCTGTCTGTCTGTCTGTCTGTCTGTCTGTCTGTCTGTGTCTGTGTGTCTGTGCGTGTGTGTGTCTGTCTGTCTGTCTCTGTGTGTCTGTGTGTGTGTCTGTAACTGTGTGTAAGTGTGCGTAAGCGTGCGTGCGTGTGTCTGTGTATGTGTCTGTGTCTGTGCGTGCGTGTATGCGTGCGTGCGCGCGCGCGTGCCTGCGAGTGATGTGTGTGTGTGTTGTTCTTTTTTCTTGTTCTTCTAAAGGTGAGGGGGAGTGAGGTGGCAGTGCCCCACGGTGGATAAGTTAATTGACATCCCTTTCCTATCCTTTCCACATCCTCACTCAGCACAGCTGCTTTAATGTGTCCTTGCCCTGACAACCAACCTGTCTCTAACTAGTTACCCTGCCTTCCTGATTATTTGCCTGTCGCCAATTAACCCACAGGCTCGTTAGCATGTGTGGTTTCCTAGTGGATGATGGGTGACGTGACCGTTTGCTTGGAGCCTTGGTTTCAGTCCAGTTCTCCAGTTCACCCGGCTGTAAATGGGTACCTGCCCTCTTTTAGGGTCAGGGAAGTAAAAAGTAAAGCAGCCAGAGAGAGAGAGAGAGAGAGGGGGGGGGGGGTGCTGCTGCCCTCAATATGCTGGCCCCTAGAGAAGCTGAAGTCTCTGACGCCTCACTCCCCTTCGATCAAATAGGTTATTGGACTCTTTACCTTTATATAGTTGTCTTGATTAAAAACCCATAATTTTGTAAGGCACAACTCTCTCCAAGCACACAGATGAGGTAAAACAGTAAAATAAATAGTAATAAAAACACAACTGTGTTCAACTTCATCTTTTCTTTTATCATAATCATCAGCAAACTTTCGCTTCTATCCTGAAGCTTCCTCAGACTGATTGATAAGCAAAAATTGGCTGATGACTATAATAAAAGGTATGAAGCTGAACACAGTTGTTTTTATTGCTATTTTCATATGTACATATAATATAGTTATATATATATATATATTAATTATATATTATATTATAAATTTTATATATATGTTACAATTGTTATGTTGCGGATATGCGTCTCATGATAGCTACCTAGATAGATAGGTTACAGAATACAGATAGTTCAGCTTTTCGGAAGAGTAGGCCATTAGGTGTTAGTGGGAACGGATGACAAAATTGACAAAACTGCATAGACATGGGGACTGAATGTAAAAATAAAGCACACGAGGGCTTATTCCATTTATCTTCCAAATAAATAAATAAGATATATCACAAAGCTTTTACATAATACAGTATCATCTATTTAATCAGATGTTTAACTACGGGAATAGCTAAATAATTATTTGATTTTTTTTAATAAAAAAATTTGAAAGTTAAAGAACATGATTTCTTTTCTTATTTTTCAAATTGCGATCGTCATAATAATTCTATGTTCAGTTTATGCACTGATGTCAATCAGAATTGAGGCTTTATGGGAAATGCTGTTTTTAATCAGAATTGAGCATTAGACCTACAAGAGAGCCATACGGTAAGATTCACGTGTTTATCATCTTTTCTTGTATGTAAAAACCGATGAGATGTCCCTATCATGTTTCGTTCAGCAGTTTACATTCAGCATAATTATTATAACCACTGGCTTTGTATTATTTGTAGTCTTATTTTTTTGTGTTTGGACTAATGTAAGCTAGTTCCTGCCCTGGTATGTAGACAATTTCGGGGGGGGGGACTTTTTTTGTTACTTCTTTTTTTTTCTTTTCTAGCTGCTGCAATCATGCATGTAAGTGCGAAAGATTTTTTGTGCACTTTACAAATCCATTTCTCTCTCTCTCTCTCTCTCTCTCTCTCTCTCTCTCTCTCTCTCTCTCTCTCTCTCTCATATATATATTAATATATATATATATAATATATATATATTCTAGATAGATTGATATGATAGATAGTATAGATAATAGATAGATGATAGAGATAGATGATGAGGAATAGATAGATGAGAGGATGAGATAGGATGAAGATAGATAGATAGATAGTGATAGATAGATAGATAGATAGATAGATAGATAGATAGATATAGATAGATATAGATAGATAGATAGATAGATGATGATAGATAGATAGATAGATAGATAGATCTTGTTGGTTCTAATGTTTCTGTATAAAATATTTATTGTGCGCTTTACAAATCCTACATTCATTATCAATATATTTCTTGTTGGTTCAGAAGTTTCTATATAAAATATTTATTGTGCGCTTTACAGATCCTATATTTAATGATTTATTGATATATTTCTTGTTGGTTCTAACGTTTCTGTATAAACCGTTGTTTAATTTGTATTTGTACCATCTCTGCTTGTCCTCAAATAGGTTATGTTAGAACAGTTTGTTTTCTTCCTTTTTTTTTCAATGTTGTGATCATGCCTTTAAGTGTGGAGATTTTTTTATTTTAAAGCGTTTTATATGAATAATGGATTCAATGATTTCTTCAACTGTCCTTCGAACTCCATCCATTCATCTGCTCAATCAGCAGCCAATCTACTGGCAAGACAGGGACTGTAAAATATCCTCCGGCACATGATTGATGGCTCCACAAATTACATCAACAAAGCAGTACATCAGCAAAAGACGATCTAGTCCTGAATGACCAACTTTAAAAAATGAAAGAAAAAACATATATATTTAAGTTGATACAAAATATATATTTATAAATATAATTCTCTGAAGACATACACATATAATATAATATATATATATATATATATATATATATATTATATTATATTTGTGTGTGTGTGTGTGTGTGTGTGTGTGTGTGTGTGTGTGTGTGTGTGTGTGTGGTGTGTGTGTGTGTGTGTGTGTGTGAAGAAAATTTTCGCTGCAGCGAGCTCAAAACCCCCTCTAGAGTTAAGGTTAAAGTTTAAATCTCCCCGAGGTCGCAATGTGGCTGGCTACCTTAGTGGTGCGCAAAAACAGTGGCATGCGCAAAACCTTTTTGAACCTCTAGGAGAAAAAAGACGCACGCCAAAACTGCGCGATAGAAACGAGCTCAGAACTGGCATCTCACTACAAACACATGTATACAAAGACCTCGTATCATGATATATCCATTTCCCCTTCATAATACCAGACAAAACAATACGACGTAACACAACACAACACAACACAACACAATACAAGACAAAGCTTCAGAGCATTGTATCCATTACCGAGCACTTAATGAACGAAGCAGGAATTCCCTTAACCCATTCCTGCCCGGCACTTCGGTGTGAAAGCAGCAGTAAAACTGTCACGGCTCCGGTTGCCTGGAGAGGCGGCGGTGCAAAAGTTAATCCAACATCCCCGCCGCTCTGCCGGGTGCTATGTCAAATAAATAATGATGCCTGGCCATATTTATGCCAACACCCTTCATTTGTTGTCACACGCTAACGCATTGCTCTGCTCCTGTAGTCCAAATCATCATCAGTCTCCATTTCCTCTCCTTCTCCTCCTCCTACTTCTTGTTCTCCCTTTTCTCTGCCTATTTTTTTTATGGCTTATTTCATTTTGCAACAGTCAACTTTTCTATATTGCTGTAACATGCAGTTCATGCGAGAAAATAGCTTAGCCTGTTCTCATCATCATCATTATCTCTTCCTTTGTAGTTCAACTTCTCATCCCTTCTCGTTTGTTTCCCCCTTCTTCCTTATTGTGTATTTTTTTGTTCATGAATATAAGATTATTATGCCTTTCCAAACACAACAAAAATGTGAGTGCAACTACAAAAATAAAAAAAAATGAAACTGAAGCAATGGTACTGAATCTTCAAGAATAGGAGTAGATCTATATAGAACGAAGTAAAGTAGGCTAACCCAAAAAAGTCTATTTCATAATTGTAACAAAATAAAGTACCAAACAACTTACTTGGGATATCAGAAGAAGGTATAAGGACAGACAGAGTATAATCTATTAATCAATGAGAACACTTGTGACGATTTATAACCACACCAAGAAAATACATGAGGCAAATCAGTCCTTGTACTCCCATAGATCAGGACATTCTCTCTCTCTCTCTCTCTCTCTCCTCTCTCTCTCTCTCTCTCTCTCTCTCTCTCTCTCTCTCTCTCTCGTGGGGTGGGTGGGTGTGTGTGTGTGTGTGTGTGTGTGCGTGCGTGCGTGCGTGCGTGCGTGCGTGCGTGGTGCGTTGCGTGCGTGCGTGCGTGCGTGGTGGTGTGTGTGTGTGTGTGTGTGTGTTGTGAGGCCGGAGTGGGAGAAAACAATGGGAAAGGGAACTGGGAAACGCCGGAAAAAAAGATCGGTATATGTACATGGCGAGTAACAGTAACTTTAATTTAGTTATCAATTGATACGACCTGCAGTTATTACCCATAGGACAAAATGAAAATGAAGTTCAAAGTTCTCTCTCTCTCTCTCTCTCTCTCTCTCTCTCTCTCTCTCTCTCTCTCTCTCTCTCTCTCTCTCTCTGTCACGCGCGCGTGTGTGTGTGTGTGTGTGTGTGTGTGTGTGTGTGTGTGTGTGTGTGTGTGTGTGTGTGTGTGTGTGTGTGTGTGTGTGTGTGTACTAAGAAAACATGCTTTCGTTACAGTACGAACTATAACATTATTTTTTAAAGGTTCAATTACAGAGTTTGCCTTTTCCACCTCTAAACCCATAACTCTTTTTCACAACATAAATCACTGGTACCATAATTCTAAACAACTTGATTCCTATCTTCCACAAACATTGATTATTCCAAAATAATGCAGGCACAAAACACAACTCTCCTTCTCTTTTTATCTCCCACCTTACCAACCTTCTCTTCCCTTCACTGAATGATGGCACACTAGTGACAGAGATCTTTAACTAGGTTGTCAACAAATAATAGGGAGTACTAACAGCCACACGTAGCCTATGTAATGATGATAGTCTATGAACACGAGCCTACAGGTAGGTTCCTACTCACCTTACAAGTCACCTCTGACCTGGCGCTGGAATCCCAACTCTTCACGCATTTCTGATAACACCAGTCCACAAATTGCATGGTAGAAAGAAGATAGTAGTCCCGGCTTGTTTCTTCAGGCACTCATACCAGTAACTTTCACTGCCGTCAAGATCTAATACACACCGCTTTTTTTTTTCTCTCTCTCTCTCTTTCAGGAATTCGACAAATGAGAGACAAAAGACTCCAGAAATCGTACTTGGCTGATCGAAATGTTGCGGATGGTTAGTTGACAAACTTTAGACAACACTTGTCGTTAATGATGGGGGATAGATATCTGAGCTTTAAGGCCTTCACAACACAACACAGCATGATTACGTACACTTCCGATCCGGAGGTAAATAATGATAGGGGGTAGGTAGGCCCTATCTATCTATGTACAGGTATGAATGAAAGTGTGTGCAGAGTAGAAGCATGCGGAAAAGCCGTTCAGGTGATGAACAGAGCAGTCAAGAGACCACAAGTTTCTTGCTAGTCCTAGGGCCTACAACACTAAAGGCTAGTGATCGCAGCAGTAGCTCTAGGCTAGTAGTAGCTTCTGCTGCAGTAGCCTAGCCTAGCCCTTGTCGGAAGGCACGGCACCACAGCACAGCACAGCACAACACAGCACAACACAGCACACACGTGTAGAACACACCGCTGCTGTTTCTCCTCTTCACCTTTCTACCCTTGTTGAATGGCGCTACCGCCTCACAATGCACAACACAGTCGGGGCTTGTCTGTCTGTTCTCTCTCTCCAGTGGCCCTGCCCTGCCTGCCTGCTTGCCTGCAACCCTGTAAATTGCTTCACCCCTCAAGGAAGGCCGCCTCCCTCCCAGCAATGCTATGGTAAACTTTAGGCATCCAAAACTTGGATTATTCTCTCTTTTTTTTGTCCTGTCGCCAAGAATCTTAGTTCTGTCAAATGAATTGAAATATAAACTGTAATTGTTTATTCTCAGAGTTATTTCGTTTTCAGAAAAGTGGAAAATGTGGGTATTTTTTGTACTTTCAGGGTGGATGAAGTGTATTAGAGCAAAGAATGTGGATGTATATGAAATACTTTTATGGATTTATTTCTTCCATCAAAAAAGTACCTCTGTACATTGTGTAGCATATTTTTTGAAATGGAAAAGTGGCAAACTTTTGGGATGCCAAGATTGTTCTAGTTCTAATTACGATTCCTCGCTTTCAAGCAAATTGGTTTTTAAGATTGTTCTTGCTCTGTAGACCAAAGGTGAAAGAAGCGCAGCTTATCATGGACATGAAAAGCGTCTAAGTAGATAAAGATGGAAATTCACAGCTTCTGAAATCAGTAGCGAACCATACAATTAGTATATTTCAAGCAGGTGTACTCTCTCTCTCTCCTCTCTCTCTCTCTCTCTCTCTCTCTCTTGATCCCACTATGTTTCGTTTCGTTTCGTTTCGCCAGTTAAAAGGTTCCAGCCCATAAATGCAAAATAGAGAGAGAGCGTGAAAGTGTGAGAGGGTCATGTCATTCGATCTTCCCTGCCACTTCAGTCAAGGTTTTTTGTTTTGTTTTTTTGTTTGTTTTTAACACTGGCTGATGCTTACTCTACGTTAATTAAACAGTGAAGGCTTTTCTTGAAAGGAAAGGCGAGGATTTTTTTAATGAAAAAGGAAGGTTAATTTTTTTAAAAGAAACAACAGCAACCCCAAAAAGAAAAAAAGAAAACAGTCCCATCAAAAAACAGCAAAGACTTTCTTCTTGAAGGTAAAGACGCTTTTTTTTAATTAATAAAATAAAATAAAATAAGGTAGGTTCTACACACACACAAAAAAGAAAAATAACAACACTGATACCAAAACCCCCAAAACAATCCAACCAAAAAACAAAATCAATTTTTTTTAAAATCAGGGGATCACCACCACCCCCACCATCCCAAAAAAAACACCCAAAAAAACAACAAACAAACAAACAAAAACAACAAAAACCAACTGAAAAATAAAACTGGAGACACTGCTTGCAACTGTCTATCAATGCATGCCAGATACACATACCCTCCCTATCCTGGTGCACTGGCCGCAGGTGCATGCATGCACACACACACACACACACACACACACACACACACACACACACACACACACACACACACACACACACCACACACACACACACACACACACACACGAAGCGTGGACTATACATGCTCACATACTGTGTAATGTATAATCATATAAGGTAAACTTTGTAAATTTTGTCTGTGAAAAGTTAACTTTCCATCTATCTGCCCATCTGTCTGTCTGTCTGTCTTCTGTTGTTTGTCTGTGGACCTAGCCACATAGCTTTTTGGATAAGATTATCTGTTTCTTATCTATGTGTGTGTGTGCGTGTATTATACAATATATATATATATATATTATATCATATATATTATTATGTGTCTTATAATTATCTATCTATCTACCTATCTTCTATCTATCTATCTATCTATCTATCTATCTATCTATACTATCTATCTATCTACTATCTATCTATCTATCTACCTATCTATTATCTTATCATCTATCTATCTATCTATCTATCTATCTATCTATCTACTATCTACTACTATCTACTTATCCATCTGTTTGTATATCTACCTCCCTATCTATCTACCTATATATCTTTCTACCTACCTATCAATTTATTGGCTCCCACACCCGACCCAGGTTACAGCATGCAGCTCTGTGTGTGTGTGTGTGTGTAGTGTGTGTGTGTGGGTGGTGTGTGTGGTGTGGGTGCGTGCGCTGCGCTGCGTGGTGTGTGTGTGTGGTGTGTGTGTGTGTGTGTGTGTGTGTGTGTGTGCTCTATCAGTCACGCGATCAAGTCAATCCAACTACCTGCACGCCACACACTGCCTGGCTGATCATTCCCCAAACTGCCCTCCACCTGAGCATACCTCCATCAGTGTCTGCTACTGTACACACTACTTAACTTGTCTCTGTTCGTTCTTTTTCGTCTATTCTTTCTTCTCCTTAAGTCTCCACACCCCCAACCACCACCACCCCGATTCTTCTTCCTCTTCTTTGCATCTTTTTTTTTAAAATTATTTATTTATGTATTTATTCATTCTTTTATATCGAGGATAATAGAGAAACTTTATAAGCACTCGTGTGCTTTTTTACATCCGGTCTTCTTCTTTGCATTCTTTTTTCTTTTCTTTTCTTTTCTTTTTTCATTCTCCGCATTCTCTTCTTCTTCTTCTTCTTCTTCTTCCTTCGCATTCTCCTTCTACCTCTCCTCCACCTTTTCTCTTTCTTTTCTTTTTTTTTTCTTCGTTTCTCTTATTCTTTCCCTCATCCCCAATTTTCCCCAGAGCTGGGTTAAATGGAAGTTAGAGTGATAAACTGAAGGGATCTTCATCAAGGTAAAAGGTTGCTAAAAAAAAAAAAATTAAGTAATTAAAAAAAAGAAAAGGTAAAGATGTCCCATAACCTATGGGGTCGTTGGGGAGCGAGATGTCAGCTTCTCTAGGAGCCAGCATGTTGAGGGCGATGATTCGAACAGTAGACTGTTACAGAGAACAGAAAAGTTACATTAGGACAGACCTCAGACCCCACATGAAAGGGCATCGTTCAGAACAACTAGCAGAAACTTTGTCTGAACGCAGCAGAGCTAGCGAGGCGGGGTGCAGAAAGGGAGATAAGAACCGTTTCGAAACATTGGTTCTGAGGCGACGACTGAATCATTCCGCTTGGCTGAAAATGTTCCTAAATCCCTGTACTGATAGACCACCTTCACAGCTACATTGACTTGATTCCTTGAGGAGTCATTGGGGCACTGTACTCCATTTTTCAGGCAGTGTGTCTTGGACAAAGTAAACCTGGCAGGAGTGTGAGATAGCCTAATGTTGTCGGCCTGGGATCGAGCCCGGGTTCAGCCCCCACCCAGATGGCCCTGGAGTTAACACCAGTGCATCAGCCCCTGGAGTTAACGTCAGTGCATCCGCCCCTGGAGTTAAACAGTGCATCAGCCTGGATAACTAGTGCATCCGCCCCTGGAGTTAACGTCAGTGCATCCGCCCCTGGAGTTAACACCAGTGCATCAGCCCCTGGAGTTAACGTCAATGCATCGCCCTGGAGTTAACGTCAGTGCATCGCCCCTGGAGTTAACACAGTGCATCAGCCCCTGGAGTTAACGTAGTGCATCAGACCTGAGTTGACAACATGCATCAGCCCCGGAGTTAACACAGTGTCACCCACTCCCCAAAGTCCTCTATAAACCGAAGCCTGCGTAAAAACGCACGCAGAATATCTTACACACACGTTAAAACTTGCTCTGCATTTTGGGAGAATAGATCATTCGTGGGTGTATGAATAGTAAAAAGGTAAAGGTGTCCCATAACTTAGGTGGTCGTAGGGGAGCGAGGCATCAGAGACCTCAGCTTCTCTAGGGGCCAGCATATTGATGGTGGCGCCCATCTCCTCTCCCTCGCTGCTATACCTTCCCTGAGTCTAAAGAGGGCAGGTACCCATTTACAGCTGGGTGAAGTGGGGGGACTGTACTGAAGCCAAGGTGCGCAAATGGTCACCCATCCGCTTGGTAACCACACTCCACAGACGCTGCTAAAGTTGACTGGGGGAAGCGAGTGCTCTGGTACTGAGCTATCCCGTCCCCCAATACATACATACACACACACACACACACACACACACACACACACACACACACACACACACACACACACACACACACACACACACACACACAACACACATATATATATATATATATATATATATATATATATATATATATATATATATATATATATATATATATATATATATATATATATATATATATATATATATATATATATATATATATATATAATATGACTTAGCCTGTGGATTCTGTGGGAACATAGGGCCACAACAACACTCCTCCAACGGATCGTTTGGAGTCCTTCAGCTCGCCATGTCATTCGGCGCTTTCGTCTCTGCTTCATGCTTCTGCGCCAGGTCTGTTTTGGTCGGCCTACTATATATATATATATTTATATATAATATATATTAAATATATTATTAATATATTATATATATATATTATATATATATATACAAGCTGCACATGGTGTCATACTAACATACCCCAGAGTAGTGCGGCTACCTTAACGGCGCAACCCCCACCCCACCCCCCCCACCCCCACCCCCCACCCACCCCCACACACATAATATTCTGAAATATTCTGAATCTGAATCACATACACACAACAAGGTCAGTGAAGTTGTTACGTCTCCTTCAAAGTTTTTTTATATACTTCATCCACTTAATTAACCTTATGCTGGCAAAATAAATTAATTACAAGAAAACTACTGCTGCTGTTTTGTCTGGTAATGGCGTTACACGTGACAGTCCTGTTACGTGCCAGCCTTCAGCCTGATTACAATCAGACAGCCAGCAAATTGACCTGACAGTGCGTAAAGCCCACGATCTCTTTCCTTTCAACCTTGCAGGCCATTTATATGTGTTTGTTCCTGAAGTCAGAATGTGGCTACCTTTAATGATAGGGGGCAAATACGGTTGCATAATATGCAAAAGTCTCATCATTCATAAACCTCAGAGCTCTAATGTGTCTGTTCCAACCTTTCAGTGTAAAAAAAAAACACGAACCTCTACTCGCTTCTGGAGGTTTCAGTGACATTCACAAGGGGCACACAATTGACCATTGATTGGTTAGAGGATGTGCGCTGGCCGTTTCAGAGGGAGCACGACTTATTATTCTAAATGGTCCGATTGAACTGACACCTCAAGCTGCTTGAGATCTACGTTTACAGTGGCAGATGATCACTTTGGGATCCGTTTCGCCTTGACCCTCCCGGCCTTTGTGGTTCAGGGTTTGTTTGTCCCTTGCCTGCTTACACAAACAGTGATAATATCTTGTTTATTTATTTATTGAATTATTCATTTATATTGAGATTAATTAAATAAGCACTCTTCTTTTTTTTTACATCCAGTCCCCGTGTGTTTGCAATTTTGTCAATCTTATCAGCTGTTCCCACCGGCACACAATGGTCTACTCTTACGAAAAGCGGAACAGGGTTTAACATGTGCACAAGATGTTCTGCGTTGCGTTCGCACACTGGGCCTCGGTTTAAAAGTCTCATCCGAAAGACTTTGGGGGAGAGTGGAGTCAGCACTGATGTTAACTCCAGGGGGGAAAAAATCCCCTCGAACGGGAATCGAACCCGGGTCGTCAGATTGCGAGCGCACTGTTCTGACCACTAGATTATCCCGTTCCTCTGTTCTTACAAGGAGATAGCAGTCAGTGATTATGTGGGTAATACAGGTAGATCATGTGAAATGTGTGAGATTGAAACAGACAGAGGTGCAGGTGTGACTGATTCCAGTGAGGGCAAACAGAGGAACGTAGGTAGCCTACAGTTGGTGTAGATTGTGCAAATACTCACTGTCCTTGGTGCAGCTTTGTCAGTTAGTTGTTGATGTAAGCAAAGTGCCAAGGCCTACATTTAAAATGTGAAGAAGAAGAAGAAGAAGAAGAAGAGAGAACCCAAAGTGTACAAAGTAGGGTGTCTGACAATGTTACAAGTCTTGTTTTTTTCGGGGGGGGGGGGTTGTTGTTTGTTTATGGAGAGGGAGTTATATTTCTTTTCTTGTTTGTTTTTGTCATGTTTTTCTTTCAGTTTGGTTTGGGGGGGGGGGGGGTTGTTTTTGTTGTTTGATTTTTTTTTTTAGAAGGGAATGGGGGGTGGGGGGTAGAGGGTTAGTCTGTGAGGAAGTCCAACAGTGATTTTGGTATGAGGCACACAGGGCATTTTTGTACGGCCCATTGCCTCCCCTTCTTTCGCTTCTTGGTCAGCCAGCCGTAAGATGTGGTTATGTGGTGACGTTGAAGGACTGGCCCCCTGTCTCGTCTCCCCCCACCCCACCCCCCTCTTCCCCAACCGCTTCAGCCTTCATACTATTAGCCTATGTCTGCCCTGCCGTTCATCCTCATGGAACTAAATGGCTGGACCATGCCCTCCACCCCATGTATAAATTACTGTGTGCTATGACTACCGTGTGGTTTTGCTTGCTTGTTTGCAGACTTGTTTGTTTCATTTTATTTATTTTTATTTTGTTCTTTTATATCGAGGATAATGGAATAAGTACTCATGTGCTTTTTTGCATCCAGTGCCCGTGTGTATGCAGTTTTGTCATTGATTTTGGTTGGTCTATTGCGTGCTGCATTTGCTGTATTAAAAAAAAAGTATTTTGAATTCTTTTTTCTTGTTCTTGTTGTTCTCCTCCTCTTCCTCCTTATTCTTCTTCAGAATTCTTCTTCTTTTTCAGAATTCTTCTTCTTCTTCAGTCATCCCTTGACTCTATGGAGAGTCATTGCAGTCGTTCGCCACTGAAGAGCTGTTCACCTGATTCCTCCCCCCCTCCCCCTGCATTGATGTCAGTTGCATGACAAAGCCAAGGTCTATGCAGATGGTTCTCATGTCTTGTTCTGCAGTGTTGTCTGCACAGTATTATATGTCTGTTCGTCTGTTTGTTCTTTAATGTTGTCTGTTCACAGTATTTATATGTCTGTTCCTCTGTTCTGCAATGTTGTCTGTACACAGTATGTCTATGTCTGTTCCTCTGTTCTGTAGTGTTGTCTGTTCATTTATTTATTCTTTTATATCGAGGATAATGGAATAAGCACTCATGTGCTTTTTTTTTTAAACATCCAGTCCCCGTGTGTATGCAGTTTTGTAAATCTTGGCATCTGTTCCCACTGCCACACAATGGCCTACTCTTGCAAAAAATGGAACAGGATTTAACTTGTGCGCAAGATGTACTGCATGCTTTCACACACAGTATAATTATGTCTGTTCCTCTGTCTGTTCTTTAATGTTGTCTGTTCACAGTATGTATATGTCTGTTCCTCTGTTGTGCAATGTTGTCTGTTCACAGTATGTCTATGTCTGTTCCTGTTCTGTAATGTTGTCTGTTCATGGTATTTATATGTCTACTCCTCTGTCTGTTCACAGTATGTATATGTCTGCTTCTCTGTTCTGCTTTGTTGTCTGTTCACAGTATGTCTATGTCTACTCCTCTGTCTGTTCTGTAATATTGTCAGTCCACACACAGTATATTTATGTTTGTTCCTCTGTTCTGCAATTTTTGGTCCTACTGTCTTCACAGTTTCTGTCCTGTTTGTCTGTTTCTGTTAATGTTGTCTGTTCACAGTATTGTCTGTTTCCTCTGTCTGTAATGTTGTCTGTTCACAGTATTATATGTCTGTTCCTCTGTTCTGCAATGTTGTCTGTTCACAGTATGTCTATGTCTGTTCTCTGTTCCTGCAATGTTGTCTGTTCACAGTATTTATGTCTGTTCCTCTGTCCTGTAATGTTGTCTGTTCACAGAATATGTCTGTTCTGCAATGTTGTCAGTGTGAATGTGATACACACATACATGCATAGGTTACATACAGCGGCTTAAAAAACGTGCATGCATCTAGGTGGGTGGGCACCTGATATATATATATATATATAATATATATATATATATATATATATATATATTATATATATATATATATATATATATATATATATATATATATATATATATATACTTAAACCTCAACCTTAACCGGCAAGCCTATAAATGGACTGTAATCGTTGTGTTTGTTCGAGGTGTATACATATCTGCCTCCTGTCACTTCACGCAAGTTCCTGTGTTGTCTGCAGTCTCACACATGACACAAGCTCCGCAAACTGACCAGCTAGGCTTTCGTCGTGGCGCTGTCAGACAGCATTGAGCTATAGAGGAATGTCGGGCGTCGGGAAGCCAAACAAGCTCATTACAGCTTCTGATAGCAGCGCTAGGCTATAGATAGATCTGTCTATCGTCCTTTGCTAGATCTACTGTATGTATGTAGGCCTACACCCAGGCCAGCCGGCGTGGGCAGAGCGAAAGTGACTCAAGTCAACTAAACTATGTGAACACTTGTGCTGCTGTTTCTGGATTTTTTTGTGATTTTTTTTTTTTTTACTTATTTCAAAATCGTTGTCAGTGTTTTGTTGGGTTTTAGTTTTCTTTGCTGTAGTAACTATAATCCCCTGTGGGATGCCGGGGGACCTGTCATAAATAGCATCCCCACCTTCTGGATAGAAAAAAAAATTCAGTCCCTAAATCGGAAATCTTCGCTGGTACGTTAATTTAATCACAACAACATTCTGGAAAATCTGTGCTAGAAATGCCATCTTTTCTATCCGTCCTTGTGTCTGCGTTGTTCCTTTTTCTAAATGTCACCTCCTTCTCGTCTTTTCTTCTTCTTTTTTTTTGCCTTCTTGGTCCACTCCCCTACTTTTTTTTTTTTTCTCCAGAAAGACTTAAAAGATTTACTCTCTCCCATGCTGAAGTTGGATGTGCTGTGCCTGACTTGACAGGCGCCTAACGGCAACACATTTTCACTCATATGACAGAGGCTAGTTGCTGTCTGAGTGTTCGACGAATACGTAACGATAAAACGGAGAAAATTGTATACAACATTTATAGTTGGTTATAGCCATGATGTGCATGCGCGCGCGCGTATGTGTGTACTCTGTGTGTGGTGTACTCTTGTGTGTGTGTGTATGTGCCTGTCAGTAACGTTATTGTAAACATTTTGGGGTTTTGCACACACAATGTTTACGTAACCTAAACTTGCAGACTGACTCATGATAACCTCACAGGCCAAGCTCAGACAGATCCTGCATACTACCTCTGGCTTGGACCCCTTGTCTGATACAACGGCTCCCAAGTACTTGAAGATTTGAACCGTTTCCAGCTTCTGGTTGTTGACCCTGATATCAGTGCTGATGCCCTTGACATTATTGGTCATCAGTTTGGTCTTCTCTGCACTGATTTCCATGCCGCATGTTTTAGAGGCCTTATTCAAGTGTTCTGTTAGGCTGGCAAGCTCCTGTTCTGATCCTGCGAGTCCGTCAATGTCTTCTGCGAAGCGGAGGCTTGTGATTGTTCTGCCACCAATGCTGACTGATCCTTTATGGTGTTGCAGTGCATCAGCCTTGGTGTTGCAGTGCATCAGTCTCTTTTGAAGATGCCGAAAAGAGTGGGTGAGAGTAGACAGCCCTGCCTTACTCCGACTGTTGTTCGAAACCACTCTCCAATGTTGCTGTTGTAGCACACTGCACTGGTGGCCTTGCTGTACGGCTGTTTGATGACTCTGATCAGGTTTGCATTGATGCTATACAAATTCATGGTTGCCCACAAAGCTGCATGCCACACCCTGTCGAATGCCTTCATAAAATCAATAAATACGTGGTAGAGGTCTTGTTGGTGTTGAAGGTACCTCTCACAGAGTATTCTGAGGTTGAATATCTGTTCAGTTGCGCTACACCCTGCTCTGAAACCTGCTTGTTCCTCAGCAACCATGGTCTCTGCTTGTGGCTTCAGTCTGTTCAGTATAATCTTCAACATGACCTTGCCTGGGTGGCATATGTGATACTCCACCACGAAATGAGTCGCTTAGCACACAATCCACTTTTCCGCTAGGAGCAGGTAGGGTCAAGTTGGCAACTTTGAGATTTTGATTGATTACAAAAGTATAGCCACTATTCTACCTCATAATGAAATATCAAATCATAAATTTGTCTTCTTTTCCCTTAAAACTTGTTTTAAAAGTACCCAAGCCCTCATTCTGACCACCTATTACGATGCTAAACTTGTCAATTTATCATTTCCTGCAATCTAGCATTTCAACTTGTAATAACTCTTCATAGAATTGTCCGAATTTCAATCTGTTTTTTGTATTGAATAACCATTTTATTGCAGTTTGATAACATGTCAATAACAAAAAATTGACCTGGTGCAATGCGACTCATTATGTGGTGGAGCATCACATGAGTTGTGAGGTAATTCTGGCACTGCTGAAGGTTTCCTTTCTTGGGGAGGGTGATGATGAGTGACTGTGTCCATGGTGTTGGCCATTTTCCTGTCTGGCAGACAGGAAATCACATCCTAGTGATTTTTTTTTCTTTGGTTCCTTGGCTAGAGCTCCAGGGTTCACCAATGGTGTGATTTTTGCCCAAGTGAGTTTTTCTTTTCTCACCATTAAGGTAGCCGCATTCTGATATTGTGGATTTTTGTATATGAATGGGTGTGTGTGTGTGTGCACAAATATAATGGGTGTGTGTGTGTGTGTGTGTGTGTGTGTGTGTGTGTGTGTGTGTGTGTGTGTGTGACAAGAGTACACATACAGATTTCTTCTAAATATGATGCACACACACACTCACACATACAAAAAAATACATATCCGAGCAAACCAGTTCAAATTTGTTGAAACTGTACAGAGAGATTTTAATGTGACAGCATCAACATAGCTTTTTGTTTTTGATATTGTTCTTAAAACAAAAAAAAATGGGATAAGAAAATTGTGACATTTTTTCTAACACGTGTGCCTAAATTTCAACTGAGTAACTTTTATACAATTAGTTTCTATAGATAAAGCAGTACCTTGGAAGCAAAAAACTTATTGGAAAATGTTTTAAAATATTAAAAAAACAAAAACAAAAACAGATGGGTTAAAAAAAAACAAAAAACTTTTTGTTTCTTTTCACCAACCTAAAGAGACTATTGCCCTGAACATGACAAATACACTTTAAGTAACTTGACAAAACTTCCCCCCCCTGCTAAAACACAGACCACTACATGTACAGACACCAAAGTAAAATCAGTCACTGTGCCCATGGACTCCAGCATTGGTTATGTGCCTGATACTACCAATATAGTGATGACCAACTTCCACAGACTCAAAGCATCAATGAAGTCATTCCTCAACCAGATGAAACTAGAGCAGTGCTTGAGAATGTCAGTCAGTCAGTCATAGAGGTAAAACAATGGTTATTGGATAACATCTAATATTTATTCACAGGGGGATGGGATAGCTCAGTGGTCAGAGCACTCGCTTACCCCAAGTCAAAGTTAAGCAGCATCGAGTGTGGTTACTAAGTGGATGGGTGACCATTTGCCCATCTTGGATTCAGTACCCCAGTTCACCCAGCTGTACATGGGTACCTGCCCTCTGTAAAGTCAGGGAAGGTAAAGCAGCCAGGGAGAGGAGATGGGCACCGCCCTCAATATGCTGGCCCCTAGAGAAGCTGACGTCTCTGAAACTATGCTCCCCTATGACCACATAGGTTATGGGACACCTTTTACATTCACAGTCATGTACCAGATTTTTGTTTGTTTGTTTGTTGTAGTTTTTTTTTTTTTTGGGGGGGGGGGGGGGGGGGATTATGGCCACAGCCTTTCTGACAACCATGAAATTCAGCAGAAATACAAACTGGCTGAATTACAGTCACTGAAATGAAAGTACAGCAAAGATTAATGGGGATGTGCAAGCATACTTGTAACATAAAAGGCACCTTAATTATTCTGTACAGAACCAGCATTCTTAAATAACTGTGGTCAACAGAAAAAAAAAACCTGTTCTTTCTGTACTGAATGATCAGACAGCAAATGGTGTTGTCTATTATATCATGAGTGAAGATGCACTGAGCTGCCGCTAAGCATCTGACAAGTCAGGCCCAGCACATCCAACTTCGGCATGGGAGAGAATTGTTACCTTTTAGTTTTTCAAGAAAAGAGGCGGGAGAATGGACCAAGAAGGCAGAAAATACACAAGAAGGAGGTGGCAGTAAGAAAAGGAACAAGGTAGAAACAAAGAGAGGGATAGGAAAGAGGGAATTTTTAGCATAAAATTTTCAGGTAGGGATGCTGTTTATACTGACAGGCCCCCACCATCCCCATGGAGGGGGGGGGGGGGGGGGGGGAACAACACTTTTTGACTAAAAAGCACTGAATAGTTTGACGTTACAGCATATGACAGAAAGTACAATTTTCTTGGTGAGTCTATAACACACAAAACTGAGCGATTACAATGCACATCTATGGTGCAGATTTTTCACACAAGGCACCACTCAAAATTATTGTTAATAAAAAACAAACATGGCAGTTCGCCTAAACAGAAATAACTTCTTAAGGTCAGAGCTTTTTTTTTTCTTGCTAACTGTTGAAGACATAAGACAGAAAACTGAACTTCCTGATCAGATACATTCAATACACATCCTTGTTTTTATTTCCTATATATCCCACGCACACACACACACAACAGCACACTTCATACTGCACTCATTCTACACATTCCAATACATTAGTTACTACATTTATATACAAGCATGAATCTTTTACAAGTCTGTTGGTAAAACGCTTTCCAGACAGATCCCTATGGAAATACTGAAGTCTGCCTGAAGGATCATGAGTAGAGTTGTGTTAAGCCTGAAGTGTGTTACTTACCCATACAACGGACGTACAAACAAACAAAAAACTCTGTATGTACACAGTAAACATTTCACAGCATACCTAGCCTTCCTCACACATTGAATACTTGCAGAAGAGCCACAGACAATACAACAAAGAATCTTCTATGATGTTGATTAGGTGAAGTTCTGACACATAAGCACACACCAAGTACTGAAACCATCACCCAAAACCCATAAATTACTGTGCCCCCACCCTGCAGATGTAATGCAAATCCAGTGCCAAGTAACAGTGGAGGAAAAATAAAAATCAGAGAAGACCCCCCCCCCCCCCCCCTTCTCCCCAATCTTTCATATTGTCCGATGGAAAATGGTATCACCTGATATTCAGAGCTCTTTTAAAAAAAAATTGGTTGTTGTGGTATTCTTTCATTTCATAAAAAACAAATCTCTTCTGGAGTATGCATTAAATATACAAGTTAAAAATGTATGCAATATTTCACTGCTGCCTATCTTAAGAATTATACACAACTTCATTTCTGTAACAAATACCACCCAAACCATTAGGATTACTCCTAGAATCAGCACACAAGCATCCACTACACAAACACAGAAGTTTAATTCACAGACGCATCCTAATACTTTATGAATTGGTAACGACAGTTTTGTAACATAAAAAAGGCAATACAGATTATCCCTAACACAGAATATCATTACAAGAATTTAGCAAAACACACACACACACACCAAGAAATAAAAAATAAATAAATAGACAAAACCAGACTATGACAAGAAACAAGAACTGATTTCTTGCAAATCTGAAGATGATCCTCATCTACTATCAGCTTCACTCCAGTCTTTTAGTCTGGATTGACTCAAGGAGCAACCCCCATAAAGACAGTCATCTAATCTGGAGCAGTCCTTTTGCTCGTCTGCCTTGTGTGCAGGTAAACTGTAGCTGAGTCATTTTGACCAAAGCACTCTATTTCCTTTTGGCTACTCCATGAAGAGGTTATAAACACAACAAATCAGGAATTGCTGGGTCTTAAACTGGAATCAGTATCTGACATTCAAGGTACATTCAGCATATGAGCAAAGCATTAACATTTGCTTATACAGGCAGGGCATTACACACCACAGTTTATGCAGTCATCCCAAATCTCTGAAGAAGGAACTGCTGTTTACTTCACGCGGAATTCTCTCTTTACGGAAGCTCTCAAGTTCACTGTGGGTACAAAGCTTGCACAGATGAAAATATGTACAAAATGGATGTTGTTACTACGGTCTGCCAGATCTGCTTTGTGCAGAGGACAGAGTAGCAGCTGGCGTCAGCGAAATGCACAAGGTGTGGTCACTGATGAAGCAAGGTGTGGACTGTGTGCAGAACGTCGGTAAAGTATCTTCTGCCAGGTTCAACCTTGTTGATAGCTGCCTGCAGCTGCTGGTCACTGCAACACCACATGGATACATACATACCAGTCAGCAGAGAGGATTCGAGAAGCAGTACACTCAATCATCTGATGAAACTTTTACTACAGCTGACAAAATCTGGTCTGAATCGATGAAAACTTCAAGAAAATAGAATTTCAAATGCAAGCTAAAACAGGAAGGAATTTTGTTTCTAGTTTTGTAAGTTGCTCCTGGCAAGCTTTAACATAGCCAATCACTTTAATAGCTGTGGCCGACCATGGATTCAGAGTTGACTTCTTTTGATCCTGGAAGGAATGTAACAAAAACAGCTTTGAATGGATAAATCAGTTTTGTTATTGAAGGGTTATTTTGAAGAGAAACATTCAGCTGATAGTCTCAACAGTGCCTACATTTCTCATAAAAAATGTGATTTAAAACTCCAGGGTTTTTTGTGTTTTTTTTAATGAAAAATCTCTGAAGCATCAATTGTAACTTCCCCATTGTTTTGAAAACAATTTGAACTTGTATGAAGCTTGTCTCCCTGACCTTGTTTGATGATCAAGACAGTTTGAGACAAGTTATCATGCAGCTACATTATGTCTGTCTACCAGGCAAAAGACCACCATGCACAAAACAAAAACAACCACAAAACCCATAAACGTAAGTGAACTAACATTATGGATCCACCAATAGAGACTACAATCACCAGAAGACTTGACTGTTGCTGTGATCTTATCCTTTAAATCAAGCCAATGAATATTTCATAGCAACAAACCAGAGTCCAATATTTACCTGATGTCTCCCATGATGACCAGATGACCCCAGGTGAGCGGGATGTTGGGTAACCCTGAGGTGTAAGATCCGTGTTTAGCACCACTTTCCGCAGCTTC
This sequence comes from Stramonita haemastoma, assembly GCA_030674155.1. Lineage (NCBI taxonomy): Eukaryota > Metazoa > Mollusca > Gastropoda > Neogastropoda > Muricidae > Stramonita > Stramonita haemastoma. Next base: position 49,308,457 of record CM060324.1, read on the forward strand.
TCTATGCTCCACAGGCTCACCGCCACTCTGTCGAGAGATCACAACACTTCTGAAGAAATAGGCCACTGCTACGCAATCATACAAAGCACAGATTCATTATTGATCAGTTATGAATTCATTGAAATATGCCACAGATTCATTATCAATTAGTTTGAATTCATTGTTTTGTGATATCATCTGTTGCCTGGGACATCTAAGAACACAATTATTTTTCAGTTTATTCATTATCATGTGTTCTGGGGACGGGATACTTCAGTGGTCAGAGTTCTCGCTTTCAGCAAGCCAATATTAAAGCAGCATTGAGCGTGGTTACCAAATGGATGGGTGACTGCATGTCTTGGCTTCAAAACTGACCCTGAGTTCACCTATTTGTAAATGGGTACCTGCCGTCTTTAGGGTTAGGGAAGGTAAAGCTGCGAGGGAGAGGAGATGGGCGCCGCCCTCAATAATGCTGGCCCCTAGAGAAGCTGAGGTCTCTGATGCCTCGCTCCTCTATGACCACATAGGTTATGGGACACTTTTATCTTTACCTACCATCATAGCCATCAATCTTTGGAAAGAGAAATCAGTAAACCCTACAAAAGGAGGGTTTGTGTCAAGGGCTTGCACAGACAACTTGATTATTACAGAAAACAGCCACATATGCGAAAATCTCACCATTGATGAACCTCAGAGACCAAGGAACAGAAGAAAAGAAAAGAACAACACCCCCTCCCCCCCACTTCTGGACTCCCTAAAAGAGAGAGGGAAGAGCAGTGAGCATGCAGAGGACTACTGACTGTTTGGCAGTGATGGTGATGGGGTAGTGGATGGCGGCCATCTTGATCTGCAGACACAGTGTCTTGATGTTTTCCACCCGGCTGGTCACCTCATTCAGCAGCTGCACACAAAACAACACAACACAATATACACACACACACAACACACACACACACACACACACACACACACACACAACACACACGCACACTCACACTCACTCCTGTCATGGCACTGACACAACCCCAGCCAGCCACAAGGACTTCACCTTCAATACTAGCTTTACAAACAGCTTTAACTCATTCAACCTTAAGTCCAAGCTTTTCTCATGAATACATTACTATCTATCTATCTATCTATCTATCTATCTATCTATCTATCTATCTATCTATCTATCTATCTATCTATCTATCTATCTATCTATCTATCTATGTCTCTATCCCTTAGTCTGGCGACCGTGGGGGCACCCCTGAAGACTTGACCAGCTCCCTCCATTCCTGTCTCTGTTTTGCCATTCTTAAAATTTGGCTGAGTTCTAGGCTTGTCCATTCGCTGCTTCGCTGAATACATTCAACTACACTTTATTAGTTTACAGTTCTAAGCCTTTATCAAGCCTGTACGCTAGCTGACCACAGAGTGTTTTCAAGGGTGTTTTCCACTCCAGCAGCAAATGAAGCTAGCTAGCTGGGTTCTTACCGAAGGGAGGTGTCCTCTGGTGGGGAAGGTGTCCACCAAGTGTTGAGAGGAGGCAGAGAGGTTGTCCACAACCAGCTCTGTAGCCAGCACTGCCCAGGTTCTGATCCCTCTGAAACCATACGGAAAAACAGCTCCCACTGAAATGTCACCTTCGTGTTCAAGCTGGACTAGGGTCATTATAGATTATTATTTTTTTTAATTTTTAAATGTTATTCTTTTATATTGAGGATAATGGAATAAGCACTCATGTGCTTTTTTACATCCAGTCCCTGTGTGTATGCAGTTTTTGTAAATCGTGTCATCTGTTCCCACTGGCACACAATGGCCTACTCTTACAAAAAGCGGAACAGGATTTAACGTGTGCGCAAGATGTTTTGCATGCGTTTGCACACGGAACTTCGGTTTATAGTCTCATCCGAAGGACTTTTGGGGGGAGTGGAGTCAGCGCTGATGTTAACTCCAGAGGAAAAATCCCCTTGACTGGGAATCGAACCCGGGTCGTCAAATTGCGAGCGCAATGTTCTGACCACTAGGCTATCACGCCCCCCCTATCGATATCGATGTGAAGATGTAAATACTTGTGTCTACTTGGCAAGAACTGGAGGAAAGAATGGAGCAGGAGTGGAGGTAGGGGGGGTACTCTCACAGTGAAAAGAAATGCCTGTGCAGATTCGTTTTTGGAAGCATGCCTGTGTCCATCTGGCAAGCACTGGAGGAAGGGATAGAGTAGGGGTGGGGAGATACTCTCAGTTTAAAAGAAATAATTTACATGACAAAAAAGGCTGAAGGGTGGGGTTGCAAAGAAATAATCAACTTGATTATTACAGAAAATTAAAAGGGTTATCAAGCTTCTCTGATCAAAGACCCTCCACTCCACCCCACCCCAATAGTAAAGGAACATATTTATGATAGAATAAGAAAGGGCTGAAGAGAAATACACCCATTCACAATCTCACAGGGAAACAGATCACATCAACTCCACTTTACAGAATGGTCTGCTCAATGTACAGGGATAATCTTTATTGAACAACCTACTTCGCACCTAAAAAAAAAAAAAAAAATCAACAAAATACACAGTATATCCTACGTCTTTATAACAAGAACAATTTTCACCCAAACAAATGTGAATAACCATGTTTGGTCAGTGCGTTTTTCTGTCAACTTTTTTTTTTTTTCTTTTTAAAGTTTTTCGTGCAAGTCTGACAGATCATAGAGTATCAAGTAGGAAGGTGACAGGACAGCTTGTGTGAATACATATATAACATGTTACACTCACATTAAAAACCTGTTCCACCTTTCGAAAGAGTAGGCCATTTCATGCCCTTAGGAACGGATGATAGCCTTTTTTTTTCTTTTTTTTTTTAAAAAGCATGCACAGAGGTGTTGTGTTCAGACACTATCCTCGAAAGTCAGAATGTGGCTACCTAAATGGTAAGGGGAAAAAAAACACGGTTGCATGTGTAAAAACCCACACCCCCCCCCCCCCCCCCCCCCCCCAAAACTACAAAAACCCACATCACAACCTGCTTATACCACAAGTTCTTTCTGCAATCCTCCACCATTCTAACTTGAGGGAGAGGGAAGGAGAGGCCACCACGAGACAGAGAGAGACAGAGACAGAGAGAGAGAGAAGAGACTGAGAGAGAGAGAGAGAGAGAGAGAGAGAGAGAGAGAGACAGAGAGAGAGAGAGAGAGAGAGAGAGAGAGAGAGAGAGAGAGAGAGAGAGAGAGAAGAGACAGAAGAGAGAAGAGAGAGAGAGAGAGAGAGAGAGAGAGAGAGAAGAGAGAGAGAGAGAGAGAGAGAGAGAGAGAGAGAGAGAGAGAGAGAGAGAGAGAGAGAGAGAGAGAGAGAGAAGAGAGAGAGAGAGAGAGAAGAGAAGAGAAGAAGGGAGAGAAGAAAGAAAGAAAGAGAGAGAAGAAAAACAAATAACCAGAAATCCCATATCCTTAGAAAAGACAAAAAAACGGCTGTTACCCCGGAGTCGACTGGTGACGGTGATGTGGGTGATGTTTTGATGAGGCGAAGATCCCGCCATCTTCACAGACATTAGCACAGCATCGTACAGCAGCAACAAGTCGACTTGGTGATCTTCCACATGCACCACTCGCCAACAGTGGAGACTGAAACCATGCATTGGCATTCAGGATTACTGTTGGAACTCGAGGCACAGACAGCCACAGATGCCAGACAGAGGGAAGGATACTTTACGGGAAAAAAAAAAAAAAATTGAGAGAGAGAGGGGGCAGGAGAGAGAGAGAGAGAGGGAGGGAGAGAGAAGAGAGAGAGAGAGAGAGAGAGAGAGAGAGAGAGAGAGAGGAGAGAGAGAGAGAGAGAGAGAGGAGAGAGATGGGAGATGGTGTGTGTGTGTGTGTGTGTGTGTGTGTGGTGTGTGTGTGTGTGTGTGTGTGTGCATACTTTGTTCTGACAAGCAAGAAATCTCGTCTCTCACACACACCACACACACACACACACACACCGCGCGCACACACATGCACACACACCCATCCACACACCCCACACACACCACACACACACACACAGAGGAAGCGTGTTGCCTACCTGTGCAGTGCAGCCAGAGTGTCCTGTGCCTGAGCCAGCTCCTTCTGCTGCTGAGCTATCCCCTGCAGCTGCTCTGCCGCAGTCTCCTTCTCCATCAGCACGCCTGCCTCTTCTGCTGCATCTGCTGCAGCAGTCTGCACCACCACGATATCACAGTGCACAAATCCAGCATCACTCAGTTAAGGCCTATTCATAGAGTGTTAAATTTAGAGCGCTCCTTCTTTTAATCCCTTATTGCTGATTCGGGCATCCACTGAAGATTTATTTTATTCTTTAGGCCATTGTGTGCCGGTGGGAACAGATGACAAGATTTACAAAAATCTTGCGCACTAGTAAATCCGGTTCTGTTTTTCGTAAGAATAGGCCATCGTGTGCCGGTGGGAACAGATGACATTTACAAAACTGCATGCACACAGGGACTGGATGTAAAAAAGCACATGCTTATCCCATTATCCTTGATATAAAAGAGTAAAAAAAAAATAATAATAATAATAAATACCTAGTCCATGTGTGGTCAGCTCCTGCTATAAATTAATAGCACCAGCTGGCCAAAGCTGGGCTGAGATGGGATGGATAATTAGCAGCTGAGAGGAGCTGAAACTGGGGGTAAATTGACAGCTGTGGTCAGTGCATCATTGTGCTACATGTCTAGTCTACACACATCTCATCTTCCACCAAAAGTCCTTCGGATGAGACTAAAAACCGGACCCTGTGCAAACACACGCATGCAGAACATCTTGGCACACACTAACAATCTGGTTCCGCTTTTCATAAGAGTAGGCCATTGTGTGCCGGTGGGAACAGATGACAAGATTTACACAACTGCATACACATGGGGATTGGGTGAAAAAAAGCACAGAGGTACTAAGGGGAAAAAGAGAAAAAATCTTCAGTGGATGGCCTGAATCAGCATAAGGTTAAAAAAAAAAGAGAAAGAAAGAAAAAGGCTAGGGTTAAGCCCAACTTACTTCAGATAGAAAGAGAGAGAGGGGGGAGAGAGGTAGGGGGGAGAGAGAGAGGGGGGGAGAGAGAGGGGGGGGGAAGAGAGAGAGAGAGAGAGAGAGAGAGAGAGAGAGAGAGAGAGAGAGAGAGAGAGAGAGAGAGAGAGAGAGAGAGAGAGAGAGAGAGAGAAAGTGAGTGAGTGAGTGAGTGAGTGAGTGAGTGAGTGTATGACTGTCTCTAATGAAATAAGGCTGTCTGGTTCCCTTTGCAACTTTTCCTGAACAAACTTTTCAAAAACCAGAAACACACATACAACACAAGATATAACTACAACCAAAAACAAGCAAAAAAATTATTAGAACAATAGATCAACCAAAAAAAACCAAAAAATCATGTTTCACCAGCCACTATGCTGCAGTGGTCAAAGCCTCAGGTTATAAGCTGGAAAGTCACAGGTTTGAGTCTCATGGGTTTTTCGGACTATGGCCACAGTGAGTTTGCTATGAGCTCCATAAGAAGACTGTGGGACCACAAAGTCAAGCTTCATCCACTGAACAGATGTAATTTTCAGCATGCTGCTCAAAGTACTTGATCAACACTACCAGATTCTTTCAGGTCGGTTGGGATATATCATAACAGAAGTATAGAGTACAGCCCTGTCAAGTGGTCTCAAACCACATGCAATTCCATAGCAGCATTGTAACACCATCCTCATCACCACTGATTATCAGGCAATGAATTAAACGACACTTGCCACTAACAGACTGACACTCACTGTTCTGCCTCAGACACTTGCTTCTGCAATGCAGCCAGATCTGAAATGGCCAGACATACATCAGACATATCAGTTTGAAGGATCTTTTAATTAAAATCTATAGAAATATATGTACATTACTGCTGTCTTAAGGACACAGTAACAAAACATGAAGATACAGATTCATTTAAAATATGGTAAAACTGACTTCACGCACTGGCTGACTTGATACACTCCTTAAAACACCACTGTGTCAGTTTAATAAAGCAGTGTATTTTGAGCAACTTAGAACCTGGTGGAGCCCATGCCTCTCTAAGTCAGACTGCATCTTGAGTGTACCATCCATATCACAGGCCATTCATACCTTACTCTTCTGCCACAGACAGATGGATTTTTCACATGTGTTCAACTGTTATGCTTGCATTTGCGCTTGGGACCTGTGCATATAGCCTCATCTGAAGCATTTGCAGAGAAATGAACCTGGAACCAAAGTTACCTACAGAGGAAAAATCATTTTGACAGGACACCAATGTGGCGACTCAAACTGCTCCCTAGTCGGAATGCAGCCACCTTATTGGCAGATAACAGTCGCACACACAAAATCTCACCATGTGGCTAACCTCACAGCTCTAGTCGAGGAACAAAACTAAACTAAAAACCTAAAACAAAAAACCAAACCTTCTCCCTCATGTTACTGTCATATCATAAGTCTGATGCTCTGTTGACAAAGCATTCCGCCCTAATGATAAAACTACAATAAAGAAAACAAAAAAATTATGCTAAGATTACCCCCAGCTTTCACTAAATTAGTGTTATGAGAAAGGAAAAACTGCCTTTTGAATTAAAAAAACACACCAAAAAATGCCTCTGGCCTGTTCTATCATCTGAGAATACTTCTTGATAGGTATGCTGCCTATCCCTATTCATACCAACTAAAAGGGGACATCAGCAACCGTTACACAAGCACTTTTGAGTTTACTAAATTGAAAAGTGGGTGACCCAATAAAAAACATCATAACAAAAAAAAAATACTGGTTTGTTTGTGTTGAAATTGGGAGTATGTGGCAGAGTGTGTGTTATTCATCTTACAACAAAATAAAACTAACTCAAACGGGAAATTTTCTTCATTATAACTATTTTAATCAGTACATACAAAACAGAGTTAAAGCACTTGACAAGGCCCACCTCCTTCGTCTTCCAAAACTTCAACCTGTTCTACTTGAGGTTGGTCGTTGTGGATCAGCAGCCAACTCTTCAGTTTCTTCTTCCATTTCATTTTTGATGGAAGTTTCGCCTTCACAACTTGATGCAAACTCATCAGAACTTTCTTCTGTAGGATTGTCAGACTCACTGCCCAAGTTCAAAAGCAGTTCGTAGTAGCTAAACTTTGGGGGAAGGTCTAGTGCTTGTCACTTCGACACCGTTTTAGCCGGTCCTAGAACGTTCTATCAACATTTGTACACATTTGGCCCATCTGTAACTTCTGACTTAATTTTTTTAAAATCTAATAATTTGGTATGCTGGTGTAGAAATGTGTGCTGAGTGCTATGAGACAGTTTGAACTCTGTAGCTGTTATAGTTTTTTCAATACCATAGGATAAAGAAAAAAAAACAGGAATGATTTTTTTTTCCATTTTTGAAGAAGACAGAAAAATATACCTTATGAACTAAACCATATTTTTTTGTGATCATTACACAAATTGATGTCAAATCAAACAGGAAAAATCATAAACTCCATTATGTAATGCATATTTTGAAAGCAATAGATAGGCCAAATAGTGACCCATATTTGTGTGTGTGTGTGTGTGAAAAATGATCACATTATCATATCTATTTGACTCACATATTTCAAACTTGACACAGATAGCCTTATTAATGCATTTAGTATGTGTACCAAATTTCATGCAGATATCTTTTGTAGTTTCTGAGAAACAAAAATTTGCAAAAAGTGATGCAGTGGTTTACCTCAACCACAACAAAAAAAATTAAAAAAAACACACACATACATACACACACACCATGGCATACAAAGATCTTTTTTTTTTTTTTTTTTTTTAAACATAGATCGTTTTTATAAGAGAACACTTAATTCAATTGTTCCCCTTACCCGACTGCTGTTGTTGTAGCTCCTGTTGCTTGCGCTCATACCCGCTGCCCTTTCCCCTGGTAGAAGCCTGGGTCTGTTGGGATTTGACTTCACTCTCATACTGCTCGATGCCTAACGATCACAGCAGACAAAAAAAACAGAAGAAAACTAATTTAAGTTGACTATTATTTAAAAATGATGATGTGACTATTTTAAGCAAAAGCAAACACAAGGAATGTGTACAAAATAATCTGATGGAGAAACACAATATAAGAAAATACAGCCACTAGATTGCTTTTTCCGTACCTTCCAAGGATAGACTGTGTCACACATAGTATTATGGCTGAAAATACAGGTAATATCAGCTCCAAAAGATAATATTATGACTGGCAATTCCCTTTCCAATATTCATCTTTATGATGCATTAATCCTACTATCCAGGAACACTGATGGCTGTAAGCCAACCTGTCTAGAAAGGCTAAAACAGATGCAGTCATCATTAGGTTTTTTGTGGGTTTTTTTTACACTTACTGAAAAGATGCTGAGCTATTACTGAATTCATCATGTAAAAGGCAAAAATGACAAGTCACGGGAGTAAATTCAGTACTGCACTTTTTCTATTTTCTCTCTCTCTTTTAAAACAGAAATAACCATATGTTAACATAAAATATGCAACTAAATAAAAGCCTACTAAAGTGTACTACGAGTCAGTTCATGCCTACCACAAGATTTCACAAGGGTGCAAAAATCAGGAATACACAGGACTCATCAGAGACAAGAAGAAGAATTAAGATAAACATTTGCACCTATTTCCACAGATGACATTTTTTGTAACTTGATTAAAAATACTTGAAGGCTACTGCAGCTGCAAATTTAACAAACTGTGAACATTTCACTTTCTGAGGAATACTATAGCCAAGTAGTTTAGACTGTCTGACTTCATCCCATGGGTCTATGTCATGGTTCAAATCTTAGCAGCATCTGGTGTTGATCTTTACCATCTCCCAGGTCAACTTCAATGGCAAGGCTAGTGCCTTCATTCCCTTCATGTATTACACATGCAGAAGATCAAATATTAACATTATTAGTGATCCATTAATTCAAGTCAGCATTTAGAGGGTTATGAAAACACAAACATACCCAACATACATCCTTGAAGTCAGAATGCAGCTACCTTTATGGTGGGCAAAAATGGTTGCCGGTTTTGGTGATCATAGGAGGTCTAGCCGAGGATAACAAAAAAAATCCCCTTCTTTAGCAACTTTAAGACTAAGTGATTTTTCTTCACATTCTTTCCTAAATGATTGTCTATACATTTTGCTATTGGATTTTTCTGTCAAGAATCTTTGTTGAATATTTATGTTAAAAAAAAAGAATCTAAAAAGTAAAGAACTTCCCAGGAATTTTGTGAATTCTGATGAACATAAGTGCACATGTTCTTTTCCTGCACAAGAAAGTACATGCACCAGTGATCATATGCATTGTTTCATATTTATATATAAAAAAAATTTTAATAAAAAAAACCGATACCAAGCGATAATGTTGGTATGTCACCACCACAACTCACAACTGTCAATGTTGTCTTTCAGTGTGGACATCTCTTCTATGTCAGCCATCATGTCTTCCAGGTCTGTAGAAATTGCCTGGCTGTATTTCTGCAAATAAAGAGCAATGAAGAATGAGCCATCACTTAAGGATCTAAAAACATTCAAGACTGTAAATACTACTTGAAAAATTTCTTTTGAGCTTTTCCTTCTAAACATTATTCAATTTAATGCTGTTTTGGCCGGAGGGGGGTTCAAGCATTTATGAATCTTATCAAAATGCCTGCTCTTGAGTTTAAGTTAAAGTCTGTCCCGAGCTAAGGCTCATCAGGCCGGTGCTTATCCCGGTTTCTGTGGCGTTAAGCGACTGAGAGTCATAGACTGCCCCCTGGATAGGACGCCAGTCTATCGCGGGTTAACCCCCAACACAAGGTTGGTACCCCTTTTACACCTGGGTGGGGTGAGAAAATAGCCGTAAAGTGCCTTTTCCAAGGGCACAACGCCATAGCCGAAAGCTGGGATCGAACCCGTAACCTTTAGATTACGAGTCCAACGCCCAAACCACTAGACCACGGCGGCGGCTGCTCTTGAGTTTGCAATGGGCTTAATGGAGAGACTCACTGGGATCACAACAGTTGAACATCATGCACTTCACTGTTGGCATTTTGAGAACTATGTCAAATTAACAGACCAGCACTACAGGTGTCTGTATCTCTTAACCCTTTTGTTCCACATGAAACTAAACAATCTCATTCTCAAGACCAGGTAAACTGTGGTCACTGCTGGAAGAGGGTGAGGACAGAAAAATATTCATTAACATTTTGTTTCTTAATGAGCTACTGTGAAATCTGTGGAGTACATGTTGCAAAATAATTTTAAAAGCATGGTGTAAATGCATGTGGAAAAAAAAAATTCTGGTTACTTTTTACAACCACTTGCGCTCTACCACCCCAACCTTGATGGCCCCGCCCCCTTACACCCTAACTTCAGATGTTTGTTTCGTGTGATCTAATACTTCTACTTTTAATCAACATTTCCACACTTTCTTCTTCATTCACACTTGCTATCAGCGTCGATTTTAATCTCATCACTTTTCTTCTCATCTGAATCAGGCTCCCACTCATCGTCAGACCTGTCAGTGCCAAAATTGTTGCCGTCATCTATGAACAGTCGCACATGAACCTTAGAAATTGAAAAATTTCTCTGATTTGCCATGTCGTCCGCATCAAACACACAGCCGACACGTGGCACAGAAAGAACCAAGATTAATCTCCCTTCATATAAAAGGAAGTTAGCGAGGCTAACTGAAACTATTTTCACCAAAACCGAAAGTAATGTTCGGGACACGAGTCCCTTGTTCTGCGGTCTCTGACGTACCACCAGAACGCCACTTATGCTCAAGGAAGAAATGAGTTAAGCCTGGCTGATGTTGCGATATAGTTTTCTGTGGATGTCTGAGATTACAAGAGAATGAATGGCTGGTGACCAGCAGCACTAACATACTACAGAGGATAACCACATGCACAAATACCCCCCCCCCCCCCCACACACACACACACACACTCTCACACAAACACTCTCTCCCTCCGACAAAAGCCTACTTATGACACTTTTAAATCCAACCTCAAGACACACTTCTTTCAAACCTAAGTTTTTCTCCTTCCGCTTCCATCTCTTACCTGTCCCTGCCTTCAACATCCACCTGCCAAAGTGCATAACGTTTGTAGGTGTGTGTACGTGCACAGGGCGTGCTGCGTGCATGTGCATGTGTACATTCGAATTTGTCAAAACTGTAAATTGTTGCTGATTGTGTGTTGTGTAGGTCGAATGCAAGCGCTTTGATTTGTTTTTGCAAGATATAGCGCTATACAAATTCCATGTATTATTACACACACACACACTCTCACTCACTCACTCTCACACACACACACACACACACACACACACACACACACACACTCTCACACTCTCACTCACTCACACACACACACACCACACACACACACACACACACACACACACACCACACACACACCACACCACTCACTCACTCACTCACTCACTCACACTCACACACACACACACTCACTCACTCACTCTACCCCTTTTCACATCTCCCTTCTGTTACCAACCTCCAGTTTCTCTGCAAAAGTGTTCAGCCTCTCAGCTTTCTGCAACTTCCACAAGACCTGAGCATGTTTTCTGCTGGCAAAAAGCAAACCACGAATCTGCTGCCGGAGGGCTGGGACTGAAACAAAATGTTCCCCACCTTCTTTACACAAACACTAGAAACAAAAAGGCCAGGGCAATAAGAATAAAGGAAAAATCACAAATACTGGACACATCTTCCAGAAAAGCTCATGCACATATAGGTAAAGCTGCATCATTGCTTATCACAAAACTGACACTGCCTCCAAAGACCATGATGTTTAACTGTAAGCTAAAACAAACTGATATCTGCCCTAAAGATCATGATTTTCAACTGTAAGCTAAAACAAACTGATATCTGCCCTAAAGATCATGTTTGACTATAAGTTCAACAAATCTCCAGGCATATGCCTTAAAGACCATATCTTGACTATTAACTAAAACAGACATCTGCCCTAAAAATCATGTTTGACAGTAAGCTAAACAAAACTGAAGTCATCTGCCTTAATTATGCCTTTGTCATCAGAAAAAATTCCAACACTTTTCAGCAGTCTTGTTATCAATCTCATGAAAATAAAATCCAATCGTGTGTGTGTGTGTGTGTGTGTGTGACTGTGTGTATACATGCATGCATACATTATATTTAAATATTCATCATCCATATGCACACAAGCTCAAATATATAAAATGCACTATAAAAAGAGCAATTACTAAACTGCATACAAGCATTATGTTTACAAGTCAAGTGCAGGTGTAGCAAAGTTTGATAGTACACAAATCCAGTCCAAATTCCTGTAACTTTTGTGACAAATCCAGTTCAAATGCCCCAAACCTTCATGACAAATCTACTTCAAATGCCCCAAACTTTCGTGACAAATCCAGTCCAAATGCCCCAAACCTTCATGACAAATCTACTTCAAATGCCCCAAACTTTCGTGACAAATCCAGTCCAAATGCCCCAAACCTTCATGACAAATCTACTTCAAATGCCCCAAACTTTCGTGACAAATCCAGTCCAAATGCCCCAAACCTTCATGACAAATCTACTTCAAATGCCCCAAACTTTCGTGACAAATCCAGTTCAAATGCCCCAAACCTTCATGACAAATCTACTTCAAATGCCCCAAACTTTCGTGACAAATCCAGTTCCAAATGCCCCAAACTCTCAGTGTCTCTTCTTCACAAAAAGTTTCACTGATCAAAAAATTATTTTTTTTATCCTCTGCAATCAAAAGTGAAAGTCATGACAAAACAATTAAAATGCATACTAAGGCAGAGAGAGGGCAGACCAATCATGAATGCAAGATCATAAATGCACGTACACCGACAACCCTATCACACCATTACCTGTTCTGCCTCTGCCACCAGTCCGACTTGGCTTATATGTTCCATGACCCTCTTCTCTAGTTCTTCAGTTGATGCCCCTTCCCTGAGGACAAACACACATACATCAGTTTTCAACTCTAGTTAAATGTGATTTCCCAAAGTCCTATAAGATAAATTCTGTAATACTGAGGTGGTGTTATTCGGTAAAAAAAAAAAAATTCAAGCATTCAAAAATACATTTGAAGACAGTGTGAAGGACAGACAAGGGTGTGGAGGAAGGGAGAACAGGTGAAGCGAAGAAAGAGCAAAACTCTTCCACTTCATTTTCAATCAACTTACGTATTATAAATAAAAGCTCCTTTTACAGAGTACATACAAATCTACACACACCCATGACCAAGTCTGATTGTAGAGAATGAAGAGAAGGAAAAGAAAAAAAAAAAAAAGAGAATGAAGAGAAGGAAACTGAAGAGAGGAGAGAGCAGTGGCATAGGGCTAGGTGTATATACAATGACAGTGTACACATGCACACACCAAACTGATGACCCAGACATACAGTGACATACACATAGCCAGATACTATTGGAGCAGATATAAGGTTTTCAATTTCAGAAATTTCTTAAACGAGTATGCAGAGGGATTTCTTCCTACTTAACAGTGGGTGAAAATGGTTGCATACAAAAAATCTCCCTACTGGTAAACCTTGGGAGCTCTAGCTGAGGAACAAAAAAAAAACTCAATAAAATAAATGTCCTTTGACAGGACATGACAATGGCAATGTAACAGAGGTATGTTCTGAATACAGCACAAAGTTGGCTATCATGTGGGCTGGGAACAGTAGGCTTGACAGATAGGTGTTCTTAGTGCACAAGATGTGAGATACCACAGAACAAGGTCAGAAAGAAAACCCTGGTGGGTGTGCATGCACGCACACACACACACGACTTAACTTTTTCTGCCTTGCAAATTTTAGTTTGTGTTAATTCAAAACCAGCCCTACTTTTTCTTCAAACTGGTTCAGTTAAAAAACATTCTAACATTGTGACAGAAATAAGTCATCTAATACGTTGTCTAGAATTAAGAGGAGCAGCTGTAAGCTTTTGTTGGGTCCCCTCTCATCTCGAATTTTGTTATAGTGAATGGGGTGACCGTCATGCCAAAAGGGGTATAAAACAAGAGGAAGAATCTAGTGAAATGATTTATCCACTTTCGATCCCGTGATTCATGTCAGTGTTCAGTGGGCTACAGAAACATGAACACACCCAGCATGCAACATTTACAATGAAATGAGCTGCTCTGAAGTTGGAATATATTTCGGCAGAGGCCAGCAGACGGACCTGTAAAATTACAACTACAGGAGAAGACCAGGCAGTTTGCACCCCACCCAGTAAGGGAACACAGAGAGTCACCAAGAGTGCGCTTGCTCCTGCTGTGCAACAAAGGCTTGAAGCAAACAGAAATAACAATACCCTCTTACAAAGAGACAAGGAGGAAAGCACAGTACCTTTGCTGTAGCGCCTCCATGGCACTGATGAATTCCAGTTTGGATTCACATTCTTCTTTCACAACAGACGCTGAATTCAACTGGTCTTCCAGTGTGTCACAGGATACCTCCTGAAAAAAAGACCCAGACATTTCACATTGGAAAATGTGTGCATGGTAGCTATTATAAATGCCAGTCCATAAGTGAATGCACACACTCACATACATAAAGGATATATAATGTCAGAGTCATTGGGTATGGTGGCTACCGCCATACTCGTGATGCCGACAAGTGAGATAAAGAACTAATACTCCATAAGGGACTGGCACCTTTTCTTTGCTGAGAACAAGAGTGCCAATCCAGGAGGGGAAAAAAAACCAAATATAACCTGCCATTAATCAAGTTGACTCATCACAGTGTTTTCTGCAACAAAATATAACCGCCTTTAACTCTTATTGGTCTTTTCAGCAACAAAATGCATTATGCATTTTCATTGAAAATTCACTATCATTGGGTAATTTGCTGTAATTGACAATGTTTTTCTTGTCTTGACCTTGCTTAGAATTCATGCTGCTGATTTTTGGGCAAGACTTTTAACACCAGAGAGTTTTTTTGTTCCCCTATTTATTATAAAATTAAAAGCTGCTTGCTGCCATGTCCTGAGACCTTTCTCCACAGGCAGTATCATTCACCCATAATAGAACTCAGCAAGACTGACAAGCTCCCTCAGGGAAATACAGCCATCATCTAAAAACTGTGAATTTTTTTTTTTTTTTTTAGACAAAAACAAAATAAGATACAAGCAAAACAGTAACACAACATTGTTGTTTGTTTTGCTTTGTTATTACAGATCTCTGACAGCTTTTGTTGACAGTCAGTTCTTTGCTTTGCAGCCTTACTGACAGTAACAGTCTATTCTTGGCATGCCAGATAGTACTTAGTGTACAGCTCTGTACTGCAAATAGAATTTCCCTGACTTAAACAAGGACAGTGCTTAGTCTACAGGCCTATATTGCAGACAGAATTTCCCAAACACAGGAACAGCTCTTTCCTACCAAGCTGTGCTCACCTGTCTGACGGCCACACTGCTACGTCGGCACACCCATCCTCTGAGGTCTGACCGTGTGATGCCCAGCCTTTCACACGTCTGAAGGAATGAGCTTTCCTCTTCTCCCTTTTCCTGAAACAGCAAGATTGACTTTTTTAAAAATCACATGCGGAAAACACCATTCCCATTCCCATTCTGAGCTAGACAGCCTTCTTCAGTACTTAGTCCAAAACATTGTTCCGCATTAGAACAGGCAGTCTGATCCTCCTAAATCTATAAAACAACAGATCCCCCATCACTGGTCTCTGACAATATTAGCATATATACACAAAATGCTAACAGTAACGAAAATCGACCCTGTTGTCTAAAAAAAAAAAAAAAAAAAAGCATCCCCCAAAATGCACATTACATCTTTTTTTCAAAACACAAGTGGATGGCCACTTAAAATTTGCCATATGTACAACAAAACGAGCCACACATGTTCCAAGTTAATCTGAACTAGATAAATACTTTTTTTTTTAAAACTGAACAGAGAACAGAGCTGAGGAAGGAGGAGGCAAATGCTAACCTGTTTTTCCACAAAGCTTCTTCCCGAAGACAAGAAAGATCCAGTGGCATTGTGGATGGCTGACATAGACATGGCGGAACTGGAAGCCCATGAGGTGTTGGATGCTGACAGGCCAAACACGGGCATTGTTTCACTTATAATGTCCATGGAACGACCACTGTGACTGCTGCTGTTGCTGCTGCTGCTGCTGCTACTTGGTTTCAGAATGTGTGTAAGTGTATCTGTTAATTGCTTGCCTGTTGACAGGAAATCAACTTTGTCGTTATTGTCTTCCTCTGAAAACCCTTTCGGTTCAGGTTCTCTGAAAATATCTGAGTCCTTACTGTCCACTGATGAAGACACATTTTGAGAGTCTGATACCAAGTGGTCACAAAGCCGTGAAGTTTTCAATACAGACTCACTTTCTCTGTTTGAATCTGACAGAGATCGTTTAAGGGAATTGCTCACCAGCACACTGCTTTGTCTGGATCCCGTGTGAGAGTCAGGGATGTGAGCCAGTCTTGTTTCAGGTGTGTGTGTTAGCTGCAGCTTTCTGCTGGAGACACTGCTTTTACTCTCCTGTTTAGGCTGTTTTGAAGGAGACAGGTCCTGCCCTTTATGTTCCTTCTGTGAGGTTGCCTTCTCAGGTTCTGCTCCTTCCAATGATTCTCCTTGATTGATCTGCTTTCCAAGATTTTCCAACACACGTGTAATGTCCATCAATGTGGTGGGTTCCCTTTTAAAAAATCCTTCTCCAGCTTCCTCTTCTGTTTTAGCCACTAAGTCTTGGCTTTGACCAGAAACATTACTGGTCTTTGCACTGGCGCTAATATTCTGAGCCTCAGCAGAGCCTTTTACAGGTGACAATGTACGATCCAGTTGAGTCTGGTGTTTTTCATGAGAAGGAACAACAGATTCTCCTTTCGTGGATTTATTCATCACAACTTCAGACTTGTCCATGGATGACAAGCATGTCATGTCCATGACATTCATGCTGCTGTCATGGCAGAATATTTTAGTCTTTTCTCCGTTTTCCTTTCCCAGCCTACTCTCCTCACTGTGCCCAGGCATCTTCCTGTCTGTGTTTTCTGCTGCAGGCAGTTCTGCACAGGTCAGACTCATGTTGGCTGCTGTGGCTTCCTGGGAGAATACTAGTGTTCTCTCTGATGGCCGATACTTTTCAGAAAGAATGTTGTCTCTGTTTTCTGTGGAATCTGTACAGCCTGACCTGGATGCGACTCTTTGACGGTTGCCCAGGTTTGCTGCTTCCTCCTTCTCCAAAGTCTCCCCCATGGGTAAGTTAGCACAGGTCAGACTCATGTTGGCAGCACTTGCATCTCCTGAAAACACCATACTTTTCTCCCATGAGGGATGCTTTCCTGGAACAAGGGCAGCATCTCTTGTCTGGTTCATGTCTCCACTGTCCTGTTTGAAAGTGATCGTTTTGTTCTCTTCATCACATTGTAGTTTCTTCTGCTCAATGCTATGTGTTGAAGTTAAATCAGCACAAGTCAGACTCATATTGGCGGCAGTAGCTTCCTTGGCGAACACGACGCTTTTCTCCAATACCTGCCGCAAGTCAGTTGATGGCCTCTCCTTAGTCTGTCCACCTGTCCTGTTCTGCTGTATCTGTGAAAGGTCGGCACAGGTGAGGCTCATGTCTGCACCCATGTTGTCTGTTTTGAAGTTACCGTTCTCTGTCAGCTCAAGATCAGCACAGGTCATGCTCATATCAGCTTTGGATTCTTCAGTTTGAAATGCAGTGCTTCTGTTTATTACACTCCCATCAACTGCTGCTTTGGTTGAGAGATTAGTACAGGTCAGACTCATATTGGCTACAGTCTCTTCCCCATACACAACAGTTCTGTGCACGCTGCTCTTATCCACGCTTCCTACAGGCTCTGAAACAGCACAAGTGAGACTCATGTCACTCACAGCATCTCCTTTGTCAAACATCACTGTTCTGTTAGTTGCCGATTTTTCAGGCGGTACAGTGTGAGGGAAAGTGACGCAAGTTAGGCTCATATCAGCGGCTGTACTGTCCATGTTGAAAGCAACAGTCTTTTCATGACTCTCTTTTTTGAAGCTGTTTTCTCCCTTTGCTGGAACGGTTGTGTGCTTTGCTTTCTTCTCTCCATACACTGGGGCTTCACGCACAGAAGGATGGCCAGAAGTGTCCACAGCCTGCATAGATCTCATGGACTGAGACAAACTGGGAATTCCCTGGCTGGCAATGCCAGCATTAGGGTGTTGAAGATTGTGATCAAAATCCTGAGTGATTTCCATGTCATCACCTGAGGCAAAGTGCACAGTCTGGTTCACTGGATCTGCAGAAGACAGCGGATACTGTCCCCCAGACATGCTGGCAGCGACGTTCATGGGACAGGTGGCAGGGATGGGAACCACTGGAGCACTTCTGTCCGTCTGCACAGGCCTCAGCGGCACTTTGCTGCTGTGCTGATTGACACCAGTGGCAACTTTACAGTTTGAGTCGATGTTTTCTTGATCTGTGAACAAAGCAGTTTGGTTACAGCTCCTTTGGCAGGACAAAGCATGCCCTGACGGCATATTACTGTTTATTTTACAAGCCTGTTCTCTTTCTATGAAAGCTTGTTCAACTCCTATGACATTTGCAGCTGGAGGTCCAGGCATATTTTGGTTTGAAGATGAGGAAAAACAGACATTCTCTTTGTCAACTGAAGGCTGACCAACTGACGGGGGCGATATGCTGTGCCTGTCTGTAATGTCCATCAAGGCGTTTCTTGTTTGACCTGAAGATGTGTTGATCTCTTGTTTACAAGTAAGGGAGACGTGTGTCTCAGCTGAAAAACTAGTGAGACCACTTGGCTGAACCGACATTCTGTATGTGTTATTCATGCAAGCTGTCAACTCCATTGCTTCGGCGTCATCTTCATCATTTTCCACAGCATCTGATGCTAAACCCTGTTGACATTTCTGGGTCATGGACTGCATGTGCTGAAATGCACTGGATGTAGATGCTATCTGGCTGATTGATTTGCTGCCCAGCTGACAAGTCAGTTCCATAGTCACATCACCATCTTCTCCCTGCTCATTCTCATCGACGTTTGATACAGGATCTTGGACACATGGGTTGCATAATGCTGTAGACCCAGCAGCTGTTGCACCTGCCAACATGGGACCAGTTTGCCGAAGGGAAGCCAGAAAAGATTTGGCCGATACCTTTGGGACCTCAACTGGATTCAGATCACTACTATTCCTGGTTCCAGACACAGTTTCTGCTTCCTCTAAGGGAGCCTGAGGATTGAATGCTTGAGGAACCAGTTTAAAATCATAGTGACATTATGTACGGTCAAGTTCTGGGTCAGTTCCATGGCATTCTCATCAGCACAGGAATCAGAAAACATGATTGTTTGCTGCTGCTCCTTTTCCTGATGGCATCCAGATCCTTCATACCTCTTTTCATCTTATTGAGGAAATCACGGGCAGAAATTTTGGGCGAGTTCTGGAAAGTGAAATCTCCTCTGGTGTTGTTGACATTGGTGAGATCCATGGTAGCCCCATCCTGGTTGTCAAACAGAAGCGTCCTGTTGCCCTGACTATGGAAGTTGAGTTCAGGAGCTCTCTTCAAAGAGGTCTGCTTCTGAGCTGTTCGGTCAGTCGGCTGTGACTGAGCCTGGCTGATTTCTGTGGCTGTTTTCCCTCCTGGATACATGGAGCCAGAGGGCAGGGTGGCAATGCCAGCTGCCACACTATGGGGCCTTGTGGATGGTGCTGGCAAAAATACACTGTTCTCTCGCTGAGTTATTTCTGACACATCCAGTCCCCCAGCTTCTCCAAACACACCGCTGTCCAGTCTGAAAGCAAAAACATGCATGCTCAACTACACAGAAAATCAATCAATTTATTTTTTTTTCTGAAACAATTAAGTCCTGAAATGATAAAAGTCTTGTGCGTGCATATTCCTACAGGACTTGACTTTAGCCTACTAGCATGTCTCTGTATGTGCAATCACATATGCCCTAAGACATGATGAAACAAATTGGGAGAAAAGCTTCAAAAAACCCTCTTCCCCCTTGTTTAGAAACATATGTTACTATTCTCTGTTCAGCCAAAAAGCCCATCACTTTACATTACCACCTTAATTCTCATATCTACAACCTTTGTGATGACAAATCTCACCAATATGAAGTCACAGTCAGCTTTGCCAATGATAGACTAATGAATAAAAAGGAAGACTGACAAAGATTATAACTTCAGAATCAAACTAAAAAAACTGGAGAAAAAAAATGTCCCAATGATCATGCTGCAGACTTGTTATTCACCCAGTCAACTCCATCATTTGGGTAAAACTGCATTCAATATTTTCTGGGCTGTAAGGTGTGGGTCAGCAAAGCACAAGTGAAACTAGGCGCATGACCCCCCCCCCCCCCCCCCCCAATTTCTGCATTGCTCTGTACCTGTCAAAACGTCGAGTGGATTCCCGGAAACCACCATGGTTAGCCATGTCAGTGATGAAGGTGGTTTCCCCATCATCCAACATAAAACTGGAGCCAGCTGCTGCATTGTTCTGCAATGGCTGGTCAACTTCTGCATTCTGTCAAAAGACATAACACAGGAAAAAAACACATATAATCTCTTCCTAAATTTCAGTTTTTAATACAGCTGAGCTATTCTGAACCCCCACCCCCAAACACATTCCAATCCTCCCCTCAAAAGCTTTAGAGATTTCAGTGTTCATTAAAGTCCACAGAGTTTTAGTTCTTTTTCTTTCCAAGAGCAAGTGGTTCATGACGTTATAAATCACACTGGACACTGATCAAACTGTTGACTGCAATTGCAAGGCTACTCAAAAATGTGAGAATACATAAGGCATGAAACCATTGCTGATAGATCTGTACTTTCAACACGCAGTGACCCTTAAGCATTTCACCAGTTGTTCAACTAAAACAAAAACCATCTCCCAGACCTCCCTCATCTGCAGATCACAAATGAGAAGACAAAAGCCCCAAAGAATGCACTGTTAACAAGTCAAACAAAACGATTACCTTGGAGTTAAATTTGTGCTGTATAATTTTTACAGCCTGAAACTACACATTTTCTTTCAACTGAATGGATTCAATAAAATCAATGAACTTACAGAGGGTCTATGGGCACTGGGCACAGTAACTGCATCTTGTAGACTGCTGTCTGCTGATGTGTCTGCAGAATCATTGTGTTCTGCTGCCTTCAGAATCTGGGGAGAGTCTCTGGGAAATTCTCTGTGTAAGAAAACAGCAAACATTCACTCAACATATTGTTCAAAAGCACCACCTTTACAAAAATAAAGACACAATAAAACCACTATCATGTCAATGTCACAATGAATCATACCATGCAAACTTTCACCACAACATTTTCAATTTATTCTATGTTGTTTCTAGCCCTGCTGACCATGAGGCCATATCAGGGGTGTCAATTATTCAGCTTCAGCAACTCCAATTACATTCACTTCAAGTCAAGTCAAAATCAACTCCATTTAATATCCCTTCAAAATATCTAACACTGTCAATCTAAAAAAATTTTTTAAAGAACCCACATAAAAAACCCAATGCATTATCTTCTTTATTCAATTTCTTAAACTCAATAAAACCTGGCCATGTTGAGGGAACCAGCCATATCACTAGATCTATCATCCCCAGGCAACAAAAAAGCATAATAAAAAGATAATCAATACACCAAAGTAACCAAAAATACATCAAGAAAAATGCCATATGGGCAAATAACATTGCAGAATGGACATCCTGTGCCTGTCCCAGTGTTTACAATATCACTGCTTGGTCACCAAAACAAAACATTACAGGCAAAATGTCATATAACGTATGAAAAAACCCAACCCAAACTATTGGTGAGATTTGGTTGAAAAAAAAAAAAAAGGAAAGGAAAGACAAAATTAGCGAGAGAGGATAGAAAGGTAAGGAAAAGGACAGAAAGAAAGAGAGTGACAGGAAAGAGGAAATTTCATGAACATCTTGCACACACACTAAAAACCCATTCCGCCTTTTGGAAGAGTAGGCCATTGTGAGCCAGTAGGAACGTATAACAACCCCCCCTCCAATGCAAACAGGAGTGACATGTTTAGACACCATCCCAATGTCGGAATGCCACTACCTAAATGGTGGTGGTGGAGGGGGGGGGGGGCAGGGGAGAGGAAGTACCCATGCAAAAATCTCACCATTGGTAAACCTCGGAGCTCTAGCAGAGGAACAAAAAAAAAATTACTAGTCATACAATCATTTCAAAGTTTTCTTTCAAAGGAAAAGGTTTTATCCCTCCTGAGCATTCAAAAAGTCTTAACTGTATCTATGGTGTACATCACATGTAATATAAAACCAGCGTCACTTACTTGATACAGCAAGTCTCCGCAAAGCTCACTCTTTTTGATTTTGTGAACTCTGGCCTTTTGTCCTGCATTGAAACACAAATATATGAGTACACAAGAAAAACCACTTTCCAATGGAGACTAAAATATTCAATTCACTCCTTGAATGTCAAAGGTTCACTAGGTTTGAAGAATGAAATACATTTTTTCCTCCCTGATCTTACTTAGAGTCAGAAATTTTCACATAAGTATGCTTATCAATCATCATACTGCACTCCAAATTAAAAAAATAAATAATAAAAAAATAAACACTACTATCTTATGAGGATGATTATTGAAACCAAACAGAGGTCTACTAAGAGCATATTTTAAATTTTTTTTATATATATTGAGACCATGTCTCTTATTGGTAGGTTTTGTTTTGTTTGCTTTTTGTTCATGTGTGTGTGTGTGTGTGTTGTGTTGTGTTGTGTTGTGTTGTGTTGTGTTGTGTTGTGTTGTGTTGTGTTGTGTTGTGTTGTGTGTGTGTGTGTGTGTGTGTGAAAGAAGTGAGACAGGAATGTTTCAGCTTTTTCTTTCTGTATTACATACCAAAGAAATGTTCACACATCCGTGCCATACTTCAAGCAATCAAAATGAAATAACATCTTTTTAAACAGTTTAAACACCTCTGTAGGGATTACTGAGAGGGAAAAAGATTGGTAAAGATAGAGAGATATTCAAAAGAAATAAATCTGCATTACCCTCACGTTCACGTCAATATCAGCTAGAGCTGTCTTCAGAATCTGAAACAGAGACACAGACACACAGCTCTGTGAAAACATATTATGATATTATGGATTTAAGTTCACATTCCATACTGCGCTCACATGATTAAAAAGGTACAGCTTAATTAAACAGCCATGCAGTTTTTAACGTCTGGATAAATCTCATTCTATTTTTTCTAAATAGCTTTGATAAACAATGGTCACATAGTGAAGTCTTTGTCTTTTAAAAAAAACAAAAAAAACAAAACCAGTGAAGACAGACTAAGACAAGATGAGGACAATGATGATGTGAAGATTAAAAATAAAGGGAATACAAGTAAGCAGCTAAAGGCATGATACATGTTTTACTTGACACCAACATGGATTTGATTATCATTATGTCTGACAGTCAGCACTGTGGAGTCTGTCAAGAAATAAAACATGTTAGTAGTTACACTTTTGTCAAAGGATTTCTATGTAAAAAAAAAAAAAAAAAAAAAAAAAAGGGAAACTTTTACATGCCATCTTTGAACAAAACTTACATAAAAATGTAGATCCATTCTTTACTTTATAAATATGATTAAATACATTATGCTATAGCCTATACCTTTACTTTCATATTCTTCATTCCCTTCCCTGAAGAACCCAAAACACAGCATGCACTTGTAAAACCCCCCCAAAAATGCTTAGGACAATGTTCATATATATATATATTGAAAAAAGGAAGAGCAGTGAAACATAAAATGACACCCATAAAATACATTTTTGTGTGTACACGTGTATACATTTTATGGAGATAAGTAATGGCAATGTTGGGTGACTAAGATTATAGGAAGAGTACAAAAAAAAAAATCCAAATAGTGACATCGAATGATTGATCTAGACAAACTGATTACACTAAAATTATCATGATGGGTGGTAATGGGTTGGAAGCTCACTTACTGAAGAGCGACGGCAATTTGACCGCTTTCCTCTGAAACAAAAAAATAACCATAAAATTATGTACGCAAAAAACATACTGGGATTTTGCTACTTTCCTTGTTACAGTACTTGCTGCTCGTCTGCTAATGCCTTGATTACTATATAATAAAGTAATGTGTGTGTGTATGAGTATGTCTGTGTGTGTGAGCGCGCATGTGAGTATGTGATATATATATATCATATGTGTGGGTGTCTGCATGTGTGACTGTGTATGTGTGTGTGCATGCACTTGCGCACTTCGTATGGACCTCATATCAAAATGTCACTCACATGCACACACATACACACCTAGTACAGTAGTAGACCTGTAGAAGTACTCACATTCACTCACAGTATAAGTCACACACACAAATGACAGACACACACTCACACTGCTATCTGAAGGAAAGGCACACAGGTCTGTAGACCTGAATCACAGCAGCATCGTGTTTTAAAACGTATTTTTATCAAAACACCAGCCTATACCCAAAATATTTGTGATAGGATTTCCCCCCCTTGGAATCAACTATGGGCCTTACAACTGTTCCAAGTCCCCACAACTGTACATCTAGGTATTTCAGAAGAGACAATGACTGGTGCATGAGGTCTGGAGTGCAAGTGTGCGCAGAGTGCTAAGTTCTGATAAATTAAAAGTGTTAACATGTGTGTGTTTATTTTATTATTTATTTATTCTTTTATATTGAGGATAATGGAATAAGCACTCATGCTTTTTTACATCCTTTGATCCAGTCCCCATGTGTATGCAGTTTTCAAAATCTTGTCATCTGTTCCCACCAGCACACAATGGCCTACTCTAACAAAAAGCAAAACAGGATTTAACATGTGTGCAAAATGTTCTGCATGCGTTTGCACACAGGACCTCAAAGGACTTTTGGGGAGAGTACTGAGTAGAGTCAGCACTGATGTTAACTACAGGGGGAAAATCCCCTCAAACGGGAATCAAACCAGGATCGTCAAAAATTGCGATTGCAATGTTCTGACCACTAGGCTATCCTGTCCCCATGTGCGTGCGTGCGTGCGTGATGATGATGATGATGATGAATGATGATGATGATGATGATGATGATGATGGTGGTGGTGGTGGAGATGATCATCATCATAGTTTAGTGTGTGTGTGTGTGTGTGTACACGTTGTGTGTGTGTGTGTGTGTGTGTGTGTGTGTGTGTGTGTGTGTGTGTGTGTGTTCAAATAATTCAGAGCTGCATGATCTGATCAGATCACTAATCTGATCAGCATGTCTATAATGTGAATGATGACTGCATGCTTGATTGTTTTGGTATGAGTGTCGCAATCAGAAATATGGGCCTAGTTCTGTAGGCTGTGTGTGTGCCAAAATAAACGCCTTTTTTTTTCTTTTTTTTTTAAACTGCTTGCAGAACAATTTATGTCAAATGCTTCGAAACAAATGGCTAGTTATTGCCCATAATATAGATCCTCAAAAACACAAACAGTATGCAACCTCTTGCGCTAAATTGCAAATCAATGCATGCAAGGGCGTCGCTAAGCGCGAGGCGTAGGCCTACGATAGTCTACTTATGTTGAACCCAAAACAATTTCCTAACAAAAAGCCTGCGCTGATACTGTTCACCTGGACAAGGCTCATCATCATGACCAGCTGAACTATTCACAATTCTTTTCTTTAAAAATTCTGCTGTTTAATTCTGATTAAACGTGAATAATCTTTGTGAAACCATATTTTCATCTAGTAGGCGAAAGTAAACGAAAATTGTGATGACCGATGGCACTTACTTTGAAATTTCCGCCATTTTGCAGCCGCTTCGTTTATTGTGACGTCATCGATACGAGCAGCTTCGTGCTTGCCGGAAAAACCCGAGAATTAAGCCAAGGCCCAGGCGTTCCGAAGTCTGCGAAACTTTAGACAACAACAACAAAGATGCTGGCTGCAAGACTTGCTCGAACCCTGTGTCGGTCATTTTATGGAGTTCGCTCCATCACCACAACTAGCAGTGTCAATATGCCAATTAAGGTACTACATGTAGGCCTAGGCCTATGGCCTATCTGTCTTTCCGAGCTGTAGCATTGATTCAAGGTCGCCGGCAGTCCTATTAGGCCTAGGCTAGCGATGAAACTTCCCTCTTATAATGCTGGAAATTATACAAAGCTCATATAGCGTGACACCCACAGACACTGTACGTTTATAACTAAGTTTTTATTGTGTTTTTTTTTTTAGTGTTCTGTAACAATAGTCTGCTCATAATCATATTGTTTGCAAATTGCAGCCTTACATCTGATGCATGCCAGAACGCAATTCAGCATTCATAATCATAGTCATACCAGGCTACGTTCATTCAGTTCTCTGACGTGTTACTCCTGCAACTTGTAACGCTATACACTGGATGACAGTTCCAAAGAGCTACTTTGTTGCACACCAACTATGTTAAGCTTTAGCTTTAAAGAAAAGTGCACAGCAATGTTATTCATAATGTCAGCATGTGCAAAATGGATTGTTTCTAAGAGGCACTAGCTACAGTAGCTTATTCAGTGTACTAATAAAAATATACAGATGGTTGGTTGGTGGTACAGTCCTTAAATGGGATAGCACCGCTGGGACTCCAATAGAATCAAACCAAAACTACTAATAAATTAATATAAGAGAGATCATAGTTTGTTGTTTTTACAGTACAATTCAGTCTTAAATAAGAGAGATCATGGGCTTTTCCCCCCCAATACAAGCATAGTGATATTTAAAAAAATGTTTTGATGTAGCCTTTCTTTGATATTTGCAAAACCCAGCCACACAGCAAGTTGAACATCATGTGATGGTTATTCCAGAGGTTCCACATGCATGCAAACGGAAACCACTGATACAATGATAGAATATTTATAAACATTTGCATGTATTCCAGTTAGTACCTGTAGGAACTGTTTTGGGCATCAGTGGAACAGCTTGATCCTTTTATTTCAAGGGTAATGAAATAAGCACTTATCTGCTTTTTTATATCCAGTCCCGTGTGTATGCTGTTTTGTCAATTTTGTCATCCGTTCCCACCTGTACACAGCAGTCTACTCTTCCATAAAACAGAACGCGTGCGCAAGATATTCTGCGTGCGTTTGCACATGGGACCTCAGTTTATAGTCTCACCTGAAAAGTTTTCTGGGGTGTCCTGTTTTATGTAAGTTGAATTAATAGTGTCTTCCGCAAGATGGTACTGAGTCTGAATCGATTCATGAAGAAGTCAGCTGAATCCTGGGAATGTACATGAATGAAAAATTACACTTTTTTCCCAGTAAACTTTGTAAGAAATAGCAGGGTAACTCTATGACCAAGTGTCCAGAAGGCTGACCACAGCAACTGAGTGATCAATGTGATTGTGCACATATTGAACTTATCTAATATCTTAGATGCATTGTTGAATGATTCAGTATGCCCTTCAGGAGGTCAGATTTGCATGTGTCTGAGTCCCTGACTGAGTCTGTGATTTTGTGTGTGTAAGTAATCTGTATGTGTTTGTATGTGTGTGTATGTATGTGTGTGTGTGTGTGTGCGTGCGTGTGGTGTATGTGTGTGTCTGTGTGTGCGTGCGTGCATGTGTGTGTGTGTGTGTGTGTAGGTTGGGTGGAGAGGGGTGGGGTTATGAGTATCACTGTGTAAATCAAATGTGATGAATGCATGTTTGTGCCTCAAAAAAAGGAACCTAGCAAAATTCTGTACTCTTTAAAAGTGAAGAGTTTTTGATTCAGGGGTCAGCTTGTTGAACACTAACTTTCTGTGGGGTTTTGGGAGGGGGGAGGGGGGGTTCTTGTTATGTAAAAAGACATGGAAGGTGCCTATCTAGGTTTAAAAATTGTGCATGGCTTGAGGTTTTTCACAGGAGCTGAAACAAGAAGCATGCCTGTACAGTGTACAGAAAGAAAAGATGAAAGAAAAAGTAACAAATATGGACTTAAACATACTCATCATTATTTGGATGGATTGATAATTCTTTCCGTTGTTATCACTCAGGTAGGGACAAGCTGCCAGCAGTTGACCTGTATGAAGGTGACCCTGGTACTAAAGTCAACACATCCGACCTGAAGGGCAAGGTCGTCATGTTTGGTGTGCCTGGTGCCTTCACACCTACCTGTAACAACGTAAGTAAAAACAGTGTCCCTTGGGTCATTAGCATTGATAATAATAATGATTATTATTATTAATATTATAATTATAATAATAATACATGGAATTATGTAGCGCTATATCTTGTAAAAAGGCCAAAACAAATCAAAGCGCTTTGATCAGTTATAACCATTTGCTAGTCTTTTTTTGTTTGTTTGTTTTTTTTGGTTAAAATCAAAGAAGGAAAAATGGCAAATACTGGGAGAGGAGTAACATAGGGGTAGATCGGTGGTCTAGAGGTAACGTGCCTGCCTAGAAAGTCCTTAAGTAAGAAGTCCTGGTCGGAAGTGAGCGGTCGTTTGAACCCCGCTTTGGACCCAAAACTCTTTCCCCATCCATTATACTACCAATGGTGGTCTGGGTGCTAGTCTTTTGGGTTGAGATGACAAACCAAGGTCCCATATATTATTTAGCGCACGCAAAAGAACCCATGGCAACTGGCAAAACTCTGTAGAAAAAAGCCACTCTGATGGGGAAACAAATACAGTTGCAGACAGGAAAAGAAAAATAATGTTTGTATGTGTGTGTGTGTGTATGTGTGCGTGTGTGGTGTGTGTGTGTGTGTGTGTGTGTGTGTGTGTGTGTGTGTTGTGTGTGTGTACAGGATCATGCCCCAGGTTTCATTCAGAATGCGGATGCACTGAAGGCAAAGGGAGTGAGCAGCATTGTGTGCCTGTCTGTCAACGACCCCTTTGTGATGGGGGCCTGGGCAAACACACTGGGAGCTAGCAATAAGGTGTGTGTGTGTGTGTGTATGTGTGTGTATGTGTGTGTGTGTGTGTGTTGTGTGTGTGGTGTGTGTGTGTGTGTGTGTGTGTGTGTGTGTGTGAAGATTATTCATGTATATTGTATACAATACTTACATGCCTCTGTCTAATATCACTTTTTGGTGGATAGACATTAAAATTGAAGACACACACATACATACCAGTCTGTGTCAGTATCATGCAAACATTTTTGGGTTCTTTTTTTTTTTTCAAGCGAGAGAGAGAGTGTGTGTGTGCGTGTGTGTGTGTGAGTGTGTGTTGTGTGTGTGTGTGTGTACACATGAAGGAGATCAAATAATTATGCACATTAAAGATCCCATTATTCATGTCCACATTTGATGAGTTACGGAAAAAAATATACCCAGTATACATCTTGTAAGCTTGAATGCAGCTACCCTTATGCCGGGCAAAGAACAAAAAAAAATCATGATAATGATGATTACCATGCCACAATCCTCTGGTCCCCAGTCCTGTGGTGACTGCAGTCCTATGCTAACTGTTTCTTGCAGTGGCTGGTGGAAAATATGTTACCTGTATTGTGTGTTCACAGGTGAGGTTTCTGGCCGATACCTGTGGTGATTTTGTAAAGGTGAGTCATGAGAAGATGTATTATTTTTAAAAGTTTGTTAGCGTTTCAACAAAGAACAAAGCATACTACATGTGTTTACTAACCACCATCACCACCACTACTACTACTACTACTGCTACTGCTACTGCTACTGCTACTGCTACTACTACTACTATTATGCTGTGGCTACTACTACTATTGTATTTTTACACACACTTACACCAGTACACACACTGTGGCACTAAACAGATCCTGGCCTAATCATCAATGTTCCATCAATTAACTGATTAAAGGTGGAGAAGATTGATTGCAGGCTGTGAATTTTTGCACATCAAATGATAAACTGACACACCAGACATCAGTCTGAGACAGGGTTTGCACTCTCCTTGAAACTCTTTCAACCTCCTTGAATTTTGAGGCCTTCTTTTCAACGTCTTAAATGCCCTGAAAATGGCCGAAATGTGTCTACCTGTGTCAGAACCTCCTTGAAAACCCTTGAAAATTAAAGCATTTTTGTCGAAAATATTATCTTGAAGGATGATAATGAGGTCAAGATACATTTTTGTGCCTCCCCTTCCCACAAGACAGTTCAAATGCCTCAGTGTGTGGATGTAACAAACCAGGAATAACAGACGACAAAGTGTCCAAAGGAGGTAAATACTGATTTTGTGTATGTGCAGTAAGTTACCAAAAGTCATGTACTGATCACCCCAGTTGAAAGGATTTAGGATGTCATCATCATCCTGTGAGAGGATATTTAGTCACTTACTTTAATGTGAGAGAATATATAGTCACTTACATTAATGTGAGAGAAGATTTAGTCACTTACTTTAATGTGAGAGAATATATAGTCACTTACATTAATGTGAGAGAATATATAGTCACTTACTTTAATGTGAGAGAATATATAGCCACTTACTTAATGTATCTTTTTAACTCCCTTGCCTGATTGACACGTGTGCAGATTTGAACAAAAACCTTTTGCTGTTTTGCCAACATCATGCTGAGTTTGTCCATTTCATAATCTTTTCCTCGTATCATATTAAAGTGTAATGCATTCATAATTATGCTTAATGACTTTTTCGTGACAGATGTGTACATAAACAAGATGTGCTAAGTAAGATTTGTTTATTTTTCAGCAGTTTATGCTGTAATTCCATGAAGCAGTCAGTATATTGGAGTGAACCTTAGCGGTGGTGATTGCTCCTTACTGTTGTCCCTTGTTTCTAAGAGCAGACGACTGGTTCTTTTTCAGAAAGCTGATCTGGCTCTAGACCTCTCTGCTGTCCTCGGCAATGTCAGGTCAACACGGTGAGTAAGCCATCATTTTCTTTAACCGCAGAGGTGTAGTTAGTACTGCAGCATGTCTCACACACACACACGCACGCACGCATGCACTCACACACACACACACACAACACACACACACAACACACACACAACACACTCACCACACAACACACTCACACACACACACACACACACACACACACACACACACACACACACACACACACACACACACACACACACAACACACACACACACAACACACACACACACACACACACACACAACACACACACACACACACACACACACACACACACACACACACACACACACACAGTCCTTCGGATGAGACTTTAAACCGAGGTCCCGTGTGCGAACGCACGCAGAACATCTTGCGCACACGTTAAATCCTGTTCCGCTTTTCGTAAGAGTAGGCCATCGTGTGCCGGTGGGAACAGATGACAATATTTACAAAACTGCATACACACGGGACCGGATGAAAAAAAGCACATGATTGCTTATTCTGTTATCCTTGATATAAAAGAATAAATAAATAAATAAATAAATAAATAAATAAACACACACTCACACACACAGACACACAACACACACACACACAACCACACACACAACCACACACACACACACACAGAGATACACACAAACCAAATAAGTTTGCAAGCTTAGGCAACGTGTGAGTTTAACCTTCTTGCGTTGCATATGTTAGTGTAAAAGTCTTCCTAGTATTCATCACGCTGTGTGCACTTCTTTTTTCAAAAAGCCAGCTTTTCTAGGCATGTATGATGCCATAGGTTTACTCTTTCCATTCTTAGTGTGCAGCATATATCTGGCCTATTTTGGATTACTAAAGATTGTGTGTATGTGTGTCCGCACATACAGAAACAGTTTATATTCTCATCTGACGTGTGTGTGCTCACATACAGAAACTCTGTTCATATTGTCATCTGAGGTGTGTGTAGGTGTGTGCGCTCATACAGAAACTTAGTTTATATTCTCATCTGAGGGTTATATTCTCATCTGAGGGACTTAAAAGGTCTGGGAAACCAATAACTCAGGGGTGAAAAATCGCTGACTATTGTGATGGGTATGTGCTGATGTTCAGAACCTGTGTTGTGCTATATACATGCAGGGTTCGCGTTAGGATTTTTTAAAACCGGTACTGCCAGTTGCCATTTCAGAGACATCTTGACCAACTCCCCCAAAATCGGTCCCCAGAAAATAAAATCCGGTACGTACTGTGAACAAAACGAAACTAATCAGTGAGGGGGTGGGGGAGGGGGGGATTGTTGGTTAGCAAAGCTAAATCTAAATTGAACGCGAATCTCTCAGACTTTGACTGCCATGCTGCTTGCTGCCACTCGCTTCTTGGGCATGAAGCCACGAAGGAAATAGGATTTTTTTCTAGCGCCTGTGCCACTGTCCGTGTCAGTCTGTTGTTTTGCATGGCATCATTCGTGTGACTTATATTCTTCTTTCTTGTTTCTATGCTTAGCGCTCATCTAGATCTTTGTTCATTTTAGATTTGGTTTTCGACTCTTCTCTCTGAAAGCAACGCGCAAATTCATAGTCATAGACCCTCGCTTTTGGCTTTTCGTAAGAGCAGGCCGTCGTGGGAACGGATTACATTTACAAAACTGCATACACACGGGGACTGGATGTGAAAAAGCACAGGAGTGCTTATTCCATTATCCTTGATATAAAAGATTAAAAGAATACAGAATAAATAAATCTAGGCCCCATTTACTCGATGTGAATGGAAGTCGCTGTCATGCCGAGAAGAGCGCGAAGCTCTATTCTTTCACAGTAAAGCTTGCTGTTCTGCGTGCTAGGCTAATAATGAGGCTGGGCTAAAGATGGTCGTCGAAAGGGGTGGCAAGGGGTAGGTGCGGTAAGCACAGTACAGGCGCATGATAGACTGTCAGAAAACTTCACTTCAGACTTTTTTTTTTTAGACGGAAATCTAATCGGTCACAGGCAAACAGAACCGGTTCGCGGTACCGGCTGCTTCGAAAATTTTCGGTATTCCCTGTTTACAATCGGTAAAATACCGACAATTACCGGTTATCGCGAACCCTGTACATGTATATCCGTAATGTTCAAAAATGTATAGGTTTACCTATCTAATGTTAACCATAAGCATATGAAAACCCTAAAACTGAGCAAAGGTAGCTGCGACTAAAAAAAAAATTCTGTAAGTGCAATTTCTGTGATCAACACTAATTATATCCAGCAGTGCAAGGGTGAATTACTCATGCCAGGAAGGGCGGATTGTCTTTCTTTCAGGTTTGTGCTGGTGGCTGAAGATGGCGTGGTCAAAAAGATCAGTGTGGAGCCTGACGGTGCTGGCCTCAGCTGCAGCAGAGCTCAAGATGCCCTCAGTCTGGTGTAACACTCCACCAGGATGCCCTCAGTCTGGTGTAACACTCCACCAGGATGCCCTCAGTCTGATGTAACACTCTACCAAGATGCTGCCTGCCTGACTGGGCATTTTTTTTTTTTTTCTTTTTTTTTCCCTGTCAGAGCTGCCATGGTTTGGGATTTGTGTGTATGTGTGTGTTATGTGAAGGGGAAAAAAAAGGGAGTTTGATGACAGGTATGTCAGAAGAACACAAGTATCCGTTGCTGTTTCTAGCGTGTATTCCAGCATATTTGTTTTCCAAGACTGTATTTTGTTTACAGATTAAATGTTCCTCTCCTATCCCTTCCTGTTTTACTATTGGTGAGAACAGATGCATTTTTATAAAAATAAAAAAAAGGGGGGGGAGGGGGGGAGAAATGTTTCTTTTCACTGTCAGTTTTAAAGCAAATGACTGAACATCTCCTGTCAAATTTGTGTTTATTACTGGAAGGTATTGCTATGCAAACACACTTAAATCTACTCTTTACTCAGTACTGAATCTCCAGGATTTTTAATGTGTTAAGTATAATTTTTCTCTTTAAAAACAACTATAAAATATGTGATCACTAATTGTCATATTTTTTGTCATGGTCCGTATTACCTGGTTGGGACTTGCCAGAGTTTATTCTTTTTTTTATTGTTCATACCTATTATGATGTTTTAAGATTATGATTTTCATATGAAGTAGAAAAGAACTTGCTTCCAAGAAGTCAGTATTATTGATCATACACACGTTTGTCACATATTTGATCAACTTTGTGTTACTTCTGGTTTTTGTTTTATTGAGACTTTGCTTCCAGAAAATCAGCATTATCAAAAATTGTTACATATTTGACAAAAAGTTTCTTGTTTTTGCTTTTAGTATTATTGAAAATTGCTTTGGAAAAGTTCAGCATTGTCAAACATACACACTTTATGTGTTCAGGTTTGTCATTTCTTGTTTTTGGTTTATTATCAAATGATTTTTTGTTAAGTTTGTTCAGAACTCAACATTTTTTTTCTGTGGTTAATTGCTATAACAAATCACCCTGGATGTATAAATCAACAAAAATGCAAGATGCAGAGAACAGGCAAGTCTGTGGAACAACACATCACAAGTCACTAGGACTGTACCATTCTATGTAATGCTCAAAACAAGAACATCATTCTCAGAACCTTGCAACAAGGTGACGTAATATATGCAAATGAGACTAGGATATTTATGTGAATGACTGGGTCAGGAAAGGACCAGATGGCATGTCAGTGTTACAGTTTGCTTGACTATCGCTCATGATAACGATCTGTTCTGTTTGGACTCATAGTGTTGGTTATAAGTTTTGTCCAACAGCAGTGATTTTATTGTGCTTCACAAGCAGGCTGTTTTTATCTTACAGATAGAACAGGCTTTGTGTAACTGATGAATTTATTTTGTTTCCCTTGGGGGCTGTTTTATTTTACAGATATTGACAGTAGTAGGCTTTGTCTAACTCTGATGGTATCATTTTGGTCCATCAACCAAGCTCACAGCCAATGGTATTATCGTCCCTGGTGTATTTGCAGTTGGTCTTCCCTTGAATGATCTTTGAATGATCTTTATTTTTCGAGGGTTACAGAGTAAGCATTACATACTTTTTTTCATCCGGCCCCTTGAAATGTATGGTGTCCCTTTATTACACCTGTCAATACTGAAAGACCTTGTTTTCATGTTTAAAACCATGAAAGGCAGGTATATACATGTACTCGGTGTTGATTTCAAGTTTTGTTCATGCACATTTAAGTTTACAATCATGGTTTTAACACAGCATATTTTGTGTACGAAGTCATCTTTTATTTTTGTTATGTACATCTCGATTACTGTTACTATCTTTTTTTTTTTTTTTGGCTGTTGGTTCATGGTTTTGTTGTTGTTTTGGGATGAAATCTCTATTATTGTTACTTTGTATATACATTTATTCAGATTTATTTATACATTCTTTTTGGCTGTTGGTTCATGGTTTTGTTATTGTTTTGTGATTTTTATTTTCGATTTTTATTTTCTGTATTCATGAAAGCTTTATATTCATTTATCAGCTTTATTTATAGAGGGTTTATTGTCAACATTGTATGTGTTCAGATTGCAAGGACAGCTATTAAACCTGACAAAATGATAAATCATGTGATTTGTTATAGTGAAACTGTTACGTGAAAATGCGTGCTGTTTTTTTCTTTCTTTCATGTTATCTTTCAAAATCTGTTGGTTTTTTTACATACATATTGACTCAGTCTGAAGACGCAAGATAACTGTGTTCTTAATCTTGTTATGTTGTTTTCATCTGTTGTTTATCATCACTCCTGTTGCTAGCTGCCAGTGGTATTGAACTCGACTCTAAACTTGACTAAGTTGTCTCCAGAGCTGCTGTCATCGGTATGGAGAAGTCCCCAAACTATTTTTGTAGTAGCATCCACTTGTAACGAACAGCCTTCCACACACACACAACACAACACTTTCCAAGTATACTGCAAGAGCCAACTCTCATGTGAAAATGACAAGACTTTTATTTAGGATAATTAGTATTTTAGCCTTTATACAAAGTTTTCTTTGATATTGTCAATGAATGAGAACTAGTGACACCATTCTGCTGACATTTTTCTTCTTTAACTGTCTAAGGAATTTAAAACAAAACAAAACAAAAAAAGGAAACAGAAAAAAAAATGTTTCCAAATACTTCGACACCAATTCGCAACTGACAAACTAGAGCAATCTTATCTGAAGTAAAATATATTCATTCCAACAAAATAAGCACCTGGAAGAAAAAAGCTGACAGAGAAAATAAAATAATACAGATGATGCCTTATATCATCTGTTTAACTGAAGAAGGAAAACGTTGTAAGCATATGCAGCAAAGAGTCGACTTTTTTGTGCGAAATCACTGAAAAGAGAAATGGCCACACAAAAAACTCCCCCTCCCCCCTTGTTTTACATGAATCAGACAAAACAAGAAATTGCACTTGATGAAAAAATTAGTATATTATAAAAACCTTGCAGAAAAATAACAGTTTCAAACAAAAAAATTTAAAATGATGAAAATTCAAACAAAATGAGAACTTTGTGCAGCTTTTTGAGTTCACTACTTTGATAGTGATTTTTGAATATTTGAAATACACATCAATGCTCACCATCAAATATTTTTCTAAATACCACAAGGATATTAGCTGGGAGCAAACATTTCACTTACTTTTATTGATAATAATAAATATTTCCCATTGCTAACATTCATTATAGATAGAAAATCAAAGTTTCATTTCTTCTCAAAACATCACAGTTCATCTTTTTCAAATGATTTTTTTTCCATGTAAAAACTTCAAATACAATCCAAAGAAAACCTAGTTATCTCCACATCTGTCTAGCTCTACTAATTTTGACTCTGCTGCCCCCCCCCCCCCCCCCAAAAAAAAAAACAAACAACCAACCAAACAAAACCAGTGCCAATTATCACTCATAATATCTCCACTAAAGCAGGAAAATAAACTGACAAAAACAAGCAATGCAAAATAAAATAATAGATTGACAAACACAAGCTCAACAGGAAGTCGCTTTATAAAAAATCTTTTCAAAAATTAAGGACAGACTTCTCTTCAAAAGAATGACAAGATAGCACAGTTTCATTTTCAGATTTCCCAAAGTGTGCAGAATGATCGTTATGAATCCTGACAATTATGAAGCACAGTGATTGAATAAGACGCACATCGACAGAAAAAAAAACCAGTACAAAACCATGGTTTCCAGACCCTGCCGATACAGATAATAGAAAAAAAAAACCACCTTTCTTCAACAGCCTTCAACTCAATCACAGTGTCTTTTCACCAAGCTGAAATCAAGGACTGAAACCAAAACGTCCATTTCACAAGAGTTCAGTTTGAAATCTCGTTTCCAAGTAAACTTCATTTTTCAATTCTCCTGACTGGTGATCCATTTCACTTCAAGCTCTTCATGAGCAGGGTTATGACTTGAGTCAGCAGCAAGTCACAGCACCATTTTGCCTTAGAAACTAAAAAAAAATAATAATAAAAAACAAAACCAAAAAAAGTTGCTAGGCCTGTGTGACACTTTAACACTGCAGGGTCTCATGTTTGTCATCCAAGCTAAAACACTTGCACATAGACCGTTTACCCATGGTTTGTGGATGGAAATTGAGAGTTTGGGGGGGGGGGTCTCCCCAACTTCAAATGGGAATAAAAAAACCTGCAATCTCTCACTTACTTGATGGGTATACTTACACTTACTAGACAACCAATCTTCCACATCAAGTCACAAAAAGAATTCATGACCAAATTATCTCCACCATTCAGGTTTTTTAGTTGGGACATAAGACATGAAGCTTTGCCACCACTGAGGCACCTGTTCGAGGGGATTCTTCACCCGGGGTTTATCTCCCCCTTAAGCCCTTTGGATGAGACTATAAACTGAGGTCCTGTGTGCAAATGCACGCAGAACATCTTGCTCACACGTTAAAACCAATTCCACCTTTCAGAAGAGTAGGCCACTGCATGCGAGCAGAAACAGATGTCAAATTTTTGTTTAAAATGCATACACACTGGTGTCATGTTTAGACATCATCCCTGAAGTCAGAATGCCGCTACCTTAATGGTGGGCAAAAACCGTTGCATACACAAAATCTCACCACTGGTGAGCTTCAGAGCTCTAGAGGAACGAGAGAGAGAAAAAAAAGAGAAAAATATGGACCAACACACCATGGAAACTGACAAATGCAACACAGCAATGCACACACAGATGCCTGATCACTGATTTGTCACAACTTTTCGGATAAAATACAGAACTTGTCTTTCTTTTGCCAAACTATTTCAGGGATAAAATTAACTGAAGCTCTGTCTCTCATTTGTGCAGAACTATTTCAGGGATAAAATCAACAGAAGCTATGTTTTTCTTTTTGTGCACAACTATTTTAGGAATAAAAATTAACAGAAGCTGTCTTTCTTTTTGTGCAAAACTATTTTGTGAATAAAATCAACAGAAGCGTTGTCCTTCCGTTTGTGTACGACTATTTTAGGAATGACACTGACAAATGATAAATTCTCCTCTTGACTTTTGCCGTTGAAGGATTTCATTTTGGTTTCACTCCCACATTGCAGCTGGCTGAAAGAGGCTCTGAGATAACAACTGGTACCTAGTCAGAATGAGCATATTCCTCTGCTACAGCCCTTTTTTTCTGTTATGATTTATGACAATGAGCTATTACAATTGAATATTTGGAAACAGGAATACTGTGAAAACACAGAACACTCACACACACACACACACACACACACACACACACACACACACACACACACACAGAGCAATCAAAACACAAATATGACACAATCTCATTTAAAAAAAAAAAAAAAAGGAGAGATAACTCTCAACTAAGAGCATGACAAAATGTATGCGACATGTTATACAGCAACATCATGAGGGCAAAAAAAAAAAGTAGGAATAGTTTTCAAAATGAAAACATTATTAAGTCAAAGTCATTTACTTCACTGACCAATAACAAATGTGAAACCATTCTAAACTTTGAATGATCTCTTGATTTGCTCACATCTGCCACATTCATTTGAATATAGGCTATATATATATATATTCAAATTGTTTCACATAATTAAAAACCCAAGGACACACTTCCCCCTGCTGAATACGGGTGATGTTCCAATTTCTATCGAGACATTTTGAGTTCAGTTCTGCCATGTTCAGCTCAGTTCATGACTGTGACCACAGATCTGAAATCAGCTGAATTCACTCGTAGTAGTACCCTAATGTTCTCCTCCTCATCCATTCTACAGTGATATCTTTCTTATCTGTCAGGACTTTTTGTTTTGCACTTTGTGTATTTCCACACTGCATCTTTTTTTTTTCGCATGTAGTCATTTTCTTTACCGTCTGCAAAATCAGTGCTTTTTTTTTTTTTGGGGGGGGGGGGGGGGGGGGGGGAGTGGGGATGGTTAATTTAAAATACACACAAAATCAACAGCAATGACAGTATCTACACCAAAGAAAGTTGGCTGGTTTCTTTGAATACTCTCTCTCTCTCTCTCTCTCTCCTCTCTCTCAAAATTCTTTTTCTATATGTAAATTCATATGCATGCAACTATGAATTGAAAAAAAAATTACCCAAACAAAGAAGAGGCGAACATGCCAGTTCTGTTCCATCAGGACTACACTCTTGCCGAAGAAGAAGAAGAAGAGAAAGCTTTTGAGCTGACCAGCCTTATAAAACTTTTTTTTTTTACAGACAGCATGCATCAACGGGATAGCCTAGTGGTCAGAACATTCCGCTCGCAATTTGATGACCCGGGTTTGATTCCCATTCGCTGGGATTTTTCCCCTGGAGTTAACATCAGTGCTGACTCCCCTCCCCCAAAATTCCTCTGGATGAGACTATAAACCGAGGCCCCGTGTGCGAACGCACGCAGAACATCTTATGCACATGTTAAATCCTATTCCGCTTTTCATAAGAGTAGGTCATTGTGTGCTGGTGACAAGATTTACAAAACTGCATGCACACAGGGAATGGATGTAAAATAAAAAGCACATAAGTACTTATTCCATTATCCTCGATATAAAAGAATAAATAAATATATTAATAAAAATAAATAAACTGCTCTACTGCAGCAGGTCAGCTGAAGTGCACCATAAAATGCCCCACTATGCTGGCACATATATGGCACAGGTTTACATGCAACACAGAAGTTTTTTCCGAAGCCCAACATGATAATGTCTGATGCATGCACAAAACAGGCTCCTCCTTCATGCAAAAGAAAAAAAACAACCTTACTTTACACTCTACTTGTTTAATATAAACTCTGTGTGTGTGTGTTGTGTGTGTGTGTGTGTGTGTGTGTGTGTGTGTGTGTGTGTGTGTGTGTGTGTGTTTCATGCATGAGTGCGTTTGCATGCATGTCAAACATGGATGAGCTTCCCTCTGTTTAATCCAGTAAACTGTGTGCGAAACTATATCGTTTAATTTATTGACAAATAATCACACATAAAACAAAAATGATCTTTAAAAAAAAATGTTTTAAAAGCACATCAGATTATAGAAAAAATTGATTAAGATGCTCTCCAAATGTTTATACATAAACATCAATCAATACCATGTTGATTCAAAGTACAAAAAAAAAAAAGAAATAAAGAATAATAGCTAAATAATGACTGACACAGCTACAGTTTGTCTGTACCTTCATAGAATACAAATGAAGATGTGCATTTTACATAAAACTGTTCTCATGGTATTTTTTTAGAACTACTGTCATATCGACAGAGCACAACAACAAAAAGTTCAAAGAAACCTTGTCGGCAATGGGATGGTTACGACAAACTAACATGGTTAAAACGAACTAACATACCTTTTTCTGTAGACATCGAGAGATACGAGCTGTCTTTGCGAAAGTCCAGTCAATGTCATATGACAAAAACTGGCTTGCTTATTAATTTAACTTGTTCAGCCTTCATCGCCTCTTTTACTCCCTGTTGTCCCATTTTTTCATGGATACATTACTTTGCTTCTAACTTAATGACAAAAACAGGATGACAATTTACTGTTCTCAGTTATACATACAAAGCTACGCAACTCAGTGAGAGGTTTGCTTGCTTTAGTTGTTTGGGGTTTGAGAGGGGGCCATTTTTTCATGGATACATTACTTTGCTTCTAACTTAATGACAAAAACAGGATGACAATTTACTGTTCTCAGTTATACATACAAAGCTACGCAACTCAGTGAGAGGTTTGCTTGCTTTAGTTGTTTGGGGTTTGAGAGGGGGGGGGGAGTGTTGTTGGGTTGGTTTTTGTTGTTGTTGTTGTTGTTGTTTTTTTTGGGGGGGGTATTTTGTTTTTATATTAGATTTGAATAGAAGAGATTTTTTTCCTAAATTTTGAGTCAAAAGTTCCATGTCATATTTTAAATATGTACTGATGGCATTCTTATCTCACACTTTAAACATGTACTGATGGTTTTCTTTTTATTACACTTTTAAACATGTACCGATGATATTCTTTTTATTACACTTTTAAACATGTACTGATGGTGTACTTTTTGTTATGTACTGATGGTATTCTTTTTATTACACTTTTTAACATATACTGATGGCATTCTTTTTTCATTTTTTTCTTTTTTACACTTTTAAACATGTACTGATGGTGTTCTTTTTTTTATTACACTTTTCAACATATACTGATGGTATTCTTTTTATACACTCAGAATATATACTGATGGCACTGACTCCTTTGTGACCAAATATGTCAAGACATCGTAAATTTATACATCTGTCAGCTGCTCAAGACAAAAACAACTACAAAACAGCAACATAAAACTCAAGGAGGACCTAATAACATCTTGTCAGTCTTGAAACGGATAAATCATGATTCAAAGAGACCATTTCTGTTTTCAAACTCAGAATTATGTGCATCAATGCCAGGAAAAAAAACCAATCCACCACCTTAAAAGGAAGAGATCATTAATATAATTTTTATTGTCTTTGTTTTGTTTTTTTCCTGGTGGAAAAAAAAAGGAAAAAAAAGTCAAAACAGGCACCTGTACCATCAATGCACCAAAATCAATATCATAAGTTTCATTTCCACATCAAAAACAAAAGATGTAAGAAAGTGTACAATTTCACTCCTTTTTTTTTTGTCTTTCTCTTCACTCCTTTCTCACACCATAATTGAGACCACCCAAAAAAAAAAAAAATCAGCGCTACATCATCTTAGCAATATCATTATCACCAGAAGGCTTGTTGAATATCAGGTTTAACAATACTAATCATATCAAACGCAATAATGAATACTGATCACCACTCATTCCCCGCATATATACAATCATGATCTGAAGAGAATACTTCTATGGACTTAAGTGAACCTCTGGGGATCTGGAGTCAATCATTCATCATACAAATTCCTTCACAGAAAAAAAAAACAGAAAGAAAGAAAAAAAAAACACTCACTATCATCAATGACAATCATATTTCCAGGATAATTTGAAAACGTGTACACCTACACGTTTCAGTTCTTCAGAATGGAATATAAAATGAATCATCAAACGATTTATTTGAGATCTTTTATCCCAACACGCACGCACACACACACACACACACACACACACACCCCTCACCATCATTTTCTTGCAAACAAATTCATCAGGGAACAGCTGGCTGATTTTGAACTCACCAAAAAAAATACACCATCTTCTACATTTTCCTTTGAAGACATCTGGTCACGCATCCTTAATTCCAACCAGTGGCAATCTATGACCACCTTTCATTTAATATGAATAAAAAAGAAAACATAAGGGGAGATGGGCAGCAGGTCTACTAGAGAAGAAGCCCCCTTCTATCAAGTGTTTGAACCCTAAACTTCTTACACTCTAAACATAACAGCTGTTGCTTCCTTGCCAGCGGTTGGGGTTTGTTTTTTTTTTTTTTTGTTTTTTTAAAGTTCCTTGGCTAGAGCTCCTAGGTTCACCAATGGTGAGATTTTTATTATGCAAACCACTTTTTCCCCACCATTAAGGTAGCCACATTCAGACTTTGGGGATACAGTTGGGAAGTGAACCTATCAATTTTGCCCAGCCCAGGCCTGCCTGCCAGCCTGCCTGTGTGTGTGTGTGTGCATGCGTCATAGTAGGTGGCTTGCTTTTTTTTTCTGTTTAAGTGATTTGCTTGGCTTTTTATTCTTTTTTTCAAATGAAACCAACTTCTTAAACTGTGATTTATCAAAGATGCACAATTTCTACACACAGTAGACTATCTTTCACTCTGACTTTGCCCCCAACCCAACCAATGATGCAGGCCACATCATTTAACATCACTGAACCAAACTGAAAATCACATACCTACAGTGCTAGAAAATAGCCGTTTTTAGATCAACACTCGTACCTTTTGTACAAGCCTTAAAAAATTTCCCATCATACTGCAGAACGCAAAAGAAGATCCATACATCCAGCCCACAGAAATATAGAACCATTCCCGATTTCCAGCAGAATATTCACACTATATACACATGCACAACAGAACCACCACACCAGGGAGAAAAGTGAACACATTAACATACGTTCTTCTAAAAATTACATTCTGAAGAAGAGGTTTAGAATGGTAAAAGGAAAACAAAGGAGCGCACACACACACACAAATGTAAACCTACATCCTACGGACAATAGATATAGGAACACAACAGGAAGAAAGCTTTATACTCTGATATAAAGAAAACACAGGACAAAGACTTATACTGTTCACTGAGGACAATATCAGCTGGCAATCGTTTTGAGATGCGCTCAAGAGACGGAACCATGGAAAGGAAAGGGGTGAGGTCTTCGTGATCACAACTGAATATTAATGCCCTGTATGATAGGAGGTGAGTGGAATAACAGGAGATTCCAAATGACACCTACTAAATTTTAACCACAGTCTCTATACATGTACATTTTGATTTATTTCTCATTCTCCTACATTTTCTAATGTTTAGATTTA
The DNA here is from genome assembly GCA_030674155.1 of Stramonita haemastoma. Lineage (NCBI taxonomy): Eukaryota > Metazoa > Mollusca > Gastropoda > Neogastropoda > Muricidae > Stramonita > Stramonita haemastoma. The sequence goes on from CM060324.1 coordinate 49,352,059, forward strand.
CTTCTCTCTCTCCCGCACTTTCTAATGTTTAGACTTACTTTCTCTCTCTCCCGCACTTTCTAATAATTAGATTTTCTTCTCTCTCTCCCACACTTTCTAATAATTAGATTTACTTCTCTCTCTCCCGAGCTTTCCACTGAATATCTAGTTACCATGGACAACTCCAAATGATTTCACAATATCCTGTTCCTTTTCTTAGTCCCAGACACCAAATAACAGCCAAAACTTTGTCACCCTCAAGATCCGAATCTAATTTCTACAAGCCTAAACAAAAGCAACGTTCTTATACACATGTATGGAAAACTGTTTCGTGCATCGAATGACATCAGAAAGAAAATGCAGCTGCTGATGTCCCTACAAATGACCCAGCTGGCAAGCCGTTCCGATTTCTTAAAGATCTCCATACAAAAATGGCCGGTCTGAGAAGCAGTTATCCAACCCCCTCCCCTCCAAATAAATTAAATAAAAAGGCTGTAAAGAAGTTCAGTATCAACAGACAGTGTGTTCATCTGAGTTAGGACGAAACAGAGGAAGGCCCTACCTTTGTCTGTCTGTGTGCAACCTTGGGGTCCAGTACAGACCAACAGGACAGCTTACCTACCTACCCTGACAGGACAGCTTGCCTACCTACCCTGACAGGACAGCTTGCCTACCTACCCTGACAGGACAGCTTGCCTACCTACCCTGACAGGACAGCTTGCCTATCTACCCTGGGTGGGGATTAAGCAGACAAAGGCCCTACCTTCCCTTCCTTTTTTTTTTTGGCAATGACTGGATTGAGCTCATGGCATGACAGAAAAGGTCTGCCCCACTGTTGTTATCTGCCTGTGGTGCAATCAGGAGGAACACTTGTGTTGCTTTTTTTTTGTTTTTGCTTCCATTCCTTCGCTAGAGCTCTAAAGCTCACCAATGGTGAGATTTGGTGTATGCGACTGGTTTTTTGCCTTAAGTTAAGTTAAAGTCTGTCCCGAGCCTATAGAGGCTCATCAGGCCGGTGCTTATCCCGGTTTCTGTGGCGTTAAGCGACTGAGAGTCATAGACTCCCCCTGGATAGGACGCCAGTCTATCGCAGGGTTAACCCCCAACACAAAGTTGGTACCCCTTTTACACCTGGGTGGGGTGAGAAAATAGCCGTCAAGTGCCTTTTCCAAGGGCACAACGCCATAGCCGAAAGCTGGGATCGAACCCACAACCTTTAGATTACGAGTCCAACGCCCTAACCACTAGACTACAGCGGCGGCTGGTTTTTTGCCTACCATGAAGGTAAACGCATTCGAACTTCAGGGAGGTTGTGCTGTGTAAGTATTGTATTGTATACTACTTTAAATGATAGCAGATTTGTCTGTGAGAAATTTGGGCTTCTGTGTCAGAGGACAGTGTGTTGCCATAACAGCAGCACCACCCATTATCTGTTTATTCTTTCTGTTCTTTCCCTGTCTGCATGTGTAGTTGTTTCCCCCCATCAGATCACCTTTTCTCTTAAGAATTTTACCATAGACTTTTGTTGCCATGTGTGCTGAATGAGTGTTGCATATAGGACCTCGATTTATCATTTCATCTAATAAAAAAAAAAAAACCCTGGCATCCAGACTACCATTCAAGGTCTAGTGGAAAAGGGGGGGAGGAGGAAAGTTGGGGCTCAAGCAGGGTTTGAACCTGCTCTTCTCACTTCCAAGGCAGGTGTGTTACATTACCTTTAGACCACCAAGCCCGGAATTCTCAGAGAATGGAAGAAAAAGAGAAAGCCAGAACAAAGAGTAGGGGAAAGTTACACTGAGAGAAAATTGGGCAGATACCACTGACCGTACCATTTTTTTCCTAGCAGTGCCACACACCTTACAAATACTTATTTCATGACTGATCTACTGACAGGGAAAAGTTACACGCAGAGAAGATATAACAGATACCCACAGCACACAAATCCAGCATAACTCAGTCGAGGGTCCAGCGCCAGAGCTAAAATTAGCACATTCCTTCTTTTTACAAGGTCCAAGTGTGGTCAGTTTCTGCTATAATTAGCACCAGCTGGCCACAACTGGGCTGAGATGGAAAGGAATGGATAGCAGAGGAGCTGAAAGTGGGGGAAACTGACAGCTGTGAACCATCGACTATATCATTTTTTCTAGCAATGCCACACAATTTAACAATGACTGGTCTACACACATGTCCATAGCTATGTATACACCACCGGTAGAAAGAGAAAAACACACACCACACACAACACACACCAACACATACAATTACCACCGGAAAAATGCATTCATCAAAGTTCATGTCTAGGTCCAATCTAGCACTATGGGGGGACAAAAATAATCATCATTACCGCTTGCATGGAAATACAACAGATAAAATGTTATAGTAGCAGCAGCAGCAGTAGTAGTCGTAGTTATAGTAATAGTAGTACCTATGAACAACAATGACATCACAATGGTTAAAAAACAAACAACAAAGTACATGTATGAAAGATTAAGTGGGGAATTTTTCTTCTCCCCCCCCCCCCCCCCACTAAAAAAGAAAAAAAAATTATTGTCTCAACTGTAGTGTCCAATCTAACAAGCGTGCCGCACATTACATTTTATCACCATCCACCCTTCCATCATCTCCATCACCAAAAAAAAGAAAAGAAAAATAAAGAAGTCTCATCTTCATCAATCTTTTTCAATCTAACAAGCTGTGATTGCACATATTACAGGATAATCATTTCCATTATCCATACATCAACACACATTATCCAAGAAAGAAATAATACAAGGTGCGGTCACAACTTATCATTTCTTTTTACAGACACCATTCCTTCTCAATCATTCTCCATGAGCTACTCGCTCTTATCACAGCAATGCTATCTCCAATGGGTCCAACCTCTTCACACCTCTCTCTCTCTCTCTTCTCTCTCTCTCTCTCTCTCTCTCTCTCTCTCTCTCTCTTCTCTCTTTCTCTTCCTCTTTCTCTTCTTTCTTTCTCTTTCTCTTCCCTTCTTTGTTCTTCTCTCTCTCCCTCCACTTGTATTAGGCTAGAACAAGTGGTGCTAGATTGGTTTGTGAGTAGACATGACATACCTTTGACGAAATCGTGAGTACACTCAGCACCATAACCATCCTGCAACATGGCAAAACAGTTTTAACAAAATTAAGGAACATTTTAACAAAATTATATCAACATAAATAAAGAACATCTTTGAACAAAATTGTATTCCACCATAAAATACAAATATAAAAGAACTCCTTTTAACAAAATTATATTCCAACATAAAATATAGATTTCAGGGAACACCTTTTAACAAAACTATATTCAAACATAAAATACAGATTTAAAGGAAACACCTTTCAACAAAATTATATTCCAACACAAAACTCAGATTTAAGGGAAGACCTTTCAACAAAATAATATTCCAACATAAAATACAGATTCAAGGGAAGACCTTTAAAAAAAATATATATTCCAACATAAAATACATATTTAAAGGAACACCTTTAAAAAAATTATATGCCAACATAAAATACAGATTTAAATGAACACCTTTTAACAAAATTATATTCCAACATAAAATACAGATTTAAAGAACACCTTTTAACAATATTATATTCCAACATAAAATACAGATTTAAAGGAACACCTTTTAACAAAATTATATTCCAACATAAAATACAGATTATACAGACAGCAAGGGAGCAAGACAGACAAGAGGCACACTTACCTTTATTGAAAGCGCGTACAGATGGTTCAGCATAACGTGATTTGGCTCAGGTAGTAATGAGGGTTCAATCTGTAAAAACACACAGATGACCTGAGAGTAAAATAATAACAGGGAATCAGTCCCTAAAACCACAAAAATTTATTAAAAAATCAAACCAAACCGTAAGATTCATACACATTTTAAGGTTCTGAAACAAGAAATGGAGGGCCAAATGATGACTCTCTGGTTGTTGCCAAGTCTCTGTCACAATCTTTGATCCCTCAAAGAACATAGCTATGTCTGATGATGAAATGGGGGGAAGAGAGATAAACCAGATGACCCAATGCGATCCACAAACCAAAAACAGATCCCTCAAAGAACATAGCTATGTCTGATGATGAAATGGGGCAAGAGAGATAAACCAGATGACCCTATGCGATCCACAAACCAAAAACAGGGCTTAAACACTTACATGCAGTGGCACCTTACAGTATTTAACCTACTACAAGTGATTAGGGACGTAAATGCAGCTGAGCAAAATCAAATGAGGGCAGAAAGGCAGAGAATAAGAGTCTGAAGTTTTAAAACCAGGGTAGTTTACGTTACCATAGCTTGTCAATTACTGAACTTTGTAAAAAAAATTATAATCATTTTTTCATTTTATCCCTCCCAATTTTCAAGGCATGTACAGATCCCGAGTTTTCCTTGAAACAAAAAATGTATTGGTTTTCAGCAAAGTTTATATATAGAGACAGACAGACAGACAGACAGACAGACAGAGAGAGAGAGACAGAGAGACAGAGAGAATTGACAACAGCATTAGCATTTGGAATGACAAGAAACTGAAGGTAGCGGAAGCATTTTGACAAAGTAGCGCTTTGATTTCATTTGGTTTACAAGATCTAGCGCTATGTAAATTCCATATATTATTATTAATGACAGCAGCCACACTCACATGTGCAGGGGTGTCCTTGTTGAGCATAACCTGTAGCAACTGTGGAGGTAGAAAGGGTGGACCATGCTGCTTCCCTTCCGTCTTTCGGGGAGGGATTTCCTGACCATACTCAGTGCTTGCTATCACCCCGTCCACTGCAACAGTAACCACACACACCTGCCTGCTTAACTTTCGCTAACATTGAAACAAACACAACATGCTTTATACTTTCATGGTACTGCACACAATTCACATGACATGGCTGGGCTGTATTTTCATGGTATTGCACAAAATCCATATAACATGACTATGCTGCACTCTCATGGTATTGCACAAAATCCATATAACATGACTATGTTGCACTCTCATGGTATTGCACAAAATCCATATAACATGACTGTGCTATATTTTCATGGTATTGCACAAAATCCATATACCATGACTGTGCTATATTTTCATGGTATTGCACAAAATTCATAATAACATGAATTGTGCTATACTTTCATGGTATGCACAAAATCCATATAACATGATTTGCTATACTTTCATGTATGCACAAAATCCATGTAACATGATTATGCTATACTTTCATGTATTGCACAAAATCCATGTAACATGACTATCCACACTTTCGTAGTATTGCACAAAATCCATACAGCATACTGTCCTATATTTTCAGGTATTGCACAAAATCCATTGACCAATAACATGACTGATTGTACCTTCATGGCACTGCACAAATCCACAGACATGACTGTGCAAACACACACAACACAAATTGCACACACACAAATTGCACACACAGTAAAACCTGCTCCGCTTTTTCAGAAGAGTAGGCCAGTGTATGCCAGTGGGAACAGAGATGACAAAATTTTAAACACTACATGCAAACTAGAACTGGATAAAAAAAAAAAGACATGCATGCTTGTTCCATAATCCTCAAAATGAAAAATAGGAGTAATAACAATAATGACACATAGACAACACATACACAGAGTCACAGTCACACAACAGCAGCAGCAAGTGCTCACCTGATTTGGGTTTGTTGGCAGCACGACTGTCCAAAGCCAAGGCCTCGAAGACCTCAAAGTCCGACTTCTTGACATGCACCTTGTTGTTCATGGTCCCCATTCCATTGGGCGCTGAGGGCTGCACAACACACCTTTACTTACACTGTCTGAATCATGCAAGGTGTATATGTATACAGTATACATTCTGGGGGAGAAACTGCACTTCATTATAATATTAATAATTACCCCACCCCCCCACTCCCCACCCCACCCCGCAACTCATATCATAATTAATACAAATGCACAGAAATCTTCTAAACATTACATATTTACACACAGTTTAAAGTTAAGTTAAAGTCTGTCCCAAGCCTAAGGCTCATCAGGCTGGTGCTTATCCCGGTTTCTGTGGCGTTAAGCAACTGAGAGTCATAGACTCCCCCCTGGATAGGACGCCAGTCTATCGCAGGGTTAACCCCCAAGGTTGGTACCCCTTTTACACCTGGGTGGGGGTGAGAAAATAGCCGTAAAGTGCCTTTTCCAAGGGCACAACGCCATAGCCAAAAGCTGGGATTGAACCCGCAAACTTTAGATTACAAGTCCGACGCCCTAACCACTAGACTACAGCGGCGGCTATTTATACACAAATGTATATAATTATTATATATGTGTATACATACACATGTTTTACCATACTTTAACCCTTTCACCACCTTTAGACTATGGACGTGATTTTGTCACTTTGTAGTTGCACAATAGAAAAACTGAAAATCTTACCTAAAAAACAAAACAAAACAAAACAGAAAAAAAAACCTTTCACTGCCAACTGACCTGTAACACAGCTATTCCAGGTACCAGCTGATTTTGTATAGAAGTGTTATTTCAATCTTTTTGTGGTTTGTCTTGTATATCTTGGCCAAGAAATTTGCTTTTATGTCAGGCAAAAATCTGCATAAATTATAATTATCTAACTAGGCATGTTACATAACGTTAAGAAATCAATATTCTTAAGATCCAAATTGATATTTAGATTCCTCATTTATTTTCCAGTAAAAATCATATAACACAACGTTCTATATCAAATAGTTTTCACACCTGAATTTCTTGTTAATCATTACCCATAAAACTGTAAAAACCTCTGGCACTGGCAGGAACCTTAAATCAGATTTCTCCTGGCAGTAAACTGGTTAATCAACATATGTTATCATAGTCCAAACCTATGTATACATGTATACACACAACCATTTTCCCCACCATAAAGGTAGCCCTACATTCTGACTCCAGGGAATCCAGTATGTACATGTATATATACTTTGTGTAGTACATACTCAACAGAACTGTTATCATCTGGTCACTGCCTATGCGGAGTGGTCACTTACCTCTCCCGGTTTCATGACCCATTGGCCATCCACATAGAACTTGTATTCATGTTCTCCCTCTGGCAAGTCCACAATGGTGTAGAAGTCCCCTGACTGAAAGCCAACACATACATGTGTACTTTACTATGCTGCATCGATACACATATGCACGCACGCACGCACGCACGCACACACACACACACACACACACACACGACACACACGAGGCACATACACACACATGGTACACACACACACAGTACACACACACAGTACACACACACAGTACACACACACACACACACACACACACACACACACACACACACACACTAAACATACTGACACACTCACACAATCAAATATACACAAGTGGGTGTACATGACTCTTTCTAATTATGCGCTACACTGATCCCATGTTACCACAATGACTGTTCTAAAATCTAAGTGATTATAATTGCGCATTTTGATAGGGGTATTTTGTGTTGACTTAAAATCATATGCAAATTCGAGACTCAAAAGTAAAGAAAGATTTTACTTCCTCCTGGCATGTAACACCCTACTCTTCTTGAAAGCGGAACGAGTTTTTAACGCACAAGATGTTCTGCATGCATTCGCACATGGTACCTCGGTTTACAGTCATATCCGAAGTAATGTTAGTTTCAACTTTAAACATTCTTTCAGGACTTCTCCCTTCACTGATTTCAGAGTACTAATTATTACTGACCACTACACAATTATCTCACCAGCTTTTAGCTTTTTTTTCTGATTTGACTGGTCATTTTCAAATTTTGTGCTCATGCAAAAACAGTCCCTAGTGGAAATTACAGATGGATACTTTGTTGCGAAACACCAAGGCTAGAATGAATGTTAGACACCTGACTGTGTCTTAGGAGTAAAGAGGACAAATTCCCAATGCTAAAGTGACTAGACACTCCTTGTCTATGTGGGCGTTCAACCGTAACAAACACAATGGTAAGACGTTAAACACACACTTCTATACATGTATGTACTCACGCCTTAAAACAGACTATGTGTTTAAGTGCAAAGTACTTATTGTTTGGGAGTTTTTGTCTTCTGGAGCAAAAATTCATTGACCAGGCTTTTGGTCTTAGGTCCAAAGCATTTCCAGCTTAATTCATTGTTTTCACATCATGAAATTAGGGGGGGGGGGGGGGGGGAAATAACCTAATGGTTTGAGCATTGCGTTTGTGATCGAATGGACCAGATTCAAGCCATGACCAAGGACCCCATTCAAAGGGATTTTTCTCCTGGTGTTAACATAAGTACTGACTCCACTTTCCTGAAAGTCCTTCAGATGAGACTATAAACCAAGGTCCCATGTGCCAATGCCAGCGCAACACATTTTCACCAACACAACAGACAAAGATAGGTGCTGTCTGAAAGTTTGGCTAAGAATAACAAGATGAGACTGAAGGTAAAAAACTAAAACTGTAAAAAAAAAAATTTTTAATGTACCTGCCACTCAAAGCCTTTCCTTTATTATAAAATTTGTGTGCAAACCAAGCAGATGGTTTCATACCACCATGAATCGCCCATTACCATCATGATTATCTTTAATGAAACATGAGAATGTCATCATACTAGAATGTGTGTTTGATACTGTGTCAATTACTCTGTATCCTACGCACAAAAATTGTACTTAAACTATTTTTTCCCATTTTTTTCCATGACAAATACTGAAGAATACAGAGGATGGACAGGTCTGGGGCGTGTTGAAACACAGGGCAACAGACACAGGCATGCACTAAATGAGAGCAACCAAGAAAACAACACCCACCCCCCTCCCCAAACCCCCCCAACTCTCTGACACACTGAAGAACTCACCTTTTGACCAGTGGTATAGTGCCTTTCCAGCCATTGAAACTGCCGGCAAGAGCTACCTCTTTGCCCCCTCCCTCCCATTTAAACACAGTGGGCAACAACCGAGGACCTGTCTGCTGCGGGACTGCCTGGCCAGGTGTCACTGTACTCGCCCTTTTGCGCTGCAACAATTATCAATCTTCTATTATAGTTAAATACCAATGCTGCATGACTGAAATAAAATGATTTACATAATGTGATGTATAGGATGACCTTACTCTGCCACGGTAACTGAATAAACATAAGAAAAGAGAACCAAATTCTTTCCATCAGTTCTGTAGTTTAGTTTCATAAGTATCATCATGGTTTGGCTTGGTTTTAATTAATCAACTAGAATTAGATTTGTAATGAAAACAACAATGTTAACTGAAATGGTACACTATTTTTATAATTTCTCACTTCTGATTAAAAAAAAAAAAAAAAAAAAAAGGTAAAATTCTTTTAGGCTCCCCATGAGGGCGATTTGTAAGCACCACAGGAAGAGAGATGCCTGACTTAGTTACTATTTAGGCCCCAAGTGGTTTGTCAGACTTGCTGCTGTCTAGTGTCTTACACAGTAGGGGATCATACTAACACTAGTAACAGAACATAACAAAACTTTTTAACAGGTAATTTTGCACAAGGTTAAGTGACTTCTCTAGATACATGTACATAATCTCTGAATTAAAATCAGCATGAATGCAATGTACAACATGGGGGAAAAAAGTTGAAACATAACTTACATCACACTTGTATATGCACATGCGTGAAGATAATACAGTGTGCTCTTTTTATGTGCAGAGATATAACATACCAACATGTAATTAAACTAATTTGCAAGATGTGTAAAACTCTTAAGCTCATACAATAACACAGTGACACTATGCAAGTACTTTTTGCATGTACGCATAAAAACATTGTGTGTGTGTGTGTGTGTGTGTGTGTGTGTGTGTGTGTGTGTGTGTGTGTGTGTGTGTGTGTGTGTGTGTGTGTGTGTGTGTGTGTGTGTGTGTTTAAACATGTATGTAACACATCATTACATTTACAGAGGTATAGGTATACACCACTGTCGTACTTGTGATCTGACAGAGAAGCTGAAAATATTCGCTGGTTATGTCTGTGCTGAGATCTATGTCTTTCAGATTTTTTCACCCCTGCCCCTGGAATTAGCGTAACAGTAACACTAAATTCCACCACCTTCAAAATCCTTCACTGGCTTCAGACAAGACTGTAAATTGATACCCCATATGATTGAGTCAACGAGTGCATACATGATACATACATTATGTATACATGTGATGTTACATGTACATTAACCCCCCATCCATCTTTCAATTTCATGGAAAGTAGACCAGCCTATAGCTAGTGGCATGGATGATTGACATGTCCCATACCCAGCATGCACCATGATGCATGCTGAGGGATGAGCTCTGCCAGATTCAACTTGCCTATGAGTATGACACACTGAGACTGACAGTGACACTGACAGTGACAATGACATTGCCTGAAAAAGTCAGAGCAGTGCCTCAGTCAACAACTCCTAATGGAGTTAAAGGAAAATCACAAAGTTGTCAGATTCACAACAAACATCTGTATCATACAAGCTGATCAAGGGTGGAGGATGTCCCACAATTTTCTTGGCTAAGGAGCCATAAATCATGCCCTTCACTTCAGTAGTTGACCTAAGTGCATTATGAGTGTGTGTGTGTGTGTGTGTCACTGTGTGTGTGTGTGTGTGTGTGTGTGTGTGTGTGTGTGTGTGTGAATGTGTGTGTATGCGTGTGTGTGTGTGTGTGTGTGTGTGTGTGTGTGTGTGTGTGTGTGTGTGTGTGTGTGTGTGTGTGTGTAAGTGTGTGTGTGTGTGCATGCGTGTTTGCATTTGTATACTTCAATGTGTGTGTGTGTGTGTGTGTGTGTGTTGTGTGTGTGTGTGTGTGTGTGTGTGTGTGTGTGTGTGTGTGTGTGTGTGTTCACGTGTGTGTGTGTGACTGTGTGTGTGTGTGTGTGTGTGTGTGCACGCGCACGCAAGTGTGTGCGTGTATGTGCATGTATGTCGAATGTGCGTGTGTGTGCATGCATGTGCATGTGTGAATTGGTGCGTGTGCTGTTTCTTTGTTTGCTGCTGGCCTTCTGCATTGAGTATACAGTACTTGCTCCTCATGAATACTGTTTCTTCCAGCCCCCTCTCCATCTACCACCATTTTAGATAAAAAAAAATTTACTCCAAAGGCAAAACACATCAATCACACCTTGGCTGTAGATGTTTTAATGTACTTTTAAACAATATTCATAGACCTTTCACATAAAATGATAAATCACATTAACAAATTTTTCATATAAATCATTCATATTCATAGATCATTTATTCTTTCATTCATAATCATAAATGATAAAGGAAACAGAAAGTCCCATTCATTTTTCATTAGCTATGCCATTGACAGATTACTGATATTGTTTAGTTCATTTGTTTTGTTTTGGGTTTGTTTTTCTCTTTCACAGAGAGAAGGAAAGAATCTATAAATCTATACCAAAAGCAAAAATGCAGACTAGCCACATACATTTTTCCCTGATACAGTGATACTGATAGTGATATAGTTTTGCATTTCACTTTCTGTTACCAGTTGGACAATTATTTTTCTTTTTCCTGACTCTTGAGTCTTGTGTGTATACAGATTACACTGCACCCACCATAATGGTGTAAACATTTAAAATATATATACATATATCCTAACATGCAAGGGCTAGTATTTATTTAAATCTGATACTTAAGTCAGTGTCTACCCTAAGCATGCATAAAAGTAATTCAGTATTTGAGTTTTTCTTAGAAGCAAAAGACAGAAAAATAAGAGTTTTTACTGTTAGGTTACTAAGGAATCAAAATCAGAATCTTCAGTCTAGTTTCTGTTATGTTAAGGGTGCTGATCTCTCGCATCTCTTCCTGGATGCAACACACTATTTCCGTTCTCTATCCACTAAAAGTAAAAGTAGTAATAATGATAGGCCTAGACATTCCACGTCTTATGGTCATCAACAGATGTGAATGAATGGTACACGCCAACTTTCCTTTCATCTAACACAGCTGACTCAATAGAATTACTCGTCAACATTTCTTCCTCTAAAACATCCCTTTCCCGCTCTGCAACCAAGCCTGCAGTACATCACAATTCGTCTATTGTCAAGGTCGAATATATGGAAGTTTTGTTCATTTTACCTGCGCCACCAGCCTTCGTATAAAACTGTCTTTCGTTCGATCCATATCCTTGTTCACATGTTCTGTCGGTATCTAAGCCCCTGACTGTAAAACTTAACACTCTCTATTTTACTCCTCGTGGGTGAAATGCTGCTTACACAGCTTAGCCACTTCATTACTCGCAATGTTATCTTTCCGAACGTAAACAACACCAGGCTAGGCTAAATGCGGTCACTTTTCAAAATGTCCTTGACCTTGCTAGAGAAAAGCGAGAGGTCGTGCACATGTCTGCGGTCGATGGGGATCGTAACGTTTAGGTTTATGTATGCTCGACAAAATTAGCTTGTCGCTCTTTGCTGCTTCATTTCCTTCAATTTATTTTTCGACACTGTTCAAAGTAAATGTGCAATTTGTATTTTGAAACCTCACTTTTATCCGAATCCCCACTTTTTATTTACTAAATCAAACTGACCTATATTGTGTCTTCTATCGTTACGCCGGCCCCCCTGTATCACCCCCCCCCCCCCCCCCTCCCAGCAAAAAGAGATTTAAAAAAACCATCACACCTACCTGATGCAGAAGAGGATCTTGCTCTCCCTGATCATCAAAAGACACACCGGTAGAATCTAAGTATCCTCTTGTCATCACTGTTGGTGCTGTGTCGTCACCAGACATCTGACGACTTTTTGAGGATTGGTTGCCCATGGCACACACCCACCAAAATACACCCCTTTGATGTCTTCCTTATAAAGGCACAATACCAAACTACACAATGTTTAGGCACACGGTTGTTTTATCACTTATCAAGTTTATCGATAAACAATAACATCTGGAGCAAACAAGATCCACTCTGCCAATAAAAAATAACGCCAGAAATCAGTCTCATAGGACACCGCCAAAGCAGTCAATAATACTAATAGTAGATTGAGCTTTTGACGACCAAAGCCATCTTCTTATTGCTTTTTGATGTTGCATTAATAATTTTTGCAGAAAACCCTCTTCTTTTTCCAGCAACGGTATCGGGAGCCTCCTTGTTTATCGCGCCCATGTGTTGATTTCACTTCAATTTCGAGCAACAAAGTCAAGGATTAAGATAAACAACAAACATGGAGGATCATGTGCTCTTGATGCGCAAAGGATTATGGTTCATTGACCCGGAAGCTATCAGTGCGATGTGAGGGAGGAAACAGGGAAAAGGGGAGGGGAGGGCCGGGATGGGCCTAGGCCAAAGATACTCAACGGCCTAGCCTAAAATAAAGATGCACAAGCATTCGTTTCAGTGTATAAAACCTCTCTGATCACTGGATGAAATACACGAATGTATGCAACTTCTTACGAGAACATAATGATCATGGCAGAATACTGTTTACCATCTTCAAAGACATAGGCTAAGATAAGCATAATTATCAACTTTTCATGAATAATGCGCCAACACCAATAAAATGCAGCAGCATACATGCTCATGCTCAAAACCTTGGTCTAGCCTATAGGCATATATTGCAACGTTATTAACCTAAGAACATAGCTATGGTACGATATTTATTTATTTATTTATTTATTTATTTATTTATTTATTCTTTTATATCGAGGATAACAGAATAAGCAATCATGTGCTTTTTTTCATCCGGTACCCGTGTGTATGCAGTTTTGTAAATATTGTCATCTGTTCCCACCGGCACACGATGGCCTGCTCTTACGAAAAGCGGAACAGGATTTAACGTGTGCGCAAGATGTTCTGCGTGCGTTCGCACACGGGGCCTCGGTTTCAAGTCTCATCCGAAGGATGTTTGTATGGTATGGTAGTTGGTATTGTGCCTTTATAAGGAAGACATCAAAGGGGTGTATTTTGGTGGGTGTGTGCCATGGGCAACCAATCCATAAACATAAACCAAAAAGAGTGGATCTTGTTTGCTCCAGATGTTATTGTTTATCGATAAAGGATATTAATCGGGTGAGGGGAGAGGTGGTTGTAGGGGGAGCTGAAGCTAGTAGCACTCGGTATAGTCAGTCTCAATAATAACTGTCTACTGGGATTACATTCAAGATTTGTGACTCGACATGATGACCTGGGTACAAGTCCTGCTGAACTGTCCTTTTGTGCTCCCCACCCCCTATCGAAACCATTGGCTCCCTCTCCATTCCCCTGCAAGTCCTTCCAATGCGACAAGCTTCCATTCCGTACCCTGCCTTGTCATCACGATGCCAGTCTCCTCTGAAGTCGGAGTATGGCTGCCTATATGGCGAGGTACTTGAAAACATACACGCAAGCTTCTCATTGATTGTGCAATTTCAATCTCAGAGTGATTCCCAGGTGGGATGAGTGAGTCAGAGTGCATAATCAGGGTGACCCCCCCCCCCCCCCCCCCCCCCCCAGTGTTAAGCTGGGAAAGGCACAACAACAATCTCGATGCCGGTGTAACAGCTCAAAACACTACTGAGCAATAAAGACTACTGTAGTGGTTTTGGCGTAAGGCTTTCACGCCATAACCACTACCATAGTGGCTTTAGCACATGCTGTAAACACTACCTTAGTGACTTTGGCATACGCTATGAACACTATCTCTAAGCTAAAAACACTACATCTTACACGCCAGATTGACTACCCACGCCAAAAAACGCTATTGTCATTCGTCAATAAACACTACTGCAGGTTGTTTTCGTGGTTTAGACATTATGCTGAAAACACTATCCCAGTATTTTTAAGACCAGTACCTCTGGCAGAAAAAGCTAAATCGACACAAGACACACAGACATAGGGAAAATGAGAAGAAAAAAAACCAACAACTTTCTGTTTGTCTTTTAAACGGCAAAATCACTACAGTAGTCTTTATTGCAGGGTAGTGTTTTGAGCGTGTCACAGGGGCATCAATATGGATTGGGGGGGGGGGGGGGGGGGGGGGGGGGGGGGCCCAGGTAAGGCAAGTCCGTGTCAAGCAGTAGTGGGATTGCACCTGTGAATGGGTGGCTGTTGGCAGCCTGTCCATACAGTCGACTAACTTATTCTTTTTTTTTCCTTTTTTTTGGGGGTGGGGTGGGTGGGGGGGGTGGTATCTCTTTTATTAAAACCATTGCCGTTTTTTTCTTCTTCTGTTTTCAGCCCTTTGTTTTTCTTTCTTCACTGCACACATTTTTTTTTTATACATAGTTTTTAGATGGGCCATAATTATTTTTAACATAAAAAAGCACTTTTTTCTGCCATTTTTTCCCTTATTCTCACACACCTTTCTTTTTCTTTAAAAAAAAACACAAACTTTTTTCTCTTATATCTTTCTTCCTTTCTGTTTTTTTCTCTCCTTGTTCCTTGTTCCAAGCTTACCTGCCTGCTTATCCCGTTTAGGCCCAAAACTTTCCCCCCATCTATTAGACCATGAGTGGTGGTCTGGGCGCTAGTCTTTCAGTTGAGAGGATAAACCGATAAACGGGTCCCGTGTGTGTTACACAGCATTATTAAGCGCATGTAAAAGAACCCACGCAACAAGACAATTGTCCCTGGCAAAATTCTGTAGGAAAAAAGCCCCTCTGATAGGCAAACAAATACACTTGCAGACAGGAAAAAAGAAAAATTAAGGGTAGGCCCTGCACTTGTGGCGACGAGCTCTCCCGGGAGAGCAGCCCGAATTTCACGCAGAGAAATCTGCTGTGACATAAAGTGGTACAAAATACAACAAATACAAATACAAAATATTAAATTTCTGAACCTTACCAGGAGAGATGAGTGGGCACAGAAAGACTGTAAACAGAATCTGTATATACTGTTCACACTTTCAGACAAAACAAAAAACAAACCCAAACAAAACACCCAGTTTCGAAGCAGTACCCAATGTTGTGGTGATGGTAGGTTAATAGTACAGTACCCCAAATCGGATAGCTCCCTGGGACTTAAGTGTAACCAAACCAGTGTTCTCTCCAGCATTAGGCTACCATGGAAGTTACAGTTATGTTTAGCTGTAAAGAAATTATCAAGAATAATCGTGGCTGATCTAAATCAGATGATGATTTTTCTAAGTCACCTGGACACTACAAATATAAGACAGTGCATAACTGTCAACTATCACTGACTATAAGCTACAGACAGTACACAACACACACACACACACACACACACACACACACACACACACACACACACACACACACACACACACACACCAGGACGGGATAGCCTAATGGTCAGAACATTGCGCTGGCAATTTGACCACCCGAGTTGATTCCGGTGGAGGGGATTTTTCTCCTGGAGTTAACATCAGTGCTGACTCCATTCTCCCCAAAAGTCCTTTGGATGAGACCGCAAACCAGACCCCTGCGTGAACGTAAGCAGAACATCTTGTTAAATTCTGTACCGCTTTTCGTAAGAGTAGGCCATTGTGTGCCGGTGGGAACAGATGGCAATATTTACACAACTGCATACACAGGGGGACTGGATGAAAAAAGCACATGAGTAGGCCTACTTATTCTATCATCCTCAATATAAAGAATAAAATAAATAAATAAACCACACACTGCCTTTCAGTACTTCTTAAGCTCAGCTATTACATTGATATTAGATACTTAAAAATATATACAAAAAGATCAACTTTTTCTTTACTTCAAGCAATGCACACAGTTGGAAGGTAGCCAAAACATAATTGCTACGCCCCACAAATTGATAATAAGTTTATAAACGCCAAAGCAGAAGCCTTCGACTCCTTAAACCCAACTGTTCTCCTTTGTTTTTGTAGAATATGCCTATTTTTACATAATTTCCGGTATTCAGACACCAAGCCATGAGGTAATATTGCGCCAGACAAATGGAGGTGTCGAGTGAGAAGAAACTCAGTAAAGCTACAAAATGGTAAATACTGATTCCTTGTTTTGTAAATTACAGTGTTCTATTGACTTTGTAATTATTAGAAATCGTATCGATGTATTGACTTATTTTGCATGTTTCACGACTAAGTAGCCTTGTCAAATAGTGAAAACGGTTGGTGACTGTGTAACGTGTTACGTGTGTACTGTGAACAATACGATCCAGATCCAGTCATCCAAGCCCTTTTGATAAAAAAAATTTCTGTGCGCGGGAGCGATAAACATGGGTCTGTTGGGAAAGTTGAGAGGATGGCCTGGCTAGAGTGAAGAGATCGGGAAGGTAGGTTAACAGATTATGAGTTAAAAGAACAAAATAAAATACAAATAAAATTAATAAATGACATATAGCATGAGCCTGTATTACAGCTTCGACTAAAATTCATAATTTTGTTCTTTTATATCGCCCATAATGGAACACATTTTCACATAATGAAACATTGTCAAAGAAAAATGAGAGTCATTTAGATGGGGGTAGGGGGTTGGAAGTGGCTGGTTTTGATTGGCCCTGCAGTGGCACCAATGTGTTGACATGGTTGGTGACTGGTATGACTGCACTATGCAGTTCACTGATCAGTGATACACCATTTTCCCTGTGACTTACTGACTTCTTCCATAGCCTAATTGCTCAAGGAGCCACAGGAAGTCACTGAATGATGAATCAATCTTTTACTGTTTTTACTTTCAGGCTATTATTATATGGAATTTGTATCGCGCTATCTCTTGTAAGAACAAATCAAAGCGCTTGCATTTGACCTACAGAGCCACAGATCATGCTGCCACCAGGCGCAAAGATCAACGACGAACAACGATGATCAACTGTTTGTTTTGTTGCTGCTGTACACTTTAGAGCGCAAAGCCTGGGCAAGTATGTATGGAGGGCAAGCTGTTACCCATGCAGCAGACCCCCCTTCTCCACGGCACTGGAATGATCCAGAGGCTATGGCATGGACAAACATGACTTTCATTTTCAAGTATTTCAAATATTAATTGCTCAACACAATAATTATGTGAATGGGTTTTGCCTACATATATTATCTCATTGGGTACATGGTTTAGAATCTAACGTGAAGTTATGTTTTATAGACTCATAATAAAGCTAAAGCTTTTTTTGTTTTTAGTTAATTCATGTAAAATAATCCTATAAAATGGTTAAACAACTTCTTAAATGAAAGGAAATTATTCCACTGTACAAGAACTTTATTCACCTTTCTGAAAATTTTAGATATGCTGCCTTGTTCAAGGTATCTCATTCTAGCCATCAGAAAAGACTTGACAATAATGCTGAAAACAAGTGAGAATAACCATGATTTTTGCCTGTCTTTCTGATGATTGTACCAGAAGACTTGGGTAACCCTTCAGTAGACTCTTGTACTAATGAATAAATGATGTTGCTTTTTGTACTACAGGCTCGTGACAGAGGGGACCCAGAACTTTTGATGAAATGCGGAGGAGCAGAAAGGAGAGAAGAGTTGAACTGATGCTTCACAAGAGACAGTTGGGAGGTAGGTGGTTTGCAGATGTTTGACAGGTATCTTAGAGTTAGAGTGTATGCTGCCTGTCCTTATACTAAGTTATAGACACAATGATTCTTACTCACAGTCCCTAAATCGGAAATCTCCGCTGGGACGTTAAGTTAATCACAACAACAGTGTATGCTGTCATGAAGGGTAGATCCTTTGGAAATGTAGGTTACCACTCTACTGTGTACTTCAGCTCATGATAACAGGTTGAGAAATTTAGCCGGTAAACTGAGATAGATCTACATGCCACACAACTATTTTTCAGCAAAAAGAAAAGTCACACAGGATAAGGATGTTTCTTCCTTTCATTTGTGTTCATCAGATGGATGGCTCTGTCCCTAAGATAAAGGCAGCAGAACATAACATTGCAGGTCCTCTAGTCACTGTATAGCTTCTTACCCATTGGGGAGAGGATGGGCAAGATCCTCTAATGGAGTGCCTCATATGCAGAACTGTAGCATGCTTTGTTTTCTGGCTGCCGGTCTTGCCAGGACACTGCACTGTGTAGGTTTGCACTTTTTATTTATTTATTTTTTATTCATTTCTTTTATATCAAGGATAGTGGAATAAGCACTTGTGTGCTTTTTTTAAAAATCTAGTCCCCGTGTGATAGCAATTTTGTACATCTTGTCATCTGTTTGCACCGGCACACGATGGCCTACTCTTATGAAAAGCGGAACATGATTTGACATGTGCACAAGATGTTCTGCATGCATTTGCACACGGGGCCTCGGTTTATTGTCTCATCCGAAGGACTTTTGGGGAGAGTGGAGTCAGCACTGATGTTAACTTCAGGAGAAAAATCCCCTCAAATGGGAATCGGTTCTAGGTTGTCAAATTGTGAGTGCAATGTTCTGACCACTAGGCTATCCCGTCCCCCATTTTAAATTGATCTTTGAGGTTGTTACAATCCCTGCCCATTATTCACTAGACACCACGTCTGCATTTCAAACACACAATTTGTGGACTTTTGGAATTTACTTTTTCTTTTTTTTTTTTTTTTTTTTTTCTTTTTTTTTTTTTACATTTAACACCACATTAAGTCAGTGCAGATTTATCTGCATGAAATTTGGGCTGCTCTTGCGGGGAGAGTGCATTGCCACAAGAGCAGCGCCACCTTTTTTCTTTTTTTTTTTTCCCTGTCTGCAACTGTTTGTTTCCCTATCAGAAATCAGATGATAAAAATTCTGACCCTTGATTCACTAGAGCCGCCATGATTGAACCCTCAACTTCATGACCCATGACATTAAAGTTGAAAGGTCTTAGCCTCTCAGGTATGGCACTCGTTGTATGCATACATAAATCATGCTTTCAGCTTTTTAGCCCTGGCTGTTTGTACAGGTAAGTTTCTTCCAGCGCTGGAGATTGTCTGGTGAGTTAGTCTTATTGTCAAGAAGATTGAGCAAAGTGGCTTGCTTGATTAGTTAATAATGATGATTATTTGCCAGTGCGTTGGGCTACAAGAGTTATTCTGACTTGGGGGAGCGTCAGAAGGAAGGGGCGGCAGAAGAGAATGATTTTGAACTGGGTGAGGTGGAGAAAACTGAACTTGGAGATGTAGGGGATTTTTCCGTGGAGTTAACATCAGTGCTGACTCCACTCTCCCCAAAAGTCTTTCGGATGAGACTATAAACCGAGGCCCCATGTGTGAACGCACGCAGAACATCTTGCACACATGTTAAATCCTGCGTTTTCGTAAGAGTAGGCCATTGTGTGCTGGTGGGAACAGATGACAATATTTACAAAACTGCATACACGTGGGGATTGGATGAAAAAAAAGCACATGAGTGCTTATTCCATTATCCTTGATAAAAAAAAAAAAAAAAAATACAATACCACTTTCAGACCTAGTCTAGTAGGCAAATGCCGCAAGTACTGAAGGTTGGGTAGCAGATGATACTTCCCCTGTGCTTGAACCAGTTGCAAGCGGTGAGACACCAAAGAATCAGCTGTATTGAGAGTGACTTGGGTTAAACATTCATATTTTGTTTGTGCCGACTGTTGTACTGAATCAGTACTATTCTCATCAGCAGGGTTGTGATAGCAATATGCAATTGTCATGATTACCTGTGATTTGAAATATAAACTTCTTTTAACTAAATAAATAGTTTAAAAAAAATAAATTCAGACAAAAAGTAGCATCTTAAAGTCATTCATTCCAATCCAAGGGATTGCGTCCAGAGGCAAGAGTAAGCATACTTTATTTAAGTTGAACCTGAGATTCGCCAGGATTAAATTATCCCCTCCCCTGAATCCCAATTCAGGATTTACAAGTCAGTAGTTTTCCATCACGCAGTGACCTTTACTGATCACTACCACTTGCCAAAGCTCTTTCAGGCCAGAGGCACAGAGCCTGCGTGAGTCTGGAAGTAATTAAAAGCTGCTGGTATGTACTTAACAAGAGAAAAAGGTGGGCAAGCGAGCATGTGTGCCTGACCTGATTTTGTGATGGAATGCGAAACCTAGAGACAATTTGTGTTCAGAGAATCCAAATGCAAGAGGGTTGAACACAATTCCATGTGGGTGATTTTCAGATTTTTTTGATTAAAAAAAGAGGCATATTAGATTCAAAACCATAAATCTTTTTGAAAATGACCAAAATGACAACCTGTGACAAACACCTTTAAAACCCTTGAAAGTCGAGGCTCGTCTATTAAAAGTTACACATTAAGGAGGATGATAAAATAAAGATCACATTTTTGTGCAGAAAAATAATTAAAGGTTTAATTCCATGAGAGCGTGTGTGGCGCTTCACAGCCGGGCAGCTGCAGGGTTAGGTTGATGGTGCGAGCTGATGTTCGGATACTAGGCTGTGTTGTGGTATTTTCCATGATATTATGTTTGTATGTTTACTGTTCTTATGTGTGGCTTGTAACCTGCGTGAATTTCTCTGTGAGATAATAAAGTATTTGGATTGATTGAAATGAATTGAGTGTGCGGACGAAACAAAACAAGGACTTACAGGTGACTCTCTGAGGAGGTAAAAATTGTTTGGCACATACACAGTAAGTCTTTGAAAGTCATCTCTTAATTGCTCAGTTGGATGGATTTTAATTTTTTGTTATTCAGAGTTCAAAACAACAAAGCAAGGCAAAAACTATGCATTGAAACTTCTGTAATAGACAAAAGCATCGAAGGCTATATTAACAAAGTATCAACAAACAAAACAAGTGTTTTCAATGCACATGTGATAAGGCACATCGGTATGTGTGCACGGTGGATGTGTGTGTGTGTGTTGTGTGTGTGTGTGTGTGTGTGTGTGTGTGTGTGTGTGTGTGTGTTTGTGTGCGTGTGAGCATGTGCGTGTTTATGTAAATAAGCTTTGGGAAGACACGAGGGGAATCATGGTTGATTTTGTAGAAGAGGTACTTTTAAAGGGAAACTGTTAATTGGAAGGGGGGGCTTTCTCCTTAGATTAACTGCTAGGTTCATTTGTCAATTGTGAGAAAGGGGGAGGATATGTATGTAATGGTAACTGGGAATTGAAAAAAGGCTAGCATATAAAAGAGCATGGTTTTCTCCCGTGGATTTATTTGGGGCTAGTAACTATTTTCATCCATTGATTCAACTTTGGTTCTTTTGGAAACAGATTTTTCAAAAGTACAGTAAGCTGCAAATCGCTGATTTCAGAGCTGAAAATTGCAATTTAACATTTATTTATATTTAATTATTTATTTTATAGTGTGGAAATGCAAGAAATAACCGTACCTTTGGGCTTGATCCTGCATTTATATATCCAATTAGTTTTGGTTCTCTTCAAAACACCTACAGCCTATTTGTAAACAAAGGTAGGCTGCTGGAAACCTGAGCTGATTTCAAAACTGGAACATTGTCATAAAACATCCAACCATGGCTTGTTGATAGGACAGACAAGTTGTGATTTAAAGAAAACTTCCAAACTATTGTGTCAAAAGCTAGGTACCATTCTGTCCATGTACCATTGTGTCCACATGCTTACATACATACATACATACATACAGCAGACAAGCCAGCTGACCAACAGCATTCTCCCAGTGACTAATATTATTTGCTAAAACTAACCTTTACGCTAACCTTTATTTCTTAACCTGGCCCCACATGTGGACACAAAAGGTAGATGGATATGATGATACAAGACATGACACAGAAACAAACCTTTGATGTGTCTTGCATTTTTGGGTGGGGAAGAGGGGGGGGGGGGGGGGGGGGGGATAGGAAAAAGATGTTAGAAGGGGTGGGATGGATAGCTAGCTGTATGTGGGAAGTGGCATAAGGAAGGTTATGGCTAAGTCGTCTGTGTGAGTGAGTGTGAGAGCAAGAATAGGGAATGGGCAAACATGGTTTTGTTGGGGGGCTTTTTGTAAGGGAATGGTTTAGCAAAATAGATATTTATGTAAAAAAAAGAAGAAAAAAAGGTAGGGTTAAGTGGTAAATGCAGTTACCAAGATGATGATTTGTTGTGTGTGTGCGTACATGTATGTGTGTGTGTGCCACTGTGTGTGTGTGTGTGTGTGTGTGTGTGTGTGTGTGTGTGTGTGTGTGTGTGTGTGTGTGTATGTGTATGTGTGTTGTGCTTGCTTGAGAGAGATAGTAGTCATACTTACATATAATTATATACATGGATGCAGAAAAGGAGGAAAGAGTGTGTATACCTAGTCCTTCATTTTGTCACTGTGTGATTCCCAGATTAACACTCTGGGGGTCTCCCGGAATGAATCACTCATCCATCCCACCTGGGAATCACTGCGAGATTGAAATTGCACACTAAATTAGGTTTGGGTGTATGACTGTTTTCAAGTACCTCACCATATAGGCCACCATATTTTGACTTCAGAGGATTTTTTTATGGAGAGTGCAAGTTGTTGAGGTCTTGTTATAGCTGAAGGCAATCTTAACATAACATTTTAATAATGATAATAATAATAATATATGGAATTTATATAGCGCTGAATCTTGTAGAGCACACAAATCAAAGCGCTTGCATTCAAGTTTGTCATGCGCATGCAACTGTTCACAAATAAAATCAACAAATTATATGTCCACACACACAATATTACAATTTTACAATAGAACATTTTTGTGTAGGTTTTGGCAAGTAGCTGACATTAATAACTGACACAGCTTTTGGCTTAGGCCAAGTTCTTCGTCTTTAATGTTTGCATTTTATTTAGATCAGATGAACTGTAAGTTAAATAAAGAAGAATAAGCAGCATCAGAAAATGCAAAAAAACCCAAAACAAAACACCCCAACAAACAAACAATAGAAGCCAAAGAAACAGAAGAAGTAGTACAAGATAAGGGAACTCATAAAGGAAAAGCACAATAAAAACAAAGGAAAAAAGTATAGAAAAAGAAGAAAACGCAAAGAAGTCAGAAGCAGGTTCATAACCAGAAAGAAAGTGGTAGAAACTCCTGAACAAGCAGCAAAATCATCAACAAACAGAAAGAACAAAATGATGAAAAGGTGATCAAGCCAAAAAATGGCAGCAGCAATAACAACAAAATTGGAGGCTGGGAAAGAAAAATGGAAAGAACAGAATGGACGGGGGGTGTTAACGGAATATCGGCAAGAAATAAAAAAGAAAAGGATACATAAGAAACACACACATGGGTGATGTTCCTTCCATTTTAAACAGAATTCTGTAATGGCAATTTTCAGACTTTAAAATACTATTTTTGAAAGAAACACCAAAATCACAAATAATATTTTTAAAAGAACTATACCAGATTAATGACTTTGAATCTTTTTGAAAATGACCAAATTGACAACCTGTGACAAACATCCCCATGAAGATCCTTGAAAATCAAGGCTTGACTATCAAAAGTATTCTCATTAACAATGACAGTAAACTGAAGATAAACTTTGGTGTTAAAGAAGTTAAAGTTCCAAACAGGCACAGAATAACAGATGACAAACGTTTCATTTGTGGTGACTGTAAGTTAAATTTTTTGTCATTCATGGCTTTAGATAGTGGTGATTTTCTTCATGAAATTCGTTGCTTTAGTAGTGGCTTTCTTTATTGCTTTCTTGGTTTTAGTGGTCACATGATCACAGTCTTAGCTTTATTCATGGCTTTAGTGGGGATATGATCACATTCTTGCCTATAATGGTGACTTTCTTTATTTTATTCTTGCCTTTAGTGGAGACTTGATCACATTCCTGGCTGAAGTGGTGACTTCATGGCATCTTTGTTTTAGCGGTGACTTTCTTTATGACTGTCTTGGCCTTAGTGTTGACTTTATTTATCACATTTTTGGTTTTAGTGGTGAATTTCATTATCACATTTTTGGCTTTAGTGGTAACTTTCTTTATCACATTTTTGGCTTTAGTGGTGAATTTATCTCATTTTTGGCTTTAGTGGTGAATTTATCTTATTTTTGGCTTTAATGGTGAATTAATCACATTTTTGGCTTTAGTGGTGACTATCACATTTTTTGGCTTTAGTGGTGACTTTCTTTATCATATTTTTAGCTTTTGTGTTTTGGCTTTAGTGGTGACATCACATTTTTGGCTTTAGTGGTGAAAAATCCACTTCAGCAGTAGAATATTCCATTCCATATTGTGCTGAAAAAAAACGTATTACTATCCAAACAAGCATGATCAAGATTTATATAGTGAAAAAATGTGGCACTGTACTGTGGTTATATTCTGTCTTGGGCAGGCCAGCTTAATTTTCACAAAGAGAAACTTATACTGTGTAGTGTAATGGTATGGCACTGCTCTCCTGTGTTCTGAACTACAATACTACATCATACTTCCATACCATCCATATTTTAGGGTATGATACTGTGCCATCCTATCCCATCCCACCTTGTGCCATGTTATCCCATCTCATCCCATCCCATCCCAGTCTATGCCATTCTATCGTGTCTCATCCCACACCATCCGAAGTTTTCAAATTTATTTAATTATATATGTGCTGTGAGTTGTATTACAGATTGTGTTGAATAGAAAATAAGTTGTGATATTCATGGAAAGGTTAACATATTCACGTATGTGACATATTAATTTTGTCAGAAAAGTAATAAAACAATAAGCAAAGGTATGTTGAATGATGGATAGAAATATGCATAATTTGCAACTTTGTTTAGGAGGGCTTTTTTTGTGGTGTGTGTGTGTGTGTTTGTTTTTTTCTTTTGGTGATGTATTGGCATCATAATTTGATATAGGTTTCGAGAAAAGGAACAGTTTCTGCTTTACTTTTTTTGTGTTTTGTTTGTTTTGTGGGGGGTGTGTGTGTTGGGGGGGGGGGGGGGGGGGGTCAATGGTTTGGTTTTTTTTGGGGGGGGGGGGGGGGGGTGAGAGGGGATGGTGAGAGTATGTGAAATTTATGAAGTAAGAGATCTGATTACTATCTTTAAGATTAAGTATCTTTAAGATTAGTATCTTTAAGATTCTTAGATTAATTAAGAAAAATGTATGTCTGTGTGTGCGCGCGCACTATGTATGCATATTTTTGTAAATTTATCTACATGCAAACGTGTGTAGGGTTTGGGGGTTGTTGTTTTCAAATTGATTTTCCTTTTTAAAAAAAAAAAAAATTTCCTTAAGTGCTTTGAATTAGTTATACTACAGGTTATGTTAAATAGAAAACAAGTTGTGATGTCTATGGAGATGTGAATATATATGTTAAGATATTTGGCATCTTTGTCAGAATGAATAGAAAAAAAGTTGTGATATATGTGGAGATGTGAATATGTTTAGGTATTTGGCATCTTTGTCAGAATGAATAGAAAATAAGCTGTGATATATGTGGAGATGTGAATATCTTTAGGTATTTGGCATCTTCGTCAGAATGACCAAAACCATGTTGAATGATGGAAAGAAATGTGTGTGTGTCTTTTTTGGGTTTTTTTTTTTTTTTTTTTTTGGTCTGTGTTATGTTTCTCTTGAGAATGACCAGCTAGTGGCCTAATACATTCAAAATACAAACGTACGGCTTGCGCACAATAAAACCAGAACAACGTGGCACTTGGCTGGAACCGGAAGTGACCTTTTATTCAAGGGAAATAACTCATATTACATATTACAATCTACTTTCAATTTCAGTTAGGCTTTGGACACAACATCCCTCCTCAACTTGAATGGACAATTACAATGAAAACGAATTGTCAAAGAGTAACATCCGAAACTCGAAAATTTGAGGAAGATATGCATTGTGCATTAATTTGAATTCAATGGTTTCTAAAAATTAAACCTTTGGCTTCATCAATATATATTGAATACACATCAGTAAGCAAATACGTGTCTTGGCTGCATGTGGGTGTGTATGTCAGAGACATTGAGAAAATTCAAAACATCCAATAGAATAAAATAAAGGGATGCAAACACATGAGTGACTGGTTATGCCTACTGTGCCAATATAGGAACGTCATATAAAATCAAATTAAATTCTGCACGAACAAATGATAAACTTGAATGTCAAGATATTCAGTTTTTGATGAAAAAGTGTCCACTCAGTTCTGAATGGTTTCTTGGAATTCACGTCCGGTCCTTCACTCATATGTAAATATATGATTTGAGGTTTAAGCTTTCATGAATAAAATGAAATGAAAGAAATTTTAGTAGGCTAATATGACCAAAATATACGATCACTTAAAAACTATAATATTGTGACCTCTCTACACGATCACTTAGAATCAAGTTGGATCAGCCTAGCTACACTGCTGTCCTTCTTGATATACAGTCCATAAACACAATCCAAAATACAGAGCATTCTGATGCTCTTCTTATGATAATAAGAACATAATATTGTGACCACTCTACACGATCACTTAGGATCAAGTTGGATCAGCCTAGCTACACTGCTGTCCTCCTTGATATACAGGCCATAAACACAAATCAAAACTACAGAGCATTCTGATGCTCTCTGACAATGACTAGAAACATAAATGATATTTAATATCAAACAATGCTTAAATTTGACTAAATAGAGAGACAACCTAACTACACGTTGTCCTCTAGTGACAGGTCATGTACAAGATCGACGTAATGGATTAGTTGAGGACGTAGTCTTTCAGGTAAGTTGGAGTTTTGGTGGTTCGGCCTGAACGTCTTGTACTGGGTGATGGAAGCTGGTCGTAGCTTGTATTGTTGTTCCCAGTTTCTCCAGTTGAAGGTGTCTCAGCAGGAATGATGTCTCCAGGAATGATGTCTGGGTCCTCTGGAGCATCGAGTTCTGGAACGTCGCCAGGAATGTTGATGTGTGCTGGCAGCTGTCGAAAGTGGGACGAATTTCTGGTGATGAGAGATCCGTCAGGGCGGCAAGCTGTTATCATGCTCCCCTTCTTCTCTTTCACCAGGCATGGCGTCGTGTTGTACGGCGTTGTCAGCGCATTTTGCTTGGGCTGCTTGACCAACACGTAATCACCAGGTGCCATGTTTGCTTGTGCAGTGTGACGGCGGGCATTAACGTATTCTGCCATCTTTCCTTTATTGTGATGGTCATTGTGCGCAATACGAGTATGCACAGGGACCGGAGAGAGATGTTTCGGAGCTGTGGGTAGACCGACGTTCATCTTCCGTCCTGTCATTGCCTCGAATGGCGAGACACCAGTTGCAGTGTGTGGCGTTGCCCTAAATGTTCGGAGGAACGTTGGGATTTCCTCCTTCCAGTTTCGGCCGTCAGCTGTTGATGTACGGATATTGTTTTTGAGGGTTCCCACGAAGCGCTCAGCTGCACCGTTCGCCTCAGGCCACACAGGCGTAATTTTCCTGTGCCTGAAACCATTCCTCTCAGCGTATTGTGCAAAGGCTTGACCGTTGAATGGTGGGCCATTGTCTGTCTTGCAGATTTCAGGGAAGCCTTGGCGTGCGAAAATTTGGTCCAGACGGGGGAGTATGGTTCTTTCTGAAGTGGATGAGACGATCTCCACTTCTGGGTATCGACTGTATTCGTCAGTGACCACCAACACGTATTCTCCCGATGGAAACGGTCCAGCGAAGTCAATCGCCACTGCTACCCATGGGCCTGAAGGGAGTGGTGTTGGTTGGAGAGGTTCTCTCTGTGTTGGTCCTTTGTACGTGGCCTGGCATGGAATACAGGACTTCACAGCATTCTCAACCAGTTTGTCGATACCAGGAAACCAGATTTTTTCCCGGATCAGTTGCTTGGTCTTCACAATACCTTGGTGTGACTGGTGAGCAATGTCTATGGCTTGGTTCTGAAGTGACTGCGGAAGAATGAGACGATGACCTCTAAGAACAAGTCCATCATGCACGGATAACTCGTCTTTGAATCGTGCAAAGTCTGAAATGTCACTTCTCCATTGTCCAGTTTGGACTGCCTGCATAACTTTCTGGAGCTGAGGGTCTTTCTGAGTTTCAGCTCGAACATCGTCTTGCGTCATTGCTTTCGGTACTGCAAATTTGGCTAGGAATGCAATGTACTCCTCACCAGCGTTGTCTCTGGCAGGTGTTGTTTGAGGATGCCGGCTGATGTAGTCAGCTGGGTTTTGTTCATTTCTGCCTGGCCTGTACACGAATTCGACCTCGTACGGCATGAGTCGAAGACGCCATCTCTCAATTCGGGCTGTTGTTGGGTTTCGGCTTTTGACTATCCCGAGCAGTGGTTTGTGGTCAGTGATGAGTTTGAATGGAGCTCCTTGCACGTACAAGTGGAAATGTTCGATTCCATAGACAGCAGCAAGCATCTCTCTATCTGTCTGTGAGTAGCGTTTTTCGACGTCTGTGAGCGCTCGGCTCGCGTAACAGATTGCCTTGTTGTCTTGGACGAGAATCGCCCCAAGACCAACTGGGCTAGCATCCACCAGGATAGACGTTTCTTTAGCAGGATCAAAGTATGCCATGACTGGGCTTGAGGTGAGCATTTCTTTCAGCTTTTCGAACGCCGCCTGTTGAGCTGCTGACCAGGTCCAACTCACATCTTTCTTGAGTAGTTCACGCAGTGGACTGGTGATTGTCGCATATGCAGGAATGTATCTAGCCATGTACTGAGTCATACCGAGAAACGATCTGAGTTCAGCGATGTTTGTAGGTGCAGGGGCATTGAGAATTGTCTTGGTTTTCTCAGGATCTGCGGTCATCCCCCCTCTTCCAAACACATGGCCAAAGAATGTCAGCTCGGACGCAGAAAAAATGCATTTCTTGTGGTTGAGTTTTGCTCCCACCTCTTGTAGGCGTTGAAGTGTCTTCTTCAAGCTCCTGTCATGTTCTTGCTGAGTAGCCCCGAATACGATGATGTCGTCAGACAGATTTCTAACGCCAGGAATGTCATGCAGTACATTGGATATGGCGTTTTGGAAAATTTCTGAAGCTGCATTGACTCCAAATAACAGCCTTTTGTATCTGAACAATCCAACGTGAGTCGAGAATGTGGTGATCTGACGAGAGTCTGAGTCAATTTCCAGCTGATGATAGGCTTGAGTCATGTCAAGTTTGCTGAACCTTGTAGCCCCATTCAGATCTGCAATCAAATCGTCAAGTGTTGGCATAGGATGTTTTTCTCTACCTATTGCTTTGTTTGGTTCGCGCATATCAACGCACACTCTAACTTCTCCCTCACGTTTCTTGGGGACGCACACAATAGGGCTGACCCAGGGAGTCGGTCCAGTTACCGGCTCGATGATGTCCAATTCTTGAAGTTTCTTCAGTTCGGCCTCCACCTGTTTTCGAAGATGGAATGGAACACGTCGGTGCTGTTGCGCAACAGGCTGTACTTCAGGATCCACATGCAGTTTGATTTTCGTATCTTTGATGTGTCCTAGTTTACCATCAAAAAGTTCTGTGAAGTTGTCAGCGATGGAACTTGTTGATTGGGCAGATGTGTCCAAATTCAGGCTTGCAGAGAATGCGAACTGTATCAGTCCCAAAGCTTGTGCAGTGTCTGCGCAGATAAGACTATCTGTTTTCTTGTCACTATTGACGACGTAGAATTTTGCATGTGTTCTTTTGCCTTTGTATTCTAGGTCTGTCGAAAAGTATCCATCCACAGGCAAAGGTTTGTCAGAAACCGTAGGCCATAATTCTGGGACATGGCTGTTTGAGTTTCAGATTTGTTGGGCATATCGACGTGTGCACAATATTTACTGTCGCACCACTGTCGACAAGAAATGACGTTTCTTTCCCAAACAGTGTGGCATGGACTGCTGGAATTTTGGAATTGTGGGTGACGTGGAAGACTGATTCCTCACTGGAGCTATCGGCTGATCTGTCACAAGTATTCGATACGTTGTTGATCTTCACAGGCTTTTGTTTGGATCTACAAACACGAGAGTAGTGTCCTATCTTCGAACAAGCTCTGCACTGCTTTCCCGCAGCTGGACATCCGTCGGGGTGTGGGAATGGTCCACCACAGTTACGGCATGTTGTATTTTGTCTTGGCGGTCTGGAACTTCCTCTACCTCGCTGAGAAAATCCACCTCTGCCTCTCTGCTGGAAGCCACTCTGTCCCTCACGATTGTTTGTGTGTGAGGACTGACCTCCTCCTCTTCCATGCTTACGACCGGCAGAATTCTTGACGGCATTCACTTTGTGACTGTGAGCCGTTTGTTCAATGTCTGCAGCCCTAGCTTCGGACAGCTCTTGAGATCGTGCTTCCGAAAGTATCTGGTCCAGTGTAAACGAATCCTAAGCGCTCTTCTCCTCAGTCTAGATGATGTACAACCATGCAGAATTTGTGTCAGAATTTCACTGTCTGCATCGTGAAAATCGCAGTTTATTGCTAACGCACGGAGTCGAGTATGGAAACTGTCAATTGTCTCACCTGTGTTTTGTGTCACATCTCTGAACTTCAGACGTTCGTAGCTGGTATTCTTCTTTGGGGTGAAGTATTCAGTGAAAGATGTCTTGAGCACGTTGTATTCGTTTGGTTCGTCGTCGATGGTTGCGCCGATCCCCTTTTTCTCGTCAGAGAAAGATTCGTAAATTTCGAAGATTTCGTCGCCTCCGTAATGAAGGAGTAGGGCTTTTTTTCGAGCGTCTCTTGTAATGTCCAAAGCACACACGAGATTTTCGAACTTTGACAGCCATTTCCGCCAACGTGTGCCAACGTTTTCATTGTCTTGATAGATGTGAAAATGTTCGAAATTTGGCAGACTTGTCGCCATTTGGATGATATAGACTTGAAAAACGTACTTTACCTCGTCGCCAGTTGTTATGTTTCTCTTGAGAATGACCAGCTAGTGGCCTAATACATTCAAAATACAAACGTACGGCTTGCGCACAATAAAACCAGAACAACGTGGCACTTGGCTGGAACCGGAAGTGACCTTTTATTCAAGGGAAATAACTCATATTACATATTACAATCTACTTTCAATTTCAGTTAGGCTTTGGACACAACAGTCTGCACCTTGTTTGCTTTTTTTTTTCTTCTTTTTTGTTGTTGATTTTTTGATGATATATTGGTATCATGGTTTTGTGTAGATTCAGTGAAAAGGAGCATTTTTGCTTTGCTTTTTGTTTTTAACTTTTGTTGGCTTTTTTTTGTTGGCTTTTTGAGCAAGTGGAGGGGGGTATGTGGATCATGTATGAAGTGAAAGATATAGATTAGTATCTTATTAGTTAGTGAGAGAAGTGATCCTTGTGTGTATGTTTGTGTTTGGGGAGAGTAGGGGGTGAAGAATGGGGTGGGAGATGTGAACTT
>CM060324.1:49394034-49441534 GCA_030674155.1 Stramonita haemastoma
TGTTTTTTGGCTAGTGTATTTTGGGGGGATTTTGTATGTGTTCATTTTTTCATTTATCTGTGAGCAGTGAATGAGTTATAATATGGATTGCTTTATTAAAATGTTTTGATTTTTATGAAAATATTGGACATGTGCGACAAGATTTGTCAGAAAGTGATGCCCAAAACCATCTTTCATTAATGATGGAAATGAATATATACATTTTGACTTTTTTATTTTCTTTTGATTGTGATTTAATGATAGAAATGAATATACATTTTTGACTGGGTTTTTATTTTCTTCTTTTAATTCTGATTTAATTATGGAAATGAATAAGCAGTTTCACTGGGGTTTTTTTTCCTTTTAATTGTGATTTAAGGATGGAATGAATATGCATTTTGACTGGGGTTTTTTTTCTTTTGATGGTGTCTGTGTTTGCTTTTCTTCTTTGTGCTGTATCAGCATCATAGTTTGAAGAGATTGTTGGAGAATATATCTCTCTTTTTTTGAGAGAAAGAGAAGGGGAGAGAGAGTGTTCTGGGAATTTATGAAAGGAACGCTATCTGATCAGTATCTTAGATTGAACAAAAGTGTGTGAGGGAGGGAATAATGATGATATGAGATTGGATTTAATGCGTTGTGTGTGTGTGTAGGGTGGGGGGTGGGGGGGGGGGGGAGGGGGGGATACACTAGGAGAGAGGAGATGTGACTAAATTGTCCTTGTGTGTGTGTGTGTTGTGTGTGTGTGTGGAGTGTGTTGTGGGGGTAGAATAGGTTAGAGGAGATGTGACTAAATTCCTCCTCATGTTGTGTGTGTGGTGTGTGTGTGTGTGTGTGTGTGTGTGTGTGTGTGTGGTGTGTGTGTGGTGGGGATGGGTATAGAATAGGTTAGAGGAGATGTGACTAAATGCCTCCTTGTGTGTGTGTGTGTGTGTGTGTGTGTGTGTGTGTGTGTGTGTTGTGTGTGTGTGGTGTGTTGTGGTGGGATGGGTATAGAATAGGTTAGAGGAGATGTGACTAAATTCCTCCTTGTTGTGTGTGTGTGTGTGTGTGTGGTGGGGATGGGTATAGATAGGTTAGAGGAGATGTGACTAAATGCCTCCTTGTGTGTGTGTGTGTGTGTGTGTGTGTGTGTGTGTGTGTGGTGTGCGTGTGTGTCTGCGCATGTCTGCGTGTGTAATTTGGGTAGGGGGGAGGTAGACCAGGTGAGAGATGTAACTAAATTCCTCCTCATGTGTGTGTGTGTGTAGGTGGGTGTGGGTGTGTGTGTTAGGTGTTTTGTGGGGGTGTGTGTGTAGAGTAGGTAAGAGGAGATGTGACTAAATTCCTCCTCATGGTGTGTATGTGTGGTGCATGCATGTGTGCACATGCTGTATCGTGGGAAATACAACCAGGAAAAATCATGCAAGTCAAACTGATTTTCAGTAACCAGAAGTTGGAAAAGTCCATGAAAATTACACAAAACCTTAGGAAGGTTTTGTAAACAGTCAGCAGTCAGCTTGCATAATTGTTCCAAGTTGTATTATATGCTTCATATAATCAGACAGAGAGAGAGAGAGGTGGGGGGGGGGGGGGGGGGAGATGTGGGGGTTGGAGGATGTAAAGGGGGTATGGGTTGTGCTGGGGTGTGTGGGAGAGAAAGAGAAAAGGATGAAAAGGATTGAGAGTATGCCATTGTGTGTATGTAGGTATGTATGTATAATTTTGTGTTTGTGTGTACACAAAAGATATTTTGGGAATATCCACATTTATTCTATCTATGGAGAAAGTACAAGTGTATTTACACTCTTTTTTTTTTGTCTGAATAGTTCTTTATTTTTTCCCCATTGATGATTATGGGGAATGTGCATATTTTCATATTTCTTCTTTTTTTTTCTCTCAGTGTGATTGTACAAAACTTTAAAGTGTTTGCGAGGTTTATGCTCCATCGTTAAAATAGTGGTTTTATTTTTTTTTATTGTTGTAAATGGAAGTGGTGTGAAAATGACAGACATGGGGATAGACCCCTCACCAGGATGGGGTTGTTTTTTCCTAATTTTTTTTTTCTTACCTGGTGAGTTGTCCATACCATCCCTGTTGTTTTTAAAGTTCGGGGGGGGGGGGGGGGGGGGGGGATTTAATGTGAAAGGGAAATTCAAGTGATAGAAATGGTTTTCTGTCTGAATCAGATGACTTGGTTTTTTTGTTTGTTTGTTTTTTGTTTTTGTTTTTTTAATCTGTCAAATGGACATTTAAAAAAAATGTTTTTATGATCTGTGTGATGTTATTTGAATTGTTGCTTTGGAACTGGTTAGTGTTGATAGAAGTGTTTTCCGGGGAATTCTTGTTTATGCAGGGAAGAGGAAGGAAAGTGAGTAATGCATGTATGGAATTTATTGTATGTACATCAATGTCCCACTCTTCAAAAAGAAATGAGAAAAAAAAAAGAAAACAAAAAGAAAAGGATAAAAGAAGGAAATGAAAAAAAGAGAAAAAAATTAAAAAAAAAAAAAAAGAAAAAAAAGATTACAAAAAGAAGAGGAGAAAAAAAGGAAGAAAAAAATGAAAGAAGAAAAAGGAGGGGAAAAAAATAGCCCTTTCTTCGAAACAATTGTCTATTGAAAGCAATGTATGAAATGTGTGTGTTTGTGTCTACCTAGCACCCAGGTGCCTGTGAGATGGTATTATTGCATATATTAACAGATGTGGAATATTGCGTCATTGTGTTAATTGTAATGATGTTAACTGTTGTTGTTTTTAGTTCGGAAATGCTGTGGAATATTGTGTTACTGTGCTAATTGTCATGATTGCTATCTTTGGCATAATATTCAACTCCAATATATTATAGAGTACTGTGAACTTGGTGTATGGGTGGGGGGGTTAAGCAATTTTTTGTTGTTGGTATTGCTCATCTTGTTACATGGTTTAACCATGTGGAGAGGTTTTACAATTCTTTAAATCAAGTTTTTTTTAAAAATATAAGTACACAGAGTATTTTTTCTGAAAAGGTACTTGTATTAAAACTATTCATTTAAGTGGGTGTGGGGGGGGGGGGGGGGGGGGGGGGTGTGTGTTTGGTTTGGGTTGGTTTTGGGAGTTTTGGGGTGTTATTTTGTGTTGTTTTGTTTGTTGGTTGTTTTTTTTTTTTTTTGGGGGGGGGGGGGGGGGGGGGGGGCAAAGAGGAAAGATGAAAAGGCCCCAACTACATCAAGAAAAAGGTGGCTTCTTTTGTGTGTTTATGTGTTTTGTTCATGACAATAGACTTAATAGCATTAATGATGTTAGTGTTATGAGAATATGATGGTTTTAGTACTTCTGCTACTACTTATGATAAATATGATGTTGATGATGATGAATAATGGGTTACTGAAGTGATGGTATGGTATTGTTGTTGTTGTTGTTTTGTTGTTTTTTGTTTTGTTTATTATTACCACCAAACAATGACAAAGATAATGATTTTTTGGTAATCATAATTATTATTGTTATTATGGTTGTCAGAGAGCTTTGCTGTAGTATCACACCACAGTGCTATAGATTTCTCTTTTTGAAAATAAGGTTCCTATCTTCAAGAGAGAGCGTCTTCACTACAGTACAGTGCCACTATTTTTCCCTGTCTGTGCACGTGCATTGATTGCCCTTGGTAGCCCAGTGTGTCTTCACAACAGTTCAGTCATGCAGGAAACATTGCATGGTACGATGTAGTCATTTCCCCCCTGTTTTCTGCTGCTCTTAGACGCTGGTAGTTGAGCCCTAATGATCTAATCTTAGCTCATGCACTGACCACATGGAAGGGTCCAACTTCCCGCCTTCAAGTTAGAGTGGTGTCCTTTCCACTGTTACAGCGGAGAAAAGTGATCACACGAATTTTGATTTCCACTTTTCAGTGCTGTGTGATACATTTATGATATTCTTCAGCGCTATATCCAAGTGTCTCGAATGCACTGTTCTCTTGTTGTTATGAAGAAGTAAATTTGAATCAATTTTTAGACTTTGTGTAGGAGTTGTAACAAAAAATAACAGCTGGATTGGATGTTCCTGTCAGGTTGCTCTTCTTTGTTTAGTATGGAGAGTGATCATTTTTGAGTTAGTGATGTAAATTGATTGCAATTTTCCTTCTGAATTCAGTTTGGTTTGACTTTGGCAAAGTCAGGATTGTAACCTTAATACTTCATTTTTAAACTTCAATATTTTTGTATCTAATCAACTTGTTCATCACATTTGAGGGGTTCAAATCTGGGGGAAATCTCTTCGTGCATGGTTTGAGACAGTGGTGGGGGGAGGGTTGAAAAGAAAGGGAGGGGTGTGAGGATACATAGATGGGGCGCCCTAATTTTAGCTGCCGGCTGATGTGCTGTAATTGCATTACACATTGATTGCTTGTGTCAACACTTTTTTTTTTTAAACTGTAAACTTTGTTTATGAAAAACTACCATTATGTGTGTTTCTTGATGTAGCATGAAAATATCAAACAGAAGAGAGATAATTTACAGAGAGAGAGAGAAAAAAACACAGCATTCATTTCTTGATGAAATAAAGGTATTAAAAACAAAACAAAAATAGAAAGAGAAAAATCCAACTGTAAACTTTATTGAGGAAAAACTACCACCCTGTATATTGCTTGATTCAGCTGAAAATATCAAACTGAGGGAAGATCATAAACAGAGAGGGAAAAAAAAGTGCAGCATCCATTTCTTGATGCAGTAAAGGTATTAAAAAGGAAGCAAAAACAAAACAAAATGTCTGCTACCTGCAATAGGGGTATTAAAGTGGAAACTAAAACAAGGAAATATCAGAGAACAAACCAAACCCATGCTGCCTTTCATTGTTGTTGTTGTTATTGATATAATAGAAGTATTAGAGAGGGAAAAAAAGCCAAAACAAAATAAATAAAATAAATAGAAACAGAAAAATCCAGTATCTGCTATCTGCAATAGGGGTATTAAAAACAAAACAAATACACAGAGAAAATCAAGTGTCTGCTATCTGCAATAGGGGTATTAAAAAGAAAACCAAAACAAAAGAAAGAACAGTACATAGTGTCCATTTCTTGATGCAATTTGGGTATCAAAAGTGTAAACTTGAACAAGGAAATAACAGAGAACAAAACCCAACCCACGCTGCCTTTTTTGTTGTTGTTGTTGTTGATATAATAGAAGTAATAGGGGGGAAAAAAGCTGAAACCAAGAAAAGACAAAAACTCATAGCTCGAAGTTTCTTGGTGCAATAGGGGTGTTTAAACAAAATCAGCTGAAGAAATTACAAAAAAATTATTAAATAAAATAAATTATAAAATAAAGTGAAGAAAAAATGAGAAAAAACCAAACTATTCATTTTTGGTGCAATAGGACTATAAAAACAAAGAAGAAAAGTAGAGAAAAAAATCAAAGAGTGACTACTTATCCTCACAGTAGGGACGCTTGTGTGTGGGTGGGTTGAAGTGTGTGTGTGTGTATGTGTGTGTGTTTTTTTTTTTTATTTATTTATTTATTCTTTTATATCGAGGATAACAGAATAAGCAATCATGTGCTTTTTTTCATCCGGTCTCCGTGTGTATGCAGTTTTGTAAATATTGTCATCTGTTCCCACTGGCACATGATGGCCTACTCTTACGAAAAGCGGAACAGGATTTAACGTGTGCGCAAGATGTTCTGCGTGCGTTGGCACACGGGGCCTCGGTTTAAAGTCTCATCCAAAGGACTTGTGTATGTATGTGTGTGCGTGTGCGTGCGTGTATGTGTGTGTGTCTTCAGTTTTAATGTATATCCACCAGAAAGTGATATTAGACAGGTGATGGGTAGGGGGGAAGAAATGAGAAATCAATGTCAGTGTGTGTGTTTGGACAATTCATTGAAGGAAAAACTGATATAGCCATCACAAACATGGTGTGTGTGTGATTGTGATTGTGTGTGTGTGTGTGTGTGTGTGTGTGTGTGTGTTGTGTTGTGTTGTGTTGTGTGTGTAAGTGTGTGTGTGTGTGTGTGTGTGTGGTTGTGTGTGTGTGTGTGTGTGTGTGTGTGTGTGTGTGTGTGTGTGTGTGTGTGTGTGTGTGTGTGTGTGTGTGTGTGTGTGTGTGTGTGTGTGTGTGTGTGTGTGTGTGTGTGTGTGTGTGTGTGTGTGTGTGTGTGTGTGTGTGTGTTGTCCCTGATAACAACACCAGGAGAGATGAAGTCTGTAGCATTTCA
The DNA here is from genome assembly GCA_030674155.1 of Stramonita haemastoma. Classification (NCBI taxonomy): domain Eukaryota; kingdom Metazoa; phylum Mollusca; class Gastropoda; order Neogastropoda; family Muricidae; genus Stramonita; species Stramonita haemastoma. The sequence continues at coordinate 49,400,175 of CM060324.1, forward strand.
ACATTGATGATAGATTGAACGTGGGATCTTATGGGATTTGACTTTAACATAAATTGTGGGATCTTGTTTCATGTCAAGATTTGACTTTAACATGAATCATGTGATCTTGTTTCAGATATGGCGGTGACCAGATGCAGACGAGATGAATCAAAGAGTCACAAGAACACTTTTTTTTGGGGGGGGGGGGGGGGGGGCTTTTATTTATTTATTTTTTTTACCTCCTTTCCTTTGTGACTGCCCCAGGCCAGACCTTGCATTGTGGACAGACAGAGACTTTCCCTGATACATTCTGTACCATTTACAGCCAGCCGTCTGTTCAGTTTAGTTGTGCATACCACTGTAGTGTAGCCTAGCTTGCTTCTTCTCTTTGTGCCTTGTGGGGGACGGGATAGCCTAGTGGTCAGAACATTTTGCTGGCAGTTTAACGACCCAGGTTCGATTCCCGTTCAAGGGGATTTTTCCCAGTTTCGAGCCATCATCAAAATTCCTTTTGGAGGGGACTTTTTCCCTGGAGTTAACATCAGCACCAACACCACTACCCAAAGTCCTTCGGTTTAGACAACAAAACAAGGTCATGTGTGCAAATGCACACAGACAATCTTGCGTGTATACACATTAAAACTCATTCCACCTTTCTGAAGAATAGGCCATTTTATGCTGGTAGGAATGGATGACAAAATTTGTAAATGCTAAAATGTTCCCTATGGACTCCTGACCCGGGGATGAAACACAACAAATCAGGGTATGGCTGTGGCGGGGAGATTGACATGAGCGGCGTGGGAACAACAGGATAGGGACGTCACAGAAGAGAGGCAGCAAAAAAAAATTTTTTTAGATTTAAAAAACTTCTCTAATGCTTGCACACTGGTGATGTTTGTAGATAATCACCCTGAAGTTGGAATACAGCTGTGTTAAAGGGGGGGGGGGGGGTTTAAACAGTCGCATATGTAAAAGTATCACAATTGATGTGAACCTCTCGGGTCTAGCCAAGAAATAACAGCAAAACAAAAGTATTCCAAATATGCTATATCATTGCACTAAAAAAAAACTGACAGTGGTTTGTGCAGTAGTAAATGTAGTTGCATCTGAGGAAAAAATGTGGGTTTTTGTGTGGAATGATGGATACACAAAAAAAGCTGAAAACATCAGAAAGGGTGAAACCTCGGTGAAGCACCAGGGACTAGGACAGGAGGAGTTAAGGGGAGGGGAGAAGGAAGAGGTCTTGGGGGGGGGGGGGGGGGGGGGGGGGGGATGAAGAAAATCTGTAGGAGAATGGTAGGGTGTAGGCCAGGAGCTGGCTGTTATGTTGCAATCATTAGTTTTACTGTTGACATATGGTTATACATGTTCCATTCGGTGTGTTGTGTTTACACATGTTCCAGTCAGTGTGTTGTGTTTATACATGTTCCATTCAGTGTGTTGTGGTTATACATTTTCCAGTTGATGTGTTTATACATGTTCCAGTCAGTGTGTTTTGTTGATACATGTTCCATTCCGTGTGTTGTGTTTATACATGTTCTGTTCAGTGTGCTATGTTTATACATGTTCCAGTCAGTGTGTTGTGTTTATACATGTTCTGTTCTGTGTGTTTCAGTGTGTTATTTTTTATACATGTTCTGTTTCAGTGTGTTTCAGTGTGATGTGTGGAGATTGCTGAGGACTTTGGCTGATGGCAGTTGGGACTCTGGTGTATGTAAGTAATCTGTGTGTGTGTTTTATTTATTTTATATAATTGATTCTTTTATATTGATAATGGAATAAGCACTGATGTGCCTTTTTTTTTATATTATTATATCCAGTGCTGCCCGGCTTAATTGCTCTGTGGCGTCACTGATGACGGCTGTGCGTGGCCATAGTAGAGCCGGCCCGGTCCGGTATTTTTAATCCGTCGTTTTGACTTTCGAGCAAAACGTCTGTTTGCCGGGTTGACGGAAAGGAAAATAATAAAGAAAAACTTACTTATGGTGCTTCAAAAATTCTGACTACACAAACTAGTAAATTGACCCTTCCCGATTTCATTCCAGTGGTTTTGATAAAGTTCTGTGGGGATTTTACGTAAAAACACTTTTTATGTCAAACTATTTTCTGTCGATTTCGTGTGTGGGGCGAGGGCAGAGTCTCAGTTGCTGCGGCAGCCTTGTTTTTGCGTCACTCGCAGTCTCAGGGTGACCACATTGTCAGAAAGAGACGGCTGTCAGACTCCAGGAAGCCTGGTTGACTATGGCCGCTTTGACGGATCCGTTCTACCTGGCCGGCCAGGTTTACTATGGCTGTAGCCTTACCCTGCGGTCAAACAGACCTCATTCTCCCTCCTCTCTCGATCTGTCTTTCTCCCTACATTCCTTCTGTCTCTTTCACCCCTCCCCCCCTCCCCTGTCTCCCCTCCATCTTCATCACCTCCTGCCTTTCCCTTACCCTATACATCAACAAATGAATACTTTCAGAAAAAAAACCACATAATTATAATTATGGTCAAGTTATAACTGAAACCATAGGATGTAGAGGTCTAAAGCAATCTTCAAGTAAGATGCAGCATAAAAATAGTAATTTTTTTAATCACATATTCAGGAGTAAAATACATGCATACATACATATCCAGGAGTTAAAACATATATACATATATAAGGTAAAAGGTAAAGGTGTCCCATAACCTAGGCAATCTTTAGGGGGAGCGAGGCATCAGAGACCTCAGTTTCTCTAGGGGCCAGCATATTGAGGGTGGCGCCCACCTCCTCTCCCTCGCTGCTTTACCTTCCCTGACCCTAAAGAGGGCAGGTACCAATTTACAGCTGGGTGAATCTGGGGACTGTATGAAGCCAAGACGCGCAAAAGGTCATCCATCCAACTGGTAACCTCGCTCGACGCTGCTTAACTTGACTGGGGGAAAGCAAGCGCTTGACCACTTAGCTATCCCGCCCCTAACTGTCATCAGTAGGGGGCTTCGTAGGTGGTGTCCTGTGTGTCTGAGCTCAGAACAGGCAGCACAGAAGGTGACCACCACCACAGTGACCCAGCAGCAGTGCAGGGGGGGCTCCACAGCAACCCGACAGTGACAAGCTCCCTGTCAACTTTGATCCTGAGGAGGTGACATAATGATGAATCTGGGTATGGCTGGGCCAGGGGTTAGTTACACTGAACAGAAGAGGAACAGTAGGGCACGACCATCACAGATGATGAGGGAATGAAAAAGAAACCAAACAAAAATCCTCAAACAGTGCTTTTTTTTTTTACCGTGTGTATGTTTTAAAAAAAATTTGTCATCTGTTCCCACAGGCACGCAATAACCCATTGTTTTGAAAAGCGGAACAGGATTTAACATGTGCAAAAGATGTTTTCCATGCGTTCACACATGGAGACATTGGTTTATAGTCTCATCGAAGGACTTTTGGGATGGTGGAGTCAGCACTTGAACTCAGGGGAAAGTATCCCTTCAACGGGATTCAAACCCAGGTTGTCAGATTGCGAGCGCAAAGTTCTAACCACTAGGCTATAGGTCCGGCCCATCTAGAAAACTAGCACCCTGGTGGATTGGGGGGGGGAGGGAGTTTGGATCCACATGGGGTTTGAACCCATGATTTCTTGCTATTAAGACAGATGTGTAACCTTAAGACAACTGTTCTATGGTGTGGATGTGTGCGTGCGCGTGCGAGTGTGCGTGCGTGTGTTGGGGGAGGGGGAGTTGCAGATATTGTTAAAGACCATGAGTTTATGTTAAGTTTTTGTGTTTCCAGGGTTGACACACCAGGACAGACAAGACATCAGAGCTGTTTTGGAGCGCCATGTTCAACCCTGTGTACATGTGAGTGCATGTGTTTTTATCAGTGTGTGTGCACATGTGCAGACTACCCTTTCAACACACGTAAAGGTAAGGTAAAGGTGTCCATAACCTGTGTGGTTGTAGGGGAGCAAGGCATCAGGGACCTCAGCTTCTCTAGGGGCCAGCATGTTGAGGGCAGTGCCCATCTCTCTCCCTTGCTGCTTTACCTACCTTGACCTAAAGAGGACAGGTACCCATTTTACAGCTGGATGAACTGGGGGAACTGTACTTTAGCCAAGGCGCGCAAATGGTCACCCATCCAATTGGCAACCACACTCGATCCTGTTAAACCTTGGCTGGGGGAAAAAAGCGCTCTGACCACTGAGCAATCCTGCCCCCTCAACACACTTGCTTTTAAAAGTTTAATTTTTTCAACAGTGCTTTCTTACACAAAATGTCCTCAGAGATCACCTACATAACACTTGTCTCTCAACAGCTGCTTTTGTCACCTAGCTGACATGCTGTAGCGGAGTGGTTAAGAACCTTACACTTCAGTTCTCGGGTCCATGAAGTAGAGAGTTTGGATCTTGGCAGCGGCGTTGGTTTTCTTGATGTTATCTTGTCTGTGACGGTTTGAAGATGGTCATAAAACTGTTCAGTTTTCTTGTCAGTGTGGTGGATGCTGGTGCATAGACCTGAATGATGTAGAGAACAGGATGTTTGGTGTTAAGCTTCAGAGAGAGGAAACCGTCATGGTTGTGTTCAAGATTTTCATGGCCGCTGGTGTGCTCTGTCCAAGCACAGTAGCAACACCTTGGCTCTGAACAGAGATGTACACAATAACCCGGGTTCGATTCCCGTTCGAGGGGATTTTTCCCTGGAGTTAACATTCAGTGTGATTCACTCTCCCAAAAGTCCTTCCGATGAGGACTATTACCAAGGCCCCATGTGCAAACGCACGCAGAACATCTTGCGCAACACATTAAATCTGTTTGCTTTTCGTTAGAGTAAGGCCATTTTGTGCGGTGGGAAACAAATGACAAGATTTACAAAACTGCATACACACGGGGACTGGATGTAAAAAGCACATAGTGCTTATTCCATTATCTCAGTATAAAAAAAAAAAGACAAACAACACAAACTTGTGATAGCCCAAACAAACAATATCTACGTAAAATGCGGAATATTATCATCACAGTGCTATCACAACAGCATCAGATGAAAAGCGAACTGCATGATAGACAGTGTGAAAACAGCTGTGACTGGCATTGTGTGGATTAGTTTGCAGTTGGCAGGGAAACCGCATTTATTTCAGAACTATTAGAACGCTTTATCAGTTCTCCAATTTCTTCTCATAGTCTATTCACTGCAAGGCGATTTAGACAGTTATGTAGACCTATTCAAAATTTGTCTATTGACTGCAAGGGGATATATATTTTAGACAATTATGTAGACGTAATCAAAATAAATATAAAGAGTGGGGTAGAGAATGAATGGTGGAAAAAAAAAGGTGAAACATGTCCAAAGATAGATTCTGTAGCTGCTCCCCTACCACTGGCTGAAGAATCATTTCAATAACTGCCATTATCACAGCTTATGGGAATGACACACAACCCTTTAATATCGCCGTATTTCAAGTCCAGTCAAGTCAAGTCGTGTCAAAAAACACTTTAATCATCCCTGAAGGGCAATTACAATACCGACAGGATATTGATACAAATTCATAATCAAAAGACACAAGATAGCTACATTTCATATTTGTTCGAACATTATATGATAGCTTCAAATAAAAATATGTGACGCTCCACCACATAATGATACGGAATGCACTGAGGTCAATTTTTAGTTATTGACTGGTTTTAATGTGCAATAAAGTGGCTATCAAATACACAAAACAGATTGAAAATCGGACAATTCTGTGCAACATTATTACAAATTGAAATGATAGACTACAGGATGGGACAAAATGAGAAACGGGCAAGTTTATTTTAGTAACAGGTTGTCAGAATGAGTGGTTTGGTATTTTCAAAACACATTTAAAAGCAAAAGGAATAAAAATTATGCCTTGATATTTCATTATAAGGTAAATAAACAGATCTAGTTTTAATAATCAATCAAAATCTCAAAATTGACAACTTGACCCCCACCTGCCTTTAAAGGCTCCTAGCGCAAAATTGGGTAATGTGCTAAGCGACTCATTTCGTGGTGGAGCGCCCACATATCACAAACACTCACATAGGCAAGTCAACTCTTTTTTTTTTCTTATATAAACTATTGAGCTCTGGGCAGTCAGTTTAATGATTATAATGATGAGATGAAATAATGCCAAAACAAGCACATGTGACACGTTTCGAATACTTAATATTCCAAGTCTTTGAGCACAATTTATGGATTATCATTTCTAAATGTTGGGGAAAACAAATTGGGGGTAAGGACCTGTCCAAAATGTAAAGCACAAAGATTTTGCAAGAACAGAGTCACTTTCAAATGAGGATAAACTTGACCCTGTCCTAGAGGCCATTATTGTGCAGGTGTTTTTTGAAGCACCTCAGTTTGCTAAAGAGGAGGGACGGGATAGCCTAGTGGTCAGAACATTGTGCTCGCAATTTGACGAACCGGGTTCGATTCCCAGGGGAGGGGATTATTCCTTTTGAATTAATATCAGTGCTGACTCCACTCCCCCAAAAGATCTTCGTATGAGAGTATAAACCAAGGTCCCGTGTGCAAATGCATGTAGAACATCTTGCGCACACATTAAATCCTGTTCCACTTTTCTCTCTTTAAGAGTAGGCCGTTGTGTGCCAGTGTGAACAGATAAGATTTACAAAATGCATACACACAGGGACTGGGTGTAGAAAAGCACATGAGCGCTTATTCCATTATCCTCGATATAAAAGAATAAATAAATAAAAATAAAGAACCTGATCTAATCAGATGAATTAATCAAAAACAGCTTAACTCATTTGGAGGAAAAATGAAAAATACCTTGCATTTCATTTTCAAAAATGCTTTTACAAACCCCAAAAAAACGTATTTTTGCAAACGTTTTCATATATTTTTGCAAATCAGAAAAATGTGTTAATATGTAGTTCTCTAATGTCAGATAAATGCCTGAGGCCCCTTGTGCCAAGGAATTGATTAGGAACTGTGGGACTTTAAGGTAATAAAAACTATATAATAATTTTAAAAAACTGGTGTAGTGCTGGTGACAACATCAATAATGTCTGTAAATTGTGAGCACTGTAAAATGGTAAAAGAAGGCACTCTCCCTACTTCCACCTCGAAGAACACGATACCATTAAAAAAAACAACAACTTGTTGTCCTTTCATTGCTGTTGAGAAAGAAGAAAGACGGCTAGTTTAACATCTGTAGTTAAAATGTCGCAGCAGTGACCACCATTAGAAAAGTTCTATAATACAAAAGCTGCATATCACATATAACAATACTTTTTTTTATTTTGGAAAGCGTTGTTTGAAAGTCATGGTAGATTTGCTAATTACTTTGGTTTAGTTTTTAAATCATTTGCTGTCATATTGATGTCCTGTATCTATGAACCTTGTTAACAGTATGGATACAGAAAGAGAAGAACACACCTAGGTTGTGTTAAATGGTAAAAAATTATCATCTTTTGGTCATCATTTTGATTTAGTGTTTCTTCAGTGTGTTCCTGGCCTGCTATAATCGTTGCTTTTGTGGATCAGTCCCCCCCCCCCCCCCCCCCTTGAATAGCTTTAAAAATCCCAGTAAAACTGTCTAGAGTCCCTCCTCTCCACCCCCCCTCTCTCTCTCTGTCTCTCTCTCTGTCTCTCTCTCTGTCTCTCTCTGTCTGTCTCTCTCTCTCTCTCTCTCTCTCTCTGTCTCTCTCTCTGTCTCTCTCTCTCTCTCTCTCTCTCTCTCTCTCTCTCTCTTCTCTCTCTCTCTCTCTCTCTCTCTCTCTCTCTCTCTCTCTCTCTCTCTCTCTCTCTCTCTCTCTCTCTCTCTCTCTCTCTCTCTCTCTCTTCTTCATGCTTTTTTAGTATTTGTTGGATTTGTTGTTGTTGTTGTTGTTTTTTGGGGGGGTGTGCTCAAGTGGTTTAGCTTGTATAGTTTGTTTTTTCTTTTATTTCAAGGATAATGGAAAAAGCACTCATGTTCTTTGTGCATCCAGTCCCTGTGTGTATGCAGTTTTGTAAATTCTGTCATCTATTCCCACCGGTACACAATGGCCTTCTCTTCCAAAAAGCAGAACCGGTTTTAATTCGTGCGCAAGATGTTAATAGTCTCATCCAAAGGACTTTGGGGAGGATTGGAGTCGGCACTGATGTAAACTCCAGGGGAAATATCCAGGGTTCGCGCTAGGATTTTTTAAAACCGGTACTGCCAGTTGCCATTTCAGAGATATCTTGACCAACTCCCCCAAAATCGGTCCCCAGAAAATAAAATCCGGTACGTACTGTGAACAAACGAAACTATTCAGTGAGGGGGTGGGGGAGGGGGGAATTGTTCGGCAGCAAAACTAAATGTAAACTGAATGCAAATCTCTCAGACTTTGACTGCCGTGCTGCTGCCACTCGCTTCTTGGGCACAAAGCCACGCAGGAAATATGATTTTTTTTTCTAGCGCCTGTGTCACTGTCTGTGTCAGTCTGTTGTTTTGCATGGCATCATTCGTGTGACTTATATTCTTCATTCTTGTTTCTATGCTTAGGGCTCATCTAGATCTTTTGTTCAATTTAGATTTAGTTTTCGACTCTTCTCTCTCAAAGCAACGCGCAAATTCATAGTCAAAGACTCTCCGCTTTCGTTTTCGTAAGAGCAGGCCATCGTGTGCCGGTGGGAACAGATGACATTTACAAAACTGCATACACATGGGGACTGGATGTAAAAAAGCACAGGAGCGCTTATTCCATTATCCTCGATATAAAAGATTAAAAGAATAAAGATTAAATAAATCTAGGCCCCATTTACTCATTGTGAATGGAAGTTACTGTCATGCCGAGAAGTGCGCGAAGCTCTATTCTTTCACAGTAAAGCTTGCTGTTCTGCGTGCTAGGCTAATGAGGCTGGCGCCAAAGATGTTCATCGGAAGGGTGGGAAGGGGCAGTAGATGCGTAAGCACAGTACAGGCGCATGACTGACTGTCAGAAAATGTCACTTCAGACTCTTTTTTTTTGAGACGGAAATCTAATCGGTCACAGGCAAGCAGAATCGGTACGCGGTACCGGCTGCTTCGAAAATTTTCGGTATTCCCTGTTTACAATCGGTAAAATACCGGCAATTACCGGTTATCGCGAACCCTGAAATATCCCCTTGGCGAGGAAAAAGTTGGTCACTTAGAAGGGGTGGGCATCTCACTGGTGGTTCAGTTGTGAGTTCAGTGGTCTAACTGCTAAGCTATACCACCCCCTGCTCTGTACTGAACTGCATTATACTGTGTTATACTGTGAAGTGCTTGTGATATGAAGGATTTTTCTGCAACTGTATGTCCATGGTGGTATTTACTCTGCTATATGGTGAAGTACTTATGATATGAAGGATTTTTCTGCGACTGTATGTCCCTGGTAGTATTTACTGTGTTCTATCGTGAAGTACTTAATATATGATGGATTTTTGCTGTGACTGTATGTCCCTGGTAGTATTACTGTGTCGTATGGTGACTAGTGTTAGTCACTGATGCTTACTGTTGTTTCTTGGTTAGGGAAAAGTGTCATTGTGACCAAGTGTCCTAGGAGACTGGTTTTTTTCTCAGTATGTCTCAGAAAGTTAAAATCCTTGTATCAAATTACACTTGGAGCCAGACAGTAGCAAGCCTTATTTTAATTGCCTCAGCATCTCTTGTAGCGAGCGCTTTGTAATTGCCTCAGCATTGTGCACACAGTAGCTGATGTAATATCTGTGAAGATCTCTCATATAGCAGTCCTAGGGATAACACACATGCGCAGCAGTGTTTGTACACGCTTTGAAAAAATGGCCCTGAAGACGAAAGCATGTGGTGATGCAACTTGTTCTACCACCATGTATTTGTTTTCCTATTTGATCAGTGAAAATTATCCAGTGATTTTTCAATAGATTTGTTCCTGAAAATGAAACTGGACTGTGAGCATGCCTGCTGATGTTACATGATGACTGACAATACTGTGTTATGTGGTAATTGATGAGTGAAAACGGTTATGCTGTGTGCAGATGGTGATGACAATGATGAAGGAGTGGGCATCACAAAACCCTGTTACACCCAGACAGGAAGAGGCTATGCAAGAGCACTGAGCAAGTCATGGGGGGGGGGGGGGGGGATCTGGGTGGAAATGATAATTAATATTTTGGATGGCTTTAGTGTCAGTAGCAGGTATATGTAAAGTAGTAGTATTTTGGATGGCTGTATGTAAGTCAAGTAAAAAACACTTTAAAATCATCCCATGAAGGGCATTACAATACTGACCGGTATATTGATTCGAAACATAATCTCAAAAAGACCCCAAAAGCTACCACCCACTTTGCAGCAGCTTGAATAAAGGTATCTTTACTGCAGCCCATTACAAGAGTCCCCCCCCCCCCCCCCCCCCTCCCTCAACCCTTGTTTCAAAAATGGCTGGAAAATGTTTGTTTCCAAATTTGCTGCAGAGGTGGAGGGGGTTCATGCGTGCCTGTGTTTCTGGTTTCTTATTTGTGTGTTGTGTGTGTGTGCGCGTGCTGGTGTGTGTTGTGTGTGTGTGTGTGTGTGTGTGTGTGTGTGTGTGCTTTGATCTGTGGGTTTTTTTTTAGTTTGTTTTTTTAAATAATCTTATATCGAGGATAATGGAATAAGCACTTCTGTGCTTTTTTTTTTTACATCCGGTCCCCGTGTGTATGCAGTTTTGTAAATCTTGTCATCTGTTCCCACCGACACACAATGGCCTACTCTTATGAAAAGCGGAATAGGATTTAACGTGTGCGCAAGATGTTCTGCATGCGTTCGCACACAGGGACTTAGTTTATAGTCTCATCCGAAGAACTTTTGGGAGAGTGGAGTCAGCACTGATATTAACCCTAGGGGAAAATCCTCTCGAATGGGAATCGAACCCAGGTCATCATATTGCAGTAGGGAGAGGGGAAAATGGTTATTGTTGTATGTTCATTCACTGATTTACCTTGACAGCACAAATACTGCCTTGTACAGAAGCACAGTCAGAATATGACTGCTCTCCTTCTCTTCTCACTTGTTGAAATATAAATTGAAATATCACACCACACCCAGTGTCTCTTACCAGAATGCATCCGTCAAAATGCATCCTCCTTTGTTTGTAAAATTAAAACGATCTAAAATGCAACTGCAGTGATAAATTTACCTCTGCATGTGAAATAAAGTGATGCAAATATGATCATAAACCCATGTCACATGTAACAAACCATAATGTAAATGAACGATCTAAAATGCAACCGCAGTGATAAACTTACCTCTGCATGTGAAGTAAAATGATACAGAATACAATCATAAACCCTTGCACATGTGAAGCAAAACCATCCAAGATGCGTTGTAATAAGCTCACCTTCAGATGCCAAACAAAGCCAACTAATCCACCTCGACGTGCGAATTAGTAATCTAAAAACCTTTTGTCATAAATCCCCACCCTTTGCACATGTCAAACATTGTCTAAAATAGTATTAATAATAAATCCACCGTCACTTGTAAAATATAATCTTTAAAAAATTGAATAATAAGCCCACCTCCACATGTAAAACAAAGCCATCTAAAAAAAAACCCCAAAAGAACCTATAATAACCTTGGATGCACATAAAACAAAGCCATCTATTAAAAAAAAAAAACCCACCTAAACTCACCAAAACAAAGCCATCTAAAGAAAATGACCATAAAAAAAACCACGTTTCAAATAAAACCATCTTGAGAACAACAATAAAAAATAAACCCTTATTACTACATATAAATACAGCTAGAGCTTTTTTTTTTTAATTGATAATAAAGCCATATTTAAAAAAAAACTCTATAAACACTTCTCCAGTAACAAATAAAGCCATATAAGATGACCAGCATAATGAATTGCCTCCACATGTGAAGCAAAGGAATTCTGTATCCAACTGTCGCATTAAACCCCAAAAACTTATGTGAAACGGGGGACCACTATCATAAGCGTACCTTTATGGCCGAGATAAACTTTGTAACCACATGTGAAATAAAACCAAAAAAACCGCTTGTAACCACATGTAAAAAAAACAAAAAAAACCACCCTTGTAACCATGTGAAATAAAACTATAACAAAAAAATGTAGACAAAAATTCCCTCCACAAGTAAAATAAACCCCACAACCACGAGAAATAACGATACAAAGTACAATTGTAATAAACCAACCTTAAGACTAATGCCTTCCAAACTACACTCCTTGTAAGAAACTTGCCACCTATACTAAAACCATCTAAGATGCAACCATTGTAATGGACCATCGCAATAAACCCACATCCACTTGTAGAACAAGCCATCCAAGGTATAACTGTCCTGATAAATTTCTTAATGTGAAATACAGCTATCCAATATAAACTTGATGAAACCGACAGGGTGGAGTTAGTATAGTAGTCCAGCGTTGTGGAGCACAACCAACGCTCGTGGTTTGACACTCTAGGCTTACACAAAAAGAATCGAGGCACTCTGGATCTGCTCTTGAAGTTCAGGATCTGCTCTTGAAGTTGACCTGGAAAATCGTACAAATCTCTACACTAACTTCACCAGACGTCGCCGAGATTCAAACCCATGACTTCATGGACCCATAGGGTTAAAGTTAAATGGTTTCAACCACTTGGCTAAAGCAAAATAGATCATCTTAAACATCACTGTCACAACAAGCCCATCTCTACATGTGAAATAAAACCTGAAAATATCACCCCCCCCCCCCCCCCAAAAAAAAAAAAAGTGATTTGATAAACAAAAAATCTCGACATGTGCAATAAGGCTATGCAATATAGAGAATAATGGTAAAACCCACCTCTATATGCGAATATTAATATTAATACAAAATACAGCCTCCTTAGGAAAACCACATAATGATGTGTGAGTTCAACCCAACCAGAATAAACCATTGCAATAGACCTAGCTCTACATGTGAAATAAAGCCATGCAACTGTCATAATAAACACCTTCACTTGAAATGAACCCCTCAAAAATATGACCATCATAAGAAATTGTCATCCACGAACCAGATACAGCTATCCAATATAAATTTTGTCATAACAAACCCACCTTCACGTGTGAAATAAAGCCATAAAAAGTAAATTTGTCTTAATAAGTGCACATGCATAATAAAACCATTTAAATTGCAGCCATTACAATAAAACTTGCCTCCACAGGTAAAATAAAACTATCCACTTTAAAAGGGTCATAAGAAACCCATCACCATATGCCAAAGACTTGAAATAACAGTTAAAAAACAAACAAAAAAACCCCACCACTGAAACTTAACCCATCTCCACATGTGAAATATAGCCATTTGAAATACAATGGTTAAAATAAAACCACTACACATATGAAATGAACATATCAAGCGATAAACCATCGTAATAAACCTACCACTACATGTGAAAAACGGCCTTATAACTATCATGTTAAAAAAAAAATCTTCATATGGGAAATAAAACCAAAACAAATGCCCAAACCTTATGAACATGTCCCCACGTGTGAAATAAAGGCGTCCAAAACACAACTGTCATAATAAATTCACCCCTACATATAAAATAAAACTATTCAAAAGACAACAGACATAATAAAACCACCTCGGCATGTGAAATCAGGGACGGGATAGCCTAGTGGTCAGAAACATGCGCTGGCAATTTGAAGAGCCTGGTTAGATTCCCCTACAAGGGGATTTTTCCCATGGAGTTAACATCAGGTGCTGACTCCACTCTCCCCAGAAGTCCTTCGGATGATACTATAAACCCGAGGCCCTGTGTGCCAACACACGCAGAACATCTGGCCTACACGTTATGGGAACAGATAACAATATTTACAAAACTGCATACACATGGGGATGGGATGTAAAAAAGCAAATGAGTGCTTATCCCATTATCCTCGATATAAATAAAACCATACAAAAGACAACTGTCATAATAATTCCACCTACTCATTTATAAGCCATTCAAAATACACTAGAAACAGACCCATCTTTATATTAATATAAAGCCATCCAGTATATAACGATATTAATAAACCCACAATTAGCCTACATGTGAAAAAAGCCATTCAATATTATAAATATAATATAAATATATATATATATAGTATATATATATATATCTAATATGAACCTTATAACCCACAGCTACAAGTTAAAGCCATCTAACACAACCATCCATTTAACCCTCCAATTACATGTGAAACTAAACTATCATAGGGTAACCATCAAAATAACTCCCATGACTACGCATGAAACAAAGCCATAAATATACAACCATATACACATAAAACATGTCATTCATATATACAACAATTATTACAAACCACAACCCCATGTAAAAAAAGCCATTCATATAAAACCATCATTAATGAACCCATAACTACATGTAAAATAAAGCCATTCAATATACAACCATCATAATGAACCATAACTACATGTAAAATAAAGCCATTCAATATACAACCATCATAATGAACCCATAACTACATGTAAAATAAAGCCATTCAATATACAACCATTTATAATGAACCCACATACTACATGTAAATAAAGCCATTCAATATACAACCATCATAATGAACCCATAACTACATGTAAAATAAAGCCATTCAATATACAACCATCATATGAACCCACAACTACATGTAAAATAAAGCCATTCAATATACAACCATCATATTGAAACCACAGCTGCATGTAAGATAAAGCCATTCAATATACAACCATCATGATAAACCCACAACCATTCGGGGTGAGACTTTTAACCGAGGCCCATGTGCGAACGCAAGCAGAACATCTTGGCACACACGTTAAACCCCCATTCCGCCTTTCGGAAGAGCAGGCCATCTGTGCCGGTAGGAGCTGATGACAAAATTATTTTTTAAAAAACAACAAACAAAAATGAGCATGCGCACAGGTGTTGTGTTTAGTCACCATTCCTGAGGAAAATTGGCGAGTTAAGAGTCCCCAGGGCCGCTCAGAGCCTATACAAAACTTATTTAAAAAAAAGAAAAAAAAAAAAGAGTCCGGCTGCACTTGTGGCCAGGGCTCTCCCCAGGGAGAGCAACCCGAATTTCAGGCAGAGAAATCTGCTGGACATAAAGTGGTATAATTTTTAATTTTTTAAAAATAAATAAAGTCGAACATAAGTTATTCAATATAATAAACCCCAGGACCACAATTTTTTTATATCAAGGATAATGAATAAGCAATGGTATACTTTTTTTTTACATCCAGTCCCGTGTGTATGCATTTTTTGTAAATCTTGTCATCGTTCCCACCGGCACTACAATGGCCTACATTTACGAAAAGCGGAACAGGATTTTATGTGTGCAGCAAGATGTTCTGTGGCTGTTCGTACACGATGCCTTGGTTTATAGTTCATCGGAAGTCAAGGACTTGTGGGGAGAATGGAGTTCAGCACTAATGTTAACTCCAGGGTAAAATCCCCTCGAACGGGAATCGAACCGGGGTTGTCAAATTGCGAGCTGTGACAATAGAGCCATCAAAAAAACAAACAAACAGTTGTGATGTACTCCTTCGCAGATCTGTTGGGTTTTGGGTTTGGTTTTAACAAAGCTGGCATTATGTACAAACAGTGATTCCGTTAATTAACTATCATCAAAACAGATGGTGGATGTGATGACAGACCGCCAGAAGGTTACCTGATTGTTACTCTCTGAGTAGACATGCTACATAGATCAGAGATGCACACTTCAACACAGCTTTTTGACTCAATTTTACTCCGATTTTATCACAGCTATCGCCCTCTCCATCTCCCCTGTAACTTTAGTACAACCCTTAACCCCCCCCCCTTTTTTTTTGTGTTTTGTTTTTTATGGACAAAGGACAAGCTGGCCTGAACAGTTCAGAAAGTGGTCAAAGGGAATGTACCTCTACATATTCAAAAGTAATAAAACTAATGGTTGTTTCCCTTATACCGATGTACGTTACACCATTCAATCGACAGGAAACAATGAAAGCATCCATAAAAAAACAAACAAAAAAAAAGAATAAACCCACAAAACATTCAGTAATAGTAATAATGCATAATTATTGTTATCATTATAGTGATAATGAAGATGATGATGATAATCCCACGATTAACCCGGGAGGGGATAGCCTAGTGGTCAGAACATTGCCCTGGCAATTTGACGACCCTGGTTCGATTCCTGTTCGAGGAGATTTTTCTCCTGGAGTTAACATCAGTGCTGACTCCACTCTCTCCCAAAGTCCTTGGATGAGACTATAAACTGAGGCCCTGTGTGTGAACGCACATAGAACATCTTGCGCACACGGTAAATCCTGTTCCATTTTTTGTAAGAGTAGGCCATCGTGTGCCGGTGGGAACAGATGACATTTACAAAACTGCATACACACAGGGACTGGGTGTAAAAAAGCACAAGTGTGCTTGTCCCATTATCCTGATATAAAAGAATAAAATGAAATAAATAAAATAAAAAAATCGTCACCATCTGTTGATAAAGCAAAAAAAAAAAAAGCGCTACATACTGATCTTTATACTTTAATAATACGACTAGGATTGTGTATGCTATACATTAGCCTGGACTGACTCTTTCAAATCATCAAAAGACTAGGAATAATTATGCTGGCTATACATTAGCCTGGACTGACTCAAATCATCAAAAGACTAGGAATAATTATGCAGGCTATACATTAGCCTGGATTGACTCTTGTAAGGAAACACGAACACACCCAGCATACATTCCCGAATTGGGGGTACAGCTACCATCATGGCCGACAAAAAACGGTGGTATATATGCAAACTGTCAGCATTTGTGAACATTGGAGCTCTAGCCAAGAAATAAAAACAAAAAAAAATCAATGACTGCATGGCATAAAGCAGTAAAGGTTTGAGGTGTATCTCCTTTTCCATACATGACAATTTTGTGCTGGAAAACGGGGACAATATCTGGTTTTGTACTCGTCCATTAAACAGATATTTTCGTTTTCTTTCTTATATATATATATATATATATATATATATATATATATATATATTTTTTTTTTTTTTTTTTTTTTTTTTAAAGTGAAAATTGATTTGTTATCCTTTAAAATCTCAAGCTGAAGTTGATGTGAAGGAGGATGTGTGTGTGTGTGTGTGTGTGTGTGTGTGTGTGTGTGTGTGTGTGTGTGTGTGTGTGTGTGTGTGTGTGTGTGTGTGTGTGTGTGTGTATGTGTGTGTGTGTGTGTGTGTGTGTGTGCGTGCGTGCGTGCGTGCGTGCGTGCGTGCGTGCGTGCGTGCGTGCGCGTGCTTGCGTGCGTGTATGTGTGTATGTGTGTGTGTGTGTGTGTGTGTGTGTGTGTGTGTGCGTTGTTGTTGTTGTTGTTATTGTTTTTCGCTTTGTTTTGCTTTCTATAATGTTGAATTCTCCCAGACTGAAAGTTTCTTTTTCTTCTTTTTCCTCCTCCCAAAATTGTTTTAAAAACTTTGTCAACAAAAAGTTGCTCCCCCCCCTCAACACTCCGTCCTCCTCCTTGATCCACTTAGCATACCCCCCCCCCCCCCCACCGCCCCCCCTCCCCCCCAACGCCCACTCCATAATCCACAGTCACACTGTACAAGAGGAAGAGAGGGGAAAAAGATGAAAAGGGATGAGACGTCCACCGCTAAGTCTTTCGGCCCCACCCCTCCCTTTTTTATCTGTATGTCCATTCCTCTGAAGTCAAGACTGAAGAACTCATTTTCTCCTGAAAAAAGAGGGAAGAGGGGTGGGGATGGTGTGGGGGCTGGGAGCTGATGTAATGTGCTTGGGGGGTCAATTCATACCCAAACCCTTCTGTACGGTAGTGGTACTGATGAAGCGTTTGCTGTGTGTGTGTGTGTGTGTGTGTGTGTGTGTGTGTGTGTGTGTGTGTGGTTGTGTGTGTGTGTGTGTGTGTGTGTGTGTGTGTGTGTGTGTGTGTGTGTGTGTGTGTGGTGTGTGTGTGTGTGTGTGTGTGTATCAAGTCAACTCAAGTCAAATTTTTATTTCCAGATGGTACATTGAATAAGCATTGATTTGCTTTTTTTTTCATCAAGCCATCTATCCAGTAAAAAAAGAAGAAAAAAAGGTGAAAAATAGACATTTCACCAATAATTATTGTTCAACTAACATGATTCAACAGCCTCAAGATCATGTGTCTGATGATGATGATGATGATGATGATGATGATGTACCATCATGTGTCTGATGATGATGATGATGATGATGATGTACCATCATGTGTCTGATGATGATAATGATGATGATGATGATGATGATGATGATGAGGGATGTACCATCATATGTCTGATGATGATGATGATGATGATGATGATGTACCATCATGTGTCTGATGATGATGATGTGATGATGATGTACCATCATGTGTCTGATGATGGTGATGATGATGATGTACCATCATGTGTCTGATGATGTGATGATGATGATGTACCATCATGTGTCTGATGATGATGATGATGATGATGATGATGATGTACCATCATGTGTCTGATGATGATGATGATGATGATGATGATGATGATGATGATGTACCATCATGTGTCTGATGATGATGATGATGATGATGTACCATCATGTGTCTGATGATGATGATGATGATGTACCATCATGTGTCTGATGATGATGATGATGATGATGATGGATGGTGATGGTGATGATGATGATGATGATGATGATGATGATGTACCATCATGTGTCTGATGATGATGATGATGATGTACCATCATGTGTCTGATGATGATGATGATGATGTACCATCATGTGTCTGATGATGATGATGATGATGATGATGATGTATCATCATGTGTCTGATGATGATGATGATGATGATGATGATGATGAATGATGATGATGATGATGAGTACCATCATGTGTCTGATGATGATGATGAATGATGATGATGATGTACCATCATGTGTCTGATGATGATGATGAATGATGATGATGATGTACCATCATGTGTCTGATGATGATGATGATGATGTACCATCATGTGTATGATGATGATGATGATGATGATGATGATGTACCATCATGTGTCTCATGATGATGATGATGATGATGATGATGTACCATCATGTGTCTGATGATGATGATGAATATGTGATGAGATGATACCATCATGTGTCTGATGATGATGATGATGATGATGATGATGATGATGATGATGGATGATTGATGATGATGATGATGATGATGATGATGATGTACCATCATGTGTCTGATGATGATGATGATGATGATGATGATGATGATGATGATGATGATGATGATGATGATGATGATGTACCATCATGTGTCTGATGATGATGATGATGATGTACCATCATGTGTCTGATGTGAATGATGCTGATGATGATGCTGATATGATGATGATGATGATGATGATGATGATGGATGTACCATCATGTGTTTGATGATGATGATGATGGTGATGATGATGGTGATGATGATGATGATGATGATGTACCATCATGTGTCTGATGTTGTTGATGATGATGATGATGATGATGTAGAATCATGTGTCTGATGATGATGATGATGATGATGATGATGATGAGATGATGATGATGATGATGATGTACCATCATGTGTCTGATGATGATGATGATGTACCATCATGTGTCTGATGATGATGATGATGATGTACCATCATATGTCTGATGATGATGATGATGATGATGATGATGATGATGATGATGATGTACCATCATGTGTCTGATGATGATGATGATGATGATGATGATGATGATGAATGATGATGATGATGATGATGATGATGATAATGATGATGATGATATACCATAATGTGTCTGATGATGATGACGATGATGATGATGATGATGATGTACCATCATCTGTCTGATGATTATGATGATGTACCATCATGTGTCTGATGATGATAATGATGTACCATCATGTGTCTGATGATGATGTACCATCATGTGTCTGATGATGATGTACCATTGTGTCTCATGATGATGATGATGATGATAATGATGTTACTATCATGTGTCTGATGATGATGATGTACTATCACGTGTCTGATGATGATGATAATGTACTATCATGTGTCTGATGATGATGATGATAATGTGCCATCATGTGTCTGATGATGATGACGATGATGATGTACCATCATGTGTCTGATGATGATGTACCATCATGTGTCTGATGATGATGATGTGCCATCATGCGTCTGATGACGATGATGATGATGATGATGATGATGATGATGATGATGATGATGGTGATGATGATGATGACGACGACGATGTACCATCATGTGTCTGATGATGATGACGATGATGATGTACCATCATGTGTCTGATGATGATGATGTACCAACATGTGTCTGATGATGATGATGTGCCATCATGCGTCTGATGATGATGATGATGATGATGCTGATGATGGTGATGATGATGATGATGATGATGATGATGGTGATGATGACGACGACGACGACGACGACGACGATGATGATGTACCATCATGTGTCTGATGATGATGTACCATCATGTGTCTGATGATGATGATGATGTACCATCATGTGTCTGATGATGATGATGTGCCATCATGTGTCTGATGATGATGATGATGATGATGATGATGTGCCATCATGTGTCTGATGATGATGATGAACCATCATGTGTCTGATGATGATGATGATGATGATGTGCCATCATGTGCCTGATGATGATGATGTACCATCATGTGTCTGATGATGATAATGTGCCATCATGTGTCTGATGATGATGACGATGATGATGTACCATCATGTGTCTGAAGATGATGATGATGATGATGTACCATCATGTGTCTGACGATGATGATGTGCCATCATGTGTCTGATGATGATGATGTACCATTATGTGTCTGATGATGATGATGATGTACCATCATGTGTCTGATGATGATGAACCATCATGTGTCTGATGATGATGTACCATCATGTGTCTGATGATGATGATGATGTACCATCATGTGTCTGATGATGATGATGTACCATCATGTGTCTGATGATGATGATGATGATGATGATGTACCATCATGTGTCTTATGATGATGATGTGCCATCATGTGTCTGATGATGATGTACCATCATGTGTCTTATGTCTGTCTGATGGTGCATAAAAGGTAAAAAGGTAAAAGGTAAAGGTGTTCCATAACCTATGTGGTCATAGGGGAGCGAGGCATCAGAGATCTCAGTTTCTTTAGGGGCCAGCATTTTGAGGGTGGCGCCCATCTCCTCTCCCTCGCTGCTTTACCTTCCCTGACCCTAAAGAGGGAAGGTACCCATTTACAGCTGGGTGAACTGAAGCCAAGGCATGCAAACGGTCACCCATCCAACTGGTAACCTCGCTTGACACTGCTTGACACTGGCTGGGGAAAGCGAGCGCTCTGCCCACTGAACTATCCAGTCCTCCGATGTCTGATGGTGTGTAGGTTGTTTTAAAGGAATCTGGTTTTGGTTTTAGTCTCATTTTATGTGTGATGTTGTTTTACCCACGATGTGGTGCCAATCCTGCGTTAACACTTATGGTTGACCAGGGCGTCGATACAAGGAAAGACAGTAGAGTGTGTTTTATACCAGTTTTTAATCTGTATATAGTTGCACATTTTAATCCAACATTTAACAATTCTACAAAATGACAGCCTCGATGTGGCCTGTGTGGTCAGCGGGGATACATACAACATGATTGGATTGGATTGGATTGGTCTAATGATGTACCATCATATTTTCCTTTACTGCATAATGATCAATAGTAACGAAAATAATGAAATGATGCTGCTATTAAAGTGCACCTGCTTTGAGAATATTTGACACTTCCTTTCATAATATCCCTGCGTCAAACAGGGCCGAGAGATACAGACACCTGCAATGTTGGTCTGGAAATTTCAGCAACCCTCTCAGAATCACATCTGTAATGTAGATGAAGCTTGACTGAGTTGTATGGTCACAGTCTAAGGTCAGACAGACACTCACACACTGAAAAACAAACAAAAAAAAGAGACGGAATGTTTTTTATATAATTTTATTAAAATCATTCAACAAAAATCACCAAAAACTCATCTGTTGATTTGTGTGAAAAAGAAAACACATAGTGTATGTGTGAATTTATTCTCATAATCATGTTTTGAGAGAGAGAGATAGAGAGAAAGAGAGAGAGAGAGAGAGAGAGAGAGAGAGAGGAGAGAGAGAGAGAGAGAGAGAGAGAGAGAGAAGAGAGAGAGAGAGAGAGAGAGAGAGTTCAGACTTCAAATGATTTAATGTTCATAAGTCGAGAGAGAGAGAGAGAGAGAGAGAGAGAGAGAGAGAGAGAGAGAGAGAGAGAGAGAGAGAGAGAGAGAGAGGAGAGAGAGAGACAGAGAGAGACAGAGAGAGAGAGAGAGAGAAGAGAAGAGAAGAGAAGAGAAGAGAAGAGAAGAGAAGAGAAGAGAGAGAAGAGAAGAGAAGAGAGAGAGAGCTGCAGAGATTGACAAAAGGCAGGCGTTCGATTTAGATGTTTCTTCACTTGCCTCATCAAACACTTCTGATAAACATACACACAAGGTTTATGCACACTTACAAACAAACTCACTGAACTTTCCATCAAACCGAAAACAGTACTATCAGTTTCCTAGTAATACAGAACAACAACAATCAGCAGTCATACCGTTGTCCAGACACCTAGCTTTTGTTAATTTTATGCCTCACAAGTGTCAAATTTCTAGCCTTCTCAGTCCCATGGAAAACTATGTCCCATGACAATAATACAACATGGTAATCAGAAAGCTCTTCATGAATAACTTGTCTACTCTGATATAAAAACGCCCATAACTTTTACTGTCTACACAAAATTTTGTTTATATGAATACAGAAACGAGCCTCTTTCATCAAAGATTCTTCCCCAAAGTCAAAATGCAGCTACCAAAATGGTCGCGTATGCAAAACCACATCATTAGTGAACCTTTGAGCTCTAACTGAGGAACAAAAACAACACAATTAAAGAAAAGATCTTGCTCTTCATGTAGGAATTTGGGTAATAGAAACACGACACTATTCAGATGAGGTACCTGCTGAGAATACTGTTCAGTCACGTGAGGAATTTCTGTTCATTGTTCCCTGGCCACGGAATATCAAACGAAACACCACAGTCAGCGAGCATTCCATGAATGACATTGCCATGTGAAAAGCAATACCAAGAGGATTGTCAGAGAGGTTGGAAATTCCTATGCATGAATGTGTGTGTGTGTGTTGTGTGTTGTGTGTGTGTTGTGTGTGAGTGTGTGTGTGTGTTGTGTGTGTGTGTGTGTGTGTGGGATTGTGTGTGTGTGGTGTGTGTGTGTTGTGTGTGTGTGTGTGTGTGTGTGTGTTGTGTGTGTGTGTGTGTGTGTTGTGTGTGTGTGTGTTGTGTGGTGTTGTGTGTGTGTGTGTGCGTGTGTGTGTGAGTGTGTTTGTGTGGTGTGTGTGTGTGTGTGTGTGGTGGTGTTGGCGTGTGTGTGTGTGTGCACATTGTTTTCCCCCAGAGTTGCAATTCATGTCTAAAAATGAGAAGGTTTTCAGACACTCTATAAATCAACCTATTTATTTACTTATTCATTCATTTATCTAATAGTCAACAAATTAATTCATTTATTTAATAAATGCAACCTTTATACACAAGTTTATGAGCCATATTACAAGTATACAACATTGTGGGTAGAATACATCATACCTCTCAACCATTTTTAGGCCACCTGAGAAGCATCAAACACCTTTTTGTTTCATATGACAACTCATTATCACATGAAATACTTGTTGCATCTGCTGTTGCATCTGTATCATACACACTGCATAAACTGTCTTGATTTGATCGTTCTTCTTCCTGGAAAGCTTTTAGGCAGTGGCTCGTGGATGATCAAATTCTGAAAATAATAAAAACAAAACAGAACAACATTGATATTACTTTCATGGTAAAACCATGCATTTCAATACAAATTGTTCTGATGACAGCTGTGCGGGCTGTATTAGCTGTCACCAGAAAAAAAGATGAGCTGAAGCAGATTTAAAGTTTCTTTAGCACACATACACTATGGTCACAAAAGTATGACACAATCATGTTCATTCACAGCCAGTCCAAAATAGGCTCATACAAAATTTGAAGAAAATTTCAAAGACTTTTCAAATCAGACCCTTGACAATGGGGAGCATTAAATCTTGGGACTTTGAAATTAAAAAAAGAAAAGTCCTTCAGATGAGACTATAAACAAAGGCCTCATGTGTGAATGCAAGCAGAACATCTTGCACACATGCTGAAAACCTGTTTGATTCTGCCTTTTGGAAGAGTAGGCCATTGTGTGACGGTAGGAATGGATGACAAAAATTTCAAAAATTAAAAAAAATGTACATCTCGGTGGTGGCTGAAACCTGGACTGCAACCTGGGCTATCAGATCGCAGTGCTGAAATAACAAGGTGGATAAACATACCTTTAGCTAAAAAACAACAACAAACAAACAAAAAAACCCCAACATACCTTTAGCATGTCATAGAGTTGACAGCGGTGAGACCCAGACTTCGTGCCAACACAAAGGGAGTGAAGTCGGTGCTGTACAGACGCTGCAAGCCATCGATGGTGGCCAGCACTGGCAGGTTGTGACGCTGGCGTTCCGTCTCATAGGTCAGTAAGTGATTCAGCGACCCTGAGGCAGTACATTTTTTGTTTGTTTTTAACATTTCATACATGAAAACACACACATGTGTGCTTGTGGACTTGCATACATACACACATGCATGCACACAAACACACACACCTGCCACGCACACACACACACCACACACACACACCTGCCATATACACACACACACACACAAACATACCACACATACACACCTGCCCACACACACACACACATATCCCCCCCCCCCCCTCCAAACGTACCATACACACACACACACACTAGCATGCAGGTTTTTGGGTGGGTATGTATGTAGCTGTGCATACAGGTGTGTGCCTATTGTCCTGATGACATCACCCTATCCAATACAACCATATGTAACACTTTCAGTTTTCCTTCCTCCAGGCACTGTCAGTAGTCCTTCGGATGAGACTATAAACAGAGGCCCCGTGTGCGAACGCACGCAGAACATCTTAAGCACACGTTAAATCCTGTTCGCTTTTTGTAAGAGTAGGCCATTGTGTGCCGGTGAAGTTGAAGTATGGCTGCCTATAAGGCGAGGTACAGTCATACTTGCAAACTTCTCATTCAGTGTGCAATTTCAATCTCACAGTGATTCCCAGGTAGGATGAGTGAGTCAGAGTGTGACACATTCTGGGGGGCCCCCAGAGTGTTAAGCTGGGGAACACACAACAACGACAATACTGACCCAGGTCACTGCCAGCCGCCACAGCCTGCTCCAGGACAGAGGTCAAAGACTGGACATCTCCAAAGCCCAGGTTGACCCCTTGACCTGCCAGAGGGTGCAGGCGATGAGCCGCATCCCTGGAGAATGCACAAACACACGTACACACGCATGCACACACACACACAACACACACACACACACACACACACACACACACAGACACACACAAAAACACACACAGACACAGACAAAGAGACACACACACACCCCACAT
Source organism: Stramonita haemastoma (assembly GCA_030674155.1). NCBI lineage: Eukaryota > Metazoa > Mollusca > Gastropoda > Neogastropoda > Muricidae > Stramonita > Stramonita haemastoma. The sequence continues at coordinate 49,425,674 of CM060324.1, forward strand.
ACACACACAGACACAAACAAACACACACACACACACACACACACACACACACACACACACACACACACACACACACACACACACACACACACACACAAAGACACACACACACACACACACACACAAAGCGCTCTAGTCTGACTCTTCCCTCCATGTAGACACACAGCAAAATAGTCATAACCTTCATCTCACTGAACATGGATATTCATTTGTGCATATAGGAACGTTTACCTCTCTAAATTGTGTCCTACAAGATGATATTTGAAAAGCAAAATAAGAAGGAAGGTGGCAGGATGGTTAAGATGACCTGCCAAAGAACTAAACCATGAGGTTCTGGGTTCGATTACCAACCTCCCTTTTTCTTCCCAGCTTGATGAGAAGTCCTTTGGATGAAACTATAAACTGAGGCCCAGTGTGTGAATGCACGAAGAACATCATGCACCCATGTTAAAACCCTGTTCCATCTTTTGAAAGAATAGGCCATTTCGTGTTGGTAGGAACGGATGACAAAATTTAAAAAAAAATGCATGCACACAGATGTCATGTTTAGACACCATTGAGGAAGTTGGAATGCAGCTACCTAAATTGCGGAGAGAAAAAAGCGGTTGCATATGCAGTAATCTCACCATTGGTAAACCTCAGAGCACTATCCAAGGAACAAAAAAAAAAAAAAAAAGAAGAATAAAAAGGGCAAAACGTACAATCCAGGAAGGAAGAAGAAAAAGAGGAAGACAGAGAAAGACATGGGTGGACAAACATACATCACTGAATGAACTCGATAGAGCTTTGCCAAAACCCAGACATTGGCACACGATCGCCACAAATGTAGAGAGAGAGAGAGAGAGAGGAAGAGAGAGAGAGAGAGAGAGAGAGAGAGAGAGAGAGAGAGAGAGATACAGAGAGAAACAGAGAGAGACAGAGACAGAGACACAGAGAACAAATTTTTTTTTTTTTTTTTTTTTTTTAAATAAATTTTTTGAACAAATTTTATTTTTCAGAGGGTAATAGATTAAGCGTTACAAGCTTTTTTACATCCAGCCCTTGAAAGAAAAGAAAAGAAAAGAAAACAAAATAAATAAACTACAGTCCAATAGCAACAATAAAAGGAAAAATATACATAATGACATAGAAATGCATGGAAAGCAATACACACACATGCGCGCGCGCGCACACACACACACGCACACACACACACACACATAAACACACACACACAAACAGGCACACGCATACACACACATCAAAAGGAAAAACCTAGAAAGAAAAGAAAAATGAGATAGAGAGAGAGCGAGAGCGAGAGCGAGAGAGAGAGAGAGAGAGAGAGAGAGAGAGAGAGATTAAATATATGTGGAAATGGTGAAAAAGAAATAATTAGGAATGCAACAGAAACTAACTGTACCCTCCGAGTAGACAGTTTATGAAATTGAGATTTCTTGTGGTTTGATCAAAACATTTGTGGTGAAAGCAATGTGACATTTTCATGAGTCATCAGAAAATCATACAACAGAATCTTAAATCTTGAAAATTTTGTTTCATCTTTCAGAACAGTAGGGAGTCTATTCCAAAACCAGCTCCCAGAGTATGTTAGACTTGATTTAAATAGAGTAATGGCTTCAGAGAGAGACAGAGAGAGACAGAGACAGAGACAGAAAGACAGAGAGAGGGAGACAGAGACACAGACAGAGAGACAGACAGACAGAAGGAAAAAAAAGAAAGACAACAATTCATTCTCATTCTCAGACTCCTCACCCGATCAAAGCCACTCGCGGACGGACGTAATGCGATGCATGCACCAGCTCCAGAGGGAAAGCAGCGCGGGATTTGTCCTCCACTCCCATCACAGTGGGCGGCAACTGTCGCATCGCTGTTCCACCTGAGTAGTTCAACAGTCAGCGCTGAACTTCAGAATGTTGACTGGGGGGAGGGGGGGGGGAGGGGGGTCTGAGGATAGCTTTGTGGTAAGACACAGCTGGCAGTTTCCCCCACTTTCAGCTCCTCTCAGCTGCTAATTAACCCATCCCAACACAGCCCAGGTGGGGCCAGCTGGTGCTAATTATAGCAGGAACTGACCACACTTGGACTAGGTAAAAGGAAAGGGGCGCGCTAGATTTAGCACTCTTGTGATGTAGGATTTGTGCGCTGTGAAGAGCATTGGGCTCATGATCTGATGGCCAGGGTTCGAGACATCACCCAGTTGTCTGTTGAAGGGTTTTTTTCTCCTGTGGTTAACATCAGTGCTGACTCCCCTCCCCTGAAAGGTCCTTCAGATGAGACTACTGACTCAGGTCCTGAGTGCAGAAGCACACAGAACATCTTGAGCACACGTGAAAACCTGTTTTGCCTTTTTGGAAGAGCTTAGGCCATTGTATTTCAGTAGGAACGAATAAAGAATTATTTTTTAAATGCATGCGCACTGGTGTCATGTTTACACACTATCCATAAGTCGGAACGTGGCTACCTTAATGGTGGACAAAAAACGGTTGCATACATAAAAATCCCACCATTGGTGAACCTCAGAGCTTCAGCTGAGGAACATAAAAGAAAAATATTATTTTCCTGCTCAGCTTTCAATTCAGAGAGAGAAAGAGAAAATGGCATTGAACTAAACTGAATGAATACATTTTATTTAAAAAGAGTAATGGTACCATAAAAGAGAGAGAGAGAGAGAGAGAAGAGAGAGGAGAGAGAGAGAGAGAGAGAGAGAGAGAGAGAGAGAGAGAGAGAGAGAGAGAGAGAGAGAGAGAGAGAGAGAGAGAGAGAGAGAGAGAGAGAGAGAGAGAGAGAGAGAGAGAGAGAGAGAGAGAGAGAGAGAGAGAGAGAGAGAGAGAGAGAGAGAGAGAGAGAGAGAGATTGAGATTTTGCACATACCTGGTACAACATTGTTGAGAAGTTGTGAAAAGGCATCCAAAGCCTTCTCCGTTAGTGCATTCTTATCTCTTTCACTCCACTGAAACAAAAAAATGCACCATACTGCACAAACACAGGAAAAACTTAAGAGAGAAACGGCCACATATGCCAAAAAATCTCACCATTGGTAAACCTTAGAGCACTAGCACAGAAATTTAAAAAAAAAGTGACTCCCCCCAAAAAAACAAAAACAACAGAAAAAGGATAAGGAATTTTCAAACACAAATCAACATGAAAAAAAATTGAGCAAGAAATTTTTTGCACATAAACCAACATTAACTGAAACATTTACTATCTTTACAATTCAACACACTTCCAACTGATATGAGATCATCCCACACAGCCCACAAATCCAACATCACTCAGTCAAGAGTGCTAAATTTAGCGCACCCCTTCATGTCACCAAGTCAAAGTCTGGTCAGTTCCTGTTATGATTAGCCTCAGCTGGCCTTAGCTGGACAAGCATGGGATGGAATGGATAGCAGCTGAGAGTAACTGAAATTGGGGAAAATGGACAGCTGTGATCCCTCATTTGGTACAGTTGTGTCCAACATAAATCAATGATCCCCACCCCCACAAAAAACAACAAACAAAATCCCGAAAATCAAAGCAAACCTACGTAAGCATCGTTGACAGCATCGACAAAACTCTCCTCCGGGATCTGCAGTAGGTGCTTGGCCTGCTCTGGTGTTGTCGTCCACACCAAGGAACTGAACTCGTCCGATAACTGCAATCACACAGCAACAATATGGAGAACACGAGGACAGAAAATAAAAAGGAAAAGAAAACAGGGTCTTTTTTTTTCTCTTAGTTTTCCTTTTTCCTGAAGAGTAGCGAGTGCACGTGGAATGTTTTACATAAACAGCAACACACCTGCCAGGCAATTTGCTCAGTAGGTTTGATCACAATAGTAATGATGTGTTGGCTGTATGCTAGCTGTTTTTGTGTTTCAGTAACCCATCTAATGCTTACATGGAGGGGGGGTGGGGGTGGGACAGCCTGGTGGTTTGAGCTTTGTGTTCATGGCAAAGGTTTGACCCATCACTGAGGCACCCGTTACAAGGGGATTTTTCTCCTGGTCAGTACTAACTTTACTTTCCCAAAAGTCCTTTGGATAAGACTATAAACCAAGGTCCAGTATGTGAACACATGCCCAATATCTTGTGCGCAGGTTAAAGCCAGTTCTGCTTTTGGGAAGATAAGGCCATTACATGCTGGTATGAATGAATAATAGAATTAACAAAAAAACAACCAACATGTACACTGGTGTCATCTTCAGACATCACCCCTGAAGTTAGAATGCAGCTACCTTAATGGTGGGCAAAAGGTGGCATACACAAAATCTCACCATTGGTAAGCCATGGAGGTCTAGCCAAAGAACAAATGAAATGCTCACATGACATCTGGGATATTTCTTGTGTGCACTTGATCTTCTGCATATAAATACAAACAGTGATGAAAGTACTGGCAGGCCACTGCACAAGTAGGGGAAAACTGATAACTGTAAGAGTTGAGTGAGGGGAAAAAAATAAGACAAACAAATGTATGACAGATTCAGATTCAGAATATTTTATTGCCATTCAAGTCATGTAGACTTATTAGACACAACAAAACAAACATCAGTTATAAATGTCTATTTGGTTCAAAATGATGTACACTATAAACATGTTGCATTCTACTTCTCATTTTCTCTTTATTCAAAACATTCACAGACATAACTGATACTCCCTTAAATAGATATCATCTGTGATAATGTTTCTTTGGTTGTTTTTGTCTCACCTACACTGAATATAGTATATAATTTGTATAAGAGCATAGTGTTCATAGTCAGTCTCTTGTGTACAGATTATAGCCAGGTAGTATTCCCATGGTCACTGCCAATGTCAGCTCCTGGAATGTTCTTGTATTTGCCTTGTTTATGCTGGATTTGAATCTTTGGGGTGACAGAATGTAATCAATTTGATTATGAATCAGACCATTTGGTGAGTGCCAGGTTGATGTTCTAGATGGCTTGTGAGGGTGGAGTGTGTTAGCCAGAGTTAGTTTGTGCTTCTTTGCGAATTCCAGCAGCCGCTGTCCTCTGTCATTTGTTTCTCCCAGTCCAAAGCGTCCTGTGGTTCCTGCCCAGGTGTCATAGGCATCAGGTCCCACCTTAGCATTCCAATCGCCTTCCACAATAAGGATGTCTTTTTTGGGCGTTTTGGAGATGATGTTTTCAAGTTCTTCATAGAATTCTTCTATCTGGTCATCATCGTAGTCAGATGTTGGAGCATACACTTGGATGATGGTGAGATTCTGGGGTTTTGCAGAGACTCTGATTGAGATGAGTCTGCTGGATATTGGTGTGCAGTTGATGATGCTTGACACAATCTCTTTCCTGACAATGAAGCCTACTCCGTGTTGGTGTAGTTTCTCATCTCCACTGTACCATATCTTGTGGCCGTCTTGCGTGGTTGTTTCTCCGAAGCCAATCCATCTGACTTCCGCAAGCCCTAGGATGTCCCATTTATACCTCTGTAATTCATATGTGAGTTCCTGTACTCTTCCTGTTTGGTACAGAGTCCTAACATTCCATGTACCAATGGTTACCCCTTTAGCTGGAAGCTTTAGGGTTGGTTCTGCTCCAGTGGCACACTTGTCACTCCCACCCTGGAGGCTTGCAGTGGGTAGCGCGGTCGTTGTTGATCCGGGCCTCGACCGATCCGGCATGTGTTTCTGTTTTGCTTTTCTCATCATGTCCTTGCAGTGGGCTTGAGGAAGCTTGGTGGCGCCCATCTCCTCTCCAAGACTCCTACTGGTGATTAAGAATGCACCAGCCCCTCACAACGTTTCGCCCGCCAGTAGAAGCGGTTACCGGGGTGTGGGTGGGTTAAGGACCCGGACCCAGAAGTGAGAGTTGAGTGCCAAGTGAGGACCAGTGCTCCCGTCCATCCCGAAGGATGCTACTGCCAGGTTTACAAAGGTACCACCTCTCCTTAAGCACCCCATACACCTCCACCATAAAGAGGAGAAAGCTGATGTGGTTTGGTCACACCACAAGACACAACACCCTAGCAAAAACCATCTTGCAAGGAACAGTCGAGGGCAAGAGAAGAAGAGGCCGCCAAAAGAAATCATGGGTTGACAACATCAGAGACTGGACTGCCCAACCCCTGCAACACCTCCTACTAGCCACACAGGATCGTGAAGCATGGAAAAAGATCTCCGTTGCATCTTCTCTCATGTCCCCCCTACGTCCTTTGGGACATGGGACTGAGTGTGTGAGTGAGTGAGTATTCCCATGTCTTCACTCCTAAACATTTCACGAGGGCCACTCAACTTAAAGCAGTGCACGGAAGAGTATTGCTGTGGTAAGGGAAATGCAAACTAACAGAGAAAGAAAAATAACTTTCACTTAATTTCATAATTCAAAGACACAGGACTTCAAGACTTCAAACAGGAGTGGTGCAATACTCGGACAATACTTACTGGAAGCAGAGCAATGGGTCCTGTAGGGAGGAACCTCTGCCATGCGACTGTATTCTCTGTTGCCTGTGAAGTGGAGAAAACACACAAGTACGTCAGTCACGTCTTGTGTTTCCTGGTTCTTTGGATGGACAGATAACAGCAGAGTACATGTTGTTTTCTGGCACACACAACTTTCTGCAAAACAAGACAGTCAAGTTTGTTTCCTGACACACATTAACAGCAGGATGAACAATACAGTAACACGTCTTTTCTGAAAAACAACAACAATAACAACAACAAAAAAACCAACAACCCCCCAAAAAAAACTTAGGTCTTTTCTGCACATATGACTTGCAAAACAGTTGACCTAAGGTCTGTTTCGAGATAAACACACATCAGCACACTAAATCCTTTCTGTACTTGTACCCAACAATACCAAACAGTAAAGTCCGATACCTGGCAAACATAACAAGCTGGAGAACAACATAGTTCACTCTCTCCATTTTACAGCATTTACAACATGTGGAAATCAGTACAGCAAAGTTGGTCTCCTTGTATTTACAGTTTGGCCCAGGCCAAAAGCTGTGTCAGTTATTGATGTCTGCAAATTGCCAATGCCCACACTAAAATGTTGTTACGTTGTACAATGTTGTGTTGAGATTGCGTTCAGCCATGACAAGCTCTTACCATACCAACCTGCACTTTCCTTTAAAGGAGAAAAAAATCCTCTAATGTCGGGAGTATGGCTGCATATATGGTACAGGTATTTGAAAACAGTCATACATGCAAACTTCTCATCCAGTATGTACTTCAAAAAGTCTCCGAGTGATTCTCATGTTTGATGAGGTGAGACAGTGAGCACATTCTGAGCGACCTCATCCAGGGTGTTAAGGGTAGACACGGGTCCAAAAGTGCCCCAAATCATGTTTTTCTAGAATTAAAAATTGCTGGATGCATTTATGAAGCTCCCCTGTGTGAATTTAAACAATTCAGGTTGTAAAAAATGTCTGTAGAAACAGGTTACTTCAACTTGTTATAGATAAAAAGGTTTAGGAGTTTGAAATAATTTGTTTTGGTGGCCATATTGGATTGTTTCCATGGCAACAGGGCAGAAAACTGAGTAATTATTTGATTTTTATGCTTTACAAGTGATGCCATTTCAATATATGGCATAACTTTTAACATGGGCTTGTAAACAAAATTTCATAAGTTTCGACCCCAATGTCCCACCTTAATCTGGGGAATGCCCAACAGCAACACCATTCGCTGTCCCAGACCCACCTACCCACCTACCTCTGCCAGCCTGAGGGTGGCCACCACAGCGGTCTGCTGGTATCCCCACTTCACTGTGTGCAGTTTGGCCGCTGACCTCACCGCGGACTTGGAGCCATCCGCACCTATCTGTTGACACACTATGCCGTTTCAGTCAAAGTGGGCATATATATATATATATATGATATAGATATAGATAGATAGATAGATAGATAGATAGATAGATAGATAGATAGATAGATAGATAAATAGATAGATAGATAGATAGATAGATATGAAACTATTTTTTTCCAGTCACACACTTTTATCTCACCACACACAACCCCAAGCAACCCTTTCTACCCCCCCCCCCCCCCCTAAAACACACATTCATATACAGAAGCAAGTATTGACAAACAGAGACACATTGGAACACATGCAAAATGCATGCCCCTATAATGTGTGAATATGAAATAAAACTCTGATATTGTTTGTTGTTGCTCATAGCTATGTCTTATGTCACACAACTATGTAAATTATTTTTTTCAGAATACATATCAGACAAAATGAATACAAAAGACACTGGTACACAAGCATAAAAAAAAATCATTCCAGTCAAATACACATGAAAACACAGACTCAGACACACAGAAACAAACATGCACGTGCTTGCACAAACACACACACGCACACTACACACACATACACACACAACATACACACACACATCTTTAAAAAAAAAAAATCTATTTCTAGACTAGAACTCCAAACTTCACCAATGGTGATTTTTTACGCATGCAACTGTTTGTTCCACCATGAAAGTGGCTGCATTCTGACTTCAGGAATCACATACAAATTTTCTTTGAAGTTGGAGTATGGCTGCCTATATGGCGAGGTGTTTGAAAGCAGTCATACACGCAAGTTTCTCATTCAGTGTGCAATTTCAATCTCACAGTGCTTCCCAGGTGAGATGAGTGAGTCAAGAGTGCATGCTCTGGGTAAACCCCAAAGTGTCACACTGGGGAAACACACAACACAGCAACACACAAATTGAAAAAAAAAAAAATTGCACTATGGCAATGTACTCCAACAACAGAAACAACAATGGATACAACCCTTTCCCTCACCAGCAGCTGTGTGCAGAGGGCACTCTCTCCCAGGTCCACGGTCACCCAAGGGTGTTTGTTGGAGGAGCTGGAGTCTGTGACATGGGGGATGGCAAACGCCTTGGCCGATGCTGAAAACCGCACCTCCACTGGGTTTGGAGCCTTTCGCAGTCTGCTCATGAGCGCTCCCAGTATCACGTCATTTTCTACAATGTAGGCCAGAGGGTCGATCATGTCTTCCTGGCTAAAAGCAATCATGGAGTCTGAGCACGCGTCCCATACCTGAAACCGTGGTGAAAAATACAATACCTGAAATACTGGGGAAAAAAATACAACACCTGAAACATTAAAAAGAAAAATGTGCATACGATAAGATATTGTGCAGGTATGGACACAGAACCTCAGCTTAAAAAAATATCCTCTCTTTAACTTCAAGGGAGTACATGTGGAGGAAGTAAGCAATCTATGTTGCAGAATCAGTAGTTAAGGTGCCAAATATCATCCACCCCAAGAGAAACTATCTGAGAATCATTAACAAGACATTCTTGTGGTCAATAATTTATCAATAAGTTTTTGGCTCCGAAGAACGCATCATTGCATCCATGTGATTAACACTAAACAAAGGATGATCTCTGATAAAAAAAAAGGTGACCCATCACAAATTGGTCATAATACCAATGCGTGTTTTGGCTCTATAGCCCGCAGTAGGGGCAACAAGCAGACAGGTGTACAAACAATAAAATAGCAACGGGTAAATTTGGTACATCTTTTCTCTTGTTGTGGTTGTTGTGGTTACGTACCCATCTATGTTGTTCCAATTCCTTTCTTCTACCCAAAAGTTGCAGTTTGTTTTTTCATTTAAACCAACCAGCCAATCAAGCAAGCAAGCAAGCACCAAAAATTCCGTCTACCTGCATTCGTCTAACTGGCTGACATCTCATCTGTTCAATTTCTTGCCATGCTCCAAAACCTGCACAGACACATGGTCTCTTTATAAATATAATGCTGGAAGAACAAAGTGCAAAAAGAATTATACTGCATATAATCTTCATGTATACATGTGCATGTGTGATGGGCTTCATGTACAAAATAAAACATATACAAACCCTTATTTATGATACTGTTATACATGTAAATCTGGTTTAGAAGATTTAATCCAAACAAACAAACAAATGATCAAAAAAAAAACAACCCTAAGAAAATTTCAAAGGAGAATAAAACTTTCCCCAGCAGGTGTGGACTGCTCAGCTGGTCTATATCATGTATATGTTAAAGATCCCAGCCTCTGAATCTTTCCAATTCAGTCTGAAAAAAACCCTGTTGATATTTGAGGTTTTATAGATACCTCTATCCTACCAGGTGTTAACTCAGCCAGCTAAATGTATGACAGATCTATAAAATCCATCTCTCTATTCTAATTGTAACAGAGTGCAGATATTTGATCTGCCGCGACTCTGTAAACTTCTCGGCGACGACAGCACGATCAACAGTGGGAATGTGGCTCTAATAAGAGGCTGCATAAATACTACATTTTACCGCTATGGGCAAAGTGCATGCAGAGGACGGTTTTCGACCAACCCCAACGATACAGAACATCGCACAATTCACAGGTGTTGATCTAAATTTAGATCCACGACGCTGCGATTGGCTGTTCCCATCGCAATGGGAAGTAATCTAATTACGCCTGCCACATCCACCACCGCTGACTTTGTGCGCGTCCCGAGGCACAGTGGGTATGACAGCGTATTTGACGCTCAGATCAGTAGTCCAAGTTTTTCCATCTGCTCGCAGCGCACTTGTAACAGAGTGCAGATATTTGATCTGCCGCGACTCTGTACAACTTTCGGCGACGACAGCACGGTCAGACAGTGGAATGTGGCCTCTAAAAAGAGGCTGCATAAATACTACATTTTACGCTATGGCAAAGTGCATGCAGAGAGCGGCTTTCGACCACCACCAACGATACGAACGTCGCACATTCACAGGTGTGGATCCAACGTTGTACCCACGTCGCTGCGATTGCAGTTCGCTCGCAAGGGAAGTAATCTAATTACCGCCCTGCACATAATCTAAAGCTTTTGGGTCAAGTCAAATCAAAACACTTTAAATTACATAAGCAGTCACAGAGTTAAACACTTTGTGATTGTACTTTGCAGAATCCTAAATGTTTCATATGCTGTTTTTTGTGTGTGTTATTGTTGCTTTTCTCTAGAATGGTACAACTACAGGTGTAATCAACATGACACAGTGGTAAGCAATTATGTGCAATCATTCAGGCAAATCTATTTCTGGAACAGGTATTCTCAGCAAATATATTTTTAAGTGTTTGTGAAACAAAAAAAAAGAGAGTCAGTATTTGAACATCAGTGCTAATGTGCATACCCTTTCCTGCTAAATTCACACCTGTATTGCATTTTCAAAATTTCAATACACATCACAAGTGTAGCACTGGTTTTTTTTATATATTTAAAAAAAAAAAACAAATCTGAATTTATCTGTTCATGTGTATAATAAATATAATATGAACACACATAATGGTTTTAACGATCACTCACCAGACAAAAGACTGACTGTTCCTGGGCTGAGAGCACAAGTTCTGTTGCTGTAGCGGTTAGGTAACTGAAATTCTCCTCTGTCAGGTGCAGCCTCAAGCATCACAATCTTTTTGTCAGCAAAGCTCTCACTGTATGCTGGAAGCAAACAAAACTAAGTCATTGAAGTATGCACTCGTTCATTCCAATAAGGCATGGTGGATACTCAAAATAAAATTGATAATCTTTTTGCCTTTATTTGAAAAGTGTTTTGCCCCCACAAATCTGTTCCACCATTGTCCAACCACACACACACACACACAGAGATTATTTATCTCTTTTACCCTTTATAGACTGTGGAAGAGAGGTGAACATTGGGCGATTGGCAATAACAGGATCTTGAAGTGAAATGACTGCAAGTGCAACCAAGCAATACTGATTGAGATTGCATAATGCAAACCAAATCGCCACAAAGTTTTAGTATTTAATATATCTAGATTTGCATGGGATTCAAACACTCTGCCTTACCTTCCAACCAGGAATCCACTGCGCTTACAACTGACAATTAGGTGCATTAATGATCAGAAAAACAGAAACAGCAATCACAATAACAAGAAAAGAACTATGAAAAAAGAGAACAATAACTGCATAAGTCAAAGTAACAATAGAGCAATCATGACATTCACTCACTCAGGCTCACAATATGCTGCACACAAAGCAAGAAACACCAATGCATGCATGCATGCATACGCACATGCATATGTGCGTGCGAACACACACACACACTCACCAAAAAAATCCTAATTTATTTTTTCAATTTTTGCTCTTTTCAATACAGATTATAATAATATTGTCTTTTGAATACTTTTATATGTCAATTTTCTTGATTTTTTTTGGGTGATGGCAGGATGAAAATAAGTTGTGTTAGCCTAACTTAATCTTTTACCCTCAATAATGATCATTTTGACTTGACATGCAGCATGTGCACACAAAGCCAAGGAACACACACACACACACACACACACACACACACACACACACACACACACACACACACACAGAGTCACTTTCTATAATATATTCTTAATGCTTGTGCACGGCTGAGGTTACAAATATCTGAGGCGTTTGTATAACTTATCCGATTTGTCGCCCAAATATTGATATTATCTAAGATGATGAAGGTGAAGAAATTCATACCTAGAGCACACGCCATGGATGCCCCGACCATACCACCTCCAGCGATGACGATATCTGCATTTTCTGAATTTTCAGGCGTTGATGCTGTGCTGAACAAGCGATGCACAGCCTGCTTGTTTCTCATGCAACATCTTCTTAACAATATCGAAAGTGACATTGCCATCGTCTGCTCCACTCGCCGCGGTCGCCGAATCGGATAAAGTGAGTAGCGTCCCTTCCTTTACCTCTCTATCCAGCCATGTATCACTTGACGATCCAAGACTGTTTAAATTTTGTTTTAAATTCTGAACACAATTTTTCAATTTTATTCGTCTGAAATAATGTTTTGTAGCTTTAAAAATAACATATCACATGCAAAGCCAGGCCTACTGTCTTTTCTCCATTGTTTTCATCAAGAAGCTAACACGATAAAGAAAGCAGACAATTTGCGAATAAACCATTTACAGATTCCGGCCTGACCACTGAGCAGCAACCTGTGTTAGGAACAACAAAGCTATGTATTGTTATGTACAATAATGACGATTAATTAAGTGCCTACACATTCAGGCATATGACTTGAAGATGATAAATCACTTTTCTTTGCAAGCTGACCACTGACAAGTGAACGATTCAGTGATCGAGTCAGTAAATGTCATAATCGACTGATTTAGCAAACGTGTTTTCAGTGCTTGAAGTTGAAGTGATTCAGTCATTGTTACAACATGACACATAACGTAGACCATAACAGAACCCATGTGTAGTGACATAGATCTAAGCGTGATTTAGATACGAATTAAAGAATAAATTCTCTTTGCCCCATGATGAGAAAACCAGAACATAGTTGAAAAAAAAAGTTATTTAATACTTCAACTGTAGTTTTTTTTTTTTTTATCGACCCACCACGGTATTAAATTAATCGTCTGCTGACACTGTGACAGCCACCAGACCAGAAAAACGTGGTATTTTGTGTAGTACTATGGCGACCCGTTATGATGTGCTGTTGAGGCTGATGCTGGTGGGGGATTCAGGAGTGGGCAAAACATGCCTCATTTGCCAGTATGCTGAGAATCACTTCAATCCTCTGCACGTTACCACCATTGGTAAAGTAGCCTTTTGTAGAGTCCATCTTTTGAACACACTATCACTATGTTTAGTCTTTAGAACATTATAGATCTTCCTTTCAAAAACTATTTTGTCTTGCATCTTAACATATAATTTCGATTACTATTGTTAGTTTTAAGACAAGTTTGTTTTTCTAAGCACTTTGGGTGTACAGGTGTGTGTGTGTTTGTGTGTGTGTGTGTGTGTGTGTGTGTGTGTGTGTGTGTGTGTGTGTGTGCGCGCTTTTGTCAGCCATTTAAAAGTATTGCTATTATGGTTATGGTAGTCATGATCATGTGTGTTTGTGTGTTGTGTGTAGTGGGTTTTTAATTTGTGCACACATACTTGCTATAAAATTAAAATACAGAAGATATTTTTATGTGTACACATTTAAATGTTAATTTCTGTATTCATTGTGTACCCGTAAGGGTGTAACATACATACAATGTCGATGAGACATTTGTATTCACAGTGTGTGTGTGTGTGTGTGTGTGTGTGTGTGTGTGTGTGTGTGTGTGTGTGTGTTTGTGTGTGTACACATCGTCACATGTATACGTGTGTGTCACTGTGTGCATACATTGTGTGTGGTGTTTGTGTGTGTGTGTGTGTGTGTGTGGTGTGGTGTTGTGTGTGTGTGTGTGTGTGACTATGTGTATACATTTGTGTGTCGCGTGTGTACATTGTGTGTGTGTGTGTATGCATGCGCACAAGTGCGCGCGTGTGTGTGTATCACTGTATGCCTCTGTGTGTATTTGCGTGTGTATGTGTGTGTGTGTGTGTGTGTGTGTGTGTGTGTGTGTGTGTGTGTGTGTGTGTGTGTGTGTGTGTGTGTGTATGTGTGTGTATGTGTGTGTTTGTGTGTGTTTGTGTGTGTATGTGTGTGTGTGTGTGTCACTCTCTGTGTGTGTGTCATTCTGTGTGTGTGCGTGTGTGTGTGTGCGTGTGAGTGTGAGTGTGCACCATTTTGTGTCTGTGCCTTCCCAGCTTGTACCCAGAGTTTGAGCTAAATCAGTAAACGTAAAGACTGGAACAAAACTGTAGTGTCAGTTAAGCATCATCTTCTGAAACTAGTAATTTAAGTTCTATACTACTTATAAAGATCATTATTAGTAATATTACCATTAATCAAGTGGGTCAATTGTTCGGTGTGCAGATCTATCAATTAAACTATCCTAACCTAGTGACTATCTCAGTATCTGAGTATCTCTTTAGTGTAGGCTGTAGATTGAAATTCAGAATGAAGTTACTTGTATTAATGTGGTAGTACTAGTGGTAATCCATGTTGTGTGTAAACTTTCTTTAAAAACCTGCTTGGAATATCAAAGAATGCATGCTGATTCAGATGTCAGTCTGTGGGATCTGTTTTGAATGTATGCCAACTCCATTATCGTGTATGTGACTGATAGTATACTAGTGATACATAGAACTAGCTAAAGCCACGAAGGTAAGCAAAGCCAAAGGTGTCCCCATAACCTATGCGGTCATTTGGAAAGAGGTGTCAGACATTCAGCTTCTCTAGAGGCCAGCATATTAAGGGTGGCGCTCATCTCCTCTCCCTTGCCGATTTATCTTTTCTGCCTATATAGAGGGCAGGTACCCATTTACAGCTGGGTGAACTGGGGGATTGTACTTAAGGTAAGGTGCACAGAAGGTCACCTATCAGCTAGCCTATCACGCTCAACACTGCTTAATTTTAGCTTGGGGAGATCAAGTGCTCTGACCACTGAGCTATCTGGTCCCCAATATTAATATTACAATATTATATTTGATACTACTAATAATATAATATCATTTGTGATACATACTCTACTGGAGAACTTTCTTAGGATGCTGTGCTCTGAACTGAAGGGATCGTTTATCATTCAGGGACTAAGTAATGCAATGCAGTAACTGGTTCAATGGTTGATTAATGATCATGGTTATTTAGCAATCACTTAAATTTGGAGATTCAGACTAAATGATTGATGAAATTAATGATAATGCAGACTATTTAGTTAGAAAAATAAATGGAGAATCAAGATTCTTTTTGACTGAAGAATGTATACTGTATGGTGAGCAGACCAGTCTGTGTTTTGTGATGTAAATTTGACTCAAAGGACTACCAATTCACTGCACCACAGAATCTTGTTCTATACATTGTTTTATTCAAGAAACTTTGAGTCAATGTTTTGTGTTTATTTCTGTTGACAGGGGTGGACTTCAAACTGAAAATGGCTGAAATAAGAGGAAAGATGGTCAAAATGCAGATATGGTGAGATCCATTATGTAACTATGGGATGCATGCACGCACTCATATACACATGTAACACATGCACACAGACATACAGACACACCACACACAC
>CM060324.1:49449034-49481534 GCA_030674155.1 Stramonita haemastoma
TTAACAGCATGCTGTATTTCTTTAAAGAGTTCACAATATTAACTCTGTATGTAATTAAAAAAAAAAGTAAAAAAAAAGGAATTTATCTAGCGCTCTATCTTGCAAAAACAAATCAAAGTGCTTGCATTCAACTACTCTTTTACATGCAACTGGTTACAATTACAAATTCAAATGTACACACTCAAACACACACTCACACATACACATAAAGGTTAAAGATACACTTTGGTAGGGTGATAGGGATTTCAGCTGTTGAAGGCAGGGACAGATCTGTGAGATGAAACAGGAGGGGAAAATCTTAGGTTTGAAATAAATACGTCTTGAGGCTGGATTTGAAAGTGTCATAAGTAGGCTTTTGGTGAAGGGAGAGAGGGAGGTCATTCCAGATCGGGGACCAGAAACAGAGAAAGAGTGATTAGATTGGTTGAATCTAGGGTATCTCTGTTGAATCCATTCCTTTTTTTTTTAACCGTTTTTTTCATCTCAGAGGAGGTTAGTTACATTCAGTATCATGTATGCTGTTATTAATAGGCTCTGTTTGCCTTGATACAAGGTGATGATTCTCTTTGGAGAGGTACAGAGTTTGAATGTTGTATCATAAGAGTTTGTTGATATCTGTATATGTATGTGTTTGTTTTGAAGAAGTTTTTTTATCACCTGGATTTGTTTATATCTGTATGTATGTGTGTTTGTTTTGAAGAAGTTGTTTATGACCTGAAGTTGTGTATATCTTTTTGTATATGTGTCTGTTTTGAAGAAGTTGAGTATCACTTGAAATTGTTTTGGGTTTATATCTGGATGCGTGTTTATTTTGCAGAAGTTATGCGTGTTTATTTTGCAGAAGTTTTGTGTGAGACTGTGAAGTAATCATCACAAGATTGGACTGCTTACAGTTTTTGCTTCTTGAAAATGGCTGTGCCTTTAAAAAGTTTATGGGATTTGAAAACATTTAAGCACTGTGCTATTTTAAACAGAAAATTAAAATTTTTCGTGTTGGTTACAACAAGGTTATCTCTTTACATTTTGTTTTGCTTTTGTTATTGGTTTTTTGTTGTTGTAATTTTGCTCACAGTAGCAGAAAACATCAGTATGTTCTTAATTTTCTTAACTTTTGTATTTTTTTCCCCAGTAGTTTTAAAGCTTGAGTTTTGATCCTGAAATTTTAGTGAAAGTGTGTTGTGGGTAATGTTCATGTTTTGTTTTCGAATAGAGGTTTTTAAAAATGAGCTAGACGTAAAATTGTCAAAGCATAACATTTTTTGTCTGTTTGCCTTTTTGCATATTGCAAATTTGTATTCACTTTTATTTTATTTTGAAGATAATGGAAGAAACACTTGTGTGCTTTTTTGCATCCAGTCCCTCTGTACATGCGGTTTTATTAATCTTGTCATCCATTCCCACCGTCAAACAATGGCCTACTCTTCTGAAAAGTGGGACAGGTTTTAACTTGGGTGCAAGATGTTCTGCGTGCGTTCTGCACACAGGGCCTTGGTTAATAGTACCATCTGAAGGATTTTTGGGTTTAGTGGAGTCGGCACTGAAGTTAACATGAGGGGGAAAAGTCTTCTTGAACATACATGTACATGTATGGCTTTATTCATTCTTATATTTTTTCTTCACTTCACTTTTCCCTCTTAGCTTTGTCATCACATTTTTCATATAGTAAGTGAAACTAAGTGGGTTCAAACATTTTTTTTTTTTTTAAAAAGAATGAAACAATTGTGTGTTTGTTTTTTTAAATGCTGATTTTAATTGCCAGATGTTTTGTGTGATTGTGCGTTTGTTTGGTTCACATGCTTAGTGCATGACATGTACTTTTTTGTTTTGTTTTTGTGCATGACGTGTACTTACATCACAGAGTAAAACTGCCACAGTATTATAAACACACTTACCAGTCATATCACTCCACAGCACAGATGTACCAAAAACAAGAGGTGAGCTTATAAAAAAAAGGGTGTGATATTTTTGTGAGCATTTACCAGATAATGCTTGTAAATAACGAGTATTGTAAAAAAAGATAGTCTGGATGGTTAGTGTAATGGTTTTGTCTTGTTTTTGCTACGTAGAACATCATCTGTATTATATCTTATAGCTGTACAAGCAGATTCAGACTGTCTGAAAAAAAAGAAAGGAGTTCAGAGGTTAACCATGACTTGATAGAAGCTATTTAGGAAACTTTCTATCCATTTTTGTTGTTGTTTTTGTTTGTTGTTCGCTACTAGAGGTCTGAGGCTTACCAGTGGTAGAAATTTTTGTGTATGGACTTTTTAAATTTATTTATTTTATTTTTTTAATACTCCCAACATTAAAGGTAGTCACATCATGATAGTATTGTAGTCTGCATTTGTGATGCTCCACCACAAAATGAGTCGCTTAGCACCTGACCCACTTTTCCGCTAGGAGCCATGTTAGGCAGGTGGGGGTCAGGTTGTTGATTTTGCGATTTTGGTTAATTTTAAAACTGTAGCCATTTTTCTACCTTGTAATGAAATATCAATGCATAATTTTGTTTCTTTTTGCTTTTAAATGTGTCTTAAAAGTACCCAGGCCCTCATTTTGATGTTAAACTTGTCCATTTCTCATTTTGTCATGTCCTGCAAGTATCATTTTAATTTGTAATAAGTTTGTTTATAGAATTGTCTCATTTTCAATCTGTTTTTTTTTGTTTTGTTTTGGTATCGAATAGCCTTTTAACTGCAGATAAATTGCATGTCGATAACTAAAAACTGACCTCTTGTGCAGTGTGACACATTATGTGGTAGAGCGTCATTGACTAATATCATGGCCTATCATTTACTGTAATATCATGGCCTATCATTGTCTGTAATATCATGGTCTTATCACTGACTGTAATATCATGGCCTGTCATTGTAATATCATGGTCTATCATTGACTGTAATATCATGGTCTATAAATGACTGTAATATCATGGCGTAACTTTTACTGTACTATCACGACGCATCTTATCTTACTTTTTTTTTTCTTCATTTTTCATTCTGTCTTATGTGTGGGGAGAATTCTAAGTCTTAACTGAAGAGATCACAATCTAGCTGTCATCCAGGGCTGAGAGATGTGGACAGTTAGCTGTGTGGACAGCTGACAGCTGTGTTGACCCTGTTTTTCAAAGTTAGCTGTGTGGACAGCTGACAGCTGTATTGACCCTGTTTATCAAGTTAGCTGTGTAGACAGCTGACAGCTGTATTGACCCCGTTTATCAAAGTTAGCTGTGTGGACAGCTGACAGCTGTAGTTGACTCTCGTTTATCAAAGTTAGCTGTGTGGACAGCTGACAGCTGTATTGATCCTGTTTATCAAATTTGCCTGTGTGTGCCTGGGCTGTATTGACTGTTTATTGATGGTAGTCTATGGTATGTTGCTTGTTTTATTTGCTTTTTTTGTTGCATGTTCGTAGTGTGTGTGTTGTGGTGTGTATAGGTGATGTGTGTGTGTGTGTGTGTGTGTGTGTGTGTGTGTGTGTGTGTGTTTGTGCGTGTGTGGGGCATGTGGCATGTGTGTGCTTGCTTTGCAACACTCTGATACGCATGTAAGTGTTGCATGCATGTATAACATGTGCATGCATGTGTCTATGAGTGAGTGAGACATAAAAAGATGACGTGTGTGCATTAAAAAAAAAATTAAATGCTTGTGCATTTTTTAATAATATAACTTTAATATGCTTATACACTGAAATCTCGATCCGTCAAGGCGTTGGGCTGATTTGGCCTTAATGCTGTGGCCTGAAGACACCCAGTGCAGTGAGTTCAGTGTGGTGTACTACATGTATGTGCCTGCTCTGCTTTTTTTACTGATCGGATTTTATCACACTACTGTGGCTTTTGGCTTCTCGCTGTGTCTTGGTAGTACTGAACTGTATGCAATACGTTTGTCGATGTACATTTCACAAGCCTTGGTTATGTAGTGATCAAGTGGGCAGTCTGCTTGATTGTGTTCATTCCTTTTTTTTTGCTGTTGTTTTTGTTAATTTTTAAAAAAATTATTTTTTTGTATTCTTTTATTTCAAGGCTCACAGGATAAGCACTCATGTGCTTTTTTTTTTTTTTTTTTTTACATCCAATCCCTGTGTGTATGCAGTTTTGTCAATTTTGTCATCCATGCCCACCGGCACACAATGGCCTACTGTTAAAGTGTGTGTGTGTGTGTGTGTGTGTGTGTGTGTGTGTGTGTGTGTGTGTGTGTGTGTGTGGTTTTCTTTTTCCTTTTATTTTTCTTTCATTTTGAGGATAATGGAATAAGCACTTGTGTGCTTTTTTGACGTCCAGTTCCTATGTACATGGGGTTTTGTGAATGTTGCCATTTGTTCCCACCAGCACATAATGGCCTACTCTCCCCAAAAAGCAGAACAGGTTTTAACATGTGTGAAGGTGTTCTCTGTGTGTGTGTGTGTGTGTGTGTGTGTGTGTGTGTGTGTGTGTGTGTGTGTGTGTGTGTGTGAAACTCTTTGTTTCTCTTAAGCCATCTTATGTATATTTCAGTTGTGTGTATTTTTTTGTTTTGTATTTTTTCTGCTTTTTAAGCAGTCGAGAAATAATGCAATGGGTAAGGGACCACCTTTTCTAAACAAACATACGAACAAACTTTGTGTACAGGCTGCATGTTGTGGAGATAGTTGCCTCGGACAGAATGTTGTCATGTTATCAGGCTTTTTGTGCGGGACCAAAAGAAAATGTACAAAAATTAGATTGTGTTATGTGGGTAAGTTTGCTGTTTATATATGATTGTCCATCGCGTTTGATGATGACCTCCAAAACAGCAGAGGAGGCAGCTGCTGTTTCAGAAACTGGGCAGAAATTTGATTATTGTGGCGTGCCTTGCCCACAGTACATGCCCACACTCTTGGTCAAGAGGGTATACTGAAAGTCAGTGTTAGAAATGTTTTCTAAAGGCCAACTAGCCCCCAGGGCTGCAGATGTTGGTTTCATTGTCACAGTGTTCTGTTGAATCAAAACTCCTGTTTACTGATGCTGAGTTTTTTTGTTTGTTTGCTTGTTGGTTGTTTTTCTCTCTTGGCTTCTTGTCATTTTTAAGCAGTTGCTGAAATATCTTGTTTTATTTTTGGTTCAAAGTTGTATCATATTTTACTCATGAAAGTAATGACATGACAGTTTTTTGTTTTGTTTTTGGTAACGTTTGGTTTTGAAAGTGCATCAGAAATTTGTTTCTGGTGGTGGTGTTTACTTGTGTTCTTGTCATGAATTGTAAATCTGCATGTTTTGATGACAGAAATCTTGGTTGTCTTTTAAAACATCTCAGCATTGAAAGAGGAAACACATGCATGCAGAGCACACACAGACATGCACGCATGCATGCACACATGCACGCTTGCACGCATGAACACATACACACACACACACACACACACACACACACACACACACACACACACACACACACACACACACACACACACACACACACATTTGCATGCATATGTAAACCTTCAAACATACAATTCCTTTTAGATTGAAATGTAGATAAACATTAATGTATATTGTGTGTAAATATAAAACTTTTATGGCTTCTACACATCCACAATATTGTTAACAGATAACTGTTGGCTTTATTCAGGTCAGGTTGGAAAAGCTGTGGGGTACAATCAAAAGGTTGATCACTTCACAAAGCTGCAGTTGGCAGCAACAAATAGAGACATGTGTACATGTCTGTTTTACCTGTAGAGTTCATAAACATTATAAAAGAAAAAAGTCCTGTGACGTTTACACACAATCACACTGATCCACCACGTTTAAGGTGGATTGTTTCAGGGTGGAGCATTGTTTCCTGTGCCTGTGTCCTGTCTTAGAGTTTACTGATGATATTGTTTCCTGTGCCTGTGTGTCCTGTTTTAGAGTTTTCTTAGGATAATTATTGGTTCTTGAGCCTGTGTGTCCTGTTTTAGAGTTTTCTTAGGATAATTATTGGTTCTTGCGCCTGTGTGTCCTGTTTTAGAGTTTTCTTAGGATAATTATTTGGTTCTTGCGCCTGTGGGGCCCTATCTTGAGTTTACTAAGGGTATGTTTCCTGCGTCTGTGTCCTGTCCTAGAGTTTACTGAAGATAATTATTTCCTGTGCCTGTGTCCTGTCTTAGGGTTTTACTAAGGATAATTATATTGTTTCCTGTGCCTGTGTGTTCTGTCTTAGAGTTTACTGATGGTATTGTTTCCTGTGCCTGTATACTCTGTCTGTCTTAGAGTTTTTACGGTAGATATTTTTAGCCTTTTGCCACACTTTGTCTGGCACACTGGTCCAGTTTTACTGAATGTACGTCCTTCACCATCAAAAAAGGGTGCTGAATTTTGATGATGCTTTGATTGCAAAGAGAACATTATGCAAATTGAAATTGTGTCTTTCTGGCATTCACTATCGTTCCTTTCCCACAGTGCTATTCCTTACAAGCAGATTTTTTTGAATATGATTGAATGTGAATACTTTCTCTTAGCGGATAACAGTGAAATAACTGGAATTAACATCCATTTGTTGCATACCCTTTAACAACATATCCTTATCAAAATTGGTTGGTTCAGTGTTTGTTATTCTTTTATTTACATCAAAGTGTAAACATATTTTATATCATATCAGGTAGTAGAGTCATGCTGTCTATACCTCACTCCATGCATTAACCAGTCAGAATCTGAACCCTATTCCCTACTTAGAATCATGATTATATTAGAGATTATGTAGAGATAGATTATGTAGAAAGATTGGAACAGCTTCATTTTTTTTTTAAACCATGTTTTGAGTTTGAAAAAAAAAAGCGTAAATTATATCATGCTGATTTTCCATTGCATTGGTTTCTATTTCTCAAGGAATGTTTTCAGCTTAGATGTTTGGAAAAAAAAAGCTTAATAGTAATGAATGTTGTAGCGTGATCCTAATGCAGTAGTGTTGAACCTAAGCTAGGTGCTTTTGTTTATTGCAATTGAAACAGAGAAAAAAAAAGTGCAACCCACACCTACTAGTCAGTACTATTTCAGTATTGTAGTGGTCAGAACTAGCGCTGAAGAAAAACAACGTGCTGCAAGTTGCTATTAGTGGTCGGAACTAGCGCTGAAGAAAAACAATGTGCTGCATGTTGCTATTAGTGGTCAGAACTAGCGCTGAAGAAAAACAATGTGCTGCATGTTGCTATTAGTGGTCAATAGCGCTGAAGAAAAACAATGTGCTGCATGTTGCTATTATTAATCGTGGTGTGTGCTCAAGCAGTTTTTAATTTCAGCTGTAGTTGTGGTTTCGTGTCATCTGTTAATGTGTATATATGTTTGTTGATGAAGATCACAGAGTGTGGTTTTTGTTATTCATGTCAGGCATTCGGAGAGGGTTGTTTGATTGTGTTCAAGGTGTTCTCATTGCACAGAAAACTGAAGTGTATGAAAGGTTAAGAGGGAAAAGACTATGTGTAATTATGAGATTTAAAATTTCTGAGCTGTCATCTAATTCTATCTGGCATTAATTTCATGTTGGTTTTGGGGGTTTTTGGTGGGTTTTTTTTGTTGCTTTTTTTGTTGCTTTTTGCTAATTTTAATTGCTTTTCCTGTAAAATCTGTTTTTATATATGTGCTTAGATAGCAGAACAGAATACACACATGTGTGCACACATACACATGCACGCACGCATGCACACATTCACACATTATAGATGAAGACAAAAAATAACAAAAACAGCACATTGATAGTTTAATGATTCTCCTGCCAGAAGCTACTTTTTTTTTGGTCACGTCTCAAATAGTTTATCTTGTTTTTAATGAAATTTTTACTTGTCTTTCGTCAAAGTTTTCTTATATTAGATATCCAATATGTTCTACAAAGCCACCCCCTCCCCTCAACCCCCCTCCTCATTCTAGATATAAAAAAAATTGTTAAAAATAAATTTTTACTTGTCTTTTGTCAAAGTTTTGTTATATTAAATATCCAGTATGTTCTACCCCCCCTCATCAACCCCCTTTCCCCCCCCCCCCCCTCCCCTTTCCGCCCATTCAAGTGATTGGTAGAGTTCTGAATAAAGTAAGAAGCAAACGTTCAGTTAAGTTTATTACTCCAGATCATTCAACGTCCACAAAGGATTTGCCAAAGCATGTATACAGAGTATTTACACACAAAAGATCATGGTCATATTTTGTCATTTTCTGTGATAATGAATGTGTGGTTGCAATGGAATGCTTTGTGCCACAAAATCAAAAGCTTTTAAGGCCATCGTTTTAATGTCTCTGTGTGATGTTGCTAGGTTGTTTAAAAATTTTTTTATTTTTATTAGTGCCCTGATGTTTTCTATCCACTTTCAAGATGGTTCCAGATTGTATCTATCACTGATGTGTATATCAGTTTCATTCCCTTTAATGTTTCTTGTTTATATATATATCAGTAAAATGTTTGATGCATGCATATGTATCTTATCCACGCCACGTTTTACAGGCCAAGGTTTATTTGTATTGTTTATGCAGCATTATTCGTATAGTTCATGTAATTTTTGTTGTTTTTGTTTTGCTTCTGTGCATTTCATTGCTGTGCTGCATAACAAGTATATAGTTCATATTTCAAGCGATGCCTTAATAAATGGAAGATATTTGTTCAACAGAATACCTAAACCAGTGAAAAAAACCCGTCACAAACGATTTATCACATGGTGCAAGGCAGCAATCCTATAAGTCCATTCGGTCATCTTTTCCCTACGGGTTGCCACTGTTGGGAAACCAACCATCTCCTAGCCTTGCGTACATAAAACCCACAATGGGCAATAGAAGCATACAGTGAGCACAGTGCATGTGTACAGGGAAAGAGGGGTTCTCTCCCTTAATGTAGGGATAGTGGTAAGGTGAGGATCATCTCCTAACCTTCCCTACGTAACACCCACAACTGGGCTTGCAGAAGCAACTAATGAGCAGAGTGCACCTATACAGGGAAAGAGGGTTCTCTCCTTAAACGCAGGATAGTGGTAACAGCCTCACCTACGTAACACCCACATATGGGTTCAGAAGTATTCAAATGAGCACAGTGCACTTGTACAGGGAAAAGGGGTTCTCTCCTTAAACGCAGGATAGTGGTAACTAGCCCTCACCTACTAACACCCACATATGGTTACAGAAGTATTCAAATGAGCACAGTGCACTTGTACAGGGAAAGAGGGGTTCTCTCCTTAAACACAGGGATAGTGGTAACTAGCCCTTCCCTACGTAACACCCACATATGGGTTACAGAAGTATTCAAATGAGCACAGTGCACGCATACAGGGAAAGAGGTGTTCTCTTCCTTAGCGTAAGGATAGTGATTAAGTGGAGATCACCAGAACAACCAGAGCCAGCTTGCTTATTGTCCAGAGTTCATACCCAGCTGGTGGTCATCTGGTGACTCCTAGTCCTTGTTACACTACAGGAGATGCGGTCGCTGACTTAGTGTTTTCTTCTTGTGGCTGGCCAGCAGTTCGTCCCTTAAGGGGTTGTGGACGCTGTGCCAACAGTGGAGGGTATACAGAAAGGGGCAGCACAGAGACATCCAGAGTCAGGAACTGGACGTGGGCCAGCCCCCCTAGAGTGTAAGGAAGATTAAAGGTCCAAAACACTTGTCTGAAGGGGGTTTCTCCTCTGAGGACTCTCTGCTGCCACGCTCTACGCCAGTTTCTTACCACTCACTATTATTGATAGTTATCAGGCCATCATTGGTGATGTTCATACTGCTGCATTTTGTCTTTCCCCTTTTCTTGTCTCCTCAGCGCTGCCTCTGCTGTCATGGCTGGGGTTCTCTGTGACCTGGTCTTACTAGATCTGGGCTTGCTGCTGTGGTTTCTGCAAATCATTGCCTTGAATGACAGAAACGGTTTTTCATTTTTGACTGAGGAAGTGCTCTTCTTCAAACTGCTGTCTTCAGTGTTCTTCTCATTCTGTGACCATGCCTTCGGCAAGGAGGTTTTTTTTATGTGCTTTATAGATTGTAGGTTCATTCACTTGTTGGGAATCGACAGTTTCTAATGTATGGTTTTGTTCATGTTTGTTCAGTTCTAGCCAGTTCACAGTGTAAAGACAACAACAGCTTGGACTTCTGAGCTCTAGATGCTGGTTTTTTCTGATCATTTGCCAGCACATCTACTGTCAGAAACACCGTTGGTCACAAAGCAGTTTTAGTCCATTGCTTTAGTGTGTGCAAACAGATTTGGCAGACAGTCCTCAGAAACCAGAAAGGTCACGATGTCATGAACAGCCTACACATCACTTTTCTTGCCAGCCGTTTGCTGTCTGTCCTTCTGCCTTCTGTCCTTCACACCTGCCTGATTCAGAACATGCAGCACTACTTTTTTTTATTCAGCTCATTTTTTCTCCTTGTGAGCCGTCAGACTGCTTTAGAAATAATGTCAGCAATCACTGTTGAGATCTTCTCTGGAGAATAAGTTGACGTGGAAGCAGTAATCATTGTGGTTCTCTATGATTCCAATTCGTGATGGCAAAAGTGAACGAAAAATCACAAGAGTGCAAGAGTTTGTGGAATGTATATATGATGTACAATGTACAGGTTAGATGACCATTATTGTCATGAAAATTACGAGGAAATATTGATACTGAAAGTGTTTTTATAAACTTTTCCATTTTACCGAGATGTAGCTCATGAGGTTTTACATGTATAATATCTGTATAAGTCTATACAGTCACAGTGACACCCATGGGTGCACAGTCCAATAGAGAAATAGGCATGAACTCTGTGTACAAATTAATGTGAATCAAAGCTTAAGCATTTTATAACCAGTCTGAAGTGCCCTTACTAAGCCAGGAGCATGGCAAATATGCATGCTGCCAGTGTTAAAAACTGGTGAACACCAGATCTTTGTCAAAGACAGATTGTTAAATATTCTGTTGACATTTAAAATTTCTCATTTTTGTAAAAAGAAGGGGGAAAAAGTGCCAAATCAGAGATCTTATTTCTGCTAATGATTCTACCCAGATTTGGTCTGCTCCATGAAAAAAAAAAAGAAATCTGTGAAAATAATCTGAAATCTTGCATCTGATTGTTGTGCCATGTTCCATCCATCTTTTCTTCTTGTTCTTCTTGTTGATTTTTAACCTGTACACATAGACTGCTAATCCAAAGTCTCTTCATTTTTTAAAGGATTTATGAGAGGGTGTGTGTGTGGTGTGTGTATATGTGGGGATGGTGTGGGGATGTGAGGAGGTTGGAGGGGGGCGGGGGGAGATAGGTTTAGCATTATGTGTGAATGTGTTTTATACTATTGTTTTTGTGGTCAGCTTGACTCTGGCCTCAGTTTCTGTCAAGTGTCATAACAAATTATCAATACCACTCTGGTCACTAATAATATGAATTATACATGTCTTCAGAGCGGCTAATTAAAATGTTTGCCGAAATTCATATTATCAGTCCATCATCCTTTTCATGATTCTATCATCATCATAATCAACAACAACAGTGCTGTCTCACACAAAAAATCATTATTTGATCATCAATTTAATCCAAATGTGAAAGCAGTATTCGAATGTTTTCAACACAGAATAATGAATTGATTTCTCCTTAATTATTATTATTCGTTCAATATGAAACAGCTGATTCAAGCCATGTGGTCACTTTTATATAAGCTTATACTATCACAATCAGGTCTCCACGTGACCAGCTCAAGACCAGACCTACGTGTTGAGTTGTACACTGTGTTAATGTCCACCTTTTGAGTATTGTGTGATGATAGTGAGCAGAGAGAGAGAAAGAAAGCATGGCAGTATCATTTTGTTATTGAAGAAGAAAAGTAGAAGAAAGGATTTTTAGTAAAGAATGAAAGGAAAAAAAAGGATAGGAAAACTTAGGTGAACAGTAAGGCTGAGAATCAAAGTTTCGTTTTGGACGTTTAATCTGTAAGAGCTTACATCCAGTAGAGTTTTCACCGCAGTGGCTAACAATCTCAAAGCTATCCATCCCAATTATATTGTTTAAATAAATTCACACTAAGAGTGAGTCACCCGATCCTGCCAATGTGCATGATAATTATCGGAAATTATACTTTCCAGCGTAACACAGCATTTATTTCACTCACTTGTACGAGTACTGCAGTGGTTTACCCTTCCACATCTCTTTAGTTGAGAGCTAGCTGCTTGTTAAAAAAGACTTGTTTGGTTTAGTTTGAGATTTTTGCTTTTTTACGTTTTGTGTGTGTGTGTGTGTGTGTGTGTGTGTGTGTGTGTGTGTGTGTGTGTGTGTGTGTGTGTGTGTGTGTGTGTGTGTAGTTTTCTTACTGTATTGAGCAGAATCTTCTTTTCTTCAGAAGTGGAGGAAGCAATGATATGTTTTTGCTTTTGCTGCTGTATTGATAAAAAAATATCATGATAAAAGCTTGAATGTTAAATATAATTCTCCTGCTGGTAAAATGAAGACATTTTTGTTTGAAACTGTTTTGGAAAATGGTATGGTTGCTTTTTTTCCTGGTCAGTGATATTATCATTATCGTTGTTGTTATCTTTATTATATTTTATGATTATCATTATTATTGTTGCTGCCAAGAGGTTCAGAATATTCATGTCTCTGTGCCAACTTCAACTCTAAATTCCTGCATGAAAATGAGTTTGTTGGGCTTCTTCTTAAAAAAAAAAAGAGAAAGAAGCATTGTCAGATTAATCATCTATAAATTGAAACGGGCAAACTGTCTTTCTGTTAGTTTGTGCTCAGCACAGCTGTACATATGTGTATAGCAGTTTTAAATCCAAGCTGTAATCTGTACTGAATGATCTCATATTTCTTTCTTTTTTTCTTTTCTTTTTCTTTGGTGCCAAGTATACAGAAAACTATATCCCCCCCCCCACCTCCACCGCACCCCTTTCAAGAAAAAGGAGTACAAAGTTGATATTAAAACAAATGAACAAAAACAACAGTTAACACTGACTAAGAGTGATAACTGAATTTTAGGTCACTGTATTAGTATTATAAAATCGTACATGACACTGTTGAATTTTAATGTTTTAGACACGTTTAAGTTAAGTGTGTCTTAGTCTTTACTCTTGATTAAACTCTGGACGACAGAGGAAATAAAAAAAGTAGCACAAGAATGAGTGTGTAAAGTTGAAGGCTTTGTAAAGGACTGTATGACTTGTAGTTATGTAATGTTCACTACTATGTAAAGGGCAATAATAATAAGAATGTAGTTATCTAATGACCACCACATGCTAAAAAAGAAAAGGTAAAGGTGTTCCATAACCTATGTGGTCGTAGGGGAGCGAGGTATCAGAGACCTCGGCTTCACCAGGGGCCAGCATTTTGAGGGTGGCGCCCCCATCTCCTCTCCCTCGCTGCTTTTCCTTCCCTGACCCTCAAGTGGGCAGGTACCCATATACAGCTGGGTGAATCGGGGACTGTACTGAAGCCAAGGTGTGCAAATGGCCACCCATCCTCTTGGTAACCATTATACTCGATGCTGCTTATCCTTAGCTTGGGTAAAGCGAGTGCTCTGGCCACTGAGCTATCCTGTCCCTATATGGTAGAGGAGGGAAGTGAATATGCAGAGAAGTGTATAGTATTCAGAGGACCCTAAAGGACCGGCCATGAAAATAGGATTGTGCGTTTTAAGCAATCTAAAATCAGTTATAGAAATATCATGGTTAAAAAAAAGAAAAAAAAGAAAAATTCTTATTGCACGACCCACAACATGTTAAATATCAAATGGAAAAAAAAAAAAGATTGATTGGTTGGTTTGTAGATCATACGCGTGCGCATGGCACTCGCACGCGGGCGCGCACACACACACATACACACACATACACCCACACTCACACACACACGCACGCACGCACACACACACACACACACACACACACACACACACACACACACACACACGCCACACACACACTTATGCACACACATACACTGCATTTAGTTATCATTGGATCTGTTAATAATAGAAAAGAAGAGGGTCCGATATTTGTGTTATTAAAAAATCCAAAAGTTACATAACTTGTGCCTTTTTTCCCCTTTTTAAAAATTTTGTTTATTCATTATTATTTTTTTTAGAATTTTTTCTTGTAAAACCGAGCAAGAGAGGGAATATGTCATGTTTTAAAAGTGGTTCGACATCTGGACACTAGTCAAATCCAGTTACAAATGCTTCATTATCAGCTGAAATTTGATTATGGAAAAAATCATGAGGTATAAATGGGCATTATCAGTTGAAATATGACTACCAAAAATCCTGAGGTATGATTATATATATATATATATATATATATATATATATATATATAATATATATATATATATATATATATATATATATACTCACCAACTATTGCACACATTATAGTCTGCTGTGATGTCTGTATGCCTTGATTATGGTTTTGGTGTGCTTATTATGTGTGCTTTGGCTGTGGAATGAAGAATTGATATGTTATTTCAGCGTTATCACTTGGCACATGACTTTTATATGAATGCCTCCAAATTAATTAAGCATATGGTACCTATATCAAATCAGCATAGCACGGTATAACGATGTCTAAAGGAGAATACGTTTATATCTATTCTTGACAGCTTTGCACAATATGCTTTAGGACCTGTAATGTGAACAAAAAAATAAACCTTTTTCCAAAGATTGCCATGTTTTTGTTGGTTTGTTGGTTTTTCTCTTGTTAAATTCTTTTATATCGAGGATGATGGAATAAGCATTCATGTGCTTTTTTTTCATCCAGTCCCCGTGTGTATGCAGTTTTGTAAATCTTGTAATCTGTTCCCACCAGCACACAATGGTCAACTCTTACGAAAAGCGGAACAGGATTTAACGTGTGCGAAAGATGTTCTGCGTGCTGTCGTACACGGGGCCTTGGTTTACAGTCTCATCCGGAAGACTTTTGGGGAGAGTGGAGTCAGCACTGATGTTAACTCCAGGGGAAAAATTCCTGAAGCAGTGTATTGAATGAATGGCTGGGACCAGATAACAAGGGATTGTGGTGTCAGTGTCTTTTCAGTCAAGAACGCAGCAGCACTTTCTTGATGAATGTAGAGAGGACGGAATCGGTCGGTATTATCAGTTGAAATATGATTACAAAAAATTCCTTAGGTATGATTTTATATATACAAAATGTATGTTGTGCTTGGGTTCTTGGTTTATCACCCTCATGCACTTGTCATTGCCTAATGGATGGGGAGCAAATGTGGCTTCAGATAAAAGAGGAAAAAAAAAGGGGGGGGGGGGATATCGCCGAGTGGTTCGTGTTGAGTTCGTGATCTGACGGTCTGGATTCAAGCCACCACTGTAGGTGGCACCCATTCAAGGGAATGTTTCCCCGGGAGTTAACACCTGTTACAGTCCACTTTCTCAGTCCTTCAGATGATACTATAATCTGAGATCCTGTGAACAAATACACAGAGAACAATCTCGCTTACACATTTTTTTTTTTGTTCCTCAGCTAGAGCTCCTAAGGTGAGATTTTTGCATATGCAATCGTTTTTTGCCCACCATGAAGGTATACACCAGAGATGTATCCTTAGTATGTTCGTGTTTCCATAACCCAGCGAACGCCGATATGAATAACAGGATATTTGTTGTGCATATGTGATCTTCTGTATGTGTATATAGGCCTACACGAAAAGAATTAAGGAACTGGAAGGTCTGCATTTGAAGTAGACATGGGAGATCGTAAAAAATCCCCAGCCTTAATTCATCAGAGGCCGACTAGATTCACACACACACACGCACGCACGCACACAGACACGCAGGCAGGCAGGCAGGCAGGCAGGCAGGCAGCAGGCAGGCAGGCAGACACACACACACACACACACACACACACACACCACACACACACACACACACACACACACACACACTTAAACACAATAGACAGTACTCTCAACATTTGCTTGCCTGTATTTTTTTGGTAAACTTTCATCATAATTATGTACAAGCTAATAACAATCTGATATGATTATATACTTAGTAAAACCATGGAGATCAAATTCTATCTGGCAGATAGACTAGTCTAAAACTGCTTGGTACATCACTTTGGCCAACTCTAGAAACCTCTCTCAGAATTCTGCATGCAGGCTGTACTATATATATATATATATATATCAAACGCATTTATTTTAAATGCATACATTTACATCAATAACAGATCAGTCTGTGGAATATATTTCTTACCTGGGCATGAAATGTGTTTCCATTCAGTTTCTATCCCATATTTCAAACACAACCAAATATTTTTTTTTAAAAATGATATCACACACACACACACACACACACACACACACACACACACACACACACTCTCCTCCTCTCTCTCTCTCTCCTCTCTCCTCTCTCTCTCTCTCTCTCTCTCTCTCTCTCTCTCTCCTCTCTCTCACACACACACACACACACACACTCACAAACTTACCCTCTCTCTCTCTCTCAATTTAATTAAAAAGAAATAAATTAAGCAAAGGTATCACAGTTTGATGATGGTTGCATCCAAATATTCTGAGACAGCGTTTAAAAAGTATAATACACAATTTTGTATCATCCTTTTGCAGTATGTACAGGTGATGTGTTTTTATTATTTTTTTTATATAAAGTTTTTCGTGCGTAAGAAAAAAGTGTACGCATAGTTCATAAACGTCACACATCCATATCAGGAAACCCTAACATATAAAGGATCTCTGTAAATGACATACAAATTATGTAGAATTTAAATGCTAGGTGAAAAATAAAAATCCATAACTGTTACTGTAAGGTGTGTAAATGCCTTTTCAATTCAGAAATGCCACAATTTTTTTTTTTGGTCTTCAGTTTCTCGGTGAAAACATCTTTTGTTCAGTTAAACTTTGGTTTCTTTTTTCAAGTGTGTTTGTCAACTCAAAGCTATGTATTGAGATGAGACCATAATTATTATGAACACCCATGCGGGTGCATGTATGTACATGCATTTTTGTTGTGCGGGTACATGTGTGTGTGTGTGTTCGATTCATTTTACGTCTTTTCACAAAATGTTATATATATATATATATATATATATATATATATATATATATAGTGTGTGTGTGTGTGTTGTGTGTGTACATGTGTGTGTGTGCATGCATGCGTGCATGTGTGTCCGCGGGTACGTGCGTGTTTCCCACACAAACGTAGGGATGCACAAACGTGCTGGCAGCTATAACCTGACAAATGCAGCAGCAGCAACAACAACATCACTCTCGTACATGCATAATTGAAACTATCTCAAAATGCGAATGTCAAAAAATCACAAAATGCATCAATATAAATTAAAAACAAAACAAAACAACAAACCCTAATGTACAATCCAACCAAAAGCAATCACAGGGCCAACAATATCAATCTCAACACTATGGCATAAGTATGGAAGAGTAATAATCTACCTAAATCATAGCTGGGCCACATCGGCTGTACACATCAAAACAACGAAGAAGCACTGATCAACAACACGTAGGTAGGCCTGTTGGTAGGCCTGTACTATACAAGTAGGTCTGTACTATACACGTAGGTAGGCCTGTACTAACATATCCAACATACGTAGGTCTGTACTATACGCGTAGGTCCTGTACTATACGCGTAGGTAGGCACCTGCACCTCTACACGTAGGTAGGCCTGTACTATACGCGTAGGTAGGCCTGCACTCTACACGTAGGTAGGCCTGTACTATACATGTAGGTAGGCCTGTACTCTACACGCAGGTAGGCCTGTAGGTAGCCTGTACTCTACACATAGGTAGGCCTGTACTCTACACACAGGTACGCCTGTACTCTACACGTAGGTAGGCCTGTACTATACATGCTGGTAGGCCTGTACTACTACACGTAGGTAGGCCTGTACTATACACATAGGTAGGCCTGTACCACACACACGCCTGCACTATCTATCAGGCGAGGCTATCTGTGGCTGGCAGTGGTGACCCCATTCTGGGTCATCTGGTTGTGGGCAGGGGGAGGTCGGGGGTGCCTGTGAGCCGTGACGCCAGTGGAGCAGGCACTGTTGATGCGGGGCTTGCTGCAGGCAGTGTGGCGGCCTGCCGGGGCACTGGTGGCTGAAAGTGGGGAGACGGAGAACAAAAAAAGAACGTTAAAAAAGCTGAGACAGTTCTGAGTCTGGTACTGGAAGACTGAAAAATCTGGTGAATTTACCATGATGTTGTCTCAATGAGTGAGTTTTTTTTTTCTGGAAAGATAAGCAGCATTCTTTACCAATTATAAAAATGAAAATGATGGAATGTTTAGTATGAGCCTGTCATGCTAGATGGATATCGATCAGTTGAGAGAAGTAAAAGAAAGGATGAAAGCATATTACACGAACTGGAAACAACATGAAACGTCTAACATTAATAACAGTAATTAAGATATGCATGACATGCGCTACAAAACCAGATACGGGCTTCATGAAGACTGTTTTTTGAGGCAAGACTAAAATCAACACACATACACCACACACACACACACACACACACACAACACACAACAACAACACACACAGAGGCAGACCACCAGCTTCTCCCATAGGCAACATCAACCCATCCCTGTGGCATGAGAACCCATGAAGTCAGCAGGGCCAGCGATGACTCGAGAAAGTAGAGAAGGAGGATCATGTCGGTATCATTGGGTGTGGCGGCACGAGAGTGGATGGCCCTCATCAACAGGACCCAGACAGAAGCCACCTGCTTCTCTCTTTCCCTCTCACCCAAAAGAGGAGTTCACCCTAGTCACCGACTATCGAGAAATTCCTCAGCAAGACACTCCAGCCTACCCTGGAGTCAAGCTGGACAGAAAGCTCACCTGGACCCCACACATGAGCCACATGCCCAACAGAAGCCTTAGAACAATATAGCCCTGATGAATAAGTTTGTAGGAACAAAATGGGGGAACCAAGACAAAAATACGAGGCAAGTCTACACCGCAGCTGTCAGACACTGTATGGAATTAGGCCTCAAAGACCAACCAGGACAAACATGATCAAGATGCAAAATGCCGGCCTCTGACTTCTTATCCCAGGCGGCATAAAAACTGCTCCAGTGTGAGCTATGGAGAAAGCAACAGGTTTCTTTTCACTCAAAGGAAGGCGACGAGAAAACATCCCGGGTTAAAATGAACAGCTGGAGAGACTCCACTCACACCCCCCGAACCCCCTCCTCTCCAAACTGAAAGCTCCCGCAAAAAACAAAAAAACTTGACTGTAAGCAAGAGAGTCCTAACTATCTCATCAAGGCTCTTGAGAGGAAACACCACCATTCTCTGTAGTTTCAGCAACCAACTAGCAGAATGAATCCCTCCAGGACTTTGAGTACTCGCAGACAGACACCCCAGCCATCATGCTCAACCCCCCCCCCCATATAACACAACACACACACACACACACACACACACACACACACACACACACACACACACACATAACACGCACACAACACAACACACCCAACACACACACACACACACACACACACACACACACACACACACACAAACACGCACACACACACACACACCCAACGCACACAACACACACACACCACACACCACACACACACACACACACACACACACACACACACATACACACACACACACACAGAGGCAGACCACCAGCTTCTCTCATTGGCAACATCACAGAATCATTTGTCGTGAGAACCACATGGAGAAGGCCATCGTGTGCCGGTGGGAACAGATGACAAACTTTACAAAAATGCATACACATAGGGGTTGGCTGTAAAAAAAAAGCACATGAGTGCTTATTTCATTATCCTGATATAAAAGAATAAATAATAATAAATAAATAAAAATAAAAATAAATAAAATACTTACAAGGATGTGCACTGCGAGGTCTGATCCGCCGTGTTCCATAAGGAGTCATAATTGTGAAACGAACTCTGCACAGCCTTTAACTGCGCCTTGGACAAACCGCTGGGATTGCTTGTGCCCTGGCTTGACCCCGTGGAGGTCACAGACGTCGGGCGACCTTGAGAAGGTGAAGGACGCGGGGGCAAAGACTTGGAGGTGGAAGGTCGAGAAGGTCGGGAGTGGTTGTTTGGCGTGGGCGGCGGCTTGTCGTGAGGTTTTCCTGGCAGATTAGGACGTGACTGACGTTATGACATGTGATTGACAGCGAGTGACGTTATGACATTGACAGTGAGTGACGTTATGACATTGACAGTGAGTGACGTTATGACATTGACAGTGAGTGACGTTATGGCATGGGATTGACAGTGATTGACGTTAAGGCATGTGACTGACAGTGACTGACATAACACATGTAATTGACAGTGACTGGCGTTATAAGACATGTGATTGACAGTGACTTACGTTAAGACATGTGATTGACAGTGACGTTATATGACATGCTATTGACAGTGACTGATATTATGACATGTGATTGACAGTGGCTGACGTTATGATATGATTGACAGTGGGTGACGTTATGACATGTAATTGACAGTGACTGGCGTTGAGAAATGTGATTGACAGTGACTGACGTTATATGACATGTTATTGATAGTGAGTGACGTTAAGACATGTAATTGACAGTACGCTAACTGAAGTTAAGACATGTGATTGAACGGTGACTGATGTAATGACATGTGACTGACAGTGAGTGACGTTAAGACAAATGATTGACAGTGGCTGACGTTATGACATGTGACTGGCAGTGAGTGACGTTAAGACATGTGATTGACAATGGCTGACGTTATGACATGTGATTGACAGTGAGTTGACGTCATATGACATGTGATTGATTGTGAGTGACAATAAAGACATGTGGTTGACAGTGACTGACATTGTAAGACATGTGATTGGCAGTTACTGATGTATACGTATGTATGATGTATGTATGTATGTATGTATGTATGTATGTATGTATGTATGTATGTATGTATGTATGTATGTATGTATGTATGTATGTATGCATGTATGTATGCATGTATGCATCGTCTGTCTGTCTGTCTGTCTGTCTGTCTGTAAGTATGTATGCGTGCGTGCGTGCATGGTATGCGTGCATGCGTGCGTGTGTCTGTATGTGTATGCATGCGTGCTTGTGTATGTGTGTGCGTGCATGCGTACACGCGCGCCGTGAGCGTATGTGTGTGTGCATATGTGCACGCATGCGTGCGCGCGTGTGTATGCGTGCATGCGCGTGCGCGTATGCGTGTTTGTGTTGTTTGGAACGCCTGCCCCTTATACTTGGCTGTGTGCATGCTGGCATTGGCGGGAGGGAGGGATGAAGGAAGGATGAAGCGGGGTAGGGAGGGAGGGAAGGAGGGAGGTTTAGCGTGCGGGCAGTAGTGAGTGTGGTGGTTCACTGACTGACCATTGAGAAAGAGGTCGTTGGCAGTGCCGGTCTGTAGGCTTTCAGCAGGAGGCGATGCATGTCCTCTGTTCTCTGGCGCTGCATCTGCCGGTAATACTGCGGGTCTCTGCAGCAAACATCAATCACAATAATAGTCTTTGATCAAATCCAATAGTCTTTTGATCAAATCCAATTTTCTTTGATCAAATCCAATTTTCTGTTGATCAAATCCAATCTTTTGTCAAAACTGAGTCACTTAGCAAATCAAACCCATAGTCTTTATCAAATCCGATAGTCTTTGATCAAATCTCTTTGATCAAAATCCAATTTCTTTTGATCAAATCCAATTCTTTTAACAAAATGCGAATTCTTGAGTAATCAAATCCAATAGTCTTTGCATCAATCCAATAAATTTAAAAAAAAATCATAAATCCAATATTCTTTATCAAATCCAATTCTTTTATCAAATCCAATTCTTGTCACACACACCACACACCCACCTACTACACACACAAACATACTATAATATATATAATATACAATAAAACAAATAAACAAAATACTAAATACACACACACACATACTCTCTGTCTTTTCTCTCTCTCTCTCTCTATATGCCTACTCTCCCTCCCGCCAAGTGCAATGCATGCATCACACCAAGTATAGTTACAGGCGTACGAAACAACACATAGTAATACAGCGTTTTCAAGTAAGTTAGAATCTTTAATACCCAAACATAATGTTTATACTTGCTGATAATGATATAAAAAACACAACTAGAACAAAGCTATATCCCACTACACTCACGATCAACCAACAAGTGCAAGGCTGCCTATGTATGTAATGTATGTATGTATGTATGTATGTAGTATGTATGTATGTATGTATGTATGTTGTATGTATGTATGTATGTATGTATGTATGTTGTATGTATGTATGTGTGTATGTATGTATGTATGTATGATGTATGTAGTATGTGATGTATGTATGTAATGTATGTATGTATGTAATGTATGTATGTATGTATGTATGTATGTATGTATGTATGTATGTATGTATGTATGTATGTATGTATTCTCTCTGCTTCTGTCTGTCTCTTCTTCTTCTCTCTTCTCTCCTCTCTCTCCTCTCTCTCTCTCTCTCTCTCTCTCTCTCTCTCCTATTCAATACCAAGTATGCATTACACAGTGCCAGGTCGCCACTGACCCATAGTCATAATTAGGTTTTTGTCTGCGGGGGCTGGGGCTTCGTGGGGGGGAGCTGTCAACGCCCTGCTCTTTGTCCCCATTTTCTTTGGCTGCAGAGTGGCTTCCCTTCCCTGACGCAGCCTACCCTGTCGTCTGCCATCAGCTGCCGTTTTCTGATAAACAACAAAACAAGAGAAAAGCATCATGAGTGTGGCTCCTTCTAAAGATAAGCATCAGTACTAGATCAGATTTAAAGGACTTTTTTTTCTAGGGATACAGAGATGTGTAATTTACAGGTGTTCCCCCCCCCCCCCCCAAAGACGTTCGAAAAAAACAAACAAAACCAGTACATCTAGATTTGACTCCTGTAATTCCAGATTCAGAGAATTCTGTTGATCATTACTGACATATTAATGTAGTTGGAGATGTTCCTATTTCCCGTTAACCACATAACAGTCTATCACAAAGTAGACTATGTACAGAGAAAAGACTGTGAGGCATGATGAGACCATGACGATGATAATGATGATGACGGTAAAAATTGTACTCCTAAAGAGCTATTGCCAAAGCACTGATCACATCATTTTATTTTCCATTGGGTACTTGCCATGACAGAAATGTGTAATCCGAAACAGTGGTAAAATATGAAAAGATTGAACAAACACCAAATCTAAAGCAATACTTGTGCGATCTGCAGTCCTCTGTTTATCTATAGTATATTATGATTTTTATTTATTGTATCCAGTATTCATTATCTGAGAGTACTAGAGAGAGAAGGTGTGAGAGACCAGGCGAGCGAGAGATAGTGTGTGCGAGAGACAGTGAGTGTAGCAGAGACGTAGAGTGGGCAGAGTACCCAGAGTGATGCAGAGTACCAGTGTGTCAGAGTACCTCATTGTGTGTGTCTTTCTCGATTGTCCACATGCTCCTGGTCCTGTCCAGCCTTTGGTGCAGAGGCTGTGCTGTCTTTGGTCTCTCCTCTCGCTGACGACTGCAGAACAAAGGAAAACACAACATGCTTTAGATTCTTTATTAGCCACATGCAAATACGAAAAGGGGTGGGTCACACAACCACTGAAGGGGAAGGCCTACATAGGAAATGTTGTTATAGAAATGTTGTTATGTCTGAAGGGGCAAGGCCTACATTGAAATGTTGTTATAGAAATGTTGTTATGTCTGAAGGGGCAAGGCCTACATAGAAATGTTATGTTGAAATTATAGAAATGTTGTTATGTCTGAAATGGGGAGTCTATATGACCTACATAAAATGCAGTTTATAAGAAATGTTGTATGTCTGAAGGCGGGCAGAAAGGCCATACCATAGAAATGTTTTTATAGAAATGTTGTTATGTCTGAAGGGGCAAGGCCTACATAGAAATGTTTTTATAGAAATGTTGTTATGTCTGAAGGGGCAAGGCCTACATGGAAATGTTGTTAGAGAAATGTTGTTATGTCTGAAATATTAGGCAGAGAGTGTCCTCGTCCGTGACAAGCTCTTAGCATAAAAACATGTTGTCTTCATCAATGGAGAGAAAATCTTCTGAAACTGGTGTATGTATGCCTATATCATGGCGAGGTACTAATAAACAGCTGACAGACGCTATAGTCGAGTGGTTAACACAGTTTGACTTCCATCCGTGGCTCCATAAAATATGGGTTCAAATCTCGGTATTTTCCTTTCCTTAAAACTGCTCTAAACTAGATTTAAAAAAGTGAATTATTTTATTTTATATTTTAAAAGAACAAAAAACACATTAAAGCCATCTTAACTGTTGCCAACAAATTTTCTTAAACACTAAAATAATTGATGAGATGGAGATATTTCTTCTCCTATTGGCTAACCTTTGCACCACTTTTACTGCGAGACTGCTCCAAGTCACGGGTCTGTTTGTGCTGGTCTGAAACAGTTCAGAATGAAACAAAGGAATGCACACGTTACAGAAAAATAAACACACGAAAACAATCAGGGGATCTGTCAACAACACTAGAGAAGAATTATAACGACAAGTAAACAATCAATCAGAAACAGATACCACATAAATAATCAGAAAACAGCACTTCAGATAAACCACACATCACAACAGTATACTACGGGAGACTCGGACACAACACAAATAAATGGAGAATCAGGAACACAGTAATACAATTGAATCAGACACGCAAGTCTGCAGAAGGTAATCAGACACACATTTGATGTCCTGTTTGACTCACAATCATAATGAAGAATGAGACAAGGTACAAAACAAACACAACCCCCCCAAAAAACAACAACAAAACAACAACAACAACAACAACAAAACAACAAACAACAAAAACAGACCCCAACAACACACACCATCACGTCAGCCCGCGCACACACTACTCATCACACACCACACACCACACACACAACTAAACAAACTAGACATACAGAAAAATAGACACACAGTCATACAGAAAATCACACACAATATGTCTGATGAATTAGACTCACAACGATATATAAGAAATCAGAACTATCATGCAACAAAAACCAAAACGCAAACCAAACCAAAACAAACACTATAATAATACAGAAAAACCACACACAATGGTTCAGAAGAATAATACCGGAAAATCAGACACACAATAGCACAGAGAAAAATCAGACACACGATGCAACAGAAGAATTAAACACACAATGGTACAGAAAAATCAGACACAATAATACAGAAAAATCAGATACCCGACAGTATAAAAGAATGACACAATGATACAGAAGAATAAGCCCCCCCAAAAAAACAACAACAACAAAAAGCCAGACAAAACAATACAAAAGTCAGATACAAGAACAGAAGAATCAGACATTAATACCGAGAAATCAGACAAAATAATACATAAGAATCAGATACAGGAATCAGACAAAATACTACACAGGAATCAGACACAATACTACACAGGAATCAGACACAATACTACACAAGAATCAGACACAATACTACACAGGAATCAGACATAATACTTCACAGGAATCAGACACAATACTACACAGGAATCAGACACAATACTACACAGGAATCAGACACAATACTACACAAGAATCAGACACAATACTACACAGGAATCAGACACAATACTACACAGGAATCAGACACAATACTACACAGGAATCAGACACAATACTACACAGGAATCAGACACAATACTACACAGGAATCAGACACAATATTACACAGGAATCAGACATAATACTGCACAGGAATCAGACACAATACTACACAGGAATCAGACACAATACTAAAACACGAATCAGACACAACAATGCACAGGAATCAGACACAATACTACACAGGAACCAGACACAATACCACACACACACACACACACACACACACACACACACACACACACACACACACCACACCACACCACACCACACCACACCACACCACACCAACCACACACACACACACACACAACACACACAAACACACACACACATACACACACAACACACACACACACACACACACACACACACACACACAACAACACACACACACACACACACACACACACACACACACACACACACACACACACACACACACACACGCAGAGAGAGAGAGAGAGAGAGAGAGAGAGAGAGAGAGAGAGAGAGAGAGAGAGAGAGAGAGAGAGAGAGAGAGAGAGAGAGAGAGAGAGAGACAGACAGACAGACAGACAGACAGACAGACAGACAGACAGACAGACAGACAGACAGACAGACAGACAGACAGACAGACAGACAGACAGACCATAACCTCACCTTGCAGAATGTGGTCCCAGCTGTGTGCGCCATTAGGGGTGCCGTACACCCTCAGCAAAGAGTGGAACAGCGCCACGTTCCGGCAATGGTTGGCGTAGATCTCGGCACGCCGCAACTGCTGCAGCTGTCGGATAGAGCGACGGACCTGCTCGTAACGTCTGACGCTGTGCTGCACTGAGGCCACCAGACGACCCGACCCTGGCCTTTTCCTCTGGTCCTTGCCCTCCCCTTCCTGGCCTGACCTGCCTTCAGAACGCTCCGTGGAGGCATCCTCTCCCGCCTTCCCATCTCTGGCCGAGGTGGTGGTTCCTTCGTCTTCATGGTCAGTGTTGTCATTGTCACTGAAGAGGTTCAGGCCCTCGCCGTCCTTCTTCTTGCTTTTGCTCTTTCGGTTTTTAGCGCTCATATCGCTGCAGCTGAATTCCAGACTGGAACTTCGACTTCGGCTGCTGCTACTGCTGGTGCTGGTGCTAGAGCTTCGTGAGCGATGAGCTTTTCTCGTCTGCTTCTGCTGGGATTTTTGAGGAGCTTGTTTGTTGGACTGTTGAGGAGCGCTGGTTGAGTTCTTTTGTGCGTTTCTACCCCGGTGTGCCGGGGCTGATTTATTATTGACAGTGCT
Source organism: Stramonita haemastoma (assembly GCA_030674155.1). Lineage (NCBI taxonomy): Eukaryota > Metazoa > Mollusca > Gastropoda > Neogastropoda > Muricidae > Stramonita > Stramonita haemastoma. Next base: position 49,475,853 of record CM060324.1, read on the forward strand.
TTTCTTATTCTTGGACCCAGAAGGTGAAGAATCTTCCTTAGAGTCTGACACACGGACAACAGTTTTCTTCTCGGAACGGTCTCTCTTCACCGAAGGAGAGTCGGGACTGTCTTGATCCGGCGTTTTGAAGGAGACGTTGTTGTGGGTGTGTTTGGGGGACTGCTGTCTGCTGGGAGAAGGTTTGTCACTGTCTCTTTTTCCTTCCTGCTTTTCGGGGGAAGCGGGTCGAGGATGTTCACGCTCACCAGAACTTTCCCCGTTCACAGAAACCACCACGTGTTTGCCCTCTTTCTTCTTCCTTTCGCCGTGTCCTTTGGATTTCCCATCTCTGTCGTCTGCTCGGTCACCTTGGAATTCTTGCCCGAGGAGGAAGGTTTGGCTTCGTCCTCGTCGGAAGAAGGACCCGAATCCCGTGTAGGCGACCTCGGCTTCTTCTTCCTGCTGGGACTTGCAGACCTGGGGCGGTCAGAATGGGTGACCACTACAGCCAGTACAGGCTCCGCCTCCTCCTCCTCCTTCTCCGGCCTCCCTTCACCTCGCGCTGCAGGGGGCTGTCCCGTTCTCCTCCCCTGCCCCTTGTCCACCCTCAGCTGCCCTACACTCCTCGCCCTTGCCGCTTGACGAGGTGTCCCTGGACTTGCTGCTGGAAGGCCTGGCCTTGACCTTTCCACTGGAAGGTCTGTCACTGACCTTGCCGCTATCGGGACTGTCCTTGTCTTTGTCCTTGGCACTGGCGGGTCTGTCCTTGGACTTACTGCTAGCAGGTCGGTCTTCGCTCTTACCACTCGTCGGCCTGTCCTTGGCCTTGCTACTAGCGGGTCTGTCCTTGACCTTGGCACTGGCGGGTCTGTCGTCGCCCTTGCCACTAGTGGGTCTGTCCCTAGACTTGGTGCTGGAGGGCCTTTTGCCGCTGGCAGGTCGCCCTCCTCGGGACTGTAGGTAGTCGGCCGCCTCTTTGTTGCCCTTGGCTACCGCTGCGTCATAGGGGCTGTACTTCCTGCCCTGAACAAAACAAGGCCATTCACAGCCATGGGTTAATACTCCTCCGCAAGCCATTCATTTCAATACCCCCAGTTTTGGTTTTGACTCGAAGGAAACAATCTTATTTACGGCTATAAATTAGTTCCACTCCACAAGCCATTCATTTCAATACCCCCAGTTTTGGCTCTGGCTTAAACAAAACAATGCCATTCACAGCTACCCATCACCGGTGGTGTTTAGTGGTGCCTGTTCTGAACTAACATACGTAGGACACCGCATACAAAGGCTCCTACTAACGACAGTATTAGCTCAGTCTCGGAGCCAGACTGAATGAGATGCCCATTCCAGGTGGCAACCATATATAGGGGTTTTTAGGTCTACCCAGTACTAAGGATTTAGTCCGTTATTTAAACATTTTTTTTTTAACTCAGCATAAACGTAACGACATAATTGTGAATTACCCTCCATCTATCTGCCCAAAAGAGAGTTGTCTTTGTCTCACAGCAAATAATATAATTATCAGATCTCGCTATACAACATCATATACTCCCCCCCCAAAAAAAAAAAACACAAAATAAAACAAAACAACAACAAAGAAAGAAAGAAAGTCACACTACCACTCTTAAAAGTACCCTTACACTCTTACATATATAACTGTATGCAATTTTGATCAAAACACGAATGCGTGCAAACAAGCTTACACCTATACACATGTGCGGAGAGGAGAAGAGGAGAGGAGAGGAGAGAGAGAGAGAGAGAGAGAGAGAGAGAGAGAGAGAGAGAGAGAGAGAGAGAGAGAGAGAGACGACAGACAGCAGACAGAAGAAGAAGACAGAGCAGAGACAGAGACACAGAGAGCACACAGAAGAGAGAGAGAGAGAGAGAGAGAGAGAGAGAGAGAGAGAGAGAGAAGGAGAGAGAGAGAGGAGAGAGAGAGAGAGAGAGAGAGAGAGAGAGAGAGAGAGATTCACAGCGAGGAGCAATGAAGATGTAGGGGGCTTAACTGGAAAGAGATGTAGCAGTTGGGAGGTTTGCTGTAAAACAGTTGAGGTGACAGATGGCTTTATCACACTGACATGAATAATTAGAGGCCTTTGTTTTCAGAAGTGTAAGTAGGTGGAAGGGTGCCATCATGATCATGATCATCATCATCATCATCATCATCATCATCATCATTACTATTATTTTTACTATTATTACAATCATTATTATCATTATCGTCATTATTGTCATGATCATCATTATTATATTATTATTAGTACAATTACTACGATCATCATCATCATCATCATCATCATCATCATCATCATCATCATCATCATCATCATCATCATCATCATCATCATTCTCGCCGTTGTCATCATCATCATAATAATAGTAACAACAACAAATACACCACCACCACCACCACCACCACCACCACCACCACCACCACCACCACCACCATCATCATCATCATCATCATCATCAAGGCATAAGAACAGGACATTTTTTTTTATCATAACGACGACAGGGAAACACCGACAACTTTATTGTCCAGTCATGGAAAAGGCAGAATGCATGCTTTATCACGAACAGGGCTGTGGGTTTATGCTCCAACCATGAAGAGGCGGACAGTCTGGAATGAATAAGTCTGAACGCTTTAGCAAAAGGCGAACATGGACTGGAGAAAATAGACGGCTATATTAATATGAAGTGGGCATGAGAGAGAACACGAGGCCTATAAAGCGAGCCAAAAGAAAGTGGAGAAACTCTGCTTTCTTTTCAGTGAGGGGACAGGCACGTCCTGCATAAAATAAAATATAAACTGGTCACAATGACAGCGTTGATATTGCAATAATAAAACCTAGTGGCTTCCAGACCAATATCGGCTACTGATCGCTGAGTGAAACCCTTGTCTTTTTTTTCGTGTCCTTTTCGGAAGTTTTTTTTTAAGCTTTTCATTTCTGTCATGTCTTCCGCAACCCCTCCCCTTTTTGTGCCTAACAGTGGGCCTTGCTTATGAGTTGAGACTTGCAGGTGGTAAAGCCATTGACCAAACTGCAGCTATAGGCTATCACTCACTCACTCAGTCCCATGTCCCAAAGGACGTAGGGGGACATGAGAGAAGACGCAACGGAGATCTTTTTCCATGCTTCACGATCCTGTGTGGCTAGTAGGAGGCGTTGCAGGGTTGGGCAGTCCAGTCTTTGATGTTGTCAACCCATGATTTTTTTGGCGGCCTCTTCTTCTTTTGCCCTCGACTGTTCCTTGCAAGATGGTTTTTGCTAGGGTGTTGTGTCTTGTGGTGTGACCAAACCACATCAGCTTTCTCCTCTTTATGGTGGAGAGCAAAGGCTCTTGGGGCCCACACGCTTTTTGCTATAGGCTATACCTATTATATATACGATAGATAGCTCCCTTGGTCTGTGCTTCTTCGTCAAGATTACGAAATGTTAAAATGAGGCATGTATTTGTAAAGTGTGTGTGTGTGTGTGTGTGTGTGTGTGTGTGTGTGTGTGTGTGTGTGTGTGTGTGTGTGTGTGTGTGTGTATGTGTGTGTGTGTGTGTGTGTGTGTGTGTGCGTACGTGTGTGTGTGTGCACACGCACTAGCACCGCATTGATAATCAAAATACCCTGACCTACACTACAAACGTACTTCCATTCCCTTCCTTTACTTAAGCAACATTTCGAAAAGAGTTCTCAAATTCCAGCATCCACTGTACAGCAAAGCACTGGACAGTTGGGAGTACCCTCTAAGCTGGACACAATCTGTGATGTTTCCGCTACCTAACAAGGCAACACAAGAAAAGTAGATAACTGTAGGGGGATTTCACCATGAAATAAAGCTGAAGCAGCTATACAGTGGTGTCATAAACATCAGACTAAAGACTTGCTGTGAATCCAAGGAAAGTATCCATAAAGCTCATCCAGGTTTTTGTAAAGGATGCAGTACTACAGTAACTTCCTCTTTTAAAATTACAATCAGTGGTTCATAAGTATCTTACAAAACAGATTGTCCGATTTATGCACTGTTTGCTGATTTCACCAAAGCACTTGACAGTGTAAATATACACACAAGCTGTTTTATCTCATCTAGTAGATAACAGAAATACATGGAAACAAAAGTGGGAAACAAGAAAACTGATTACACTGAATGTATGTTACTGTCAAGTTTAAGACATGAATGTATCTTAAGCCCTCGTGTGTTTTCCTTTTAAAAATTTTTTCGCCCCGAGTTACAGTATAAGTAAGTTGCATGTGGTGCAAGATGTGCTGAATTAGAAGACTATACCACAGACTCCAAACAATTCCAACCATTACAATGTTTCAGATATTTGACACCAAAATAAAACAGTTAGTTCCCTTGATATGTAACAGAAGACTGGAAATTTCAGAAGTATGACGTTGTTGAAGCAGCACGCATCAAGTTTTGCAGGCTGATTTCAGGAGTAGGAAGAGGTGCTAAAAACCACGTTGCTCCTAGAGAACACGGCAGATTTCTTGTATGGATAGATACTTGTGTTCATGTTGTACAATACTGGTGCAGACTTTCCCCCATGTCTGATAGTAGATACCCTAAACATACTGCAAAAAGATTGTAAATGCACGATCAATCTGGTAGGTATTATTGGGCAACTCAAGTAAGAACACTGCTGTGTTGGCTACACTGGCTTCGGCTATGTGTGGGAAATGCAAGATGTTGGAAACGTACCATGATTACTTTCTGAATTGAAACAACGACTACAGGACACGTTTGCAAGGAAAAGCAGGGCTCCCTTTCATTAGTCTGATTACTGACAAGCACCGACCAGAAAGAGTGAGAGTAACTGTTGTATGAAAGATTTACGCGAACACAGTCGTGTTGTGTGTTTACTGAGGTGCAGCAATGAAATTGCCTCTGGATAGCAAGATCCATCCAAACCAACAAAGGAAACCCCACTCTGTAAACAATGTGACAAGCAATGTGCTGAAGATCTGTGTCATTTCACGTTGGTCTGTTCCAAATAATTTTGGTACTCTTCGTAAAAAGGATTTTACCACAAGCTTACCACCATTTCTCATCCAGAATTTAACTTCACAGTTAGTATATAACAACATGATAGAGAAATCAGTGTTCAAAGTTGCTGTGTACATTACAGAATCATTGAAACCTAGACTCTTAATTATTCCTGCCTTAGAGTCCAGAACAGTTAAGCTTTCGTTCTCTGGGACTAGATGAATATTTTATGTTAGTATGCTTATACTGAACTAAAAGTCTGTTGTCTTGTAACTTTATTTGCTCACCATTTTTTAAAATCACATATGTATATTCTCCTGTTCATATGTGCCATATAACCTGCAAAACCTGACTAAACCTTATTGTTGTATATCATTGTATTGTGTAACACACACACACACACACACCACACACAACACACACACACACACACACACACACACACCCTCTCTCTCTCAATCACTCCCCCCCCCCCCAACACACACAGAGCACCAACATAGTTACTTCACCAACCTAAACAAACAACCAAGCAGCAACCATAGTAACCAAAACAAAACAACCAAAACAGCAGAAACACACTATTCACCTATGGTGCCTTCTCCTAACCTGTCCTGCTTCAAATAAACACACTCAAACACCACTATGGATAACACACAACAGTCTGCTCACTTCACAGTTCTGCCACTGACTGTTCCATTCCAGGGTCTATATCTAGCCTAGT
>CM060324.1:49501534-49504034 GCA_030674155.1 Stramonita haemastoma
CTATACTCCCCTTAAACATCCTCCCCCTTCCCTACACCTTCCCCCCTACTCCTCCCCCTTCCCTACACCTACCCCCCTATCCCTACTCCCATACTACTCCCTCATAAACCTTCCCCCTCCCTACACCTACTCCTACCCCTCCACCCTACCCTCCCCCTAAACCTCCCCCCTTCCCTACCCCATACCTACCCCCACCATAGTCCTCCTCACAGACCTCCTCCCCCTATACCAATTAATCAATAGTGGCATTGAATGTTCGATTTCTTTGACCACCTTGCTAAAGTTGCCAGGTGGATTAGTGAAACAAGGTTATCACGTAATCCTTCACACCTCAAACTGATCTTATAGGAGCAATATACATCTAGACTCTCACGAAAGAGGGTGGCAGGTCGGTTCAGACGTACACCTGCCTCATGAGTAAGCCCTGAGGTTCTGGGTTCGATTCCACGCCTTGCCCTTTCTTTAGAGTTTGATGAAAACATTGAGCTGGATGTCAAAGTCCTTCGGATGAGACCATAAATCGAAGCCCCGTGTGCGAACGTACTCAGAATACCTTGCACAGATGTAAAAAAACAAAAACAGTTCCACCTTTCGAAAAAGTAGACCATTGTGTGGCAGTAGGAAGGGTTGACAAAATCTAGAAAAAAAAGACCTGATACACACAGGTGTCGTGTAGACACCATCTCCGAAGTCGGAATGCGGCTACGTAAAGCTTGTGGGGAAAAAAAAACTGGTGGGATACCCCAAAATCTCACCATTGGTGAACCCGGGAGCTAGCCAGAAACAAACAATAACAAAACATTTTTTCTCTTTTCTTTTCTTCTTCTTTTTTCCCCCCTAATGTTCCTCGGCTAGAGCTCCGAGGTTTTAACCAATGGTGAGATTTTTGTGTATGTGACCGTTTTTGGGCAGGTTTGGTTGTGTGTTTTTTTTTTTGCCCACCATAAAGGTAGCCACATTCTGACCTCGAGGGATGCAAACCTAACATAAGGGATACACAGAAGTCAGTTTCCCCATACTTTCAGCTCCTCTCAGTGGCTAATTATTCCATCCCATCCCTGATGGGGCCAATGGTGCTAAAAAAATAGCAGGCACTGACCACACTTGGACTACGTAAAAGGAAAGGGCGTGCTAAACTTAGCACTCTGGACTGAGTGGTGTTGGATTTGTGCTCTGTGGATAGTGCTTGAAAGGACTCACGTTCGTCCCCGGCTGTCTGTGTGGCTGGGACTGGCGCCAAGGTCCAACAGGATCTGGGCACTGTCATCATGCCCTAGGGTCGTAGCGTAGAACAGGGGAGTGCACTCGTTTCGATCCACGGGGTCCACACGGGCTCCGCACGTGTCCACCAGCATGCGCACGCACTCCGAGTGCCCTCTGCTGGCCGCGCAATGCAAGGCCGATAACCCATCGTTGTCGGCAGAATTGACGTCTGCTCCAGCCTCCATCAAGATTCGACAGGCGTTGGTGTTGCCTGAGGGTGAGGACCACACACAACCAGTCAATACTGGCTTTTAGCTGTTGTTTTGTTCGCTTGTTTGTTTGGTTTGTTTGTTTGGTTGGTTGTTTGGCATCCAATTTTTGCCCGAAATGATTGCTACAGACTATGAGTACGACTTGATATACGACTTGTGTCAAACTGGTGAAAACAAAACTTTCTGATCTGTGGAGAAATAAGAGAAACTGGCCTATGATGATGATGATGATGATGATGATGATGATGATGATAATGGTGGTGGTGGTGGTGGTGATAAAGTAATGATGATGATGATGATGGTGGTGGTGATGATATGGTAATTATGATGATGATGGTGATGATGATGTTGCTGTTGTTGTTGTTGTTGTTGATGATGATGATGATGATGATGATGATGATGATGATGATGATGATGATGACTGAATCTTCTATCATTTTCCCCCATCCATTAGACCATGAATGGTGGTCAGGGCGCTCGTCTTTCGTATGAGACGATAAACCGAGGTCCCGTGTGTTACACATCATTATATAGCTCACGTAAAAGAACCCACGGCATCAAGAGGGTTGTCCCTGGCAAAATTCTGTAGAAAACCCCCCACTCTGATAGGGAAAACATATACAGTTGCAGACAGGAAAAAGAAAAAAAATAATGGGTAGACGCTGCACTTGTGGCGACGTGCTCTTCTCGGGGAGAGGAGAGCAGCCCGAATTTCACGCAGAGAAATCTGCTGTGACATAAAGTGGTAACAAATGAATAAATAAATAATAAAGGTAAAGGTGTCCCATAACCTGTGTGGTCGTAAGAGAGTGAGGCGTCAGAGACTTCAGCTTCTCTAGGGGCCAGCAAATTGAGGACAGCACCCATCTCCTCTCCCTCGCTGCTTTACCTTCCCTAACCTTAAAGAGGGCAGGTACCCATTTACAGCTGGGTGAACTGGGGGGGGGGACTGTACTGAAGCCATGGCGCGCAAAACGGTCACCCATCCAAACTGGTAACCACGCTCGACGCTGCTTAACTTTGAC
>CM060324.1:49514034-49524034 GCA_030674155.1 Stramonita haemastoma
GCCCCTAAAGGCCTATATGTTGTTTTTTGTTTTCCTCATTGTTTTTCTCGTAATACTGCTTGCATTGTCTGTAGACTGAGAAGCACTGACTACAAGTAGCTAGCTAGTCTAGAAGCAACAAAAGAAGTCAAGAGATCTGTAGTTTCAACCATGTTGAATAGCCAAGTTATCCTCTTACTTCCCCAGTCCTCTCCTCCCCACTCCACTCACAGTGGGTGTGTGGATGCTCATCTTTCAAGCATGACAATGCAGTGATATAGATATAGATATATATTACCTGTACTGCCTTTGCACACATGTCACACTACCCAACACTGTTTATTTCTGACATATCATAGCACAGCAGAAAATCCTGTTCTCATTCTCTGCTAGCATATATATACACGCAGACAACTGGGCACGAAGTAGTAAAGAAATGTACGTGTGTGTGTGTGTGTGTGTGTGTGTGTGTGTGTGTGTGTGTGTGTGTGTGTGTGTGTGTGTGTGTGTGTGTGTGTGTGTGTGTGTGTGTGACTTTAAACACCCACAATTCCATAAATTTACCTTTTAAAAAAAAAACAAAAACCCACCAGCCAGAAAGACACCCAGACAGAAAAAAGACAACATACAGATATACACCTAGACAGAAAAAGACAACATACAGATATACACACAGACAGAAAAAGACAACATACAGATATACACACAGACAGAAAAAGACAACATACAGATATACACACAGACAGAAAAAGACAACATACAGATATACACACACAGAGAAAAAGACAACATACAGATATACACACAGACAGAAAAAGACAACATACAATATACACACAGACAGAAAAAGACAACATACAGATATACACACAGACAGAAAAAACAACAACAGAATATACACACAGACAGAAAAAGACAACATACAGATATACACACACAGAGAAAAAACAACATACAGATATACACACAGACAGAAAAAGACAACATACAGATATACACCCAGACAGAAAAAGACAACATACAGATATACACACACAGAGAAAAAGACAACATACAGATATACACCCAGACAGAAAAAGACAACATACAGATATACACCCAGACAGAAAAAGACAACATACAGATATACACACACAGAGAAAAAGACAACATACAGATATACACACAGGCAAAGTCATACAAATATTATACACACAGACAGAAAAAAAACATTATACAGATATACACACAGACAAAAAAAAGGCATTAACACACACACACACACACACACACACACACACACACACACACACACACACACACACACACACACTCACACACACACATACAGAGAAAGACAGAGAAATAGTAGTGACCTACTGTTACTGTGGGTAATCGAGCCGTACAAAAACAGTGGGAGGAGGAGAAGCGGAGGCCAGCAGTAGGAGAAGTCAAAATTATGTGAGTATACTGCTTGCGTAGCTACAGTATAATATAGCCCTCGACTAAACGAACGCACAGTCATGCTAATCCCTCAGACTTTGAGCTCCAAACCCTCTGTTGGGTGGGTGGGTGGGTATGGACCCATTTTTAACCAACTCCACTTCATTCTGTGCTCATAAAAATATAAGGCAAAAAAAAAACAAAAGACGGTACCTAGCAAACTCACAGACCATGTCGTCTCTTAGAGAAGAGAGAGAGAAGAGAGAGAGAGAGAGAGAGAGAGAGAGAGAGAGAGAGAGAGAGAGAGAGAGAGAGAGAGGAGAGAGAGAGAGAGAGAGAGAGAGAGAGAGAGAGAGAGAAGAAGAAGACAGAAGAAGAAGAGAGTGGGGAGGGTATGAGAGTTGTGATTGGATTGTCTCATTCGTAATTTGGTAGCAAGGATTCCCTATCATCATTCTGTCTTCTGTTGTCTGTCTGTCTGTCATCACAAGGAGAGCCATTTATAATTTTTTCAGATGACTTTAAAGTATATTGCAGATACTGCAATACCGAAGCATGTGTATACTAAAGACTGCCTTAACAATTTTACCATAAGTAACTTCACTCTGCCCAGGACCAAAAGCTGTGTCAGTTATTGGTGTCAGCTAATTGCCAAGGTTACACTTATACTGTTGTTATGCTGTAAAATGTCTTGAGATTGCCTTCAGCCATGACAAGCATCTTAACATAACAACCTGCACTCTCCTTTAAACGGAGAAAAAATCCTCTGAAATCGGGAGTATGGCTGCCTATATGGCGAGATACTTGAAAACAGTTATACACGCAAACTTCTTCATTCAGTGTGCAATTTCAATCTCCCAGTGATTACCAGGTGGGATGAGTGAGTCAGAGGAGACATTCTGGGTGACCTCCAGCGTGTTAAGCTGGGAAACGCAACAACAACAACAACAACAACAACTACTACTACTACACACTGAAACAGACGTTAAAACATGTTCTTTAAAAGAAAACAAAAAACACGTTCTTAGAACTATGATTTAGGTTGGCAGAAGTGTTGTCAAATGGTATGTTTGTGGTGTCCGCTTTCGAATCCACGTGACTTTGTTTCTGCTTTGTTCCTTTTCTTCCTGTTACCTTCTTCTTGTCTGTTTTCTGCCTTCTTGGTCCTCGATTAAGAATAAAAAAAAAAGAGATAACTAAATCTTCTCTTTTACTTCTAGGAAGACTCCTAAAGATAACAATTCTCTCCCACGCCGAAGTCAGATGCGCTGGGCCTGACGTGTCAGGTGCTCAACGGCAGCACAACGCAGTTCTGCTCATATGACAAACAACAATAGTTGCTGTCTGAGCGTTCGAAGAAGACGACGAAGAAAACCCATATACTACCCTATCTCTGAATGCCCCATACTTAGGGAGACAAACAGTGTCCGATATCCTCTATCGCCTGACATACAATACCCGCCAGCCTACCTCCCCCCACCCCCACCCCCTCTCCTCCACACATAGTAGTCAAGTTTATTGGCTCTGCTCTCTGATCCCTTTGTTCAGAATGCATGCTCCTCTGGCCCTGACCGGTGCTACAGTTTTAAGTAGGTGGTCCATCTCATTTGTGCCCTGAGAGTTTTCACTTGCCCCACCCTTTAAAATTTTTAAAAATATTATTATTGTTGTCTAATCTGGGTTTGTATTGCTGTATGAGTTATGAGCCTGGACACTACACATTGGAGTCAAAATAAACACAGCCAAAATGTAGTGTTTACAGGCAACTTTTGAGAGTCACAGGGTCAGACGGAGAAGGAATGAACTCTCTCAGTGCAAAGGCAAAATTAATGTTGGCAACCACCACAACGTCCGTCCAACGACCGTCCCCACCCCCTCTTCGCGAACCTCCAACCCCAAAGGCTTTGACACAAACTCACCACAGGCACAGAAGTGCATGGGTAAACCGAATCTGAAGTCACCATGACACCAGAGCAACAGGGGCCACCGAATCAATTTCATGATCAATAGTAATGAGGATGATGTAATGTTGCTGCTATGGAAGTGCATCTGCTTTGAGACAACTTGACAGGGTTGTACTCTACACTTACTATCATAATATAAGCCGGCGTCAACTGCGCCCGAGAGATACAAATACCTGCAGTGTTGGTCAGGTAATTTGAGCCACACTCTGAAACTCGCATCCGTAAAGTGGATGAAGCTCGACTGTGGTCCCAGTCTTCCCACTGAGCCCACTCACTGTGGGTAGGAGCAAGCCGGAGTCCGAAAAATCCCTTTGACACTTATGGGATTGGAACCCGCGACCTTTCAGTCTGAAATCCAAGGCACTAATCACTGCGCCATGGCGGCTGGTTTCATTCTTTTTTTTCTGTGTTGTTTCTTTTTTACACTTCCTCGTGTGTTTGTTTGGTTTTTATCTTTTTTTCTGCCATCTGACTGGCTTTTCTTTCATATCTAAAAGTATTTATTCCTTTGAGTGGCTACTTTCGTTCGTTTCCTTTAGATCTTTTCTTCTCTCTCTCTCTCTCTCTCTCTCTCTCTCTCTCTCCTCTCTCTCTCTCTCTCTCTCTCTCTCTCTCTCTCTCTCTCTCTCTCTCTCTCTCTCTCTCTCTCTCTCTCTGAGGGCTGGTTGTAAGAAAAAGCATGTTTGCTTAGCCATAACGTTATTCAAATAACATTCATTCAATTCAATTGAATCGATTCAATCTCTCTCTCTCTCTCTCTCCTCTCTCTCTCTCTCTCTCTCTCTCTCTCTCTCTCTCTCTCTCTCTCTCTCTGTCTCTGTCCCTCTCTCTCTTGTGTCTGTCTGTCTGTCTGTCTGTCTCCCTCTTTCTCCTGTCCCTCCCTCTTCCTGTCTCTTTCCCCCTCTCTCCCCCCCCCCCTCTCTCTCCTTTTCTGTCCTAGCTAGTTACCTCTTTTCTATACTTTTATTTTCCGTATTGTTTCATGTCTTCTCTTTTCTACTAAAGAATCTTTTCTTTTTACTAAAGAGTCTTTTCTTTTACTAAAGAGTCTTTTCTTTTATACTAAAGAGTTTTGACTAGAGTCACAGTTTTTTTTTCCACACCAAAGCAGATTTATCGTCACTGTTGCCACCGAAGCACGTAAGCCAGTGGACATTGTACGCCATTTTCAGGGGGCCCACCTACTAAGACAAAGCGGGTCTATAGTGTACCAGCACAGAACCATATTATTGTTCATATACCGTGAACAAACGCGTCTCGTTAACACTCCACACTTACATTGCATAACACATTAGGTTTTTATTCCCCCCCCGGCGGGGTCTAATGACCCAGTGTTCAGAAGTATGTAAAATAATCATACGCTAGTTCCCTAAGTAGTGTGTTGTGTGTTAATGTGTGTGTGTGTGCGTGTGTGGCGTGCGTGTGTGTGCACGCGCGCACGCATATGGTGTGTTTAGCGTAGTGTGTATGTATGGGTTAGTGTAGTGTCGTGTCGTGTATTGTAGTGTGTGTGCATGCGCGCGCGCACCGCACGCACACGTGTATGGGCGCTTTCACACAACAGGAACTAAATGCAAACACAACAAATAAAGGAGCAAATAAGTTCTAAGCTTTGATTTTATATTGATCTACGTGTGATACGTTTTAATTTTGTTGATAGATAGATAGATAGATAGATAGATAGATAGAAGAGAGAGAGAGAGAGAGAGAGAGAGAGAGAGAGAGAGAAGAGAGACGAGAGAGAGAGAGAGAGAGACGAGAAGAGAGAAGAGAGAGACAGAGGAGAGAGTCAAATAGACAGACAGACAGACAGTCAGGAGACAGAGAGGGAGAGGGGGAGGGGATGAGGGAGAAGGTGAGAGCCTCATATTTTGAATATACCTCAAATTCCCTGACATATTCGAACACCCTCTCCTTCTCCCCTTTATACTCCTGTTCCCTGTCTTTTTCTTCCAAAGCAAGCTCCCCCCCCCCCCCCATCACTCCCCACCCAGCCTCCCACCCAACCGCCTGTCTTTGATCTTTTGAATCAGTGCTATTTTTACATCACACCCAGGAAGAAAACAGGATTGTTCAATATTCCAATCCTAAAGAAAGAAAAGCTCTTTCTTTGGTCCACGGTAGTTTTCAGTAAATACATGTACATGGTACCAAATGGATGGGTGACCGTTTGTGGGCCTTGGCCTTGTGCAGTCCCCAGCTGTAAATGGGTACCTGCCCTCTTTAGGGTCAGGGAAGGTAAAGCAGCGAGGGAGAGAGGAGATGGGTGCCGCCCTCAAAATGCTGGTCCCTGGAGAAGCTGAGGTCTCTGACACCTCGCTCCCCCTACGACCACATAGGTTATGGGAACACTTTCACCTTTTAAATGTACATTTCAGTCACCAATTTAACAGTTAAAGGTAAAGTAAAGGTAAACGTGTCTCATAACCTAAGTGGTCGTATGGGAGCGAGCTAGCAAGGCACCAGAGACCTCAGCTTCTCTAGGGGCCAGCATATTGAGGGCAAACCCATCTCCTCTCCCTCGCTGCTTTACCTTCCCTGACCCTAAAGAGGGCAGATACCCACTGACAGCTGGGTGAACTGGGGGAACTGTACTGAAACCAAGGTGCGCAAATGGTCACCCATCCAACTGTAACCACGCTCGATGCTGCTATTAACCTTGGCGGGGAAAGCGAGTGCTCTGACCACTGAGCTATCCTGGCCTCACCTTAACTGACAGTTCAGGAACAACAAAAGCGGAATGTTTGAAATAGTTCTACTGTCTGGTGAAGAAACAAGGCAAAGCAGGGCAGGGTAGGGCAGGGTAGGGCAGGGCAAGGAAGCACTTCTGTTGGTAAGTGAAAACTGTTGCATGGTAGCCACAACACGAGACAGGAAGCCGGGGAGAAGGGGGGGGGGGGGGGGGGGGGGGGGGGGTGATAAAAGAAGGGACATGATAGTTGTGTCCTTAAGTGGTTATTATCGTTAAGTGGACAGGCTCAAGAGAGATAAGAACTTCTCTCTGGGTTAGGAAATTCTTGCAGAAAAAAAACCTCTTCTCCTTTCCTTCACAGGTAGACTGCCAATGCACAGACTTGCAAATCGCAAGACAAACGATGCCACCAACTCTAACAATTCCATTTTGCCTTTGTAAGCCTGCGAGTTAGGTACAAAAAAGCAACAGATTTTTGCAGGAAAGTTTGGGAGTACTCGTTTTACGTGTGCAGTCTTGACTGATATTTTATGTATGTATTATCTTTTTATCACCATAATTTCCGGTGGTGTTTTCATGTGTGGTTATAGAAAACGATGTGCATATATAAGCGATTGAAAAAAACAATATCAAGTTACATTTTTATTTTTAAAAAGATACAGGGTTCCACAGTTTTCCAGTTATCCTTTTTTCCCCATTTATATCGAGGATAATGGAATAAGCGATGATGTGCCTTTTTACATCCAGTCCCTGTGTGTATGCATTTTGTAAATGTCATCTGTTCCCACCGGCACACGATGGCCTACTCTTACGAAAAGCGGAACAGGATCTTACGTGTGCGCAAGATGTTCTGTGTGCGTTCGTACAGGGGGTCTCGGTTTATATAGTCTCATCCGAAAGACAGATAGCGATAAGGACGACATTTAACGACACCACCACACACAATATTGCTGCTTGTGGGGGAAGTGGTGGATGGGGGAGAGGGAAGGGGGAGTTACTATATCTTGTCTGATCGTGTGCTCCTTCACCTTCCTACCAGCCAGCCCAGTAGTAAGTAATGTTTGTTTAATGATTAATAACGGAGGTTGCCAGAAGGCTACACTCGTCCCTTGTTGACACTTGTCACGAGTGTATAGAGGGTTTTTGATGGCCTTCGATCGGCTGTGCTTGTGCTGATATAGATATAGAGGGGAGTGGCATTCTTTCGCTGGTGAGGACTGGTGAGAAAGGGGGAGGGGAGGGGGGTGGGGTGGAGAGAAGATAAGGGAGAAGAGCTGGCCGCCATGATAGTGTCTGGAAACATTTCCTTTCTGTCTGCCATTATGGCGATTATATCCTTTTCATTTATTCATTCATTTATTTATTCTTTTATATCGAGGATAATGGAATAAGCACTCATGTGATTTTTTTTAACATCCAGTCCGGGTGTGTATGCAGTTTTGTCAATCTTGTCATCTGCTCCCATCGGCACACGATGGCCCACTCTTACGAAAAAGCGGAACAGGATTTAACGCGTGCGCAAGATGTTCTGCGTGCGTTCGCACACGGGGCCTCGGTTTATAGTCTCATCCGAAGGACTTGTAGGGAGAGTGGAGTCGGCACTGATGTTAACTCCAGGGGGAAAAATCCCCTCGAACGGGAATCGAACCCGGGTCGGCAAATTGCGAGCGCAATGTTCTGACCACTAGGCTATCCCGCGGAGGGGTGGGTGTGGGTGTGGGGAGGGGATAGCCTGGTGGTTAGAACATTGTGGTCGTGATCTAACGGCCCGGGTCCCAGCCACTACTGATACACCCCTTCGAGGTTTTTTTATTATTATTTTTTTTTAAGAGGTATCATCAGTGTTGACTCCACTCCCCTAAAAGCTCTTGGGATGAGACTATTATATAGACCGAAACCCTGTGTACGAACGCTGGTAAAACATCATGCACACACATCAAAAACCCGTTCTGCCTTTCGGAGGAGTAGGCCATTTGTGCTGGTGGGAGCGTATGACAAAAATGCCAAAAAAACAGCATCCACACTGGTGTCGTGTGTAGACATCACTTCTAAAATCGGAATGTGACAACTTGAGTGGTGGGTAAACCGTCGCATATGCAAAATCTCACCATTGGTGTACCTTGGAGCTCTATTAGAGGAACGAAGAAGAATGCTTGGTATTTCACAATCTTCTCTTTTCTGCAGTACTCGATGACGTCCCCCTGATGTCACTCCAGTGCAGCTGTTTCTGCGTCTGATCATAATGGATGACAGAATTGACAAAACTGCATACACACGGAGACTGGATGTAAAAAAGCACTCGAGTGCTTATTCCATTATCCAAGAAATAAAGAACAAATAAAAAATAATAAATAAGATCCTCAAAGCCAGCATTGCATAGGGAGCGCACACATGCACACTCACACACACACACCAACTCTCTATCTTTCTCTCTCTCTCTCTCTCTCTCTCTCCTCTCTCTCTCTCTCTCTCTCTCTCTCTCTCTCTCTCTCTCTCTCTCTCTCTCTCTCCTCTCTCTCTCCTCTCCACACACACACACACACACAAAACACACAGTCACATTCTCTCTCTCTCTTTTTTTTTTCTCTCTCGCTCTCTCTATCTCACACACACACACACACGCGCGCGCACACACACACACACACACACACACACACACACACACACACACACACACACACACACACACAAAACACACACACACACACACACACACACTCACACTCTTTCTGTGTCTCTCACTCTCCCTTTCTTTCACACACACACACACACACACACACACTCACACACACACACACACTACAGCCATAGATAGCATCGATTCAGCTGTTGCTCAGGTGGACCACCAAAACGACTGCCCACTTAGCGGTTCTGTCCTCACCGTGTGAGGCTGTGAAATATGTTTTGTCATTGTCTGCCTGATGGCCATAACACCATACCTTTGAAACCATTTTCATGTCACAGACTCTCTCTCTCTCTCTCTCTCCTCTCTCTCTCTCTCTCTCTCTCTCTCTCTCTCTCTCTCTCTCTCTCTCTCTCTCTCTCTCGCGCTCTTCTCTTTCTCTCTCTCTCTTCTTCTCTCTCCTTCTCTTCTCTCTCTCTCTTCTCTCTTCTCTCTCTCTCTCTCTCTCTCTCTCTCCCTCTCTCTCTCTCTCTCTCTCTCTCTCTCTCTCTCTCTCTCCTCTCTCTCTCTCCTCTCTCTCTCTCTCTCTCTCTCTCTCTCTCCTCTCTCCTCTCTCTCTCTCTCTCTCTTCTCTCTCTCTCTCTCTCTCTCTCTCCTCTCTCATCCTCATTCTGCTCCACCTACACACTTGCGTTAATCACCTAATTTGGACATGACCATTTTTATGTGCTCAGTAAATCACATTTTCATCATTAATTGACACAGACTGACGCAAAAAAAAAAACACAACCACCCAAAAACCCCCCCAAACATAGCAACAACAGAAAAACAAACCAACGAACCAACCAGCCAAACAAACAAACAAAAAAACAGACTGAAAACTCAAGTAGACATGCCACAATGGTTAGTCAGGCTACTGAATTCGTGGTTGGAATTTCATTTAAATGCAATGAGTGTCATAGTTTGGTTTTGTTTGTCTTTTTTTTTTGGTGTGTTTTGGTTTGCTTGGTTTTATATTGTTTGTTTGTTTGTGCTTTTTGTTGTTTGACCTGGGAAGGTGGATGGATGGGGTGTGTGTGTGTGTGGGGGGTGGGGGTGGGGGGGGTGGGGGGGGGCATGGCTATCTCCTGTCCAGCCAGAGAGTGTTTTCTGTGGGTTCTGACTATTGGAAAGCCTGGGACCACTGACCAACTCCGTCCACTTTTACAGACCACACCGCTGTGATTATGACAGTATCGCTCAAAGTACTTGATTAACACTGATGGTGTCTGTTTTCTCTCAGGACTAAAGAGGTGTACAGTACCTCTATAGAGAGGAAGA
>CM060324.1:49526534-49529034 GCA_030674155.1 Stramonita haemastoma
TTGCTGCTGCTGCTGCTAATGGTAATGAAAATATGTAAGGATAATGCTGCTGCTGCTGATGTCGACGACGACGAAGATGTAATGATGATGGTGACGAAGACGATAGTGGTGGTGGTGATGATGATGATGATGATGATGATGATGATGATGATGTGGTGGTGGTGGTGGTGGTGGTGGTGGTGGTTGTGGTGATGGGGGTGGTGGTGGTGGTGATGATGATGATGGGAATGATGGTGAGGAAGATGAGGGTGGTGATGATGGTGATGATGGTGATTTTTTACGTGCAAAATTTCGTAAAAAACACACGGGTACGACTGGTTCAGAGTCTCATCCGAAAGTCTTGAAACTCATTTTGATTTTCACATCAAACTGGGAAGAAAGGGCAAGGGCCGGAATCGAACCCAGAACCTCACTGTTTACTTGGTACACAGGTAAATGTCTAAATCATCCTGCCACATTCCTTCTTCTCTGGTTTAAATCAAAACGGTAAAGGAAAACGGCTTTGATTGCTTTTAAACCGTGAAATCTGGCCGTCTGCTTTTTTTTTCTTTTCTTTTTTCAATGTTCATTTCTAATCTTTTGGCGGTTGGTTGTGACTTGTTAGGTAGGGAGGTGTTAGGTTCTCTACCATCTTTCACGCCCTGATGGGCTAAGCTGGGCTGATTTCTACACGTGGCTGGCTGGCTAGCGTGCCCACTCCGATCAGACTGATGAGGTAACTACTGGCTGATCTACATTGCTTTTGGCTGCTTTTTTTTTTTTGGTTAATTTTTTTTTCTTTTGGCGACATACCAGCCAGGCCTTAACGGTTATCTGGGCGCTGTAAGGAACATGTATAATGACCTGAACACTGTCCGTGTAACAGTTCCACAAGGTCAGTTAATGAATGAAGGAGGATAGATTTCGTCTTCTGCCGATTCTTCTTCCCCTTTGTCTTGTCTTCGAGTGTTCTGCCTCTTCCAGACTGGCTGACATTACTTTTCCTATTTCTTGATGGTGATAGCTCATTACCCATGCAGTCACATACTGACAGCAAGCGTTCGCACGCATACATACAGATACACAAACACACATACAACCCACACGCACGCACACACGCACGCACATACTTACAGACAGACAGACACACATACACACACGCGCGCGTAAACCTCAAAGGTTTAGCCGAGGAACGAAAAAAAAGCTGATTGCAATAAATATTATTAAAAAAAAAAAACCAGAAGGAAAGGTGCGGTTTTTTTTTTTTAATATATATTATTATTTTTTTTATTAAGCAGGTGTGTAACTCCCACAATCAATGACCAGAAGTGTGGAAAGGGAAAGAACTGATCGCCAGGTGAATGAAGTTAGCTTCCCCTAACAAAACTCTTCACAAAGGGGGGAATCATCTGAGGATAGGAGTGGAGCTTTTGAGAGCGTACAATCAGCGTGTGTGTGTGTGGTGTGTGTGTGTGTGTGTGTGTGTGTGTGTGTGTGTGTGTGTGTGTGTGTGTGTGTGTGTGTGTTGTGTGTGTGTGTGTGTGTGTGACGATATGTGCTTTTGGGTGTGTACATTCAAAGGAGAAAGCGTTCAGCTAAACTAAAAAACAACTTTTTTTAAAACAGAAAGGATAGAAAAACAGAGCTGAGAAGAAGAAAATGGAGAGGAAGAGGAAGAAGAAGAAGAAGAAGAAGAAGAAGAAGAAGAAGAAAGAAGAAGAAGAAGAAGAAGGAAAAAGAAGAAGAAGAAGAAGAAGAAGAAGAAGAAGAAGAAGAAGAAGAAGAAGAAGAAGAAGAAGAAGAAAGAAGAAGAACAAGGAAAAGAAGAAGAAGAAGAAGAAGGAGAACAAGAACAAGAAGATAGCACCAAAGAAAACAGCAGCAACAACAAAAAACAGCAGAGCAACAACCACAAACCACACCCACAGTAACATCAACTGTACCATCAAGCATCAATGTCAACAACAAAAAACAAAAGTAGTAGCAGTAGTAACAGTAGCAACACCAATAGTTTCTAAACAAACAACTGACAGTAACAACAACAACAACAACAACGACAACAACAACAACAACAACGACGACGACGACGACTACAACGACCACCACCACCACCACCACCACCGCCACTACCACCACCACCACAAAACAACAGCACGAAACATAATATCAGAAATACATGAACGAACGCACGAACACCAAGAACTTACACAGATTCAAACCATAATCCACGCCGACCTTGCTATAACCATAACCAATTCCTTTGTCGGGAGCACACAACACAACACAACACGACCAGAAAGGGAAAGTCTTTGATGTCTCTTTCAATGGCAAGCCGGTAAACTCTTATCTTTCATCACAATCATACATAATCCACGAAAAAGGGAACACACCACAAACACAAATTAGTCAATCAGTAAGGAAGTTTTGCCCACGTTCGAACTTTTAAGCGAAGAACGCGAGCACGAAATTGAAACCATGTTAAGATTGAGATTACTTTTTTCTTTTCGTTTTTCTTTTTTCT
>CM060324.1:49534034-49539034 GCA_030674155.1 Stramonita haemastoma
TCATGTGCATTTTTACATCCAGTCACCGCCCTAATCAGGGATTACATCAAATTAAAAAAAAAAAAATCTAACGAACGATAATGATAAACCAAATAGCAAAAACAAGACAACAAGAACAGTAATTTCCTAGCCATCATCCCAGCGCCTTAGTCTTCACCAGTCCAAGAACAGTAATTTAGGACAATGACGACTTAATGACACACGACAATGGCGACTTAATGACACAACAGACAAGGTTCCCTTGATGACACAACAGACAAGGTTCCAGCCCTGTGACGTAGTAACATCGTGATACAGTAATAGGATGATGGCGATAAAATCAAAGAGTGTGCAACGATCAAGAAAAAAGAAGAAAAAAAAGCCCACCATTTTCAAGTCACACCTAACATCAATGTCAATTCTTCGCGGCACCATTTCGTGACATCATTTCCAGGATATGACGTAACAGCGCGCGCATCGATTCTCCATTCTCTTAGAACTCATTTCCGGGTACGGAGCTTTCGCATTTCACTTCTTTTGCAAGCAGCCATGCCATTTCCCTCTCTTTCTTCCTCCCCCTCTTTCTTTTCGGTCAGATTGGCACAGCGTTTTTTTTTTTCACACAGGAAATATTACTCTGATGATATGATTCAATGGGTTTTGTGTGGTAGCTGTCAGGGGCTGATAAAGAGTGATTGAGACAGACTAGCGAACAAAAGTGTGTTTGTGTTGCGTGAGGTTTTTACTGTGTCGTTTGCTTGGACTGTTGGATGGATTGGATTGGTGCGGTTGTTTGTATCGGATGTCGTTGATTGTAAGCAGTTGGTTGGACGATTGATTGCTATGGTATGGATTGTACATTGGAATGGTTGTTGGTGTAAAGAGTTGGATAGATCTGGATTGGATTGCTGAAGTGTTTTGGATTGGATAGAAGCATTAAATTGGTTGGGTTGTAAAGAGTTGATAGGATTTTTTGTCATCCTCGGCTAAAGCCCGAGGTTCACCAATAGTCAGATTTTTTGATTATACATTAATTTTCGTTCTTGCCACTTTCAAGGTAACCACCTTTGCTTCTAAGCCTGACAACAATGTGCATGCATTTTGTTGTTGTTTTGTTTTTTTTCAGCCGTTCTCACTGACACCAACAGCCTACTCTTCCAAAGGCATAACAGGTTTTAACGTGTATCAATTATATTCTGCGTGGTTTGCACATAGGACTTTATAGTCTCATGCAACGGACCTCGGGTGGGGGTGGGTGGGGGGTGCAGTCGGTACTTGTGTTAACTCCAGGAAGGGGAGGGGGTTTTAAATTTTTTTTTTTTTAAACAGATTGCTTCTTAGAGCTCCCGCAATTCCTAGTTCATGTCTTTTATTGTGTAGTCTGTTCGTGCAATCTCTTTAGTTGATTATGTTAACATCACTATGTAACAATTATGTTGATTGCAATGTGTGGTATTGCAATTTTCCTGTATTGTAAAGTATTTTCGATATATATAATGTTCAATTGCGCCGTCTTAGTTTGACTGCTTCGTGTGAAGCCTTCTGCTGAAAGTAAAGATGTGTCGAAGTGCATTGTATTTTATGCATGACATTTTCCCCGTGGGTATGCCGAGGGCATGTCAGTATAGACAGCATTCCCACCTTCTCGAAATTCTTTGCTAGGAATTCCCTCTTTTCTATCCCTTGCTGTGGATGGGACTGCATTGCACTGACATGACCTACTGTGCTGTCACTGTTTCGTATCAGCCCTGTCGTGGTTCCTTGGTCGTCAGAGGGGTTTAGCGTACCGCAACATGCCGCCGTTATTCTGTACTGCTCTATAGGATAGGTTACAGCGGACAGGAGAGAGAGAGAGAGAGAGAGAGAGAGAGAGAGAGAGAAGGCGAAGGAGGGAGGACAAAGGGAAATACCACAGAGGACTCTAAGAAAAAGACATAAACATGACATCAAAACAAACATCCCTGAAGTTGGAATGCAGCTGGCTTACCTTAATGGTAGGTCAACGGTCGCAAAACGCAAAATCTTACTTTGATGAAACTTTAGAGCTGTGACTGAAATATAAAAAAAGCGATAAAAATAAACAAACAAAAACTATATATAAAAAAAGAGGATAATAGAGCAGCCACAGCCAGTGTGGCGCAGGACTTTGGGCGTTGGATTTGCTAGTGGGTTACGGGTTCGAATTCAATAAGCCACAGGATTGGGCTTTTATGTGTTATTTTTGGTTTTGTTTGTTTGTCTTTTTTTTTTTTTTTTTACGTCAGCGAGCTTCTACACAGAGTGAGAGTTTGCTATCGACTCTTTTTGGAAGACTGGGGCCACACAGTCGAGCTTCATCCACTTTAAGAATGTAATTTTGAGAGTGTTGCTCCACTCACTTGACTAACAACTGCAGGTGTCTGTATCTCTCGGACCTGTACCCTGGTTGAGACGAGATATATAATTATGATAGGAAGCGTAGAGTACAGCTTTGAAATGCAGCCTTAAAACACATAATCTATACTTCCACAGCATCATCATTACATCCTCCTCATCCTCTTTGATTATCATGCAATATAAGAAAAATTGTCTATGATTTGGTGGCTTCGGTTGCTCTGGTCCCATGGTGACCTCTGTTTGGGTTTCCCCATACATTCCTCACATTCACTTCCATAGCAGCATCATTATATCATCCTCATTCTCATCGATCATCATGCAATGATGGTGAGATAGTGTCCCAGCCTTCAGGGTTGGAGATTCCTGGGAGAGAGACGCTGAAAAGACTGGTGGCTAATTAATAGTAACCAACACAGGCGTGTGTCTTTCTCAATCGGTGGTCTAGAGGTAACCGCCTGTCTAGAAAGCCAAAAGTCCGGGTCGGAAAGTGTGCGGTGGTTCGAATCCCGTTTGGTCTCGAACTTTCTCCCCCCATCCATTGACCATGAGTGTGTCTGGGTGCTAGTCTTTCGGATGAGACGATAAACCGAGGTCCCGTGTGTTACACATATTATTTAGCGCACGTAAAAGAACCCACGGCAACAGAGGGTTGTCCCTGGCAAATTTGTAGAAAAAAGCCACTCTGGAAAGGGAAACAAATACAACAGACAGGCAGAAAAGAAAAAAAAAAGGGTGGCGATGCACTTGTGTGATAGCGCTCCCATGGGAAGAGCAGCCCGAATTTCACGCAAGAAAAGTAAAATAATATAATCAATCTAATCAATCGATCGATCATCAATCATCATCAATATACCAATCATATATCAATCAATCAATTCATCTCGTCTGGCTCTGTGCTTAGCTGTGGGTTTTTTTTTTCAGAAGTGAAACACTAGTAAGTGGTGTCTACGTGACACTGGCTCAGAACAGGCACAACTAAACACTGAACACCACCAAAGCGACCCAGCAGCAGTGCAGGGCCCCTCTGGCTGGTGGCTTCACAGCGGCCTGACGACGATTCCTGAGCTCTTCGTGTCCTCTGATCTTGATAACTACGATGATGGCTGGGGTCAGAATGAGTAGAGGTTGGAGCGGGGGGGGTGGGGGTGGGGGTGGGGGGGGCAGAAGCACACAGAAGATAAGGTAGCAACAGCATAGTAACAACTATCAAAGCAGTAACTTAAGACCCGTTTTTTTTTTCGAGAAGAGTTGGCCAGTGTGTGCCGGTGGGTACGGATGACAATATTTACAAAACTGCACACACACGGGTATTGGTGGTAGGAAAAAAACAACACATGGGCGTTTATTCCATTAACCTCGAAATAAAATAATAGAATAGACTAGAAAAGAAACATGATAAATTGGGAAGATAGAAAAAAGAGAAAACGACAAACTGTAGAAAGTGGGGTTTTTTGTTTGATGGTATTTTTTTATTATTAATGGAAAGACGAAATGGAGGCAGTGAGGAATAGAATGAAAAAGGAAGGCAGAAGTAAAACGAAAACAATTAAAAAATATTTGCGGGAGAGAGAGAGAGAGAGAGAGAGAGAGAGAGAGAGAGAGAGAGAGAGAGAGAGAGAGAGAGAGAGAGAGAGAGAGAGAGATGTGCTGGGACAGTGGAAGGGAGAAAACCCTTTATATAGTCCTGGCACAAGTCATTGATTTGCGTCCCTTGCATTTCCGTGTCGGTATCATTCCCCCTCCCCCCCCCCCTCCCCCCAACCTCTCCCCTCCTCTTTTATCCATGACTATAGATAACAATTCATTCACCCTTGAAAAAAAAAAAGCTACAATAACATTGTACAAACCATTATGTTTATTACTGTTACATTACCCATCATTACTGGGACACAGAAATAAATGACTGCCATGTTGAAAGCTGCCATCAGAACTGGCATTTCAAATCCTTAGAATGGAAATTCTGGCCAGAACACGTGCTTAATCAGAATATCTTCGCGTGCCAAAATCCCCCCACAAAAACCAAAACCAAAACCAACACAAACAAACACCCTCACCCCCCAAAAAAAAACAACACAAAACCCCCCCAACCAACAACCCCAACCCCCCCAAAAAACCAACCCCAAAAGAAAACAAAATCAAATAAAACAAACATATTGCAATTCTTGGTCTCAGAACACTGAAAAAAAGACAATAACAGACCATTGATCAGGATCACATCATCTTTCTCTTCTACTTAAAGGTCAGTGTATGGCCACAACCCCTGTCAGCATTTGGATTATACCCAATTCACTGGGAAAAAACACAGCATAAAGTGAGACTGAATGAAATGTATGACTTTGGTCGGTACTTTTTTTTTGTAAAAGAATTTATATCTTGATTCAGTCTGCATACCCACATGCAAATCTGTAACAATATGCATGACAGACAGACGGACGGACGGACTGACGGACGGACGGACAGACAGATAGACAGACAGAGAGAGAGACATAGAGAGAGAGAGAGAGAGAGAGAGAGAGAGAGAGAGAGAGAGAGAGAGAGAGAGAGAGAGAGAGAGAGATGCAGACAGACAGATAGGCAAACAGACAGACAGACAGACGGACGGACTGACAGACAGACAGACAGACAGACAGACAGACAGACAGACA
>CM060324.1:49544034-49546031 GCA_030674155.1 Stramonita haemastoma
TGCTCTGTGCCATCGCCAGTTAGCTGTGTGTCTGTTTGTCTACCTCTCTGTTCTTCTCTCTGTTCCTCTGTGTCACCGTCAGTTATCTGCATGTCTGTCTGTCTGCTTGTCCTCTTCTCAGTCGCTGTGTCATCATCAGTTAGCTGTATGCTTGTTTATCTATCTGTTGGTGTGTCATCGTCAGTTATCTGTTTGTCTGTCTGTTCTTCTCTCTGACACTGTGTCATTGTCAGTTTATCTGCTTGTCTGTTTATTTGTTTGGTTGTTCTCCACTCTGTCACTGTATTGTCAACTGTTTGTTTATTTGTCTGTCTGTTTGTCTGTTCTCCTCACTGTCGCTGTGTCATCGTCAGTTATCTGTTTGTCAGCTGTGTCATTGTCAGGCGTATGTCTGTCTGTCTGTCTGTCTGTCTGTTCTCCTCTCTGTCGCTCTGTGTCATCGTCAGTTAGCTGTGTGTTGTTTTTGATCTGCTGACAGTCATGCTCATTCAAAGGCCATCATCCATTCGCCATACCACAACCGTGTGAACTTTTCCCTTTTTGTTCATTTGTACGGTCGGTGCACATACCGTGGAAGGCTCTGTCCTACTCTGCAACTTCTGAAGCATTGACTATTGTCCTTCACTGATGTAGAGCGATCTTTGTTCAGACATTTCTACTGGAAATGAAACCAACAAAAAGAGAGGAGAAAGGCGTTTTGCATATTTTTGGATTTTTTTTTTTCGTTCCTAGGCTAAAGTTCATAGGTTCACCAGTGGTGGATTTCTGCGTAGGTGATCGTTGGGGTTTTTTGTCCACCATTAAGGCAGCCGTATTCTGACTTCGGGGATGATGTGGTAGATACAACACTAGTGTGCTTGCGTTAAATATGTTTAAGTCATGCATTCTTTCCGACATGAATAAGCCTACATCCTTCGAAAGGCAGAACGGGTTTTTTAACATGCGCGCAAGGTGCTTTGCGTTCGTTAGTAGACGAGGCTTCGGTTTATAGTCTCACCGGAAGGACTTTCGAGGGCATGGAGTCAGTTACAATTTATCTCCACGAGAAAAGGAATCCCCCTTCTCGGTAGTGGGTCAAACCGGGGCTCGATCTCAGGCCGCCAAATCGCGAGCACACTGCTCTAACCACTAGGTTACCCTGCCGCCACCCTTCCACTGCTGAGAGCAAATTAAGCAGGGCTGTCACCTGAATTAGGGGACGGGATAGCTCAGTGGTCAGAACGCTCGCTTTCCCCCCAGCCAATGTTAGGCAGCGTCGAGCGTGGTTGCCAATGGGATGGGGTGACCGTTTGTGCCCCTTGACTACACTACAGTTCCCCCAGCCCACCCAGCTATAAATGGGTACCTGCTCTCTTTAGGGTCAGGGAAGGTAAAGCAGCGATGGAGAGGAGATGGTGCCGCCCTCAATATGCTGGCCCCTGGAGAAGCTGAGGTCTCTGATGCCTTACTCCCCTACGATCATATAGGTTATGGGACACCTTTACCTTTATTTTACCTTTTTGTAACCCGAATACTGGTTTTTCTGCTCCCATTAAGCACTACAAACCGTACAATTGCCGAGGGCACTACAAGGCAGGTACTGTAATATAGGGAGAGAACAGACAATGTCTCCCATTAGTGTAACTATTATACACGTTAACCTCCTAATTCTTCACTTTTCATCTTTGATAATGCATTCTTTGATTTTTTTCTTTAATCCTATATTATACAATTTCCTACTATTTCCAATGTTTTCTTTTCCAATCTGCAAAGCCGTAGCAAAAAAAAAAAGATAAAATAAAACAAAAAAACAAAAACAAAAACAAAAAAAAAAAACACCCACGGAGCTGGCTTTTTGCCTTACAATATTATCATAACAACAATAAAGTACCTACGTAGGAAATCTCTACTGCAACATTATATAATCACAACACCAACACAGAAATAACACGGTCAGTGAAACAAGATGCAATAATAATTTAAAAGACAAAATACAAATGACTAGTTGTTTTTTTTTT
>CM060324.1:49546131-49553631 GCA_030674155.1 Stramonita haemastoma
GGGGGGGGGGGGGGGGGGGGGGGGGGGGAGGAGAGAGAGACGGTCGCATAAGCAAAACTCTCACCATTGGTGAACCTTGGAACTTTAGCCGAGAAGAGGAACAAACCCCAAGTGTGATATAACCATGGTTTTTTCTGAATAAACATGTCTTTAGTTGAACCCAAACCCAAGCAATTAGTTTTTCTACCTCAAGGTTAATTAGTGAGCTTTGAAGTTAACGAGGCCGAAACAGATGTAATAATAACGCTAGACTGAAAGAGGCAGACAGAGTCAATTCTGGAACCAACCTGGCACTTCCCTGCAAGTCAGGTAAGGCTATGGAGGCTGACCCGGGTTCGAATATTGTTCAAGAGGATTTTTCCTCTGGAGTTCACATCAGTGCCGACTCCACTGCCCCCAAAAGTCCTTCGGATGAGACTATAAACCGAGGCCCCGTGTGCGAACGCACGCAGAACATCTTGCGTACACGTTAAATCCTGTTCCGCTTTTTCGTAAAGGCAGTTTTTGCACGGTGCTTTACAGGATTGTGGTGAATGGTCGTATTGAATACTGTAGTGTCTTTCATCAGATTTGCTATCGTATTGCCTTGAACTTCATGGCAGAAATACTGTACTGCATTGTTTTGAATCGTATTGTTTTTTTTATTTTGTATTGTACTGCGTTGTATTGTATTGCATTGTATCGTGTAGTATCGAATTGTATTCTATGTCAGAGCATAGGACCACCTCCTTGTTCTTCCTGCACGCACACATTCTGTTCGCCTTTGGGAGTAAGTTTGGGGGAGCTTCTTTCCACAGAACTTTGTGTGGGATCAACTCTCCTGTCGTTGTGGTTTATTTTTACGCGCGTGAGCTACCTTGAAATGTATAGCCTACGTCATTCGGGAAGCCCGTCTCATATCTTATTCATGAGGAGCCACATGCAGACCAACACTATAATGTAACCCCACCACCACCACCACCACCACCACCACCACCACCAACCTTCCCCCTTCCTGTTGCCTAAACATTCGCATACAGTCGAACTCCCCAAAACACTCTCAACCCAGTCTCTGACAGATGTTACAGTGTATTCTTTCATTATTTATTTTTTCTTTTATTTCGAGGAAAAAACAACAACAAGCATTCATGTGGAGTGGTTACGACACTTCGACTTCAGTTCTATCGGTCCATGAAGTCGTGGGTTCGAATCTCGGTGGTCTCTGGTGACTTTTATAATCTCCTAGGTCAACTTCAAGTGAAGACCTGCCAGTGCCTTAATTCACTTCGTGTATGTACCCATGCAGAAAACCACAAATGCACGTGAACGATCCTGTCATTCAAGTCAACATTCGGTCGGTTACGGAAACACGAACGTACCCAGCATGCATCCATGCAGTCAGAATGCAGTTATCTTCATGGGGGGGGGGGGAACAAACGCTCGCATACGCATATTCTTTCCATTGGTGAACCTCGGAGCTCTAGCCAAGGAAAAAAACAAAACAAACAAAAAGAAAACCCAACAAAAACAAAATACCCCAGCCTCTTCCTGTACCAACCAGTTCTTTGCTCTTTGTCTTTAACATTATATCATAATTATATATGCCGAGATGATGACAGACATAGAAAGCAGAAAAGTATATAGTTTGGATTGTTGTGGGGTTGTTGTTTGTTTTTTTCGTTCATCGGCTAGCTAGAGCTTCAAGAGTCATCATCAATGCTGAGATTTTGCGTATACCTTCATTTTTGCCCACCATCATTGATAAAGGTAGCTGCATTCCGACCTCGGAGATGATGTCTTAACATGACACCACTGTGTATTTGTTTGCGTAATTTTTGCCATCCGTTCCTACCAGCGCACCATGGCCTACTCTTCCAAACGGCAGAACGGATTTTTATATGCACGCGAGATGTTCTGCGTGTATTCTCACACTGGACCTCGGTTTATATTCTAATCTGAAGGACTTTTTAGGGGAGTGGAACCAGTACTGATGTTAACTCCAGGGAAAAATCCCACCCATAGGGTGTCCGGGTTAGTGGATGGCTCGGTGGTCTAGAGGTAACGCGCCTGCCTAGAAAGCGAAAAATCCTAGTCGGAGTGTACGGTGGTTCGAATCCCGTTTGGGCCCGAAACTTTTCCCCCATCCATTAAACCATGAGTGGTGGTCTGAGTGCTAGTCTTTCGGATGAGACGATAAACCGAGCTCCCATGTGTTACACACCATTATTTAGCGCACGTAAAAGAACCCACGGCAACAAGAGGGTTGTCCCTGGCAAAATTCTGTAGAAAAAAAAAGTCTCTCTGTTAAGGAAACATATACAGTTGCAGAGGGACAATTCTGTAGAAAAAAAGTCACTCTGATAAGAAAACATATACAGTTGCAGACAGGGGAAAAAAAAATAATGGGTGGCACTGCACTTGTAGCGACGCGCTCTCCACGGAGAGAGCAGCCCGAAATTCACGCAGAGAAATATGCTGTGACATAAAGTGATATAAAATACTTTTAATTTAAAAACAACAACCCAGTCGTGGCTCGAACTCGGGCCGTCAGAACGCAACTTCAACGCTCTAACCACTAGGCTATCCCCCTAATGAAGGATGTGACTGGTGTTGCCTTCAGTCTCCCTGTAATGCCAGCAGTTAGATGTGTGGAAATATCATCCCGTGTTTGGGGAATTACTCCTATCGCTGCGGCTGTGAGATGGACTGAAATATTCATTCTAGTGAAGATAGTGTCTCTGTCTGTCTGTCTGTCTGTCTGTCTGTCTGACTATCGTCTGTCTGTCTGTCTGTCTGTCTGTCTGTCTGTCTGTCTGTCTGTCTGTCTGTCTGTCTGTCTCTGTCTCTGTCTCTGTCTCTGTCTCTGTCTCTCTCTCTCTCCTTCTCTCTCTCTCTCTCTCTCTCTCTCTCTCTCTCTCTCTCTCTCTCTCTCTCTCTCTCTTCTCTTCTTGTGTGTGTGTGTGTGTGTGGTGTGTGTGTGTTGTGTGTGTGTGTGTGTGTGTGTGTGTGTGTGTGTGTGTGTGTGTGTGTGTGTGTGTGTGTGTACTTTTCTCGTCAATTGTGTTGTTTGTTTGTTTTGTGTGTGTGTGTGTGTGTGTGTGTGTGTGTGTGTGTGTGTGTGTGTGTGTGTGTGTGTGTGTGTGTGTGTGTGTGTGTGTGTGTGTGAGGTAGTAGAAGACTGAAGAGAAAGAAAGAAAGAAAGAAGAAAGAAAGAGAAAGAAAGAAAGAAAGAAAGAAAGAAAGAAAGAGAAAAAAGAAAGAAAGAAAGAAAGAAAGAAAGAAAGAAAGAAAGAAAGAAAAAGAAAGACAGAAAGAAAATTATTATGAAACGTGCATTATTGCTTTTGGCTGAGACTACTATCATGACTGGTATGGACTTCACGTTTTCAAAACAAAACAACAAAAAAAACCAACAAAACAAAAAAAAACCTCCCTATAATCCTAAGAGGAAATGATCCATTCCTGTACTAAAACCCTTCAACATCACCACGTCATCTTCTCCTGGCTAGTCAAATCACTGCATCACCACCCACCCCCCACCCCCACCCCCCCCCACCCCACCACCCCACCTCCACCACCCACCTCCACCACCACCCTGACTGGTTTGACAGGCTGGCTAATGAAGAAACCGCCGTTCTGGAAAGCTGGTACCCGCACACTGAGTGTGGCTGACTTCCTGCTGTGGGAAAGCTACTGGTAGGGGGTCTAAGTGTTGAACAAAGAAAGAAACTTCGAGGTCTGAAATCCTACCTAATCACGACATTGCCTACCCGGAGAGTTGGTAGAATAGGGTATTGATTCCCCCCCCCCCCCCCCCCCTTCCACTTTTTTCCCCCCGCTGGCCATTTTTGTTTTTGTTTTATTTTGTTTTGGGTTTGGGGTTTTTTTTTCACTCTGGTCACAAGTGGTTGGGTTGAGCTATGTTCTTGAAGCCCTTGCTAGCTAGCCCCTGTGTCTAACTTCCTACCCAACTTAGATACAGTGGAGGAAGAGTGATGAAAAATTGAAGGAGGATGGATCGGTGTGGCATTCCCCCCAGTCAAGAGGACTGACACGTAACGCTGGAACAGTGTAGAGATCAAAAGGGCTCTCTCTGTCTCTGTCCTCTCTGTCTCTGTCTGTCTCTGTCTGCTTCTTCTCTCTGTCTTCTGTCTCTGTCTCTGTCTCTCTCTCTGTCTCTCTCTCTCTCGTCTCTCTGTCTCTTCTCTCTCTCTCTCTCTCTCTCTCTCTCTTATATATATATTTAGTTATAGTTATTTGTTATATTAGTATTTAGTTTATTATTTATTTATTTATTTATTTATTTATTATTATTTATTATTCATTTATTTAGTGGGAAGCGTAACCTGAATGGTATCAGAAGACTGTGAGTATTTTTGTTTTTGTTTTGCTTTTTGTTGTTGTTTTCCTGCCTCTGTCTTCTGTGACGTCCCTGTCCTGTTGTTCCCATGCCGCTCATGTCAATCTTCCCCGCCACAGCCATACCCAGATTTGTTTGTGTCTCATCGCATCCCCGGGAGTCGGGCGTCCACAGGGAGCCCGTCAATATTAGGCAATATGTTTGTTTTTGTTGTTGTTTTTTTATGCAAGCAACTTGGAAGATTAACATAATTGTTGTGGTAAATCTCCACCATAGAGGCTACTAGGACGGAAAGAAGGCACGATACAGATCCTTGTTTATTTATTCATTTATCTTTCTTTTGATTAATTAATTTATTTATTATGTATCTATCCTTTATTGATTTAGCAAAATAGATCAGTTTCTTCCTTTGAACATTTGAACAAATTACCATCTATTGTTATTAAGGGGTGGGGGGGGGGGTTCTTGCGTATCACATCATTGGTCGTGATGATGATCGTATGTATACCCAGCATGCACCCTGCTACCTGGAGAAGGATGGGCTCCCCAGGTTCAACTTGCTCACCACACACTGCCTGAACTCTGTGCCCCAACGACTCCTCAAGGAGTTAAGGGAGAGGTTATGTCCGGGTCAAGTCAGGTCAGGCCAAGTGTCAGGTGCAGGGTAAGAGTACAGGGTCACATGTCAAGTCAGATGTGCATAGCAGGGTCGGGTCAGGTCATGTCCTGTCTCACAGTCAAGTCTGTCAAGTCAGGTAAGTCGGCAGGTCAAGTCAGGCAGCAGGTCACGGGTCAGTTACGTCACGTCAGATCAGAACAGGTCAGGTCAAGTCAAGTCAAAGTCAAAGTAGACACACAAGTATTTGACAAGTTGCAAAGGTGATCATGTTACCAATAGTGTTACAGTTTCGCTAAAAGCGCTTCATGCCACACAGTTTATGACATATTTCTTTTCTACCCCCCCCCCCCCCCCCCCCATCCCCTCCCCTCGCCCTGCCCCTCAGCTATAATACTCCGAGGTTCGCCAATGGTGAGATTTGCGTATGCGAACTGTTCTGGCACACCTTTAAGGTAACCGCATTCTGGCTTCGTGCATGATGTCTAAACACGACACCGATGTGCTTGCGTTTTAAAAAAAAAGAAAAAAAAAAGTAAAACATCCGTTCCGACCGGCACTCAATGGCCTACTCTTCAGAAAGGAAGAACCGGTTTAACGTGTGTACAAGATGTTCTGCATGCGTTGGCACACGGGCCTCGTTTATAGCCTCTTCCGAATAACTTCGGGGAGTGGAGTCGGACTGATGTTAGTCACCTCAAACAAAGTGCAACAGTGGTGGCTCGAACCCTGGCCGTCAGATCGCCATTGCAACGCTCTAACCACTAGGCCATACCGTGTCCTGACATTAATTTTTGAAATCTGAGAAACACTCCTCTAATTGCGCATTCATGTAGAAAGGTTTGGCCAGGGTTTTGTTTTTTGTTTTTATATCCCTCTCTGTGTGTATGAAGAGCTGGTCTGTTGTTGTTCCTGTGCAGTTTTGAACAGCCATAGTGATCTTTGGTAACACAATATGATGGTGTTGTGGGGTGATGTTTTATTCATGTTTTCAGTCCGTTACCCAATACATGAGCTCAGGGAGCTGGCGGCAATAATGCTTCTATCTGTTAGGATCGGGCTGTGAAGAGTTCTTACACCATAGAGTCCATCTAGTCATACCGTTGTTGTTTCCGTTTATCGACCAGGATTCTGAGGTTTTACTAAATGGTGAGATTTTGCGTAGGCGACAAGGTGTTTTTTTGTGTGTTGTTTTTTTTTAACCCAACATTCAGGTAGCCCCCTGCTTTCCAATTTCGGGGAGGGTGTCTGAACGTAAACATCACATCTGTGTACATTCATTTTTTTAAAGTTTTTTGTCATCCGTTCCTACCAGCACGAAACGACCCACTCGTTCTGAAAGGTGGAACAGGTTTTAAATGTATGTGCGCAAGATGTTCTGCATGCGTTCGCACACGGGACCTCGGTTTATAGTCTGATCAGGACTTTTGGGAGAGTGGAGTCATCAGCACTGATGTTAACTCCAGGAGAAAAATCTCGAACGGGAATCGAGCCCAGGTCGTCAAATTCCGAGCGCAATGTTCTGACCACTAGGCTACCACCCCCCCCCCCCCCCCCCCCCCCCCCCCCAAACAGACGGACAAGCGTACACGTGCCACGCGTTGATAGGTGAGAAGTATGTTCCAGACATACCTGACTACGTACGATGCCCAGAATAGGTTTGCCTGACACAGGAAGATGGATGACATGCTATACCTACACTCAACCACCCCTCCTCCTCCTCACCACCACCCCCTTCCCTCCACCATACCCCCCTCTCTCTCTCTCTCTCTCTCTCTCTCTCTCTCTCTCCTCTCTCTCTCTCTCTCTCTCTCTTCTCTCTCTCTCTCTCTCTCTCTCTCTCTCTTTCCCATGCCGGTCCCCAAATGCACACATAAACGGAAAGGACGGGCGAGCGGGCGGGAGGGTGGCCGTAGTGACAGATCAATATATAGATTAGGAATCGAATAAGCAGCCACCGACCTGCCTGCCGTACACTGCAGTGTAGATGGCCGGTATCTAAAGGTACACACACACACAGGCGTTAGGGGGGTCTATGCCCGGAGTCTGCTTTCACCAGACACAGCATCTCTTTGAAAGCCAGGCCCGAGAGGTATAAAGTGAAGTTGTGTGAAGAAACTGAAGTAGTGTTGTTCCTATTGGAAAACCTGAAGTAGTGTGTGTTTCTATGGAGAAACTGAAGTAGTGTTCTTATTGGAGAAACTGAGTATGTTCTTATTGGAGAAACAGAAGTAGTGTTTCTATGGAGAAACAGAAGTAGTGTTTCTTTAAAGAAACTAAAGTAGTGTTCTATGGAGAAACTGAAGTATTGTTTCTATGGAGAAACAGAAGTAGTGTTTCTTTAGAGAAACTAAAGTAGTGTTCTATGGAGAAACTGAAGTATTGTTTCTATGGAGAAACAGAAGTAGTGTTTGTTTCTAAGGAGAAACAGAAGTAGTGTTGTTTCTATCGAGAAACAGTAGTAGAGTTCTTGGAAAACAAAGTAGTGTTTCTATGGAGAAACAGAAGTAGTGTTTCTATTGGAGAAACAGAAGTAGAGTTCTAT
>CM060324.1:49562804-49581765 GCA_030674155.1 Stramonita haemastoma
TTACCAATGCAAGATAATTTGGGGTGGGTGGGAGGGGGGGTTCACAAATCTTTCAGCTTTTTTTCTGTTCATTAACATGTGAGGACTAGCAGTGCCTGTCAATCGTTGCATTAGCTGTTATTGCTTTTTGTTGGTAATGTCACTGACAGTGTAAAGCGTGACCAATGGTTGCTTTAAAAAAAAAAAATTAATTGAAAATATCTGAAGTTGATGCTGCCACTTAGCAACTTGATATTCGAACACATGTATTATCACATTCATTGAACAGCAGCATTCTATTCTGTACTTGAAAATCAGTTGAACTGTGTTTTCACATTGTGACATCTTAGCATGTACTCAGCATACTTTATGCTGTAAGAAAGGGGTCAGAAGTGAAGCCTGCAAGGTGTGAATACCTAGCACTAGTTAGCAGTTAGCAGTCATTGGTGTGCCTTTGGAAGTAGTTAGCATTATGAGCTGTCAAGGTGCAGTGGTTTGCAGAGAAGATTGTCAAAAGTATGAGAGTTTGAACATGGAAGAAGACCTATCCGTCACTTTTGGACCTTTGAAAATTTTGTATTTTCGTAGTAGTTTTGTCTCCAACCAAGAACAGAGTTTGTTGTAAGAGGAGGGGATCAGAAGACGGATAGTACATGCACCTAGCCCCTTTATAGTTATTGATGTGACTTAAAGAATTGCTGCTACTAGTTTAATACGTATACATGTGTACAGTTGTGTTGTGTTTTAGTTACTTTCATTTTCATTTGTTTTATTTCTCGTTAGCATGTGCGAGATTTGGCATTTTTTGATAATTACCCAGCATGCAATGGGATTCGGTTACCATGGAGCTAGAAACAGAATAAACCGACATCGACTTCCAACTCCAAGCGTCCGTGCTTAGTTTTATTGTACGAATCCTCTTTACTCCTGGCTACCTAGACACAACAATTGGCGACGAGGATAAAAAAAGAAACAAAACAAAAACGACAGGTATGGCTAGTTTACCCAGTTTTCCATCTTTCTCAGTACATACCGAAGAACAATCTGGCGGTGTCCGATGGAAAAAATGGATTGATCGTTTCGAAAACATGCTGTGTGCATTGGACATTGACTCTGACAAAAAGAAAAAAGCAATGTTACTCCATTACGTAGGTGATGAAACGTACGAAATTTATGACAGTTTCACCGATGAACAGAAAGGGATTGGGGCAGTCCAGCAGGTAGAAGGGCATAACATACCAGGAGAATACGAAGTGCTGAAGAAATCTCTCACAGATTACTTCACGCCAAAGCGAAATACATCGTATGAAGTCTTCAAGTTCAGGCAAGCAACACAGAATGTGGGTGAGTCGATGGACTCTTTCCATACACGACTTAGAACCCTAGCTGCCACATGCGACTTCCATGACACAGACCGTGAAATCCTTTCCCAAATCCTACAAGGGTGCTCTTCCTCCAGAGTGAGACGAAAGGCCCTGAAAGATGATATGACCTTAGCCAACGTATTAGCTGAAGCCCGTGCCTCAGAACTGTCCAACGCTCGAGCAGCGGAGATAGAACAGACATGCAGCAGTGGCGCATCATCAGTGAATGCAGTCAAAGGAGGGCCAGGCCGTCGACACAGCATGACTAGGCCCCAAATCTCCAGGAATCAACAGGGAGCCCATAGTGACTCATACCATTCATCAAGATACGACAGAGGCAGACAAAATGACAGCAGAGGATCTTGGAGACAACCCAGGGGCAGCAGTGATCACCAACAACGATGCAGATACTGTGGTGGAAATTTACCACATCTCAGCAGATGCCCAGCAAGAGGCAAAGAGTGCAGTGCCTGTCATAAAATTGGACATTTTGCCAAAGTTTGTGAGTCCACGGCAAGAGTCCGACACCTAGAATTCTCTACAACTGATGAACAGCAAGAAGATAGTACATCAAGTGAGGAAGTATTCACCCTTACTTCACAAAGAAAAACCAGCCCCATGGTCAGCGCTGAAATTTTCCAGACCCCAGTCAACTTTCTTGTAGACACGGGAGCCACCGTCAACATTCTCAACACAGATACCTTCCAGAAAGTATGCCCCAAGGTCACACTCCATCACCCCTCTCCTTTGATATATCCCTATGGATCAAAGACCCCCTTGACTGTAAAAGGACATTTCACAACCGTTATGCGTTTCAAAGATGTGACTAGGACAGCTACATTCCATGTGGTGGACATAGACCAGACCAATGCTGTAAACATACTGAGCGCTGCAACTGCCCAGGCAATGACCATGATTCAATATGCTTTCACAGCCTCCACAACCAGACTACCTCCGATGGCCGAAAAATACAACAATTTATTTAACAACGAGCTTGGACGAATCAAAGACATCTGCATCAAACTCCACATTGATGAGAATGTCGCTCCAGTAGCCCAGAGACACAGAAGAATACCTTTTCATGTCCGCAGAGATGTAGAAAAGGAGCTTGACAGACTCGAAGCGATGGACATCATCGAAAAAGTTAACGGACCTACCCCATGGGTCAGCCCGATCGTTGTAGTCCCAAAGAAATCAGGCGGAGTTCGCGTGTGCATTGACATGCGGGAAGCAAACAGAGCCATCAAGCGAGAAAAACACCCGATGCCTACTCTTGATGATCTCATCTCCGACCTGAATGGATCTACAGTGTTCAGCAAACTAGACATGAAGAACGCCTACCATCAGCTGGAACTGGACGAGTCAAGCCGTTACATCACCACGTTCACCACTCATGCTGGCCTAAGGCGCTACAAAAGACTGCTTTTTGGTGTGAATGCAGCCTCTGAAATTTTTCAGAACGCTATCGCCGAACTTCTTCATGACATTCCTGGGGTCAGAAACCTCTCTGATGACATCATCATCCATGGCAAGACCCAAGCTGAGCACGACCGCAGCCTGCACGCCACACTGCAGCGACTCAATGAAAAGGGGGCAAAACTTCAAAAGGACAAGTGCGTCTTTTCTGTGCCAGAACTGTCCTTCTTTGGCCATGTGTTCGGAAAGAAAGGCATCAAACCTGACCCCGAGAAAATCAAAACCATCTCTGAATCTCCTGCACCAACCAATGTCAGCGAAGTCAGATCCTTCCTGGGAATGACGCAGTACATCTCCCGCTTTGTCCCAAGCTATGCCACCCTGACAGAGCCCCTCAGACTCCTCACGTGTAAGAAGACAACATGGAAATGGGGACAGGAGCAACAACATGCCTTCAACAAGCTGAAGCAATGCCTCATGAGCACCAAGGTGATGGCATACTTTGATCCAGCAGAACTCTCTACAATCCTTGTTGATGCAAGCCCAGTAGGACTTGGCGCCATCCTGACTCAGAGGGGAAGGGTCATCAGCTACGGCAGTCGTGCACTGACGCCAACGGAACAGCGCTACTCACAGACAGAAAAGGAGATGCTGGCTGTGGTGTACGGGGTGGAGCACTACCACCTCTACCTTTTTGGTGCTCGCTGTACCGTGATGACTGACCACAAGCCCCTGCTAGGCATGATCAACAGCCAGAAACCTGCCACTGCACGTGTTGAACGCTGGCGCCTTCGCCTCATGCCCTACGACATCAACCTTGTATACTCACCAGGCAGAGATGACTTGAACCCCGCTGACTTCATCAGTCGTCACCCTCAGTCTACACCCCTTCGTGAGAACGCTGGCGAAGACTATGTCAGATACATTGCCAGGCATACCGTACCAAAATCGATGACTCAAGCAGAAGTGCGGACAGCCACACAAAATGATGAAACTCTCCAAAGAGTAATGACGGCCATCCAGACCGGGAAATGGCATGCCAGTGACATCAGCCAGTACGCACAATTCCGCGATGAACTATCAGCTCACGACGGCCT
The DNA here is from genome assembly GCA_030674155.1 of Stramonita haemastoma. Taxonomy (NCBI): domain Eukaryota; kingdom Metazoa; phylum Mollusca; class Gastropoda; order Neogastropoda; family Muricidae; genus Stramonita; species Stramonita haemastoma. The sequence continues at coordinate 49,566,661 of CM060324.1, forward strand.
TGTGCTTAGAGGACATAGACTGGTCATCCCCTCCTGCCTGCAGCGCAGGGTCGTTGACATTGCCCACCAGTCTCACCAAGGCATTGTCAAAACCAAGCAGTGCATCCGAGAGAAGGTCTGGTTTCCCGGGATCGACCGACTCGTCGAGGAGACTGTCAAGGCTTGCCTTCCTTGTCAAGCCTCAAACCCTGGTCCTAAGTCCCGAGAACCCATCATCCCTACCCCACTCCCATCCCAACCATGGAACTCACTGGCCATCGACTTTGCTGGTCCTTTCCCGACAGGAGAATACCTGCTTGTCGTCATTGACGAACACAGCCGCTTTCCCGAGGTGGAGATTGTTCCCTCCACTTCAGCTGCCACAGTCCTACCAAGGCTGGAGACAATTTTCTCTCGCCAAGGAATTCCCCAAACTGTGAAGACTGACAACGGCCCACCTTTCAACGGACGTGAGTTCCAGACCTTCGCAGACGACTTTGGTTTCCACCATCGGAAGATAACCCCGCTCTGGCCTGAGGCAAATGGCACTGCTGAACGCTTCATGGCCTCGCTCAACAAAAATATCAGAGCATCGACAGCAGCAGGCCTCAACTGGAAGAGGGAACTACAACCATTCCTGAGAGTCTACAGAGCCACACCCCACTCGTGCACTGGCCTATCCCCATTCGAAGCCCTCACTAACAGAAAAATGAACTTTGGTCTCCCTCACACCCCATCTCAAACCCCCCCCCATACCCAACATCAATCCCTCATAGCCCAGACCGACAAAATCAACAAGGCAAAAATGAAGGCCTATGCTGACCAGCACCGCAACACCCAGCCATCAACACTACAGCTGGGAGACCATGTCTTGGTACGCCAGCCAAAGCAGACAAAGGTCACCACACCCTACGCCCCTCATCCATACGTGGTGACTGAGAAGAAGGGCAGCATGGTGACTGCCAAACGGGGTGACACCACCATTGTGCGGAACTCGTCCCACTTCAAACCCATCAAGGGCTTGCTCCCAGAGTCCGCTGAAGAAGAAGAGGAAACGACTCCGAACGTAGCCCCTGCCTGGACACCAGACAGACAGACGCCTCCACCAGCCCAGACTCCTGGACCTGCTCCACCTGTCTGGAACATGGCCCCTGACCAGACACAAGATAGACATGTTGTTCCACCTGCCCACATGCCTGGACCTCCTCAAACCCCCACAAGACCCAACCCAGCCTGCTCGCTGCCTGCAGCAAATGTCCTCGAACCTGAAATCCCTGGGAGACCACGTCGACAACGTCGCCCCCCTGCATACCTGAGGGACTATGAACAATAGATACAACAGATACACACACAAACGCGCATACACACACACACACACACACACACACACAGGCGCACGCGCGCACACACACACACACACACACACACACACACACACACACACACACACACACACGTGAGCACATTTGCAATTTGGATATGTGTATGTGTTGTATGTACATTGTGTTTAAAGCTTGGGAGGAATGTTGTGTTTTAGTTACTTTCATTTTCATTTGTTTTATTTCTCGTTAGCATGTGCGAGATTTGGCATTTTTTGATAATTACCCAGCATGCAATGGGATTCGGTTACCATGGAGCTAGAAACAGAATAAACCGACATCGACTTCCAACTCCAAGCGTCCGTGCTTAGTTTTATTGTACGAATCCTCTTTACTCCTGGCTACCTAGACACAACAAGTTGGTCAGCAGTAAGAGAACCTGTCTCAGAAGTCTGGTTGATGCCAAGATATAATGAAGAACTTTTTGTTTGGTTGGTTGGTTGGTTTAACCACACACACTCACACTCACACACACACACACACACACACACACACACACACACACACACACACACACACACAAGTGTGTCAAGTCAAGTCAAGTCAAGTCAAAATAAAGATCATTTTGACTTGACTTGACTTGACTTGACACACACACACACACACACACACACACACACACACACACACACACACACACACACACACACACACACACACACACACACACACACACTCACTCACTCACTCACTCACTCACTTTTATATAAGTCCACCAGATTAGACTATATACCAAGGTCCTGCAATCTGCATGCGAGCGCATACAGAACATGTTGCGCACATGCTACAACCTGTTCCGCTTTTCAGAAGAATAGGCTATTGTGCCAGTGGGAATGGATGACAAAATTTACAAAACTGCATATGCACGTAGACTAGATGTAAAAAAAAAAGCACAGGGTGCTTATTCCATTATCCTCAAAATGAAAGAATAAAAAAAAATGTTTGTCTAATATATCCCATTAAATGAACAGACATAAAATAAAAGACATTTTGTCTTCCCTTGCCTGATGTCACAGCTAGTAAAAAGACATTCTATCAATGAATGAACAAATGAATGGAGATAAATTTATGTGTGATTGACAGGTGAAGTCAGCAACAGCAGCAGCAGTGGTGGTGTGGGGAAGGAGGAGGTGGGGTCCTCCTCACTGGACATGGCGGCTGTCAGAGCAGCCCTTGCATGTGGGTACACCCAGCCACAAGTCCATCACGCTATCTTCACCTTTTTCTGTCTGACTAGTGAGTCTGGCTGGACCTGTAGTGCCTTGTGTAGGGACTCTCAGCTTTCTTTTTTTGATTGACGTCTATTTGTTGCTTTCATAAGTGTTGAAAAGCGTAGATAATATTTGGTTTTGTTATTGTAGGTTTAGCTTTTATTTTATTTATTTAAAATTTTTTTTTTTTTTAGAAAAAAGAGCTCTTCTCAAAGTATTGGTTACAATAGAAAAAGAAAAAGGATAAAAAAAAACAACCCACAAAATTTTTTTTCTTCTGTTTTATGAAGTAGATTGTCAGGCATGTACTGCAAGATGCTTGTTTAAAATTTACTTGAGCTGTGTGTGTGTATGTGTGTCTGTGAGTGTGTGCCAGCTTAATTATGAAATGCACATGTGTGTATGCTTTGGGCAGATGTACATGTGTTTATGTATTGTGCTCTTGCATGTGTATAATTTCTGGTACTAAATATGGTTTTCTCTGGTAACAGAAACCTGCAAAAAAGAACTATACATTCTTAATCAATATGCAGAAATGGCAACAGAAAATTACAGTTAAGAGTAGGTTTCAATCGCAACTCACTTTGTGTCATATATTACTGTAGTTTTTAAGCATCAAGCAAAATCAGGCTGACTACAATAGTACAAATAGATAAACAGCCACAGAACAGATTTTTAACATAGATCTGTGATCACACTCAGAGAAACACTCAGTCAGTTTTTCGTCAGAAAGAAAGCAAAAAAGCACATGACTGTGTTTCTGTGGACAGGCCTTGACTTCAAAACTGAGCAGCTGTTTTAGCGAAGGCATAGTGAAAAAAAGAAAGAAGGATTGTTTAGGTGTATCCCACTTACACGGAGCATAAGCAGGTGGTTATACAGTGAACAGGCCAAACTGCATTGAAATGTTTTTTTGACTTAGAGTATGTGGTTTACAGGTTTTTACTTTTAATGGTTATCTTCAGTGTTTCATGCAAAAGTGATATGTACAATATTTGATTTTCATAGAAGACAAAAAGGGTCAGATTCGGTTACCTTCATTACTGTGAATGTTGTTTTTTCTCCTCAGGCCGCTATCCCAATGAGGCCATCCTGAAAGCTTCGCTTAAAGCCAGTGGTGAAAACCACATCACCATCTGCCGGCAGCAACACATGGTGAGGCAGCAAGGACAACAGCTGCAGCAGAAGGACACACAGCTGCAGCAGAGCTACACATGCATACAGCAGCAAGGACAACAGCTGCAGCAGAAAGACACATGCATACAGCTGAAGGACACACAGTTACATGCAATGAGGCAGGAAAAGGATCAGGTGTGTTTTGGGTTGTAAACTTACATGTATAGAGGGGTCAGAAATCAGTTGGGGGGGGGGGGGGAGGGTTAGTTACTATTTGTGTGTGTGTGTTGTGTGTGTGTGCTATTTATTTATTTATGTATTTATTTATTATTATTATTTTATTATTATTTTTTTTATTCATCTCTGTGTTTATTCATTACATGTTTTTGAATTGGGCTTTGGCTTTGGGCTGTGAAAGAGATATACAATGTATGCTTTATCAGTGAAAAAAAAAAATCAGTCCATAAGTAGTGTTGGCAAGACTGTGTTCATTAAAATGCTGTTTCCCATCACTGAAGTGTATGACTTCTATTGAGATGGTACTGAACTAAGATTTCAGTAAGGTCTGCCTTTGAAGTCAGGCAAAGTATATGATGTGATCTCTGTTTTGGTGAAGTTTGAATGAACATGCTCCAAGCATCACTGATGTCTGATACTGTCAGTTTCTCACCAGAAGTTTTGAAAGTGAAAACTTCATCATCTTGTGTTTTACAGCCCAGAGTCACAACCGTGTTCCCTGTGTGAAAGTCAGACTACTCTCCATAGGAAGAAGGCATCATTGCTAATGCTGTGCCACTCTTTTTTTGCCCCCACTTTTTGCAGGTGTAGCTCACAGCCGTCAGTTTCTCCCAATTTCAGTTGCTACCTCTTCCATTCCATCCCATCCCAGCTGGTGCTATTTATAGCAGGAACTGACCACACTCGGACTTGGGGAAAAGGAAGGGGCACACTAATTTTAGCTCTGGGCCATGGACCCTTGACTGAATTATGCTGGGTTTGTGCTCTGTGAGCTGTGTCCTTATGAGAATTGTTTTTTTTTTCCTACCAAATTTTCTTAGGGACAGCTCACTCGTTGATGTGGATTCTTTATAAAAGTGTGCTGCATGTATTGGCTAGCACACAGGATCTCAGTTGATCATCTCATTTAGTGAGAAGCACCCAGACTCAGTTTGATAGGGGGAGGAAAAGTGGGGCCTCAGAAACCGAGTTTGAATAAATAAATTGTTGAGCATTCCCAAACTTCGACATCAAGGGCATTCATTTATCCATGATAAGGGTTCAGCCTCGGCCATCACTCACAGGAGTCACTGTGAGGTCGTAAACACTGACTGGATGACAAGGTCACCTGTATGGACTGCAGTGTTGAGATCCTTTGCTATAAATACAGATTGCTTTACTCCTAAATTCAGAGGATTTTTTTTTTCTTTCCAAGGAGATTGATGGTTGTTTCACTAGGAGCTTGCCATGGATGAAAACAGTCCATACATATTTGGAAGCACCGCTATACTGTTTTACTGTATGCTGTGGCGCTTCACATGCATTTGTATTGGTATACCACTTTAAGTCACGGCAGATTTCTCTGCGAGAAATTCAGTCGCCACAAGAGCAGAGCCACCCATTATTTTTGCCCCGTCTGCATGTGTATTTGTTTCCCTATAAGAGTGCCTTTTTTTCAACATAATTTTACCAAAGCTATCTCTCTTACTGCCATGGGTTCTTTTACATACTCTTAATGGAACCACAGTTTATCGTCTCACCTGAAAGACTAGCACCCAGACCACCACTCAAGGTCTAGTGGAGGGGGGGAAAAGTTTCTGGCACAACCGGGGTATTGAATCCAGACTTTTCACTGTCAAGGCAGATGCATTAACATGTAGACAACCGATCCACCAATTAATCCCTGTAAAAAAAAACTTCTGACCAGGGGATAAAAAAAAAAAAAATCACTTTTAGCCAATGCCAAATAACACATTATATGTATGTGATATCTGTATGGTTGCAGACTGTGCAGACTGTGCAGACATTGCAGCATCAGCTGAACGACACTGTCGGTAGGATGAATGGACAACTGTATGAGAAGGAGCAGCAGCTGGATGAGAAGCAGCAGCAGCTGCAGCTGCAGGAGCGGCAGATCCAGTGCCTGATGCAGCAGGTGCAGCAGTTGAGGGCTGACCATCACCACAGCGCTGACCTGCCTCCAGGGCCCCAGGGTGAGTCCCTGTGCACGTCTGGTTATCTCATGCACTGTAAGGGGATGATCTCTTTCTTTTGTCCTCCTTAATTTTTGACCCAGTGCCCCCTGACACTAAAATGACAAAGTGTGATATAAATCCTCAGCGAAGGGAAGCAACTCCGCAAAGGACACGCACCTACTGAACCAAAACAATCATAAAATTAATGGAAACTCAGTAGTTTGTAAAAAAAAAAAAAGCCTAAAAAATCCAAGATGCATTGTAGTTTTATATAGGCTTTTGTTTGGAATGCTGTTCTCATGGTAAATATTGCAAGAACAACAAAAATCCAGCTGGTACTGAGAAAAATGTCAACTTTTCATCATGGGTATTAGCTTTCACTATACCTTGCACTGAAAATGTCTAAATTCCTTGGAATAAAGTTTCCTAGAAAGTCAATGCAATGTTTAGCTTAATGTAAAGGGCTTGCTGTGTATTCCAGTGTAAAGCCCTAAAATAGGGCAACAACCATTACTAAATCCTCTATGCTCATTTGCCACAACACCAGATCATCATCTGGGGCCATTTGACGCAGAACAATTCATGAAATTTGAAATTCTGAACCTCAGAAGCTACTCCATCAAATGACACACTGTTTACACTGACGGGAAGCTGAGAAAAGGAAGCTGCTGCTTTACTTCCTCTAGTGATGCATTGTGGGTAGGGTTCGAGGTGAAAGGGAAAGTAACAGATCATGTGGTCAGTGGGCCATATTGGGCCATTCAGGGAAAAAAATGATTTATTTCCTGCAGGCCATATTGGGCTATCCAGGGGGCATTGGGTTTTAATAAATGAAAAGTTAATTGTGCATCATGTAGTGCGCTACATCTTATGTATTGTTAAAATCAGATTTTTTTCAAGGTACAATTTGGAAAACACATCTTCTTATCAGAATCTGTCAGATCCCGTATGCATTTTGTGTTTGTCATCAGCATGTGAATTTATTGATTGCTGAATGAACATAGCTGACAGTTTCCCCCACTTTCAGCTCCTCTCAGCTGCTAATCCATCCCATCCCAGCCCAGCCCAGCTGGGGCCAACTGGTGCTTATTATAGCAGGAGCTGACCACACAAGGACTAGGTGAAAGGAAGGAGCGTGCTAAATTTAGCACTCTTGACTGAGTGACGTTGGATTCATTGACTGTGTGAAAATAAATCCCCCATGACTGTCACAGGTGATGGCCGTGCAGCGAACGGCAGAGTGGAGGTGAGGGAGGAGGTGCGTCAGTCCCAGGTGTGCAAGATCTGCTTGATGGACAAGCCCCGCATGATCTTCCTGCCCTGCGGCCACCTCTTCTGCTGTGCCCAGTGCACCACGCGTCTGCCAAACCAGCGCTGCCCTGTGTGTCGTCAGGACATTTCGGAAGTGCTGCCCGCCTTTGTGGTCTAGAGTGCCTGTGAACTGTCAGTGTGTGTGTGTGTGTGTGTGTGTGTGCCTGTGGACTTTGAGCATGCAGCGTTTCTTGTGGCACAGCCTGTGAACTGACAGTGTGTGTGCCTGTGGACTTTGAGCATGCAGCGTTTCTTGTGGCACAGCCTGTGAACTGACAGTGTGTGTGCCTGTGGACTTTGAGCATGCAGCGTTTCTTGTGGCACAGCCTGTGAACTGACAGTGTGTGTGCCTGTGGACTTTGAGCATGCAACGTTTCTTGTGGCACAGCCTGTGAACTGACAGTGTGTGTGCCTGTGGACTTTGAGCATGCAACGTTTCTTGTGGCACAGCCTGTGAACTGACAGTGTGTGTGCCTGTGGACTTTGAGCATGCAGTGTTTCTTGTGGCACAGCCTGTGAACCGACAGTGTGTGTGCCTGTGGACTTTGAGCATGCAGTGTTTCTTGTGGCACAGCCTGTGTACTGACAGTGTGTGTGCCTGTGGACTTTGAGCGCGCAGCTGTCAGTTTTCCTTACTTTTAGCTCCTCTCAGCTGTTATCCATTCTCTACCACCCCAGCCCAGCTGGTGCAAACTATCACAGGAACTGACTGCACTTGGACTTGGTAAAAGGAAGGGGCATGCTAATTTTAGCACTGGGGTCTGGGTTCTTGACTGAGCGATGTTGGATTTGGGCGCTGTGAGCAGCGTTTCTTGTGGCACAGCCTGTGAATTGATGCTGTGTTCGCCTGTTGACTTTGAGCGCATTTTTTGTTTTCAGTTCTTTGTCAGTTTGTTGTGTATATAATATATCAGGGTTCCTACGGTCCTTGAAAGTCCTTGAATTTTGGACCCCCCTTTTCAAGGCCTTGAAAGTCCTTGAAAATCAGGCATATGCCTCCAGGTGCTTGAAAAGTCCTTGAATTTTACTGTTACCAAAGAAAAAAAGAAGGATAAAGAGAAAGAGAGAGAGATTGGCATGGTAAGATCAGATATGGTACTGACTGTAAATTTGTGGAATTTTTATAAAAGTTAAAAAAAGAGAAGAAGAAAAAATAGGAGAAAAAAGAAATCTACGAAAGCAGGCCAAGGGAACTAACTCTTCCATGCCGGTTAGTAATTACTCCCCTTCTCTGCTTTATGTCACAAGGCAATTCAAGCCTAGGTAGGCCTAACAAGACAACTTTTTCTGTTGAAAGACCATGTGTACCAACAATGGGTGTCAAGTTTCATGATAGGGATGGACTAGCAGCTCTAATATAAGGCAGAAAGGGAGGGGGGACTTTCACTGGCTGTTCCACGTGGGGTCAGAGAGCAATGGTTATATTAAATTAAATACAACAGTCAGCAGGCCACCAGCCTCCCCTTTTTCATGGAGAGTTCCCCCCCCCCCCCTCTCTCTCTATAGTCTCTCTCTGACACACACACACACATGGAAGTAAATGACTGACTTACACAGGTGCGTGCGCGCACACACACACACACACAACTTCTCTCTCTCTGTCTCTATCTCTGTCTCTCTCTCATTTTCTCCACCTGTCCCTGTCTCTTACACACACACACACACACACACACCTTCCCCCCCCACCTCTTATCTCTTTCTCTGTTTCTCTTGTCTATGTGTGTCTGTCCTTTCTTTCTCTTTCTTCCTCTATCTGCGTTAGTGCACATTTGTCTAGAAATATACTCATTTTTGCTATGTGATTACTTTTGAATAGAACCTCCTTTAGATTGAAGAAATGACAGAAAAAGTCATACTTGGAGAGCTTATTTCAGGGCAGAAATTGCTTAGTATCAAGAACTGAAATTAGTTCAAGGAGAGGCCGTTAAACAGGCTAGAATTGTTGAAAAATCTTCAGCTTCAGGGGGCGTTGCCCCCTGACCCCCACAAGGGGCTCTGCCCCTTCACCCCGCCAGGGGGCAATGCCCCCTGGACCCCTCCCCCCCACCTTTCACGATTTTTGGAGTCTGTCAATTCCTATCCCTGCAACACTGAAACTTGATGGGGCATCAGAGACACACACAGGGATGTACATAGTTATATAAGGGGGGGATTATACTTAAATTGCTTCAGGATTGATTTTTTTTCTTCAGGATTTGGAATGTCCAGAGGACAAAAAATATGTGGGTTTCAGGATTGAGAGATTTTTTCACTTTCACCCATGTCAATGTGTTGTGATGTGAAAATCTGTCCACAGCAATACCATCAGCTATTCCCCCTTTCCAGCCCCTCCCCCCTCCCTTCCAACCTGTTATCCAGGAGGATGAATGTTTACTATTGTAAACTATTAGTCTCCTGGTAAAGTAACTCACAGGGAGCTTTACACATATTTAGACTTTGAGAACCAGTATGCAGAGAAATTATGAATGAACAGATGGGGAGATCACTTAGATTGAAATTGTTTTAAGCTAAGTGCACACTTTAGGCCAACGATTGTTTTTGATTTAGCCCAGTTAACTGCTGTAGAAATATTTCTTGTTATGAAGAAAATTTGGACCAAATGGCTATAGATATTTTCTTTTCAGCTGTAAAGTGTATAGACATTGTTAAAATGTAAGCACTATTTGTCGATGGAGGTCCTTGAAAATTGAGAGTGAGGTCCTTGAAAGTCCTTGAAAAGTCCTTGAATTTTCTTCCCAAAGATCTGTATGAACCCTGTATATGATCTGAGAACATTTCATATGATATTGATTTTCTGTCTGTCTATCTGCTTCTCTGTGTAGCTGGCTGGCTGGATGTTTGTGAAGTCTACATACTTACAGACTTGAGTGCAATACTATATTCTTTGTGATTGAGTTACCATTGTATATATATCATATTCAACATAGCAATATTTAAGAATATAATTATTGGCAGACTGAATTTTCTAAGAAAATGTGTTTGAGCATATATTTTGAAGGTCTTTTTGTTACTGATCGGACAAGTGAAAGGAAGGTGTCCTAGAATGTTTTGGATGGTAACATTGTACTTACTTTAGAAAACAGCTGAGTAAACAATTCGCCAGGTTGTAGAGACTGCCACCACTGAAGATTTTGCAACCAGCTTCCTCCTCTCCTGGTGGTCCTCTGCTTTCTGTAGCGAATCGTTCCACTCAAGGCCAGTCCACTCTCTGATGTTGTCTTCTCATCATTTTCTTTGTCTGCCTCTTTATCTCCCTCCTTGTACTTTTCCCTGTAGGACAGTCTTGGCCAGTCCAGATGTTCATGTGATATGCCTGTACCTCTTCAGTCTGCATTTTTTCATTGAAGTCTGCAGCAATGGTCATTTTTTTATTCTGGTTTTCACATCACTAGTGTTGTGATCCCTGAAAGAGACACCAAGGAGTTTGCAAAATCATCCAATCTCCATTACCTGTATCCTTTTTTCAATGTCTGCTGTTATGGTCCAGGTTTCACATCGGAACAAAAATATGGACATGATCATGGGACACATCAGTCTGATTTTGAAGCGGATGGCGATGTTGCAAATTCTTCACTGGTGCCCCCAGGGTCTAAGGGACTAGGGGATAGGTGAAGGTGAAGGAAGAAAGAAAAACACTGGATGTGCAAAGTGGAAGGTGATTGAGGTTGGGTGGCAGTTGAATTCAGACATGTAGCTTACAGATTGGCTGTCCGATGCTGAGTCCTGTTAGGAGGTTTTCCCTTGGAGTTCAGTCTTCTTTGTGTGTGTGTGCGTGTGTGTGCGTGTGTGTGCGTGTGTGTGCGTGTGTGTGTGCATGTGTGTGTGTGTGTGTGTGTGTGTGTGTGTGTGTGTGTGTGTGTGTGTGTGTGTGTGTGTGTGTGTGTGTGTGTGTGTGTAAAAACCTTTTTAGAGGATTCTAACTGTCAGTTTGATCTGAATTTGTTTATGTGAATAAAAGAGGCAGCTTTTTAGTAGTGATTCCTGAAAGCATTTTGTTGTTGTTGGTTTTTTTTGTAATATGATGTTTCAAAATATATTTAAGTTTTTCTAAAATGCCATAATGAATCATGTTGATATGCATATAATTCATGTCTTGTTTTTAAAAGAAAATTATATATGTTGATAACTGTAGAATTTGTACCATGATCTTCTTTTAATTCTCAAAATGATCCATCAATGTGGAAGGTCTGTTTTGATTTTGGATGTGTATTAAATCTGGTATCATCAACTGTACATTATTCCCAGGCAGCTTTGAGGGAAAATTAAGAATTTTAGTCCTTGTTCCTCATTAGCACATCACTCACTCACTCAGTCCCATGTCCCAAAGGACGTAGGGGGAACATGAGAGAAGACGCAACAGAGATCTTTTTCCATGCTTCACGATCCTGTGTGGCTAGTAGGAGGGGTTGGGGGGGTCCCCTGCAACACCTCCTACATTAGCACATACTGACATTGAAAAAGCCTGTAGGATGTTGATGACATGTTTGATGATTGATCATTCTTAAAGGCAGCTTTACAGAACAAGAACCTTCATAGAAAGGTAGAAAATGTGATGAATGTTGGGGATATTTGTTATAGGGAAAATAAAACACAGTACAGTTTGTATGTTTTCATTTTATATTGGTATATGTAGGCATGAAGAAAAACCTGCCTATGTTTATGCATACAGGTGTAGATGTGAATTTGTAATTGAAAAAACATGATGTGAGCACTTTGTGCTTTTGTTGTTTTTTGATGCACCATATCTTGAAAGGAAAACCTCTCAATAGGGGTTTTTCATGTGGGTTTTTTGTTTGTTTGTTTCTGTTGTTTGTAAATAGATGAAACATTTGTTGTATTTTGTATTATATGCGCAAACCACTGGGTGAGATGCACAGTGTGACGTATGTTAGTAGTAATCAGAATGCTGATAGCAGCACGAGATGTTTGTGTACATATGAAATGATAGTTGTTCAGTTATTCGAATGCATTGTCAGTTGAGAAGAAGACATCACAGAGTAAAGACGTAGAAGTATTCGCTCTGCCTTTGAGTTATGTATTGAAAGAACGAAACATGGTGTCAGAAGTGGTGGTGTCAGCAGTACTTTGAAAAAATCTCAACATTGAAGACTGAAGAAGACTGAAAGTTCAGCCATGGAAAATGAATGCGAAGAAAGAGGAGGAGATCGACGACGACGTGTGAACATTCCTCTACCCCCGAAACTTGATGTGAAGGGAGGATGCCTGCAGAGCAGCTGGAGAAAATTCAAAAGACTTTGGGACAGTTACGAAATTGTCACAAACCAAAAGGAAGAAAGTTCGACATACAGGACAGCAGTGTTTCTGTCATGTATTGGTCTTGATGCACTGGATATCTACGAAGGTTTGTCGTTCGCAAATGAAGCTGAAAGAAATGACATAGACACTGTACTAAAGAAATTCGACGAATACTGCGTGGGCTCTACAAACGAGACCTACGAAGCGTTCAAGTTCAATTGCAGACACCAGGCAGCAGGTGAGTCCATTGAAGAATATGTGGCAGACCTGAGAAGACTTATCAAAACCTGCAACTATGGAACATTAGAAAATAGACTGCTGAGAGACCAGATTGTACTAGGTGTACGCGACGAGACTTTAAGATCGAAACTGCTAGAAGTCCGACAACTGACGTTGACAGGATGCGTTGATATGTGCAGAGCACACGAAGCGAGTCAACAACAAACGATGCAGATGACAAGGAAGACACAGGATGCGCAGGAAGTGCAAGCGTTTAGAGAAAAGAAATATTCAAAAATGAACACGAAAGAATCGAGATCAGAGAATGGAATGAGATGTGGATACTGTGGTGGTAGGCATTCAAGAGCAAAAGAAAAATGTCCAGCTTTTGGGAAGAGATGCAGAGCTTGTGGCGCGAACAATCACTTTGCTTTATGCTGCAAAACACCGAAAGCGTACCGGAAGAAAACAAAAATTAGACATTTTGAAGAAGAGGATTCCGATACAGAGAGTGAACATGAAATCCTCAAAATTGACGATAAAGCAAGAAAAAAGAATAGAAATATACGGGCAAGAATGCTGATCAATGAAATACCAGTAAGATTTCTTCTTGACACAGGAGCAACAACAAACGTTATGTCCGAGAGCCTGTACAGAGAAGTCACCGGGGATGAACGATGCTCTGACCTGCAAGACACACAGAGAAAACTGGTGATGTTCAACGGAACTGAAATGGAGCCGGTTGGGGAGATAGTACTACGAGTGAAGAACCCCAAGAACAGAAAAAAGTACAAGGTGAACTTCGTGATCACGGAAACAGACTGTACACCGGTATTAGGACTGAGAGCTGTACAGGGCATGCAGCTGCTAACAGTCAATGAAAAGAACAGCGCAGTGGAGCTGACAGAACTTCTTCCAGGACAGAGAGTCAAGTTCCAACCACCTGTATCTAAGAAGTGGATCAGCGCCAAACTAGACCGTCAAGTGAACATCCGGTCATACAACATCCGTACAGAGGATCGACGTCAATACAGGAGGAACCGTCGACAGCTACGGGACACACCTGAAACGATTTTTCCACAAACAGTCAACACTGACAGATGGAGAAGACGGATTTCCGAAGAACAGCAAAACACCTTTCCCTGTAACCAACAGCAAAAGACGCCGGGAAACCAAATGACAGACAACAGGTCATCAAAACAGACGCTGAAAGAAACGGTGCAGCAGCCTGACCAAAGCACTGGACAGCCATCTGAACCAGACAACAGAAAGAGGAGAAAGAAGGATGAAGATAGAAGTTCACGGGAAGAACAGCCTGATACCAGAACTTCAACACAGCCGCCCGAACATGGTGCTCCAGACCAGCCGACAGCTACAAGCCAGTCTGACACGATCGGCACCAAGGAGCCAGAAGCAAGCGCAAAACCAACTCCGACAGAACAACACACAGAACCAGTTGTTTATTACAAAACAAGGTCTGGTAGACAAAGCAAGAAGCCAGATTTTCTGATGTATAGATAAAATGAACTCTGTCTAAATTCCAAAGGAAAAAAACGAACATAGCACTAAGAACATGGACATGATGATGATGGACTGTAATATGATCAGGAATACTTGTACATAAAAGAAATAGTTACAGGGGGGAGAAACAATGATTAGTAATTTTCAGTGCTTAAGTGATTTTCATGATTAGTAGTTTGTCCTAAGACAAGGTCGGAAAGAGATTGATTTTGAGGGGACTGAAAGTTAATTTTTGATTAATTTTGTTTTCTGAAGAAAGGGAGATGTGACGTATGTTAGTAGTAATCAGAATGCTGATAGCAGCACGAGATGTTTGTGTACATATGAAATGATAGTTGTTCAGTTATTTGAATGCATTGTCAGTTGAGAAGAAGACATCACAGAGTAAAGACGTAGAAGTATTCGCTCTGCCTTTGAGTTATGTATTGAAAGAACGAAACAACAGGTTGCAGGCAGTGGACAGGTTGCAGGCAGTGACGGTTCTGTTTTGATTAATCATTGGAGTCATAGTCTGTTTCACATCTCAACAAACATGTGACGCACACTTTTGGCCATATTAAAAAAAAAAATTGTAGATCACTCTCAGATTGAGAAAACCAAACATATTATATATAATATCAAAGTAAAATGTGTTTGAAGTACTTTTAGGATTTATTAAGAGATGTGTCCATAAATCTCCCTTTTTATGTTTTGCCAGTGTTAGTGATTGCTAAAAACCAAAAAACTTCTGACACACACACAGGCTTACCTCAACGAGCTGTAAGTAGTCATCAGCTAATCCACAAGAAAGAATCACAGTTATTTCACACACAGTAACGTTTCCTGAGGCTCAGCAATAAAATTTGCCAATACTGCCTCTCTGAGCATCTTTCTCTATCACCATTTTTGTCCTGAAAAATCATCAACTTATGATGATGTAAA
>CM060324.1:49581865-49591865 GCA_030674155.1 Stramonita haemastoma
GTACAGTGTACACAAAAACGACCCCTACAACACCATCCAATAATAATTTCATAACAATATCATGCACCACAGTAATCTGCCGGGTCCCCTCCACACGCACAAACACAAAAAACCGCACACACAAACACCAGCGAACGCACTCACGCGCGCATGCATACCCACCCTCCCATGAATAAGAGCTAAAGAAGGAGAAGCATGGTGACGCAAACGCCGTTTTCCGGACCTTGCCGCCCGCACTTTTCCGCCCTTCCAGAGCCCAAAGTACTACGACCGTATTCTACTCTATGCAGACAAACTGGACAACCATTTTGGATGTGTGTGGCGCTGGAATTGTGGCGACACCACGGCCCGGAAGATGGCAACCCCGCTTGTACACAGCCCAGTTTGTCGCCTAGAAACAGAGTACAGTGTACACAAAAACGACCCTACAACACCATCCAATAATAATTTCATAACAATATCATGCACCACAGTAATCTGCCGGGTCCCCTCCACACGCACAAACACAAAAAACCGCACACACAAACACCAGCGAACGCACTCACGCGCGCATGCATACCCACCCTCCCATGAATAAGAGCTAAAGAAGGAGAAGCATGGTGACGCAAACGCCGTTTTCCGGACCTTGCCGCCCGCACTTTTCCGCCCTTCCAGAGCCCAAAGTACTACGACCGTATTCTACTCTATGCAGACAAACTGGACAACCATTTTGGATGTGTGTGGCGCTGGAATTGTGGCGACACCACGGCCCGCAAGATGGCAACCCCGCTTGTACACAGCCCAGTTTGTCGCCTAGAAACAGAGTACAGTGTACACAAAAACGACCCCTACAACACCATCCAATAATAATTTCATAACAATATCATGCACCACAGTAATCTGCCGGGTCCCCTCCACACGCACAAACACAAAAAACCGCACACACAAAACACCAGCGAACGCACTCACGCGCGCATGCATACCCACCCTCCCATGAATAAGAGCTAAAGAAGGAGAAGCATGGTGACGCAAACGCCGTTTTCCGGACCTTGCCGCCCGCACTTTTCCGCCCTTCCAGAGCCCAAAGTACTACGACCGTATTCTACTCTATGCAGACAAACTGGACAACCATTTTGGATGTGTGTGGCGCTGGAATTGTGGCGACACCACGGCCCGGAAGATGGCAACCCCGCTTGTACACAGCCCAGTTTGTCGCCTAGAAACAGAGTACAGTGTACACAAAAACGACCCCTACAACACCATCCAATAATAATTTCATAACAATATCATGCACCACAGTAATCTGCCGGGTCCCCTCCACACGCACAAACACAAAAAACCGCACACACAAACACCAGCGAACGCACTCACGCGCGCATGCATACCCACCCTCCCATGAATAAGAGCTAAAGAAGGAGAAGCATGGTGACGCAAACGCCGTTTTCCGGACCTTGCCGCCCGCACTTTTCCGCCCTTCCAGAGCCCAAAGTACTACGACCGTATTCTACTCTATGCAGACAAACTGGACAACCATTTTGGATGTGTGTGGCGCTGGAATTGTGGCGACACCACGGCCCGAAGATGGCAACCCCGCTTGTACACAGCCCAGTTTGTCGCCTAGAAACAGAGTACAGTGTACACAAAAACGACCCCTACAACACCATCCAATAATAATTTCATAACAATATCATGCACCACAGTAATCTGCCGGGTCCCCTCCACACGCACAAACACAAAAAACCGCACACACAAACACCAGCGAACGCACTCACGCGCGCATGCATACCCACCCTCCCATGAATAAGAGCTAAAGAAGGAGAAGCATGGTGACGCAAACGCCGTTTTCCGGACCTTGCCGCCCGCACTTTTCCGCCCTTCCAGAGCCCAAAGTACTACGACCGTATTCTACTCTATGCAGACAAACTGGACAACCATTTTGGATGTGTGTGGCGCTGGAATTGTGGCGACACCACGGCCCGCAAGATGGCAACCCCGCTTGTACACAGCCCAGTTTGTCGCCTAGAAACAGAGTACAGTGTACACAAAAACGACCCCTACAACACCATCCAATAATAATTTCATAACAATATCATGCACCACAGTAATCTGCCGGGTCCCCTCCACACGCACAAACACAAAAAACCGCACACACAAACACCAGCGAACGCACTCACGCGCGCATGCATACCCACCCTCCCATGAATAAGAGCTAAAGAAGGAGAAGCATGGTGACGCAAACGCCGTTTTCCGGACCTTGCCGCCCGCACTTTTCCGCCCTTCCAGAGCCCAAAGTACTACGACCGTATTCTACTCTATGCAGACAAACTGGACAACCATTTTGGATGTGTGTGGCGCTGGAATTGTGGCGACCCACGGCCCGGAAGATGGCACCCGCTTGTACACAGCCCAGTTTGTCGCCTAGAAACAGAGTACAGTGTACACAAAAACGACCCCTACAACACCATCCATAATAATTCATAACAATATCATGCACCACAGTAATCTGGGGTCCCTCCACACGCACAAACACAAAAAACCGCACACACAAACACCGCGAACGCACCACGCGCGCATGCATACCCACCCTCCATGAATAGAGCTAAAGAAGGAGAAGCATGGTGACGCAAACGCCGTTTTCCGGACCTTGCCGCCCGCACTTTTCCGCCCTTCCAGAGCCCAAAGTACTACGACCGTATTCTACTCTATGCAGACAACTGGACAACCATTTGGATGTGTGTGGCGCTGGAATTGTGGCGACACCACGGCCCGGAAGATGGCAACCCGCTTGTACACAGCCCAGTTTGTCGCTAGAAACAGAGTACGTGTACACAAAAACGACCCCTACAACACCATCCAATAAAATTTCATAACAATATCTAGCACCACAGTAATCTGGGGTCCCCTCCACACGCACAAACACAAAAAAAACCGCACACACAAACACCAGCGAACGCACTCACGCGCGCATGCATACCCACCCTCCCATGAATAAGAGCTAAAGAAGGAGAAGCTGGTGACGCAAACGCCGTTTTCCGGACCTTGCCGCCGCACTTTTCCGCCTTCCAGAGCCAAAGTACACGACCGTATTCTACTCTATGCAGAAAATGGACAACCATTTTGATGTGTGTGGCGCTGAATTGTGCGACACACGGCGAAGATGGCAACCCCTGACACAGCCCAGTTTGTGCTAGAAAACAAGTACCGTGTACACAAAAACGACCCCTACAACACCATCCAATAATAATTTCATAACAATACATGCCCACAGTAATCGGGCCCTCCCACACGCACAAAAAAAAAACCGCACACACAACCCAGCGACGCACTCACGCCGCAGCATACCCACCCTCCATGAATAAGAGCTAAAGAAGGAGAAGATGGTGACGCAAAGCGTTTTCGGACCTTCCGCCCGCACTTTCCCCCTTCCAGAGCCCAGTACTACGACCGTTTTACCTATGCAGACAAACTGGACAACCCTTTTGATGTGTGGCTGGAATTGTGGCGACACCACGGCCGAAGATGGCAACCCCGCTTGTACAACCCAGTTGTCGCCTAGAAACAGAGACAGTTCACAAAAACGCCCTCAACACCATCCAATAATAATTTCATAACAATACATGCACCACAGTAATCTGGGTCCCTCCACACGCACAAACACAAAAAACGCACACACAAACACAGCGAACGCACTCACGCGTGATGCATACCACCCTCCATGAATAGAGCTAAAGAAGGAGAAGCATGGTGACGCAAACGCCGTTTTCGGACCTTGCCGCCCGCACTTTTCCGCCCTTCCAGAGCCCAAAGTACTACGACCGTATTCTACTCTATGCAGACCAACTGGACAACCATTTTGGATGTGTGTGGCGCTGGAATTGTGGCGACACCACGGCCGGAAGATGGCAACCCGCTGTACACAGCCCGTTTGTCGCCTAGAAACAGAGTACAGTTTTCACAAAAACGACCCCTACAACACCATCCAATATAATTTCATAACAATATCATGCACCACAGTAATCTGGGGTCCCTCCACACGCACAAACACAAAAAACCGCACCACAAACACCACGAACGCACTCACGCCGCATGCATACCACCCTCCCATGAATAAGAGCTAAAGAGGAGAAGCATGGTGACGCAAACGCCGTTTTCCGGACCTTGCCGCCCGCACTTTTCCGCCTTCCAGAGCCCAAAGTACTACGACCGTATTCTACTCTATGCAGACAAACTGGACAACCATTTTGGATGTGTGTGGCGCTGGAATTGTGGCGACACCACGGCCCGAAGATGGCAACCCCGCTTGTACACAGCCCAGTTTGTCGCCTAGAAACAGAGTACAGTGTACACAAAAACGACCCCTACAACACCATCCAATAATAATTTCATAACAATATCATGCACCACAGTAATCTGCCGGGTCCTCCACCCACAAACACAAAAAACCCACACACAAACACCAGCGAACGCACTCACGCGCGCATGCATACCACCCTCCGAATAAGAGCTAAAGAAGGAGAAATGGTGACGCAAAGCCGTTTTCCGGACCTGCCGCCCGCACTTTTCCGCCCCTTCCGAGCCCAAAGTACTACGACCGTATCTACTCTATGCAGACAAACTGGACAACCATTTTGGATGTGTGTGGCGCTGGAATTGTGGCGACACCACGGCCCGCAAGATGGCAACCCGCTTGTACACAGCCAGTTTGTCGCCTAGAAACAGAGTACAGTGTACACAAAAACGACCCTACAACACCATCCAATAATAATTTCATAACAATATCATGCACCACAGTAATCTGCCGGGTCCCCCCAACCACAAACACAAAAAACCGCACACACAACACCACGAACGATCCGCGCGCATGCATACCCACCCTCCATGAATAAGAGCTAAAGAAGGAGAAGCATGGTGACGCAAACGCCGTTTCCGGACCTTGCCGCCCGCACTTTTCCGCCCTTCCAGAGCCAAAGTACTACGACCGTATTCTACTTATGCAGCAAATGGACACTTTTGGTGTGTGTGGCGCTGGATGTGGCGAACCACGGCCGAAAGCAACCCCGCTTGTAACAGCCAGTTGTGCCTAAAACGACAGTTACACAAAAACGACCCTACAACACCACCAATAATATTTCATAACAATATCATGCACCACAGTAATCTGCCGGGTCCCTCCACACGCACAACACACAAAAAACCGCACACACAAACACCAGCGAACGCACTCACGCGCGCATGCATACCACCCTCCCATGCATAAGAGCTAAAGATAGGAGAGATGGTGACGCAAACGCCGTTTTCCGGACCTTGCCGCCCGCACTTTTCCGCCCTTCCAGAGCCCAAAGTACTACGACCGTATTCTACTCTATGCTAGACAAACTGGGACAACCATTTTGGATGGTGTGGCGCTGGAATTGTGGCGACACCACGGCCCGCAAGATGGCAACCCGTGTACACAGCCCAGTTTGTCGCCTAAAAAACAGAGTACAGTGTACACAAAAACGACCCCTACAACACCATCCAATAATAATTACATAACAATATCATGCACCACGTAATCTGCCGGGTCCCCTCACACACGCACAAACACAAAAAAACGCAACCCCAACACCAGCGAACGCCCACTTCACGCGCGCAATGCATACCCACCCCCATGAAAAGCTAAAGAAGGAGAAGCATGGGTGACGCAAACGCGTTTCCGGACCTTGCCCCCGCACTTTTCCGCCCTTCCAGAGCCCAAAGTACTACGACGTATTCTACTCTATGCAGACAAACTGGACAACCATTTTGGATGTGTGTGGCGCTGGAATTGTGGCGACACCACGGCCCGCAAGATGGCAACCCCGCTTGTACACAGCCCAGTTTGTCGCCTAGAAACAGAGTACAGTGTACACAAAAACGACCCCTACAACACCATCCAATAATAATTTCATAACAATATCATGCACCACAGTAATCTGCCGGGTCCCCTCCACACGCACAAACACAAAAAACCGCACACTACAAACACCAGCCGAACGCACTCACGCGCGCATGCATACCCACCCTCCCATGAATAAGAGCTAAAGAAGGAGAAGCATGGTGACGCAAACGCCGTTTTCCGGACCTTGCCGCCCGCACTTTTCCGCCCTTCCAGAGCCCAAAGTACTACGACCGTATTCTACTCTATGCAGACAAACTGGACAACCATTTTGGATGTGTGTGCGCTGGAATTGTGGCGACACCACGGCCCGGAAGATGGCAACCCCGCTTGTACACAGCCCAGTTTGTCGCCTAGAAACAGAGTACAGTGCACAAAAACACCCCTACAAGCACCATCCAATAATAATTTCATAACAATATCATGCACCACAGTAATCTGCGGGTCCCCTCCACACGCACAAACACAAAAAACCGCACACACAAACACCAGCGAACGCACTCACGCGCGCATGCATACCACCCCTCCCATGAATAAGAGCTAAAGAAGGAGAAGCATGGTGACGCAAACGCCGTTTTCGGACCTTGCCGCCCGCACTTTTCCGCCTTCCAGACCCAAAGTACTAGACCGTATTCTACTCTATGCAGACAACTGGACAACCATTTTGGATGTGTGTGGCCTGGAATTGTGGCGACACCACGGCCCGGAAGATGGCAACCCCGCTTGTACACAGCCAAGTTTGCGCCTAAAAACAGAGTACAGTGTACCAAAAACACCCCTACAACACCATCCAATAATAATTTCATAACAATATCATGCACCACAGTAATCTGTGGGTCCCCTCCACACGCACAAACACAAAAAACCGCACACACAAACACCAGCGAACGCACTCACTCGCGCGCATGCATACCCACCCTCCCATGAATAAGAGCTAAAGAAGGAGAAGCATTGTGACGCAAACGCCGTTTTCGGACCTTGCCGCCCGCACTTTTCCGCCCTTCCAGAGCCCAAAGTACTACGACCGTATTCTACTCTATGCAGACAAACTGGACAACCATTTTGGATGTGTGTGGCGCTGGAATTGTGGCGACACCACGGCCCCGAAGATGGCAACCCCGCTTGTACAGAGCCAAGTTTGGCGCCTAGAAACAGAGTACAGTGTACCAAAAACACCCCTACAACACCATCCAATAATAATTTCATAACAATATCATGCACCACAGTAATCTGGGGTCCCCTCCACACGCACAAACACAAAAAACCGCACACACAAACACCAGCGAACGCACTCACGCGCGCATGCATACCCACCCTCCCATGAATAAGAGCTAAAGAAGGAGAAGCATTGTGACGCAAACGCCGTTTTCCGGACCTTGCCGCCCGCACTTTTCCGCCCTTCCAGAGCCCAGGCACCACGACCGTATTCTACTCTATGCAGACAAACTGGACAACCATTTTGGATGTGTGTGCGACTGGAATTGTGGCGACACCACGGCCCCGCAAGATGGCAACCCCGCTTGTACAGAGCCAGTTTGTCGCATAGAAACAGAGTACAGTGTACACAAAAACACCCCTACAACACCATCCAATAATAATTTCATACAATATCATGCACCACAGTAATCTGTAGGGTCCCCTCCACACGCACAAACACAAAAAACCGCACACACAAACACCAGCGAACGCACGCACGCGCGCATGCATACCCACCCTCCCATGAATAAGAGCTAAAGAAGGAGAAGCATTGTGACGCAAACGCCGTTTCGGACCTTGCCGCCCGCACTTTTCCGCACTTCCAGAGCCCAGGGCACCAGACCGTAATCTACTCTATGCAGACAAACTCGACAACCATTTTGGATGTGTGTGGCGCTGGAATTGTGGCGACACCACGGCCCGGAAGATGGCAACCCCGCTTAGTACAGAGCCAAGTTTGTGCGCATAGAAACAGAGTACAGTGTACACAAAAATCACCCCTACAACACCATCCAATAATAATTTCATAACAATATCATGCACCACAGTAATCTGGGGGTCCCCTCCACACGCACAAACACAAAAAACCGCACACACAAACACCAGCGAACGCACTCACGCGCGCATGCATACCCACCCTCCCATGAATAAGAGCTAAAGAAGGAGAAGCATTGTGACGCAAACGCCGTTTCGGACCTTGCCGCCCGCACTTTTCCGCACTTCCAGAGCCCAAGGACACCAGGACCGTATTCTACTCTATGCAGACAAACTGGACAACCATTTGGGATGTGTGTGGCGCTGGAATTGTGGCGACACCACGGCCCGGAAGATGGCAACCCGCTTGTACAGAGCCAAGTTTGTCGCATAGAAACAGGGTACAGTGTACGAAATACGCCCACAACACCATCCAATAATAATTTCATAACAATCATGCACCACAGTAATCTGGGGGGTCCCCTCCACACGCACAAACACCAAAAAACGCAACACGAACACCAGCGAACGCACTCACTGCGCGCATGCTACCCACCTCCATGAATAGAGCTAAAGAAGGAGGCAAGTATTGTGACGCAACGCCGTTTTGGGACCTATGCCGCCCGCACTTTTCCGCGTTTACAGCCCAGTGGCACCGGACCGTATTCTACTCTATGCAACAAACTGGACAAGCATTTTTGGATGTGTGTGGCGACTAATTGTTGGCGACACCACGCCCGAAGATGGCAATCCTGCTTGTACAGAGCCAAGTTTGTCGCATAGAAACAGGGTACAGTGTACGCCAAAGTTGCCAATGTGCAAGCGGGGTTGCCCTCTTCGGGGCGTTGGTGTCGCCACAATTCCAGTGCCATACACCTGCAAAATGGTTGTAAAGACTTCTGCATACTGCAGAGCACGCTCTAGGTGCCTTGGGTTATTAACTGTGCAAAAGTGCGGTTGCCAAGGCCCGATATTGCCGTTTTCGTCACATCTTTGGGAAACGGGCCTTATGCTTATGCACGGGCGGGTGTGTACGCGTGCGCGCTTTCGTGCGGTCACTGGTGTATATGTGTGAGATTTTTTTGTGTTTGCTCGAGTGGCGGAGACCCTACACTTTCTTATGGTGCATCATATTGTATGATATTATCATTTGATGTGTGTTGTAGGGGTCCTTAACGGTTGCACTGTACCATGTTTCTTTCCGCCAAAGTTACCAATGTGCAAGCGGGGTTGCCCTCTTCGGGGCGTTGGTGTCGCCACAATTCCAGTGGCACACACCTGCAAAATGGTTGTAAAGACTGTCTGCATACTGCAGAGCACGCTCTTGGTGCCGTGGGCTCTATAACTGTGCAAAAGTGCGGGTGGCAAAAGTCCGAAACGGGCGTTTTCGTCACATCTTTCCGAAACGGGCCTTATGCTTATGCATGGGCGGGTGTGTACGCGTGCGCGCGTGCGTGCGGTCGCTGGTGTATATGTGTGAGATTTTTTTGTGTTTGCTCGTGTGGCGGAGATCCTACACTTTCTTATGGTGCATCGTATTGTATGATATTATCATTGGATGTGTGTTGTAGGGGTCATTAATGGTTGCACTGTACCATGCTTCTTTCCGCCAAAGTTGCCTAGGTACAAGCCGGGTTGCTCTCTTCGGGGCGGTGGTGTCGCCATAATTCCAGTGCCACACACCTGCAAAATGGTTGTAAAGATTGTATGCACTCAGCAGAGCACGCTCTTGGTGCCGTGGGCTCTATAACTGTGCAAAAGTGCGGGTACCAAGGGTCCGAAACGGGCGTTTTCGTCACATCTTTGGGAAACGGGCCCTTAGCTTATGCATGGGCGAGTTTTTACGCGTGCGCGCGTGCGTGCGGTCGCTGGTGTCTACGCGCACATGCATACCCACCCCCCTATGCATAAGCTGAAGAAGGCAGAAAAGATGTGACGAAAACGGCAATTTCGGGCCCTTGGCACCCGCACTTTTGCACAGTTACAGAGCCCACGGCACCAAGACCGTGCCCTGCTGCATGCATTCAACCTTTACAACCATTTTCGATGTGTGTGGCACTGGGTTTGTGGCGATACCGTTGCCCCGAAGATGGCAACCCCGGCTCTCACGGGGCCAAGATTGGGGGAAGGAAGCAGGGTACAGTGTTGACAAAG
>CM060324.1:49596865-49616865 GCA_030674155.1 Stramonita haemastoma
TTCTGGTCTCAAAAGACTGTGTAAAATGATTAGTACCATTGTTGGGTAAGATTTCCGCGTGCTCTTTCTAGTGTCACGACATCTGAATTGATTTCTGTAGGAGTCATGGGAACACTGGACTGATTTAACCCTTATATATTATTTTTCCTCAAGATATTATCAGAATTTTGAGTGGTCTTTTTTTTTTTTTACATACCTGCCCTTTGTGGGTTTTTATTTTTACCTGGCCAGGGTCGACTATTGAGAATGTGATAATTAACATCTGTTGATGAGGAAACTGAAACCAAAGAGTCATTTACCATTCTGGATGTGATGTTTACTTAACTCTGACTTTTCAGTGAGGGCAGAGTGTGTAGCGTAGTGGTTAGAGTGTTGGGTTTGTGATCTGACATTTGCAGTTAACATCAGTACCGATTCCAATGCCCCAAAAGTCTTTCAGATGAGACTATAAACCCAGGTGCCGTGTGAGAATACACGCAAGTCTTGCCAACACGTTCAACATTTCGGAAGAGTAGGCTACTGCATGCAAACAGGAATGATTGGTTTTTTTAATCCCATGCTCATTGATATCGTGTTTATCCATTACACCCAAAACTGGAATGCAGCTACCTTTATGATGGATAAACGGTCACATACACAAAAATGTCACCATTGATGAACCTTGGAGCTCATGCCCAGGGAACAAAAAACCACAACACATTTTCAAGTTAATTGTAGTGAAAATAAGCTTTGTCTGGGCAATTCACCTTTGCTCATGCCGCACGCAACCCCCCACCCCCACCCCCCACCCCCCCTCACCCCCCGCCAAACTCGGAATAGAGGTATAAATGGGAAGCAATAAAAACCATGAAAAAAAACCCCACAGTGCTATAAGCACACTAATGAAGTGCATCTATATCAAAAACTAACTGAAAGTTTGATGTTTACAGGAACACACCAAAAAGATGACAAAACTATCTCCAGCCGCCTCTCAACAAACGATCAGAAGAGCCACCACCCTACGTATCAACGGAAAAGCCCTGCTTGTTGAGGATAACGCCACCTTCCTTCGGGGTGTCATTTCAAACGGCTGACATGGCAAGGAGCGTCACCCCTTCCCCCCTCCCTCCCTGTCTTCAAACTCTACCTCAGACAACTCCATACTCGATCACCCCCACTCCCCCCCCCCCCTCCTCTACAGTCTACAGAATCTTCCCAATGATGAAGGCGGTAGAGAAGCAAAAGACGACGACGAGCAAGGTCACCGAAACAGAAGCCAAAGCCAAGGTGCCAGTTGCTTCCATGACAAAACCTGGCGGCAACAACCTACATGACTACCATACCTGAAACTCCCAGTCTACAGAATCTTCAGTGATGAAGGCGGAAGAGAAGCGAAGAAGGTTCTATCTACCGTGCTGTGATTGCAAGATGGAAGAATCAGAATTACTGCTCTTCTTGTTTACGTGTGACACTGGGAAGAACTGGCCAGACCCCCCCCCCCCCACCCTGCACCCCCCCCCCCCCACCCCACCCTAGTGGCCAAGAAACTGCTGTGACTTGGAGGACCTGCAGCTTACTGCCGTCTTCATGGTGGAGACGCAACTGTGCATTGACGAAGGCAGGACATGAGACAGACATCGTGGCACAAGTGCAAACTTCAGGCTGACAAGTTAACGTCTTCTGTCTGCTGCTTGTGGGAGGCAGGTCATTGCCACTGTGGTGGCATACGACTTCAGCCATCATCTGAATGTGAGTACCGTCGATAATTAATTTTATAGACTTTTAGATAGTTGATTTTACGTTTGAATATGTTCTGGTTGGAAGCAGGCATACTTGTAAGTTAATGTTTTTCAGCGAACACTGGTGATCGTTTTTCGTTCTGTTTATCTTTTTTTTTTCTTGGGGTTGGATTTTGGGTGGTGTGTGTGTGTGTGTGTGTGTGTGTGTGGGTGTGTGTGTGTGTGTGTGTGTGTGTGTGTGTGTGTGTGTGTGTAGGGGGGGATTCGTTCTATGGCTAGAGTTCTGAGGACCACAAATGGTGAGATTTCTGTGTATGCGACCATTTTTGCCCACGCCTCTAGGTAGCAGCATTCTGACTTAGGATAAACGTTGTTTGTTTAAACTTCGCCCTAGAAAGAGAGGGCCAATGTGTGCCATTGGGAACAAATATTGACAAAACCGCATGCACATGGGTACTGAATTAAAAAAAAGACAGAAGTGCTTATGCATTATCCTCGAAATAACCGATTTGAAATTATTGTTTTGTTAAAGTTGGTAAACTGCGTAACACACATATGCAATAGTTAAGAGCGGTATACAAATGCAACTCTTGTTAACTACTGTGAAGCCATTGGTCACGGTAGTTATGTGTATGTAAATTATCAAATTATGTCTACGTGAAGTCCCGTCAGGGTTCTACTTGATTTTTTGTGACACCTCTCTTGAATAGAATTATTTAAACAAGTGAGCTGCCACAAGAGCCAGAACACACACACAAAGCGCGCGCGTGTGCGCACACACAGACAGACAGCGCACGCACGCACGCACGCACGCAACACACGCACGCACACACGCACGCACACACGCAAATGCGCGCGTCGGGACATGCAAGCGAGCATGCGTGTGCACATGCTTATCTACGACCGACTGTGCAATGCATATACACATACTTCAACTTCAATTAGTCAGTGTCATATCTATCAAACTTTTATGTTACCTTTATCAGGTATTCGGCAGGGGTCTTTGACCTCACCACGAACATGATGGTGCTGTGAGACATGTATGACTGACTGGTTAGGCCTGTGTCGGTTAAGGGTGTGGAATAGAGGAGACAGGTTATACCCTGAAAAGTTTTGCTGTCTTGGGATCTTCGACATAAAAATATATCAGATCCTACTTTTCAGAAAGGGGATATTATGTTCTCCTTTTTTTTTCAGAAGACTCGTGCATACTTCCATATTCCACAGAACACGCGTTTGCATGAAAGTTCATCTGATGACCGAATGATCATGGGCACCAACTTCCTGATTGCATCAATGCTCCTCGCTCAAATAGAACATGCAGATTTAAAGTAAAATGAAGTAAAATTTAAAACATAAAATAGACTAAGCTAAAAAAAAAAATAAAAGCAACAAAAAATAAGTCTAAAATAAGACCAATTAAAAAAAAATTTAAAACTAAAGAAAATTAAAAAAATAAATATCATAAAATAGAATAAGATCAATCAAAATAGAAATTAAAATAAAGTTAGAACTAAAACCTAAAAAATATCATAAACGTAGACACTAAATTAGATTTTAAAATACTAAAATAAATTAGCCATAAAAAATAAACAACAAAAAAGGAAAAAATCTGCAAGTGTTGAGCGGAGAGCAATCTGGGTGACAGTGATCTTGGGGTCCAAACATACCACCACACCTACCTACAAAGACAGTGACAGAGAGGGCATTCATGAGGGGGTGTAACTTCTTCACTCCCCCCTCTCACAACACACACACACACACACACACACACACACACAACACCACACACACACACACACACACCACACACACACACACACACAATTCGGGATGAAAAAAGCACATGTTGCTTATTCTGTTATCCTCGATATAAAAGAATAAATAAATAAAATCAATAAAATAAAAATTGAGACAGCAGTCATAAGGGAGTGTAACTCCGTGGTCCCCCCCCCCCCCCCCCCCCCCCACACACACACACACACACACATTGAGACAGCCAACATAAGGGGGAGTAACTCCGTCACCCCTCGCATTTCCCTGTAATCTCCAGTCGCTGTTCCATCCTCTAATCCACACGGTCCTAACATGTCGAGTCATGGTGTGGATCATCTGGGGTGGACTATGAATTCTCTGATGGGCTGTGAGTCAAGTGGATCATGTGAGGGGAGCAGGTGGTCATCTCCATCAATCCTTCGCTTGTGTAAGTACAGGAACAGGTGTGCAGCTGTAGTTAGACTTTGCTTTGTGTTATGATTGTTAAAACTATTTACCTAACTGGTTGCTTTATTATTATTATTATATTATTATTATTATTATTATTATTATTATTATTATTATTATTATATCATTCATTCATTCATTCATCTTATCTATATATTATTATTTATTATTATTATTATTATATTATTTCTTCTTTTTATTTTTTCTTCTTCTTCTTCTTCTTCTTCTTTCTTCTTCTTTTCTTCTTCTTCTATTTTAGCTGTAAGTCTGTTTAGCATAAAAAATAAAACCCATTTTTCGAACACAAGTCACTGAACTTTTTGCTTGTAAAGAGCTTGTGATAGTTGTATGATTATGACAAGGCAGCGTCTATACCTATAAAGGGAGAGAGTATTCTGATTGTTTTGAAAGTGTTTTGAAATTTTCACTGAAAAATATATTGTAATGGTGTGTTTGATCAGATTTTCCGGGGTCAAGAGTTAACGTTTCAATGTTTCCGATAAAATTGTGTTTGACTGCCATATCTAAGTAGATTAACTTTACAGTCGAGTTGTGTGTTTGAATGTAGAACACCAGCACCATTTCTGGATTTAACTGACTGATGGTGTCCAGGGATTTTTAAAGAATTGTGAATTAAATCAAAGTGACGAGATAAAATTATTCTGATAAAGTCAACAAAAAGGTGGGTTAATTTTTGTTGATAGCTGATGACTTAGTGTTTTCAGGGGCTGTGGTGCTGGAATCAAGTGACAGAGACCTGACATAAGCTGGCTGCCATCATGGCCTGGTTTTCCTGTATGACAGAGGTAAGGTGTCTTATGTCTTGCTGTCGTTGTTGTTGTTGTTGTTGTTGTTGTTTTCTGACCTGATCCTCTTCTTACTCTTCATTTTGTTGTTTGTGACATTGCTAGTCACTGGGTTCATTGTTTCTGTTCCTTTTCATTTAATATGAAGGCAGGATTGAAGAGATGTTCGGTATTTCATACTCTCGTACTTTTAGCACTTTTCATGCTTTCGCATTTCATACTATATACAGGCACAGCGGACAGACAGACAGAGACAGACAGACAGACAGACAGACAGACAGACAACACACACCACACACACACACACACACACACACACACACACACACACACACACCACACACACACACACCACACACTCACACACACCACACACACACACACATCAACAACCTCACTCCCCCTCCTCACCCCTTGCCCTCCCGACACACACAATATTAAGTCTGTATTTTCTTTTGTTAAATCCAGCGAATGACAGAGTTGAAATGATGAAAAATAAAAGAATAAAACATGATATACCAAAGCCCTGAAAACTTTCTTTTATGTTTCCAGAATTCTTCTCAAGGGAACATCAGAAAACCCAGGTCTCCAGACATCAGTCATCAGGAACCACACTCACCGCAGGAGAGACATCATCGGAGATCGAGAAGACATTAATTATGAGTGGTGTGCAAAGACAATGAACACGCCACAGCAAGAAGTGCAACATTTCTCGCCAAATCAACAAAGAATTAATTTCAATTGCTTTTTTAAAATTTGCAAGCTATGATTTTGAACAAGCCAAGTTTATGTAACGTGCATGTTTTGGTGACAATATTCCGCAATTAGATTTAGAATATATACTTTGTAAATATTGGACAGCATGTAGCCCTGTAACACAGATAAGTGTGGTGATAAACCCAGAGAGTTTAATTTCCTAATTATTCTGCAATGACTACAGGCATCAGCTGCACAGGAACAGCAACAAACCCAAACAAAAGTAACCAGCTGTCGTCATTCTTACAGGGCATGCATCATCACATGCTGGGGCAGTTGTTGGTTTTAATGTTAGATTAGAAAACACTGTTTACTAGTTTTAGTTCGTTGTGGTTTGATTTTTCTTGAAGTTTTCCGGGTAAACAATGCACAAAAAAGGGAGAAAATCACAAAAAACGGGAAAGATAGGAAAAAGACAAAGATAAACGGGAACCTTTTGCATTACAAAGTAGATGAAAAAAAATAACTGAACAAGAAACAATAATGCTTTACAATGTGCATGATAAAGTACAATAACTTATTATATATCTAATTATAAGATTACAATCTGCGATTAATCCAGGTTTTGTATATTTTTTCCATTATGTGTTTTTAACTTTGAAGCATCTTTGTTTGGTTAGGGGTTTTGCTAGAGCTAAGTGAATATAATTAAATGAGTAGTGAATAATTTTTCTTGTATGTCTTTAAAAAGGAAGATCTTACAGTATTTTTTTACTTATTATTTTTACGTGGTTTTTTTTTTTTAATGAGTGAAATCGACTTTTTCAGGAAATACTGTCCCGACATACTATGTTTTTTGTAATGCTGCTAATAATCTGCAATACTTACTGCTTGAAAAATATATTTACCTCTATTTCAACAAATACCAAATAATCAAACCGTTATGCCCTTTATTTATTATTATTTTTTTTTTTACAAGTGAATGAAATCACGTGACTTCAGGAAATATCCCCGTCCTTGATATGCCATGCTTTTTGTAATGCCGCCATAAATCTATGATACTTTGAGCTTAAAAAAAAATTACTTTTCCATTGCAATGAAAATAAATGGTCAGACAACGCGTTTATGTCTCTTTGGGGTAATTTGTTTTCAAGTGAATGAAATCGAGTGTTTCAGGAAGTATGATGTCCAGATATAACGATCTTTTGTAAGGTTGGACGTAATCAGCCATACTGTAGGATTTAGATACATTTTCAACGAAAATTAAATGAACAGAAAACGCATTTATCTCCCATCACTTTTTTAGGTTTACTTTTTTTCAAGTGAATGAAATCAATCGATGTTTCAGGAAATTCGATTTTATACCCCGTTTTAAACTATACATAGTTGCACACTTTTAATACGAGTTTTAAAATGTGACGAGGTGACAGCCCCGATGTGGCCTGTGCGGTCGGCGGGGCTCTAAGCAATATCATTGGATTGGATTGGCAGGAAATATTGCTGTCCTGATATATCATGCTTTTTGTAGAGCTGGCAATAATCTTGGTACTTAGTGTGGGATTTGAATTTTAAAAATCTACTTCAATGATCAGATTATCAGTGTTCATGCCCCTTCATGCTTGCATACCTGCAATCAATAGGTTATTTTTTATAATTGTGTGGTGGTTGTTGGTGTCAATGAATCAGATCAAAAGACCAGTTAATGAAATACCCATTTGGTATTTCTTGCATTCAAGACGGGCAATAGAGTGAGATAACATTTTTTGCTACTAGTGATTACTTTCTTGGGTTTTGTTTTTAATGAATCCTATCAAATGGTTTGTTGAGGAAACAACCCTTACCCTACTATCCTACCAATACTCTGTACTTCTAGTGTATTCTATATATTTTTTAATCAAATGAACCACTCTGAAAAATTAAAATACGTGTGTAAATGGTTTGAAACTGGCAGTATTTTTATGCTTATTGGTTACATCTTTAAGGTGATCAGGGTCCAAAATGGCCAATCATGTTTTTAGAATAAAATGCTGGAACATTTGAGATTTCTTGTGCGATTTAAGAATTCAGACAACAATTGTCTGTAGAAACAGGTTATATATGTTATAGATAAAAGGTTAGGAGTTTGAAATAGTTGGACGGCATATTGGATTGTTTCCATGGCACGTTCAAAACTGAGTAATTCTTGATTTTATGTTACAAGTGATGCCTTTCATTATATGGATAACTTTTACTGGGCTTGTAAACAAATTTTAGTTTCGCCCTTGTCCACTTAAATGAATGAATCAAATGATTAATGAGGGACTTTCGTCTGTTTTTTTGATGTTTTAGAAAGAGATTTAGATTCTTGTCGTTATAGTCAACTGGACAAAATTTAAATAGAATTTTATTTATTAACACTTTTTGTGGCTTTCAATACTAGTCTCATGTGCTAAGTTCTTGACAGGCAAATGAAGCTGTATATTGGAAAAGATTAAAGTTTTTTTACTAGTGTTTTTTTTTTTGTAAAATCTGTTTAAGACATATAGAGAAAGAGTGTGTTTGACCATCTTTGAAGTTGTGATAGTTTGGGATGCCTTTTTTAACTTACGTTCATGGATCGTTATATAGTGTTTGGGGAATATTCACCCAAACCTAGGGGGGGGGGGTTCAAGATATTGTACTTCAGGAAAATCTATGGAATGACATAACATTGGTTTTTATGATACACGTCTTGAAAAAAAGCACAAAATCTGAGCATTTTGCTTTTTGCTTTTTCAAGTCGGAAGTGTAGTACCAAAATAATTGCTCTTTGTATTTCAATGCATGTAAAACAATTCTGAAAAAAATATCATAAAATGCCCTCTACTGTTATACAAGAATAGTGTATTACTCTAAACGATAAAGAAAATTTCATTAAAATTGAAGTACAATACAAACATAGACTGTTTAGAATCGCATTTTTTGTCCAATTCTTTTTTAATTCAAGTTTGCCACAATGTCCCTAAGGCATTAATATAAAATGGAAACTTCTGGTAAGATCAGTTGCAGCAAAGCAAGAAATGCTGCTATATGGCAATACCAAATATTGCTTGAAAAGAGACATATGTCTGTGTTGCAAGAAATGCATGTTTTATGGCAATACCAAAAATTACTTTAAAGGAGAGAGGTATTATCAGTGGTTGCCATATAGCAAAGTGATTTCTGACTCCCATGTAAATATCACTTATTAAAGTTCAAATAGCTACTCCTGAACCTGATGTTTTAAGCTACCCCCCAAATACTGTCGTTTTTAATCCTACTCATAATTGCTTTAAAAATAAATTATGAGCATAGCTGTTTTCTTTAAAGTTCTGAGATTTTTCTTTTAAATTCTGTGCATTGTTGTTTTCATTTAAATTCTTGCATTTTTGTTTTCATTTAAATTCTGAGCATCGTCGTTTTCAGTTTGAATTCCAAGAAATTTCTTTTTGAATTCCAAATATTTTCTTTTTGAAATCCAGATACTGTGTTTTCTTTTAGAATTCCAAGTAGAGTTTTCATTTTGAATTCCAAGTATTGTTGTTTTCATTTTGAATCCCAAGTATTGTTTTCATCTTGAACTCTAAAGAATTGTTTTCTTTTTGAACTCTAAAGTATTGTTTTCTTTTTGAATTCCAAGTATGTTTTCATTTCGAACTCTAATGTATTGATTTTCTTTTTGAACTCTAAGTATTGTTTTTTGAACTCTAAAAGTATTGATTTCTTTTTGAAATCCAAGTATTGTTTTCATTTTGAACTCTAAGTATAGTTTTCTTTTTGAACGCTTAAAGTGTTTTTTTTTTAATTCCAAATATTGTTGTCTTCTTTTTGAATTCTAAGTATTGTTTCTTTTTGAATTTCAAGTATTGGTGTTTTCTTTTTGAAGTCTGAAATATTGTTGTTTTCTTTTTGAATTCTAAGTATTGTTTTTTCCCTTAGAATTTCAAGTATTGGTAAT
The DNA here is from genome assembly GCA_030674155.1 of Stramonita haemastoma. Taxonomy (NCBI): domain Eukaryota; kingdom Metazoa; phylum Mollusca; class Gastropoda; order Neogastropoda; family Muricidae; genus Stramonita; species Stramonita haemastoma. The sequence continues at coordinate 49,606,264 of CM060324.1, forward strand.
TTCTTTTCGAAATCTGAAATATTGTTTTCTTTTTGAGTTCTAGGTATATATGTTTTCTTTTTGAATTTAAAGGTATAGATGTTTTCTTTTTGAACCCTTAAGTATTCTGGTTTCTTTTCGAATTCTCAAGTATTGATGTTTTCGTTTTGAATTCCAAGTATTGTTTTTTTTAGTCTAAAATATTGTTGTTTTCTCTTTGAATTCCAAGTACTGTTTGTTTTCTTTTTGAATTCCGAGTATGATTTTCTTTTGAATTCCGAGTATTGTTGTTTTCTTTTTAAATTCCAAGTGTTCTCTTTTTGAAATCTAAGTATTGTTTTCTTGTTGAGGTCTTAAGTAATATTTTCTCTTTGAATTCTAAGTAATGTTTTCTTTTTGAATTCTATTGCTAATTTCATTTTGAATTCTAAGTATTGATGTTTTCTTTGAAGTCTTATTTTTTTATTTCTTTTTTAACTCTAAAGTATTGTTTTTTTTTAATTCTAAGTATTGATTTTTTTCTTTTCCAATTCTAAGTATTGAATGTTTTCTTTTTGAATTCTAGAATATTGTTTTCTTTTGGAATTCTAAGTATTGATATTTTCTTTTTGAACTCTTAAGCATTGATGGTTTCTTTTTTGATATCTAAGTATTGATGTTTTCTTTTTGAATTCTGAGTATTGATGTTTTTGTTTTAAATTCTGAGTATTTGATGTTTTCTTTTTAAATTCTGAGTATTTGATGTTTTCTTTTTAAATTCTTAAGTATTGTTGTTTTCTTTTTGAATTCTAAAGTGTTGTTTTCTTTTTCAATTCCAAGTATTGTTGCTTTCATTTTGAGTTATAAAGTATTGTTTTCTTTTTGAGTCGCAAGTATTGATTAATAAAAATTCTAATGTATTGTTTTCTTTTTGAATTGAAGCATTTTTTTTTGTTTTTGAAGTCTTAAGTATTGGTTGTTGTTTTTTAATTCGAGAGTATTGTTTTCTTTTTGAAGTCTTAGTTTTTTTCTGTTTGAATTCTTAAGTGTTTCTTTCTTTTTGATGTCTAAGTATTTTTTTCGTTTTTAATTCTAAGTATTGATGCTGTCTTTTAAATTTTTAGCGTTTTTGTTTAATTCTTAGTTATCTAAAAGTATGAGCAATGATGTTTTTTAAATTCTAAGCATTTTTGTTTTTGAATTTTAGTTATGAACATTGTTGTTTTCTTTGAAATTCTAAGTATTGCTTTTTTCTTTTTTTCATTTCTGAGCGATGCTGTTTTCTAATTCTGAGCAGTGATGTTTTCTTTTAAAGTTTGAAAATTGTTTTCTTTTGAATTCTAAGCATTGCTGTTTTTTTTTAATTCCAATCAAGGTTGGTTTTTTAAATTCTAAGTATTATTTCTATTTGAATCCTAAGTATTGTTCACTTTAATTTCTAAGCATTGCTGTTATTGATTCTGACCAATTTTCTTTTAGACTTTGAGCGATGATGTTTTCTTTTAAATTTTAAGCATTGCTGCTTTCTTTTTTATATTCTAAGCAATGTTTTCTTTTAAAGCATGAACGATGTTGTTTTCTTTTAAATTCTAAGCATTGCTTTCTAAGAAAGACAATTATAAGCATTGCTGTTTTTACTTTTCAATCCTGAGCATTGCTTGTTTTTTGTGTTTATCTTCAACAGAATCTGAGCATTACTGCTTGTTTGTAGTTGTAAGTTTTGTAGGGATGCTTGTGAGTTTGTGTGTGTGTGTGTGTGTGTGTTGTGTGTGTGTGTGTGTGTGTGTGTGTGTGTGTGTGTGTGTGTGTGTGTGTGTGTGTGTGTGTTATGTAGATTTCTCTTCTTTTTTTTTTACTTCAAAACTTTATATAAAAGCTTATGAATTAGTATGTATGTTTGAATTTATTTTGTTTGTATTTTTTTTACCTCCAAGTTATATACAAATGCTTGTGAAGTTTTAAGTTTTTACAGTGAGTTATATACAAATGCTTGTGAAGTTTTAAGTTTTTACAGTGATGCTTATGAGTTGATCTGTAAGTGTGTATTCGAGGGCTTTTTTGTTTTTTACTTCCAAGTTGCGTATAAATGCGAGTTATGTGAATGTCTGTTTCTGTGTTTTTTTTCCTCCTAATTTCAAAGTATTATAGGGATGAGTGTGTGTGTGTGTGTGTGTGTGTGTGTGTGTGTGTGTGTGTGTGTGTGTGTGTGTGTGTGTGTGTGTGTGTGTGTGTGTGTGTGTTTATATTTTAACTAGTATATGAGTGTGTGTAGGAGTTTCTTTTTTTTTTTTACTCAAAAGTTTTATAGGGATGCCTGTGAGTTGATTCGTATGTGTCTGTTTAGGACTTTTCTTCTTTTGATTTTTACTTGCAAGTTTTATAGAAATGTTTGTGAGTTGGTATGAGTGTGTGTTTGTGAGTTTCCCTTTTCTTTTACCTCAAAAGTTACATACACATGCTTTTGAGCTAGTATGTGAGCATATGTTTATGTGAGTTTCCTTCTTTCTTTTTTACTTCAAAGTTTTATAGTATGCTTGTGAGTTGGTTTGTGTGTGTGCTTTATGTGGGTTTCTCTTTTCTTTTTTTCTACATCAAAATGGTTGGGAATTTGAGTGTTTTTTTTAAACTTTATTTTACCTCCAAGTTTTATAAGATTGCTTATGAACTAGTTTGTCAGTGTCTATATTTGTTTGCTTTTTTCCACCTTCAAGTTTTATAGAAATGCTTGTGTCTTGGTATATAAGTGTGTATATTTATGTTTATATACTAAGTTTTAAGTTTTAAAGTGATGCATATGAGTTGATCTGTGTGTATTTGAGGGGGGTTTGTTTTGTCTTTTATTTTTGTTTTACTTCCCAAGTTTTCTGAGTTGATATTTGAGTGTATATTTGCGTTTTTTCCTGACTTCAAAGTGTTATAGGGATGACTCTGTGATGTGATGTGATGTGATGTGATGTGATGTGATGTGATGTGATGTGATGTGATGTGGTGTGGTGTGGTGTGGTGTGGTGTGTGTGTGTGTGTGTGTGTGTGTGTGTGTGTGTGTGCGCCCATGCGTGTGTAGGTTTCTCTTTTTATTTAGATTTTACTTCAAAGGTTTCTTTATATAAATACTTGCTTTTTTATTAGATTTAATTTAATTTTTAACATAAAAAATGAATTAAAAAATTATTTTAAATTTCTTTTTATATCGAGGATAATGGAATAAGCACCCTCGTGCTTTTTTACATCCAGCCCCCGTGTGTATGCAGTTTTGTAAATGTCATCTGTTCCCGCTGACACACGATGTGTGTGTGTGTGTGTGTGTGTGTGTGTGTGTGTGTGTGTGTGTGTGTGTGTGTGTGTGTGCGTGTGTGTGTGTGTGTGTGTGTTATTACCTTTGCTGTTTGTTTGGGGTTTTCTGTTACTTCTGTGAAGATCTCTCTCTCTCTCTCTCTCTCTCTCTCTCTCTCTCTCTCTCTCTCTCTCTCTCTTTCTCTCTTGTTTGCCTTTTGGGGTTTTCTTTTCCTTGTAAGGATTGGCTACATTATGAGCTTATAGATAGTTGATGATAATTTTTTTTTTTTTTTTTTTTTTACAGAAGTGAGAGTTTTGAAATATTGACTAAATTGTTTTGATATAATTTGAAGATACTCTCTCTCTCTCTCTCTCTCTCTCTCTCTCTCTCTCTCTCTCTCTCTCTCTCTCTCTCTCTCTCTCTCTCTCTCTGGGTTTTCTTTTCCTTGTTAGGTTTGGTCAAATTGGGAGTTTTTAGGTTTCATTGATGATAGTTATTTTTTATGGAAGTGTGAGTTTTTTGAAATATTTTTGCTGACTGGTTTGTTTTGATGACGATGTAATTTGGCGATGCTTTCTCTCTCCTCTCTCTCTCTCTCTCTCTCTCTCTCTCTCTCTCTCTCTCTCTCTCTCTCTCTCTCTCTCTCTCTCTCTCTCTCTCTCTCTCTCTTGCTTCCTTTCCCTTTCCTTTCCCCTCCAACTTCCACCTTCAGATATTCTATCCTAGACTTATTATGGAGAGGAGTATTTTGGTTATGTTGGATTCAAACTGTATTCTTACCATTTGAATATTGAAATGTGTTTTCATATAGTTGTTTGTGTTTAAAGGATTTTATGTTGTTGTTGTTGTTTTTTTTAATCTGGTTTTTTTCCCCCTTTTATGCCTACTTTGCTTGTTTTCCCGCTTACACACACACACACACACACACACACACCACACACACACACACACACACACACACACACACACACACACACACACACACACACACACACACACACACACACACACACACACTCATGCATTATAGATTTGTAATGCCTTCTGTTTCATGGTCCTGAATATTTGCTATTTTTTAATATTTTTTGCTGTGTTATTTTTTGTTTAAATAATTATCAGTGTATCCAGTTAGGATGACGCGTTTTGTTGAATGTATTCTGTTTTCCTTTTTTTTATATTGGTTGAACTGCTGCTGGTGGTGATGCTGGTATGTAGGGGTAGGGAGGGGGTTTCTTAGCTTTATTCCCTGATCAGGGCAAGGGCCGGATGAAAAAAAGTATGTAATGCTTACTTACTCTGTTACCCTTGAAAAATAAAGATTATTCATTCATTCATTCATTCATTCATTCATTCATTCTCTCTCTCTCTCTCTCTCTCTCTCTCTCTCTCTCTCTCTCTCTCTCTCTCTCTCTCTCTCTCTCTCTCTCTCTCTCTCTCTCTCAGTTAATCTAAGCCTTTAAAAAAAATATTTTTGTAAACTCTAAATTTGTTTGTTGGGGGTTTTAGATGGGTTGTTACTCCCAAGCATTGCTTTTCAACAGGATCATTGTTGGGTTGTTGTTTTTGGTTGTTTGTTTTTTATGTTAGCAATGTTTTTGTTTTAAATCTCAGCATTGCTGGTTTTTGATTGGATTTAAGTCTGAGCATTTATGGGTTTTTTTCTGTTTTAGATGATAGCATTGTTGGTTTCTGATTTGTTTTATATCTAAGAATTGCTGTTTTATTTTTTGTTTTGAATGAGAGCATCACTGGTTTTATCTTATCTGAGTATTGCTGTTTTTCTTTTAAATCCGTGTATTATTCAATATTTTAAGAACAAATCTAAGCATTGCTCCTCTTAATAAATTAGAGCATTGTTTGTTTTTAAATATGAGCATTGCTCTTAACATCTGAGCATTGCTTTTTCTTTTTAATCTGAGCATTGGTGTGTTTTTTTAATCTGAACGTTGCTGGTTTTTAATAAAACTATGACCATTTCTTTTTTTAAACAAAATCTGGGCATTGTTTAGTTTTGTTTTTTTTTAATCTGAGCATTGGTGTTTTTACTTTAAATCTGAGCACTACTGTGTTGTTGTTTTTTTTAATCTGAGCATTGCTGTTTTATTTTAAATCTGTGTATTGCTGGGGGTTTTTTAATCTGAGCAATTTTGTTTTTAATCTGAGCATTGCTGGATTTTAAAGCATGCTGTTTTTGTTTTTAATCGAGCATTGCTGGATTTTAAAAATGAGCATTTTTTGAAATCCGAATATTGCTGGATTTTTTGTAAATCTGAGCAGTGCTTTTTATTTTTTAATCGAGCATTGCTGGATTTTTAAAATCTGAGCGGTGCTGCTTTTTTTTTTAATCTAAATTTGTTAAATACAAAATGTTTTGTCATTAGTGTTTGTATGGGAGATATTTGTAGGTATTTTTACATTTGCTAAGTTTTTGTCATTAGTGTTTGTATTGGAAATGGTTGTAGGCATTCTTACGTGTTAAATGCAAAATGTTTGTCATTAGTGTTTGTATTGGAGATGGTTGTAGGTATTTTCACATGTGTTCATTGCAAAATGTTTGTCATTAGTGTTTGTATTGGAGATGGTTGTAGGTATTTTGCATTTGTTACGTAAAGCCCTAAGTGCTATCTCTGAAAATAGGAAGGAAATCTCTCTCTCTCTCTCTCTCTCTCCTCTCTCTCTCTCTCTCTCTCTCTCTCTCTCTCTCTCTCTCTCTCTCTCTCTCTCTCTCTCTCTCTCTCTCTCTCTTTTTATAGATAGATAGATAGATAGATAGATAAATAGACAGACAGACAGACAGACAGACAGACAGACAGACAGACAGACAGACAGACAGACAGACAGACAGACAGATAGATAGATAGATAGATAGATAGATAGATATAGATATAGATATAGATAGATATGTATCTGTGTGTGTGTGTGTGTGTCATTTGTTACAATTTTTTGTTGTGTACACAATTTAAATTTTAACTCATAGATTTTTTTCAATTCATATTCCAACTTGGATGCAGTCTGTTAAAATGAATCGTGTTTCAAAATTTTTTGTCTCACTAAAGAGTATTAGATTGGAGTGTGAATTCTTGCCTTGGCACATAGAAGTGTACACAATTATGAAACTTGTTGCATTACTGTACTTTAATCTAAAATTTCTCTTAGATAATTGTTTGATTGTGTTTTTCCTGGGGGGTTTTCTGATGGGTGTGATTTTTGTGTTGGTGCTGAAGTGTGTATGCGAGTTTTTTTATTCTTTGTTTATTTGTGGGGGTTTTTGTTTGTTTTTAGAGCTATACACTGTACCTATTTTATATTCTCTTTCGTAATGACTTAGGTGTAACTCATCGTTTGAACTTTTTCTGAGTTGGTTTTCGCTTGCTGTTTTTCCTTCTGGGTAATATGTGTTGTGATCAAATCTTATACATTGATATAAAATGGATAGGGTTTTGTTTTTGTGACTGACTTGTTTTCCCTCTATTGTAGGATGGGTCTGTTGTGGTAGAAATGTGGAATATTGGTAAGAGTATATACTTAAAGCATGTTCTTTTTTTCATGTGGCCCTATTGAAGAATGATCCCTGTAATTCTCTTGCATAGAATCATTGTCTTGCTTTAGCTTGCTGTGTACTTTTTTCATAGTTTTCCTCAAATGCAAATGTATGAACATTTTCATTTACGATGTTTCTTTTGGAGTTACATGTATGTATATTAAGTGATGTGCTTGAATGAAACATTGACATATTCCTTTTTTTATTTTTGCTAATGTGATCACCTGTTTATGTAAAACACATTCCTCTTCATATTATACAAGTCTTCTAAAAGAAATGACTCTGTGTGTGTGTGTGTGTGTATACGTGTGTGTGTGTGGGGGGGGGGGGGTGAGCGTGTGTGCGTGCGCACGTCTGTATATGCGCGCATGCGCGTATGTGTGTGTGTGTTATACAAGTGCATACACTTTGTTTGTGGAGTGTTTCTTTGTGCGAACATGCCTACGTCAAAATCATATTTCTTGAGGTTATAGTAAAAGTACTCACTTTTTACACGCTTGTGTGTGTGTGGTGTGTACATATAAAGTCGAAGTAAAAAGTCGAAAAAGTACTTGAGAGCAATTACACGGAAAAACTATATTGGACACGCCGTATAATCGCAATAATTACTTCGAATTTAAATAAAAATTTATGATTAATTTTGTTTAAACGTTTCATGAAACACACACACACACACACACACACACACACACACACACACACACACACACAACACACACACACACACACACACACACACACACACACACACACACACACACACACACACATGAGAGAGACACAGTGCATCATATTGTATGATATTATCATTGGATGTGTGTTGTAGGGGTCATTAATGGTTGCACTGTACCATGTTTCTGTCCGCCAAAGTTGCCTATGTGCAAGCGGAGTTGCCCTCTTCGGGGCGTTGGTGTCGCCACAATTCCAGTGCCACACACCTGGAAAATGGTTGTAAAGATTGTCTGCATAGTGCAGAGTTGATGCCGTGGGCTCTGTAACACTGTAACATAAAGTGCGTGTGCCAATGGCCCGAAATTGCCGCTGGCATCTGTGCTCAAAACGGCAGCTTTTTCGGGCGGGGGTGGGTATGCATGCACGCACGCGCTCGCGCGCTGGTGTTTATCAGTGTGTTTGTTTGTTCGCGTGCATGTGGTGGCGACCCTCCACTTTGGCCTGGTGCATCATATTGCTGTATATTGTCATTATTCGTGTGCGAAATGCTTGTTTTTTGTCGCGTACACTTACCAGCTTTCCTTCAGACAAACTAGCTTTTTTAGCTCTCGGGGGCTCTTGTGTCGCCACCGATCCGGCGCCACACCTGTCCAAGAGGGTGGGAGAGAGTGTACGCATACAGTACGATATTGTCTTGTTGCCGTGGGGTCTTTCACCGAGCAAAAGTGGGGCTGGACGGGGCTGAAAACGGCTCTTTCGCTGGCATCTGTGCTCAAAACGGCAGCTTTTTCGGGGGGGGGGGGGGGGGGGGGGGGGGGGTATGCCATGCGCGCACGCGCGAGCGCGCTGGTGTTTATCAGTGTGTTTGTTTGTGTGCGGGCATGTGGCAGCGATCCTCAACTTTGCCCTGGTGCATCATATTGCTGTATATTGTCACTATTCGTGTGCGAAATGCTTGTTTTTTGTCGCGTACACTTACCAGCTTTCCTTCACACAAAGTAGCTTTCTTAGCTCTTGGGGGCTCTCGTGTCGCCACCGATCCGGCGCCACACCTATCCAAGAGGGTGGGAGAGAGTGTATGCATGCAGTACGATATTGTCTTGGTGCCGTGGGGTATTTTACCGTGCAAAAGTGGGGGCTGGACGGGGCTGAAAACGGCTCTTTGGCTGGCATCTGTGCTAAAAACGGCAGCTTTTTCGGGGGAGGGTGGGTATGCATGTGCGCACGCGCGGCGCGCTGGTGTTTATCAGTGTGTTTGTTTGTGTGCGTGCATATGGTGGCGACCTTCCACTTTGCCCTGGTGCATCATATTGCTGTATATTGTCACTATTCGTGCGCGCAATGCTTGTTTTTTGTCGCGTACACTTACCAGCTTTCCTTCAGACAAACTAGCTTTCTTAGCTCTTGGGGGCTCTCTTTTCGCCACAAATCCGGCGCCACACCTATCCAAGAGGCTGGGAGATAAAAAAAATAAAAAAACAAGCATTGCACACAAGATTAATGAAAATACACAGCAATATGATGCACCCGGGCAAAGTAAAGGGTCGCTGCCACATGCACGCACACAAACAAACACACTACTAAACACCAGCGCGCGCGCGTGCACGAAAGCATACCCACCCCCCGCCCGAAAAAGCTGCTGTTTTGAGCACAGATACCAGCCAGAGCTCGTTTTCAGCTCCGTCCAGCCCCACTTTTGCACGGTAAAAGCCCCCCCTTCTCCAAGACATAATCGTACTGTGTGCATACACTCTCTCCCACCCTCTCGGATAGGTGTGGCGCCGGATTTGTGGCGACACGAGAGCCCCCACGAGCTAAGAAAGCTACTTTGTGTGAAGGAAAGCTGGTAAGCTGTATGTTATTGTATATTATTATCTGTTGGCGGTGGTAGGGGTCATCATTGACCGCACTGTACCATGCTTCTTTCCCACAGACTTGGGTAGGTGGGAGCGGGGTGGCCATCTTCGGGGCTGCAGTGTCGCCGCAATCCGGGTGCCACAATCTTCAAAAATGGTTGGCAAGATTGTATGCTAGGGTAGAGCAGGGCCTTGGTGCCCTGGGCTCTGTAACTGTGCAAAAGCGCGGGTAGCAGGGGCCCGAAGGCGGCCCTTCGGTTACATCACACACAGCGCGACCGCGGCGCGCGCACACACACACACACACACACACACACACACACACACACACACACACACACACACACACACACACACACACACACACACACACCAATTTACGAATACAATGCTATTAAGACCATTGACTAGAAAAGACAAACTATTATTAATGGAAGCACACACACGAATACAATGCTATTAAGACCATTGACTAGAAAAGACAAAATATTATTAACGGAAGCACACGCACAAATGCTCGCACGCGCTTCCACGCGGCGCACACACACACGCACACACACACGCACACACACACAGGGAGAGCCTAGTGGTCAAAACATTGCGCCGGCAATTTTATGACCCGAGTTTGATTCCCGTCGCCACATGGACATATATAGAAAAAAAAACGCACACACACGTGCGTGCGTGCGTGCGTGCGTGCGTGCGTGCGTGCGTGCGCTGCGTGCGGCGGCTGTGTGTGTGTGTGTTGTGTGTGTGTGTGTGTGTGTGTGTGTGTGTGTGTGTGTGAATGTGCGCTCGCGAGCGGGGCGTGTGTGTGCATACTTGTTGTTGTTGTTGTTGTTGTTGTTGTGTGTGTGTGTGTGCATGCTTGTAGTGTGTGTGTGTGTGTGTGTGTGTGTATGTGTGTCTGTGTGTGTCTGTGTGTGTCTGTGTGTGTCTTTGTCTGTGTGTGTTGTGTGCAATGCTTGTAGTGTGTGTGTGTGTGTGTGTGTGTGTGTGTGTGTGTGTGTGTGTGTGTTGTGTCTGTGTCTGTGTGTGTGTGTGTGCTTGTGTGTGTGTGTGTGTGTGTGTGTGTGCTGACAGAGCCTCTCTTATCTTCACTCTGTCTGCAGCATCTTCTTTCAGGTGAGTACTGTACTCTCCTTTGTGAGACTCTACGACTTTGTGGCATTCTTTCCCTCCTTCATCTCCTGAAGATGGTGCAGAAGTGACGTCATTTTACTGTGAGAGTTTGCCAAATAGCCTGTGCTGAATCATTCAGTGTGGATCCAATGATCCCAGGTGGTTTATGGCCATAG
>CM060324.1:49624365-49679365 GCA_030674155.1 Stramonita haemastoma
CACTGAAGATTTTGCAACCAGCTTCCTCCACTCAATGAAACAGTCACTTTGTTTTGAAATAAAATCTGATCAACATTGTCACTGCGGGCAGTACTTTGGGTGGATGCAGACAGTGAAGGGGCGTGCCTTAAACACACACTGTAAGGTCATCGATGTCACAGAGATGACAATGACGATGATATTGGTGGTCATGGTGATAGGTGACCATGGTGAAGGCGTTTGTTGTGGTGGTGGTGGTGGTGGTGGTGATGATGATGATGATGATGATGATGATGATGATGATGATGATGATGATGATGATGATGATGATGATGATAATGACGATACTACTACTACTACTACTACTACTACTACTACTACTACTACTACTACTACTACTACTACTACTACTACTACTACTACTACTCTCTTTTCTCCCTCGTTTTCATCATTATCAACAGGAGAGAGAGAGAGAGAGAGAGAGAGAGGAGAGAGAGAGAGAGAGAGAGAGAGAGAGAGAGAGAGAGAGAGAGAGAGAGAGGAGAGAGAGAGAGAGAGAGAGAGAGAGAGAGTAAATCACAACCTCATGTCCAGATTACAACCATTTTTCACAACATCCAGACAGGCATCACCAAAATTCCACGCTCTTTACCAACACCTAGAGACAACGTTAACAAGAGTGTCAGTCCTGTATCTACTGGCAACACTCTATGACATAATGTAGGTACTCCTATTAACCGGCAGTGAAATGAATCGTCTGCTAGGGGGACCGCTCACTAAGTCACAAGGCCGCCAAGTCACAGGGCTGCTAAGTCACAGGGCTGCTAAGTCACAGGGCTGCTAAGTCAAATAAATCACTTCCACTTTCCCTGTCAGCACTGTTCTGGGTTGACAGACTTGTCTCATTATATGGTCAGCTCTTCAGACCCATAGCTAGACCGACCTACACATCTTTAGGCTTACACCTCTGTATTCCTATAGAGTGCAGGCCTAAGGACAGCCAGTATGTCAACAATGGAGTACATCTGAACAACAACACAACAACAACAACAACAGCAAATGACGTTGTGCTATCCCTCACCAGATGCTCAGCTCTGCACAGCCACAGTGGCCCTAAGAACCAGCAAGTCTGCCACTCCACAGTTCTTCAGCTCTACAGCTCTTGTGACCTACTGCTCACAGAGCGACACTTGGTAGATCGGAACTGTAGGTCTGAAGGTCTGCGGAACTACGATTGAACATGCTCCACCGCATTATGTAGCTGTTCCTGTCTTTCCTACAGATTCCTGTCTACCTTCTAGTATGATGATGGGTGTTGCTGGAGTGGGTCCGTCTTGAGAGGCACTGAAGAATTTGTAGTCTTTGAGTGACTGTGCTGGTGTTTTATCCCTTACTGAAGAAGCCCACTGTGCTGTGCTGTGCTATGCTGTGATGTTTTGTGCCGTACTGTGCTGTGTTGAACTGTGCTGTGCCGTGTCGTACTGTGCCGCCTTCTGCTGTGCTGTGCTATACTGTACCATTTTAAAGCCCAATCTTGAGCAGACATACCCTAATATGCCTGCTGCTTATGAAATCTATTTCCATATCCTGGCTTCAGTTATCATGCCGAGGAAAAGGAAGGCATAACGAAAGCTACACATCGTCACAACACTTTCTTTTCTTTTTTTCTTTTAAAGCGACAGAAATAATCGTTTTCCTTTCTTAAAATATTAACTATTCCCATTTTGAATCACTGACATTTGAAAATTTGACATTTGTGCTGTTGACTTTTAAACGACTGATATTTAGTTACTTACATTTAAACTACTGACATTTGAACTACTGACATTTGTACTATTGACATTTGAGCTACTGACATTTCAACAGCTATACCTGTAGTGTTCCTGAACCATGGAGGCTGAAGGCACAGCTGTTCAAATGTTACAAGAAAAACACACCTTTTCCGGTTGGTAATTAGACAAGTCTGAAGAATATTGCCCTTGGTCTTCAAATTTCTGCAAGAAGTTTACTGACAAAAGCTTTCTTTACCTAGTGTCTTAAGGATCTTGTGTTTTCAGTTCCTAAAGGCTACCATACCTTTCTGGCTGATAAACATTTGAAATATGTTTGCATGAAGAGAGAAGGGGAACACAGGACTGAAAGCTGTGATCAGAACTTCTCTGTGTAAACATCACCAAGACCTCTGTACAGAAGCTTAGCAGGTACTAGGTCGACATACACATCTTGCCAGGTACATGACTGTTTCCAAACCAATGAACTAATCATAAATTGTGAGATGCACTGATGCCCCATTATCCATGACTTGAAGATTCTGGTAAGAGAAGCGGTCACAAACCATGAATTAGAAGCAGCTTATCAAATACTGTTACCTATATGGCAATCTTTGAATGTCCTTAAGCTTTTTAAAAATTAATTTTAACACTGAAGGCTGTAGATAGCGTTAGATGAAAGAATGTTCCTAAATAAGCAATTCAAAATGTTAACACTGAAGGCTGTAAATAGCGTTAGATGAAAGAATGTTCCTAAATTAACAATTCAAAATGAATAGGATACTTTCTCTGCATCTTAACCTATTTTTTATGGAGTGATTTAAATAGAAGTGTCTCCTTAAGAGGTAACTTCAATAAGAAATAGGAGGCTGTTGTCTTTGGAATCTCGCATGATCTCAGTTTCTGGAGGGATTTTGAAAAAATGAAATACACAGAGAAGTAAAATTGCCCAGTGGATGGAAAGGCCAGAGCTAGATGCCTCAGCCTTAAATCTCTATGGATGTCAAACCTGCTGATTTTGTATCATTGAAAACATCATTCCTCTGATTGCAATACCTCATTACATCGTTCTTAGGCTCCTGAAATGAGATGGTTTTCTTTTTTTTTTAATTCACAAGTTTCCCACGAATGACTGATCCTACATGACCTATTTGTATGCTCAGTCTGATAACGTTACTTGTTCTCCCTTGCCTCTATCATCTTCGAAATAAAGGAATTAAATAGAATTAAAATTAAATTGCCCATCCCGACTTTTCTATATTCTGTCGGCAACACAATAGACAAACTCCAGAGGTAAGTTTGTTTGCCTGTTAGTGTTATCTTTCAGAATTCTGATTTCTAGTCGATCTTAGTTTATTTCCCACAAGTCTATGTCTCAGCATGTTCACTGACAGATCTCTTTTTATCTGTACTTATCAAAGTAAGACCTGATCAGTGGAAAACAGATTCAGAATAAAGCAGTATTTTGTTACAAACTAGATAACTTTTACGCTCATTAAGCTAAAGCTTATTTTTAATCTTCTAAGTTCCAATAAAACAAAACCAGACCCTGAAATTTTTTCTCTAAGAAAATTTCAAAGATATAGGAAAGTAGTGGCAGCCATATTACGCTGTTTTGTAGTGTTTCATAAGTGGTACGTATGTTCCATATTCTGAAGCATGATAACATATTGGCAGCCTGGTGTTCTGCCTTACACTGTTTCGAACGTGGTACGTACATTCCATTGTCCGATAATGGCATCCTGGTAAAGATAATGTATGTTGACCTGGTACATTCTAATCTTGGTTTTCCCTGCGCAAAGCTATACAGAGTAAACTATGGAGAGTTTTCTGAGGCCTGTGATATAATTGTAAAATGATAACTAAAAATGCTTGGATGAACCCAAGACACTCCAGTATTTTGTTTATCTTTGTTTTTTCTCCTAATCCTTTCCACTACACCCCCGTTTGCATTAAAAGCACTGGCAGAAAGCTGATACTACAATTTGATCTCAGCCAAAGGTCAAGAAAGCTGATGAGAGTCGGTAATTGATATTCATTGTGGCATTAATTCATCACACACACACACACACACACACACACACACACACACACACACACACACACACACACACACACACACACACACACACACACAGACTTACTTTTTCAAGACTTGTTAAGTGGACTGAGTGAAGGTGTCCAATGCAAAAAAAAGTGTTCTTTGAATTTCAGGAGCCTGCTTACTCCCACCAGTGCTATTAGTGTTCCCTTTTGTCTACAGGGCTGACAACCTCTTTGACAGCTACATAACAACGTTCTCAGTGCTGTGACAACTCTTTGGGAAAGTGAACAGTGTTGTTTAGCACTGCTTGTTACATTCTGTATATTCCTTGGTGAGGTTCCAACTGACATCTGCTAAATTTTCAACTAGGAGGGACTCGAATATATATATTTTAAAATCCCAGAAACCATGCCATTCTATGAAATTCCCCAAGCTCTCTACAACTAAGTTCCGCTCTTTGTTGCTGACTTTCTTTAGTTCAAGAATTCTGTTCGTTTATTTCGTTGTAGGGGCTGAACATACAACATCAACTGTTGCCAACCATCACATCTGTTGATTTTTTACGTCACGATGTCCATTTCTCTGCAGCTCAGTGGTGATAATGTCAGTGTTGTCAGTGTCACTCCTGTGCACACCCCTGACCCGGCTGCCGTGAACAATGTGTCATCCCCTGAAGGCTGTGTTCAAATCGTGTTCAGTCAAATGGAATTCCTTCCCTGGAACAACCCGGACAACATCGTCAGCGCAGAAGTGGAAGCCATAACGAAAAGGGTGTTAGCCACCATGCTGACGTTCATCTTTCTGATTGGCGGACCAGGCAACGTCATCAACATGGCGGTGTTCTACAAGCAGGGGCTGTCAGACCGGGTCAACCTGTGTCTCTTCGCCCTGGCGCTGGCTGACGAGCTATACCTCATCGTGGGCATGTTCATCCACGCGGAACAGGTTCACCGCCAGTTCACCACGCCCGAGAGGTACGGCCCCATCATGACCTTCGTGGTCAACAACATGCTGACCGGTCTGGTGGGCTTCACTTTCGTCTCCAACATCCTCTCCGCCATCATCGCCACAGAGAGATGCCTCTGCGTCCTCAACCCTCTCAAATTTCAGAACCTGATGCGGACCCGAACCATGGCGGCCATCATAGCGGTGGTGTACGTGGTGGTGGTGACTCTGTTTTTCGTCGTGTCCTTTCGGTATTACATTGGCTGTGTTTACGATCCCGAAACAGGGATGATGCTGACCACGGCTCTGGAAAGCGACCTGTACAGAGCTCACCAGGGGATGGTGGACGTTCTGGACGGCGTGGTCTTCGGCACTGGCCTGCCCATCGTCACCATGCTCGTGGTGACCGTAGCAACGGTCATCACGGTGGTCAAGCTTCGTCACATCGTTACCTGGCGCGCCGAGACCGCTTCCTCCTTTTCTGCCCGGGAGGTGGCGCTGACCAAGATGCTGGTGGTGGTGTCCATCTGGTTCATCGTGCTGGTCACTCCTGTGGCGCTGACCCGCTCTGTCTGGCTCTTCTTCCCCGAGATCAACGCGGGACGGAGGCACCACAACTTCTACGTGACCAGCGTGTGGATCATAGAGATCAGCTCCTACCTCAACTCCACCTTCAACATCTTCGTCTACTACACTATGGGCTCCCGCTACAGGCAGACCTTCTGGGCGCTGTTCGGCAGGAAGATGGACGTGGACAGCTGAAGGAGGCAAAGTCTTCACTAAAGGATGGTGGGCCTTTCAAGTATCTAAACGCAAATGCGATTTTATTTCACAAGCGAAATAGATTGGTACAGACTTTTTTATTTCATTATTATTCACCCCTCAAAATGATAGAAAACACAACCAAAAATTAAATGTTGTAAATGAACACACATATAATAATGTGGATACCTGGTTAGCCTGTTGGAATACATTTTTCTCTGTTCTGGTTAGCCTGTTTGGAATACAATTTCTCTGTACTAGTTAGTTTGTTGGAATAAATTTCCTGTGTATTGGTTAGTCAGTTGGAATCGATTATCTGACTGTGAATGGCCTTCTCACTGTCATGTCTTTTATTTAAATCACACCTACATGCCCTACAACACTTGGAGACTTTTTTAGCAGTAAGTCCCACACATCTAATGATAACGCTTATGGTGTCAAACATGAAAAAAAGAGAAAAAAGGAAGAAAGAAAAGGAGAAAATCCAACATAGAAACAGCAAGGGGGTAAAAGCAATGGACATGTGACCTGACGGTTCTTTGAGGGCGTGGGTTTTAATCTTCCACACGCCACTGGTTTTGATCTCTCTGCCCCAGCCATACATACACAGGATGGTCATGTCGCATCCTCAGGGCCAGGAGTCTACAGGGAGACTTCAAGCCCTTGGTTCTGATGCTGATGACCAGCCAGTATACAAAACATCAGTAAACTGGACCTGAGTCAGAACAAGGCGGAGACTCACCGTGAAACAAAAACAAAACAATACAAAATTAAACAAGACCACCCCAGACCCACCCATCCAAAAAATCCCAAGAATAATAAAACCAAAAAAAATCAGGCGGACAGCTCCCTCCCCATCCCTCTCAAAATTGTTTTATAAGACAAAAAGGCTTCAGGTTACCTTTTGTTTCATTTTCATTTCATTCTTTTATATCGATAATAATGGAATAAGCACCCATGTGCTTTTTTTTTATCCAGTCCCCGTGTGTATGCGGTTTTGTCAGTCTTGTCATCTGTTCCCACCGGCACACAATGGCCTACTCTTATTACGGAAAGCGGAACAGGATTTAACGTGTGCGCAAGATGTTCTGCGTGCGTTCGCACACGGGGCCTCGATTTACAGTCCCATCCAAAGGACTTTTGGGGAGAGAGGAGTCTGCACTGATGTTAACTCCAGGGAGAAAATCCCCTCAAACGGGAATCGAACTCGGGTTGTCAAATTGCGAGCGCAATGTTCTCACCACTAGGTTATCCCGTCCAGTTAGGCCTATACATCTGCAGTTTGACGTGCACAATGTACACAGTGGCAAAGGTAAGGGGATTGTGAGGACACACAACTTTTGTCTAGACTGTGCCAGTCCTGACTTCTGGTATTCAATATGTTAAAGTTAAAGTTAAAGTCTGTCCCGAGCCATAAGGCTCATCAGGCCGGTGCTTATCCCGGTTTCTGTGGCGTTAAGCGACTGAGAGTCATAGACTCCCCCCTGGATAGGACGCCAGTCTATCGCAAGGTTAACCCCCAACACAAGGTTGGTACCCCTTTTACACCTGGGTGGGGTGAGAAAATAGCCGTAAAGTGCCTTTTCCAAGGGCACAACGCCATGGCAGAATAGCTGGGATCGAACCCGCAACCTTTAGATTACGAGTACAACGCCCTAACCACTAGGCCACAGCGGCGGCTATTCAATATGGCACACAGACAACTAGTTGAAGACACAGAGATTGCAGATTTGTTGTTCATTTTAGTTGATAGGAAGAAAAGTGGAGATCTGAAGTTACTGTTAAAGGAGTAAACAAGGGAGATAACTTCTTTCCCCCCTAAAAGAAAGGTACGTAATTGTAAACAATATGTTGCAACAGGTTGAACCTATAAACTATACACACTCATACACATGAAACAGAGAGAGAGAGAGAGAGAGAGAGAGAGAGAGGAGAGAGAGAGAGAGAGAGGAGAGAGAGAGAGAGAGAGAGAGAGAGGAGAGAGAGAGAGAGAGAGAGAGAGAGAGAGGAATGCGTTTTCTTTGACATGCAGTGTAAAAATAATGTACTGCACGAAGTTTGCCATGGAAACCACACCAAACAATATCTTTTCCATGACACATTCAGCACTGTCACAGATACAGCTGAGGTGTCACCCACAAAGAAACAAACTAGGCTACACAAAACGTCCAGCGTCCATAAAGCGCGTGCTTGTACCTCTGTGTGTGTGTGTGTGTGTGTGTGGTGTGTGTGTGTGTGTGTGTGTGTGTGTGTGTGTGTGTGTGTGTGTGTGTGTGTGTGTGTGTGTGTGTGTGTGTGTTCTTCCCCGTCCTTCTACCTTCTCCTAGCATGTATAGTTTGTAGCGTTCCATTGACTGTATGCTTTCTTCATTGTGTTTTCTGAACCAGTACCGGCTTACATTTTTAGTCTCTGAGGTTGTTGCATAATCATATTCCAAACATTTCTGACATCAGAATGAAGTTACCTTAATGGAAGGCAAAAATGGTTCATACACAAAAATCTCATCTTTCGAAAACCTTGGGGCTCTAGCCAAGGAACAAAAAAAAAAAACAGTTGTATATATTTACAGATCTATCCAAACATTCCTGATGTCAGAATGCAGCTACCTTTATGGAAAGCAAAAATGTTTGCATACACAAAAATCTCACCACTGGAGAACTTTGGAGCTCTAGTCCAGGTTCACACACACATACATACATACACACACAATTGAGAGAGAGAGAGAGAGAGAGAGAGAGAGAGAGAGAGAGAGAGAGAGAGAGAGAGAGAGGAGAGAGAGAGAGAGAGGAAGAGAGGAGAGGAGAGAGAGGAGAGAGAGAGAGAGAGAGAGGTTTCTTATCTAATTACTGTATTGTGACGTGCAGTACAACACTGACAAAAGAGAGAGAGAGAGAGAGAGAGGAGAGAGGAGAGAGAGAGGAGAGAGAGAGAGAGAGAGAGAGAGAGAGAGAGAAGAGAGAGAGAGAGAGAGAGGAGAGAGAGAGAGAGAGAAATGAAATGAAATGAAATGTTTATTCATATAGGCCATGGCCCCTTAGAAGGGGGAATACAAATAAAGCAAGCAAAAAATTATATCATGGACTTGTGATGGCATTATGTTACATAAATACTTCTCCTTTTAAATGCTTTATACATGTATATTGCCAGTTGTTTTACAATACGCTCATTTGTCGAAGCTAATAACAAAACCAACCTGAATAGACATGGATCACTTTTGTGGTAAGAACTGCTCTCGTATATCTCTTAACCTAGGACATGAAAGCACAAAATGGATTTCATCTTCTACTGAACATTTACAAATTGGGCATTGAAGATTTGTGGCAAGTGCCGTGGATCGGTGGTCTAGGTGGTCACGCGCCTTGCCTAGAAAGCAAAAAGTCCGGGTCGGAGTGTGCGGGGTTCGTACCCCGTTTGGACCCAAAACTTTTTCCCCATCCATTAGACCATGAGTGGTGGTCTGGGCGCTAGTCTTTCGGATGAGACGATAAACCGAGGTCCCGTGTGTTACACATCACTATTTAGCGCACGTAAAAGAACCCACGGCAACAAGGGGGTTGTCCCTGGCAAAATTCTGTAGAAAAAAAGCCACTCTGATAGGGAAACAAATACACTTGCATGCAGGAAAAAGAAAAAAAATGGGTAGGCGCTGCACATGTGGCGACGCGCTCTCCCCGGGGAGAGCAGCCCGAATTTCACGCAGAGAAATCTGCCGTGACATAAAGTGGTACAAAATACAAAAAAAATACAAAAAATAGCGATAATAATGTACATTGATGTCTGAAATACCAAATCTGAATCGTGTCATTATACGCTTCAAATAACTATCAATATTCATAGACATATACGTTGGCACAATATTTACTTGGCTGAACATTCTATAGTGGTAAAATCTTTCACTATTCTGTACATGACTCTCACAATTTTGCCAGCAACAATCAATCAACCTTTCACGAAACTGTCGAATAAAACCACTAACATCTTCAACTCCTTGATTTAACCACACGTAACCAAAACCCAATTCAAATAATTTCATTCTGACATTTGAAGCCCAATTGGTTTTGCCTCTATTATCTAAATCTAACAACATTTTATATGCTTTAAAGGGCAATCTTTCTGCATTCATCTGGGTAATTTTTATCCAATATTTAATGCATCTCACAATAGAAACCAGTGACATGGGGTACCTTGCTGTTTCCATGTACACGAGATCATTTGGCGTCTTGAGTGACACTCTCAAAAACTTTTTCAATGCAAATAAATGTATTTTGTCACAGTGTGTGGCCGCAGGATACATACCCCATATCTCAGCTCCATATTGCAATACAGGTTGAATTTGGGCATCAAATAATTTTAGAAACAGTGAAAGAGAGAGAGAGAGAGAGAGAGAGAGAGAGAGAGAGAGAGAGAGAGAGAGAGAGAGAGAGAGAGAACTCGAACTCGAACTCGAAAGGTTTATTCATGAAAAAAGGCCATTGGCCCATACATGAAGGGGGTTGCCGAATAACGATAACGATAATTGCTTTAAGCTGACACACGACGCTACTCCAAGCCATGGAAACCACAGCATTGATTAGTAATGTACATCGAGACACAAACTCTTTACTGTCCAGATATGTTACGGCATTCCGAGCCTTTCTTTCATCCAGTCTTTGTCACAAACACACCCTTAGGTCTAGGCTAGGCCTAGCCAAGAGACTGCTGTAATAGGTCTCTAAGTGTCGCTAAGTCCCTTGAAGCACAAGATAGGGTCTCCGTGTGTAGTGTGTTCTGGATACGCTTCCCATTCCGCAAGCTGGCGAGTTTGACACGTTCCTCTTTTAGCATGTTTTTCTCTTGCTGTTTGACAAACCAGTACACACATACTGGCTCAGTGTCTGGTTGGCATGCGCACTGGATCACAATGTCGTCTGACTCACACGTCACAATATCTTCACCGTCTGAATGATGTAGCACGGATTTTCTAAAGTGTGTATTTCTTTGTCTGTCTCTTAGCCTTCTCTGTACGGATCTATCAGTTAGAGTAGCCACATACTGTTTGACATTTCTTGTGTCGAATGCACCAACAATATTATCATTGTTCACCTCAGGCTGCAAAACACACATATCAGCACAGTCACTACAATCAGACATACAGGGAGGTTCTAAATCAACCGATGATGGCAACTTAACTGATGTTTTTGTGTTGATGTCCTGTGTGTGTGTTGTTGGTAGGTCTATTCCATGTGTATCTACACATGCTGTATTCCACTGTTCTACTCCACTGTCAGGCAGACTCGAGGCACTGAGGACACAGTCACTTTCAACACACAACACTTGCCTGCTTCTCTTTATGCTTTCGAGACCGTTCAACATCTGTCGTCTTTGCGAAAACGATTTTTTCCTGTAGTACTGTGCTTGTGTGCTGCGATTCACTGTTGGATCCGCCATGTTGGTTGACACTGTTGTGTCCACTGGTCAAGACAAAAACCACGCTGTCCCCTTCTCCTGCCACTTTCCAGCTGGAAACTGCATTGTCGGTCAGCAGGGCGCCTAAGGTCCTCTCCACAGCCGCTGGAAGTCCAGTAACTGGCATTTTTGAATGAATTTCTAGTTTTACTGCTGCTCACAGAAAATGTACGCCCTGTCGGCTTCACTTCTCGTGACCGCCCCCGAGAGAGAGAGAGAGAGAGAGAGAGAGAGAGAGAGAGAGAGGAGAGAGAGAGAGAGAGAGAGAGAGAGAGAGAGAGAGAGAGAGAGAGAGAGAGAGAGCGCACGCACGCACGCACGCACGCACAGAGAGAGAGAGAGAGAGAGAGAGAGAGAGAGAGAGAGAGAGAGAGAGAGAGAGAGAGAGAGGTTTCTTATCTAATTACTGTATTGTGACGTGCAGTACAACACTGACAAAAGAGAGAGAGAGAGAGGAGAGAGAGAGAGAGAGAGAGAGAGAGAGAGAGAGAGAGAGAGAGAGAGAGAGAGAGAGAGAGAGAGAGAGAGAGCGCACGCACGCACGCACGCACGCACGCACGCACACAAGAGAGAGAGAGAGAGAGAGAGAGAGAGAGAGAGAGAGAGAGAGAGAGAGAGAGAGAGAGAGAGAGAGAGAGAGAGAGAATTCCCTCGCATTCTAATTGTTTGTTCACCGGGGGTTCAAAATCGGCTCTTGCACACTTTCAGGACTTTGCCTAGTGGAAAAATATCCAGGCCGCTAGGTGGAAAGATCCTACACAGCTCTGACCATGGTAAAGAAACACGTTGTAAACTCAGAAGCTTTTTTTCCATCCAGTCTCCGTGTGTATACGGTTTTGTAAATCTTGTCATCTGTTCCCACCGGCACACAATGGCCTACTCCTAAGAAAAGCGGAACAGGACTTAACGTGTGCGCATGATGTTCTGCGTACGTTCGCACACGGGGCCTCGGTTTACAGTCTCATCTGCTTTGTTGGGGACACAGGATTCCCGGAGAGAGCAGTGTCTATCATCCTCCAGAAATCCGGGAAGCGGGAAAGCAGGAAAGCGTGGAAAAAGAGAGATGTCCCACAACTGTTGACCTAAAGAATGTTTGGCGTGATGATGATGATGATGATGATGATGATGATGATCATCATCATCATCATCATCATCATCATTGTTCTTATTATCATGATCATGATCATTAGTAGTAGTAGTAGTAGTAGTAGTAGTAGTAGTAGTAGTAGTAGTAGTAGTAGTAGTAGTAGTAGTAGTAATTGTCATCATTATTATCACCACCACCACCATCATCATCATCATCGTCATCATCATCACCACCATTTTTATCATCACCATCATCATCATCATCATCATCATCATCATTATTATTGTCATCAACATCATCAGCATTATTCTTATCACCACCACCATCATCACCATCATCCTCATCACCATCACCACCACCATCATCAACACCACCATCGTCATCATCATCATCACCACCACCATCACCACCACCACCCCCATCATCACCACCACCACCACCACCATCATCATCATCACCACCACCACCACCACCACCATCATCACCACCATCATCATCATCATCTGCAGAGAGAGGGGGAGGGTGTCCACACTGATCTATGGGCTGAGCCTTGTCTAAGCCCGTGCTCAGTGCATGCTCAGTGAGGCCAGTCCTGACCAGGTTGGAGCCTAGTAGACAGGATTGCTCTAAGACTGACCTATCTCTCACTGAATATCTTGCACACACGTTAAATCCTGTTCCGCTTTTCGTAAGAGTAGGAGGAGGCCATTGTCTGCCGGTGGGAATAGAGGACAAGATTTACGAAACTGCATACGCACGGGACTGGGTGTAAAAAATAAAGCCCACGAGTGCTTGTCCCACTATTCTCCATATTAAAGAATTAAAAATCACTGAGCACGGGCTTAGACAAGGCTCAGCCCATAGACCAGTGTGGACACCCTCCCCCTCTCTCTGCAGATGATGATGATGATGGTGGTGATGATGATGGTGGTGGTGGTGGTGATGATGATGATGGTGGTGGTGGTGGTGGTGGTGATGATGGTGGTGGTGGTGATGATGGGGGTGGTGGTGGTAGTGGTGGTGGTGGTGATGATGTTGGTGATGGTGGTGGTGATGGTGATGGGGGTGGTGGGGTGATGATGATGTTGGTGATGATGATGGTGATGATGGTCGTGATGATAAAAATGATGCTGATGATGTTGATGACAATAATAATAATAATAATAATAATAATAATAATAATAATAATAATAATAATAATAATAATAATAATAACAATAATAATAATAATAATGATGATGATGATGATAGTGATAATAAGAATGATGAATCTCCATTCCAATAGTCTCCTCCCCCCGTTCCAGTCTGCCTACCGCATCAACCACAGCACCGAAACCACCCTAGTGCACACCTTAAACTCGCTTCTACATGCTTCTGACTCAGGGAAAATCTCCCTCCTCACTCTTCTCGACTTATCTGCAGCATTTGACACTATAGACCATTCAATTCTTCTCTCCCGTCTCCAAAACACTTTTGGTATTAAAGGCACTGCCCTCACCTGGTTTAGTTCGTACCTGACAAACCGATTCCAAACTGTGGCAGTAAACAAGATTCTTTCCACACCAACCAAACTAGAATGCGGAGTCCCTCAAGGATCTGTTCTAGGCCCTGTTCTCTTTACTCTCTACACTGCTCCCCTGTCACATGTTATTAACCGTCATCAGATCAACCATCACTTTTATGCAGACGACTCTCAGATTCTAAGCAGTGACACACCTGAAAATCTGCCTTCTCTCTTGACAAATATGTCCTACTGCCTTCAAGATATCCAAAACTGGATGATACAGAACAAATTACAATTAAACGCAGATAAAACCGAAGCCATGCTTGTAGGGACCAAACACAAACTGTCTTTTATCACAACTTCAATAGAATTCGGCAATACGTCAGTCCCTCTATCCAGTGCTGTAAAGTATCTAGGAGTCGTTATTGACAACACACTCTCCATGCAAAAATTCATCACCCAGACCTGTCAGTCATGTTACTATCAACTACGTCGTATTAGTGCAATTCGAAAGTACCTGTCCACTGATCCAACATCCAAACTAGTCACTTCTCTTATTCTTTCACGTCTGGATTATTGCAATTCTCTTTTGGCTGGTCTGCCAGCATCATCTATCCACTCTCTTCAACGTATACAAAACTCTGCAGCTCTACTGGTCCTCAGAAAGAAAAAATCTGAACACATTACTCCTCTCTTGCAATCTCTCCACTGGCTGCCTGTGCCACAGAGAGTAAACTACAAGATCAGTACTTTCTGTTATAAATGTCTCCACAAAACAGCACCCTCCTACCTCTGTGAATGTCTTCACGTGTACACACCTTCTCGTACCCTCCGCTCGGCTGCAGATACCTTATCCTTAAAAATTCCGAGATTCAACCTATCTACCGTTGGCCGCCGCTCTTTCTCTATTTCTGGTCCATCAATCTGGAATGACCTCCCTCTGTCCCTTCGGCAAAAGCCTACATATGACACTTTTAAATCCAACCTCAAGACACACTTGTTTCAAACCTAAGATTTTTACCTTCTGTTTTCATCTCCTATTTGTCCCTGCCTCCAACATTTGAAATTCCATTCACCCTGTCAAAATGTATAACCTCTATAGGTGTGTGTGTGTGTGTGTGTGTGTGTGTGTGTGTGTGTGTGTGTGTGTGTGTGTGTGTGTGTGTGTGCGCGCGCGCGCGCGCGCGTGTGTGCTTTCGATTTTGCTAGAATTATTTATTGTCATTCGTTGTTTGTTGTGAGGGTCGAGTGCAAGCGCTTTGATTTGTTTTTACAAGATATAGCGCTATATAAATTCCATGTATTATTATTATTATTATTATTATTATTATTATTATTATTATTATTATTATTATTATTATTATTATTATCAAAAAGGAAAAAAAAAAGAAAGAGAAAAGACCTAGTAACAGAGGCTATCTTCTTTCCTTGCGACGTCATGCTAGTGACGTGCATACATGCAACATGTGTCACATGACAGTGTGATGAGACTGGCGGGGGAAACACTTTTCCCGCCATGGCGTCCGTCCTAGTGGCGGCAAACCTTTACGTTGAGAGCCACTAAAATGGCTGTCCATGGAACGACCCCTCTTCCAACCATAATTTTTAAAATGGCTGACAGCCTCCCCAGTTGCCTGAGGCAGCATCCAAACTGCTTCCTGACGTCATTGTTGAAGCTAAATTTCCTAAACAGAGCAGAAATGAATGATGTTGCCTGCACTATTTACGATAGGGGAAAAACGACACCCTTACATCTTATTTTGTTAAAGTGAAAAGTAGGGCATCATTAGGATGTAAGGTGGTTTCTTTATTTACTTAAATTGAGAGAGAGAGAGAGAGAGAGAGAGAGAGAGAGAGAGAGAGAGAGAGAGAGAGAGAGAGAGAGAGAGAGAGAGAGAGAGAGATGATGATGAAGACTCTTCTCTAATGCTCGCAAGTGTCAATGGGGGAATAATAACCAGTAGTAGGGATGATAAGTGAGTTAGGTCAGAATGCTGGTCAGAAATCAGCAAAAGCAACGTGTTTCTAGATGCAACAATAGGTCCAAATATAAATAACAAGACATGTTCACTTTTTTGTTTCCCATGGAAATGGTGAACATAAGATAATCATTAACATGCCAGGACGTTCAGAAGCTACTGATAACATCAGGCACTAGAACGCTGAATCCACTACCGCCCTCCCCGTCCAAAAAACAAACAAACAAAAAACAACAACAAACTAACAACAACAACAGAACCATAAAAAAACAACAAACAAACAACAAACAAACCCCAAACAAACCAAAACCTTCCTATAAAGTTATAAACAGATGTCCCTTGTGAGAACACAAGCACAATATTTTACGCACTCGTAAAGACCCGCTCGGCCTCTTGGAAGAGTAGGCCATAGCATGTCAGTAGAAATGGATGATATATTTTTAATTGAAACGCATGCACACCGATGTTAAGTTTGGACATCGCCCCCGAAGTCGGATGCAGCGACCTTCATGGTGAGCAGACGATCGCGTACACAAAATCTCACCATTGGTGAACCTGGGAGCGCTGGCAGAGGAACGCAAGAAAAAGAAAAAGAAGTTTAATCTGGAAGACTGTACAAGGAGTGCAGTACGAATCTGAACAAATTTAGTACTCTAATCCGACTACACCTCAACTGAATACAACACAGTGCATATCAATACAATGCAACACAATACGATACAAGTACTTTATTTTCGTGAAAAAGAAATTCATGCAGATTATGAGCAAAGGATTAAACATCAAAGGATAACAGAAAACAGCATAATGTCATCACAGAGCAGACAGCAACTATGCAAGATCAATGCATTTCGTCCTCTGTGTAAACAGCACATACATGACTACAAGATCCACGTTCATGTGCACGCGAGCACGTGCTTGCTTGCTTACACAACACACACACACACACACACACACACACACACACACACACACACACACACACACACACACACACACAGAGGGATGATAAAATTCTGAATAACTGTTTATGAGCTGTTATAATTCAACTGTAAAAGGAAACATTGACTTTAAAAATCAATAATCACTTCATCCTAAAAGCAACATTTTCTCATTTGTATAAGAACTGCGCACATTCTCTCTCTCTCTCTCTCTCTCTCTCTCTCTCTCTCTCTCTCTCTCTCTCTCTCTCTCTCTCTGGCGAGGAATGGATGTAAAAAAAAAAATAATAATAATAATAAAAAAAACCCACATGGGCGTTTATTTATTATCCCCGAAAAAAAACACATTTTGATTTGATTTGATTTGATTCGATTTGATTCTCTCTCTCTCTCTCTCTCTCTCTCTCTCTCTCCTCTCTCTCTCTCTCTCTCTCTCTCTCTCTCTCTCAGAGTGCTGTGTATTTACTTCGTAGTTAAACTGAGTTTGGAATAAACTGTTGCTGCTTGGATAGTTTTCAATTGGGGAACCCTGCGACGTTTCCGAGATAGAAGCTGATAGCACTTGGCTAGAACATGTATGTTTTTATCATCACTCGCAATTTCTCTCGCTTAAATTCCTTTCGCACGACATTTACATAACTTACATAGGTTTTTGTATGCTGCCCACAATCCTACTACATCACTTTACATTTTTTTTCTCTTTTTAACATTGAGACACCCATACCAAAAATACAGTAAAAACAAACCACAGATTCAATAAAACAGCAATAAAAAGTTCAGATTAATTGTGTATTAACTTGTATACTTCGAAATTTACACAGAAAAAAAGATACAGAATAGCACTTCCTATTCCAAAGGCTTATTTTTCCTGTAAAATTCAGTTTATCATCAATAATAATTCCCAAGTTCTTATATTCATGCACACCTCAACTTTCATTCCATTAATAAAAAGATCTGGAGCATAAACATGGTCCTAACAGAAATCAATGAGCAATTCTTTTTCTTTAACATTCAAGTCGATATAATTTTGTTTACACCAGAAAAAGAACTCATCGACTTGCTACAAATGCACAGAGTGTGAACAGGATAAGTTTTCATGAGCAATGTTATCACAGCATTTTATCAAGAGAGTGGTATCAGATCAATACAATTATTCGTATCAAGAGCAAACAGGATCGGTGATAGAACTTACCTTGTGGGGAATCAATGGAAGTGGACATTTCGATAGATGTTTCATTTTGAAAGCAAGCAGACTGGGTTCCATTGATCAGATTTTTTTTGAGAATATACCCATTGCACACACACACACACACACACACACACACACACACACACTAAGTCACTTGCAGATGACCAACAATCTCAGCTGTTGCCCATGGATGTATATAATTATGCACATGTATTGTTTTACACCAGGTATTCTGAGTCTTCTGCCCAGCTGCCAGGTGTGATGGCGTCCGCTGCAGTGTTTTTTTCATCAAATAAATCACTACTGTCGGAGAGGGAATCGTCGTCCTCCACAACTCTAGTTCCTGCCTCCTCATCACTGTCGTCACTGCCGTCATCACTGCTGTCTCTGTCTTCCCACTCCAGACGTTTCTTCAGGTCGCTGATGTCCTCCTCACACAGTCCCAGAGCTGTGTACAGCCTGCGTTTTTCCCTTTCTTCTTCTTGCAGTTTTCTGTAGGTTTTGAAAGGCAGTTGATTGTAAAACAATTCGTCTTCAAAATACGCTTTGGTGGTGTCCTCCACGTTCATGTAGAGTTTTCTCTTTCTCGTTTTTGTGCCGAATACTCGGCATACAGCGTTCTTCGTAAAGAGCCTGATTTTGTCTTCTGTGGGTCGCGATGAGACACGAATGATGGGTCTGGCTGCTGTATTGATAGTCACACCCCTCACACTTTTTCTCCGCGATGGTTTGAATTTTCTCCAGCAGTCTGTCATAAACTTTGCGTTTTGCCCAAGGCAGCACCTCTCCTTTGATTTTGTTGATGGGATCAACGCGACTTGCCATTTTTTTAAATGACGTATTTTGTGCTTACTCAGGGCAGTTCGAACAGCGAACCTCAGCTTTACCTCATCGTTGTGAACCAAAGAAAGAATCTAAAGGCTAATAAGGCTAATGTCCTAATGTCTAAAGGCTAATGTCCTTATCACGTTGTAAACTATATCCCCTTGCAAGAGGAAATTCTACAAAGAGATAGGATAGGATAAAACGTCATAATCGAGATAGCAAAAAACATACGAATGTGCATGTGAGCGCGCGCGGGTACACACACACACACACACACACACACACACACACACACATCTGTAAATAAAAATTTGACTTTGACTTTCTCACACACACACACACACACACACACACACACACACACACACACACACAAAGCCAGCTGCGATGCCTGTTGACAAGACTTCAAAACACAAAAAGGACAACAAAAGACCTGTAGTCAAAAAAAAAAATGACGTCAAAACATCAAATGACGCCATGAAACAATCTACAGTTCCAAAACCTAAACCGAAAAAGACTGAGGATTCAGAACTCCCTCATGTTGTCATTCTTCACGATTCTGTAGCAAACAGAGTCAATGACAAGAGGTTGGGCCGTTCTTACGGCTTTGATGCTTTCTCTCACAAAGTATACACAATAGACAATATTTGTTCTGTTTACTATTCTGTGGTTTCTTCTTCTGAGAAATCCCCAGAAGCAGTTGTAATCCACTGTGGGATCAACGATTTAAAGAAAAAAGATCCAGAACTTTGTAGCAAATTGTTTATAAAATGTGTGAAAGAAATTGCAACAAAACATCCCAAATTAAAAATAATAGTTAGTAAAATTGCTCCAGTAAAACATACAGAGCTGAACTTGAAGCGAGAAGTTTTCAATGCTCTGGTCATGTCTGCTCTATTTGGTGTTGACAATGTCTCTTTCATTAGTCATACCAGTTTGAACAACAACTACATGACCAGAGACGGCATTCACCCTACGTCCAGAGGGGCCAGCGTGTTGGCAGGGAACCTGGGCAGGCACTTACGAGGACTCTTCTGGGAAACTCCAAAGAAGACCAGACGTTTCCTCCCACGTCTGCCTGGACCCTACCCATATGTGCCACAGCATCCACGCTATGGAGGAGGCCCTATGGAACCGTGGGGAAGTAGATTTAACTTATTGAATGAATGGTTGTATTAAAAAAAAATATATATATATATATATATATATACACACACAGGTATGTGTATGTGTGTAAGTATATGTATGTGTGTATTGTGTAGTTGTGTATAGTTTATGTATGTATATTATGCATGTACATATATGTATGTATGTGTTATATTTGTATATATGTATCTTGTTGTATGATATAGTATTTAAATATATATATATATATATATATATATATATATATATATATATATATATATATATATATTATTATTGTGTGTGTGTGTGTGTGTGTGTGTGTGTGTGTGTGTATATGTATATGTATGTATGTTTTGTATTGTATATGTGTGTGTATGTATGTTTGTATGTGTGTTGTTATGTGTATAGTATATATATGTGTATGTATATATATATATATATATATATATATCATATCTATATCTATCTATCTGTGTATGTGTGTGTGTACATGTGTATATGTGTGGATATGTATGTATATGTGTGTGATATATATATATATATATATATATATATATATATATATATATATATATATATATATATATATATATATACTCTGTTTTAAAAAAAAGGAGGGGGTACATGTCATACTCCTAATCTTTGCGGTAACTTAAAAATGTGTATGGTTTAATCATTACATAAAACTGATAGTTCTCCCGCCACTTGAGGATTGTTTTTGGGGGATTTTTTTGTGGTAAAACTGGTCAGTTTCAATTTGAGAGTTGTTTCCTTTATTGTTCATTCCTGTTAATCTAGTTGTTTGAGTGTTGTTGTTTGTTTTTTTTTCTTCCTTTCGTTCCTTTTTTTTTTGGTCATCTTAGTCTTTAATTACATTATTTCTGTGCTTCTTTTTTATTTCATATTCCTCTCCAGGAGCTAAAAACAAGCAAGCTTGTTTGTTTGTTGTTTGGGGTTGGTTTAATTTTGTTAGTTGCATTTTATTACTATTATAATTTTTTTTTTGTCAATGAAGAATCTTACAAATGTTGCGATTTTACAATGGAATTGTCGATCTCTTTTGAGAAATTTACATTATCTTATTCAACATCTTTCACAAAATAAATATCATCTGTTACTTCTGCAGTCATTAAATGTAAGCAGAAGTAAACTTCCCAGACTACCAGGTTATTACTACCCACCTGTCTTTCAGTCTGAAGATGAAAAAGGAAAAATTAACACAGCTATATATATCCTCGAAAACTTAGATTATACTCATGTTCATCCACCTTACCAAACAGCAGGGAAAATCAATGCATGTGCAGCAAAAATTAAGTTTGATAAATATCTTATACTAAATGTGATGTCTGTCTACTTGCCAAAAGGTCCAGATAATGAGAACATGGAATGGTTACGTTTGTTGCAAGACCAGAATGAAAAATGGCTAGTGGGTGGCGACTTTAATGCCCACTCACCATTCTGGGATAGGGATTGTACAATAAATATAAATAATCGTTTTGTTGAAAATATTGTGGATTCTTCCTTATGTTTATTAAATGATGGTAGTATAACACGAATCCCTGATTTTGCAAACCACAGAGCATCTGCTATTGACCTGTCTCTAATTTCTCCCATAATTGCTCCTAGCTGTGAATGGAAAACTATTAAAGATACTTTAGGGAGCGATCACTTACCAATGAAATTACAATAAATGACAGGGTGATCAATTGCAATTTGGCAAAGGATGAAGTTCCAAAATTTAATTATAATACTGCTAATTGGAATATGTTTCATAGTATTCTCTCTATGTGTAATATTGATGAATTTTTAGCTAGTAACGTAAATGAAGCATATACCAAATTTGTAAAAACTGTTCTAAATGCAGCAGATAAGTCCATCTCAAAATGTAGTTCACTAAAGTCAAATAAGCACTTGGGTAATATTTGGTGGAAAAATCATGTGAAAAAGCAAGGCAAAACAAAAAGAAAGCATTTAACATCTATCTTAAAGATAGGAACAACGTTACGAAAATGAAAGAAATGAAAAGGGCAAAAAATTATTGTAACAAAGTAATAGCACAGGCTAAGCTTCAGTATTGGTCATCTTTTTGTAAAGAAGGCATATTATGTTCAAAAGATCAGCATAAAGTTTGGAAGAAATTGAAAGAGATGAAACAGGGTGTAAATTTACCAGATTATCCCATAAAATTAGACAAAGAATTCCCAAAACAATTTGAAAAGGCTGAAGCTTTTGCAGAAATGTTTTCTGAGACGAGTTGTTCAGAAGGGTTATCTGGAAAAGACAGAATCTATAGAGAAAATGAAGCTAGACTAGGAAATTACAGAGATCCTCCAGAGGATAAAGAACACTATACAAATGCTCCTATCACTTTTCAAGAACTAAAGGATGCCATTTCTACTCTTAGCTCCAAGAAGTCTTCTGTAGGTCTTGATGCTATTTCAAATGAAATGATAAAACACTTGCCTGAAAATTTGTTGATTTCTTCATAAATATTTTCAAAAATGTTGGTCAGAGGGAACAATGCCTTCCTTATGGAAACAGTCTATAGTTGTTCCTATTTGTAAACCAGGTAAACAAAAATCAGATATAAACAGCTATAGGCCTATCTCACTGACTTCCCATGTTGGAAAATTGATGGAAAAAATAATATTGAACAGACTTATTCATTACTGTGAAAAAAGGAACATCATCCCCGTAGCCCAAGCGGGTTTTAGAAAAAATAGATCAACCACAGATCACCTGATAAAACTTACCACCCATGTAAAACATCAATTTACTAGAAGAAAAAATGTTCTTTCTACTTTCTTTGATATCAGGAAAGCGTATGATCAGGTATGGCACTTACGATTGCTTCATAAAATTAAACTGATAGGTCTGTCTGGATGCATGTATAATTATCTTAAAACTTTTTTAAGTAATAGGTCTATTCAAACAAAAATTGGAAATACTTACTCTAATCCAAGATTTATAGATATGGGGATACCCCAGGGAGCAGTAGTGGCACCTATGCTTTTAATATCTTAACATATGACCTTCCCAATACAGTATCCAATAAAATTGAATTGGTACAATTTGCAGACGATCTGTGCATTTGGATGAAAGTTACTATGAAAAGGCATACTCCAGTAAGATCTCTTAATTACATTAGAAAGGTTTATCAAAATGAGTAATAAAATAAATGAATTTATGACA
The DNA here is from genome assembly GCA_030674155.1 of Stramonita haemastoma. NCBI lineage: Eukaryota > Metazoa > Mollusca > Gastropoda > Neogastropoda > Muricidae > Stramonita > Stramonita haemastoma. Next base: position 49,647,153 of record CM060324.1, read on the forward strand.
GAAAATGGATTAATGCTATCTCCAGACAAATCACATATGATGCTTTTTAACTCTGGCTACGATCGCAGACACTACCCGCCTTTAAGATAGGAGATTCTGTGTTAGAATACAAAGAAAAGATAAAATTTCTAGGGGTAATTCTGACCACAAAACTTATGTGGAATAATCACATTGAGTATGTCCTGACTAAAGCTAGAAAAAGTCTTAATTTCATCAAAATTGTGAGCAAGCAGCACTGGGGCCAAGATTCATCATCTCTCATTCATTTAGCTACAGCTCTTGCTCGTTCTAGATTAACTTATGCACAAGAATTTTTTTTCTCTGCTCCTAAATACTTAATAAGAAAAATGCAGAGTGTAGACAGTAAGTCTTTCAAGTTGGCAATTGGAGTTCCTATACATGCATCAACTTTAAAAATGTATGCAGAAATAAATGTCTTACCTTTTGAAGAACAAATTAAGCTTGCATCAGCAAAATATGTTTTAAGAAGTTCTACTATTCAGAATTCGAACATTAAAGAACTTCATTTAAAGTCGGATACAGATTTCCCTAAAAGGGCTAAATCCATACAATCACTGACTACAATCAGTTCTTATACCTCTGATATATTCACATCTTCAGGAATGAATGAAAAAATTATAGCACCTCGCCCAGTTTTCTCCACAATTCCAAAGTGGGAAATAAAAAGGTTGAATTTGATATTGATTATTCTCATATCAAAAAAGACGAAGGTCCTGCTGTCGCTGTCATGGCAAGAGCTCATATTGATGAAACATATAGTAGTTATATTAAAGTCTTTACCGACGGTTCGGTAGTAGACAATGGGCAGGCTGGATCTGCTTTTGTAGTTCCTGCATTGAAAATTAATAAATCTTATCATATAGGCAAAGATTTTTCAATCTTTACTGCAGAACTTATAGCTGTACTAATGGCCTTAAATTTTTTATTAGATCTGCCTATCAATATGTCCAAGGTGTTGTTCTGTATTGATTCTAAATCTGTTTTGCAAGCACTAAAACTGTTTAGCACTAGGGTGAGAGGGGAACTAATCATTGAAATTTGTCATCTTATACATTTTCTTTCCTTACGAGGTACTACCCTTGCCTTTTGCTGGATTCCGTCACACTGTGGAATCCAGGGTAACGAACAAGCAGACAAGTTCGCCAAAGCTGCTGCGATGGACACGGATTCTGAAGCTTCAACACATTTAAACCTTCCACTCAGTCTTCAGGAGGGCATACATTTGTTGGAAAAAGCTTCTTGGAACAGTTTCAACAACGTACGAAAGAATTGTTCACGGAGACATTCATTAAGATGTGGCAGAGTGTGTCATTATCATAACAGACTACTGGAAAGCCTGATATTTAGATTTCGTTTGATGCATTCCGAACTAAATTCTGTAAACAAATAATATGTATATGTGGTTCTGATTTATCACCTAAACATGTCATTCTTCATTGTGAAGTGCTTCGACCATATTTTTCCAGCACACTTGTATGTAAGATTTCAAAAATGTCATTTGATCAAATATTGGACAATAATGAAATTATGTTGGAGATAGTTAACTGTTTAGTTAAAAGCCCTGTTGGCAAATTTTTGTAATTGTTCATGCTTTAACCTCGTTTAAACTGTCCAATGCCCCCCCCCCCCCCCTCCCCCTTTTATGCTGATTTCTTTACATGTTTGTTTTTTCCTTTATCTTATCGCACACACACACACACACACACACACACACACACACACACACACACAACACACACACACACACACACACAAAACACACTAGATAAACTTATAAAGCACATATACTCATATACACATACGCTCACAAGCGCACACGCGCGCCACACACACACACACACACACACACACACACACACACACCACACACACACACACACACACAACACACACACACACACACACACACACACAGCACTGACCACACCACACACACACACACACACACACACACACACACACACACACACACAACACACACACCACACACATCACATACACACCCTTTTACTTGGCTCGCAAATGCATACCTTTAGATATATATCTTGTAAACACGTTCACTCGTACGCCTTATGCTCTGACACACACACACACACACACACACACACACACACACACACACACACACACACACACACACACACACACACACACACACACACACACACACACACACACAACACATACATACTATACATACATACATACATACACTCATATGTGAGCGCGCACACATTCTTTGAATGTGACACACTTTCATCTTTCTTTTTTTGTGTCTAATATCACTTCGAGTGAACAGACGTTAAACTGAAGAAAGTACACACACACACACACACACACACACACACACACACACACACACACACACACACACACACACACACACACACACACACACACACACACACACACTCACCAACTAATACTTTTTTTCTTATTTTTTGTATCATTTTGAATGCCACCTCAAGCATTTTCAGGGTTATTATCTTTATTATCACCATTCTTATTGCAATGGCTTCAGGCGATTTGTGCGGTGTTTTTTTTCAGGCAGTGTGTCGTGGGCAAGGCGAACCTGGCGGAGCCCATCTCTTTCCAGGTGGCAGGGTGCATGCTGGGTATGTTCGTGTCTTCCATGCCACATGTATGGCCTACACCCGTTTGGTTATCATTGTATGTATAATGTAGTTCAATGGGTTTTTTTGTTGTTGCTGCTTTGTTGTTGTTTTTGCAAAAGGTTTCACAAGACGTGAATCGATCACACACACGCACGCGCGCGCGCGCGCGCGCACATACCTGCAGGCACACACGCACACATACCTACACGCACACACGCACACGTGCTTGCTTATTTGCTTGCTCACTAGCACTTGTTTTCTCATTGGAAACCCGAAATATCTGACAGACACACGCATGCACCTACGTAACACCACACACAACACACACACACACACACACACACACACACACACACACACACACACACACACACACACACCACCACACCACCACCACCACCACCACCACCACCACCACACACCACTACCAACAACAACATAAGCAAAACAATGTACAAATGTATAGTCTCGGACTACGTCTTCTTCGACATGCAACAGCCAGAGTGGTCAAGAGCCAACAAAACCTTAGTGATAAAGTGAGTTGACAATACGGGTGTTCTATCGTTTAGAATAGATACGAATCAAACGGAATGAACAAAGATGCCATGATGGATAGATAGGCTAATCAACCCCAAAGCTGAATTCTTTGTATTACTTTGGCTAAGTGCCGAGTCGATCGACAACCTATAAGATTATGGAAAAAAAAGCAACAACGGCGTCACCTAACGTCATAGTTCGGTTTATCGGCAAATGTTGCAAAATGATAGGCTACACCATCAATCTAGGCCTAGTTCTGAACGAAGTGGTGTCAAGCGACCCTAGGCCTACCGCAGCTGGATTTGCAGCCATTAGCCTAGATGAGTTGACAGTTTAATCATAGGATTCAGTTTGCATTCATGAGATCGACAACCAGTCATTGGCAACGGCAGCAAAGACTAATGAGGGCCACTGTCTCTAGACTGACGTTACACCACGCCCACATAACATCTCACGGCGCCCACATCTTCACGATATAAAATGGGCGATTCCTGCATACATGCTGTTTTAGAGCAAAAGGGCAGTGGGGTGGTGTGTGGTGTGTGTGTGTGTGTGTGTGTGGGGTGTGTGTGTGTGTGTGTGTGTGTGTGTGTGTGTGTGTGTGTGGTGTGTTGTGTACGTAGGTGCATGTGTGTGTCTGTCAGATATTTCGGGTTTCCAATGAGAAAACAAGTGCTAGTGAGCAAGCAAGTAAGCAAGCACGTGTGCGTGTGTGCGTGCAGGTCTGTGTGTGTGTGTGCATGCGGGATCACACACACACACACACACACACACACACACACACACACACACACACACACACACACACACACACACACACACACACACCACTTGAGGCGGAGTCTAAACATCATCATCACAAGCTCATGATGGCTTCCTATGTCTGCTCCAGGAAAGTTCCTGTTCTTTGCAAAACTTGATTGAAAACGTTGTTTGACCATGATGTAGTCTATCCACAAATAGACCAGGCCAAATGTGCTATCCTTACTTAAACAAAAAGCCTTGAATGCTGCCATCAAAAGATTTTATTTTCCAGTTTTCTTTTTCTCTGTTATTGAACATTTGATAAATCATTTTTAAATAATGGTGAAATTGTAACTGATTACTACTATTATTTCTTCCATATATATTGGCATCAACACACACACACACACACACACACACACACACACACACACACACACACACACACACACACACACACACACACACACACACGACTGGCCCAAGACAGATGGAGTAAGACATTGTGGATAGGTTAGGGCCTGATTATAACGTAGTTTAAACTAGTAAACCGGAAGCAAAAGACAGTTGAACAAATGATGTATTTTCCAAAAGAAAAAATAAAGTTCGAGTGCCTATTGAGCCCAAAAGTGCCAAGAACCCGGATGAATGAAAGGACAGTGTGTTGTCAGTTCAAAGGATTTACTTCCGGTATTGGAACCTGAAGGCGCGAAACTTGGGACACAAAAAATATTTCAGTATTGTGTTTTTCAGGTAAGTTCTGGCAATGTCATACTGTTAATAGGGCAGATATACTATGATCTACCAACAAGCAGTTGCATTTTATCTGCGCACGCATGTAACTTTTTTTTTTCAAAGTGTTTGAATCTGCATCAAGAGATCTAAATTTAGGGAAGTACAAGGTCACTTGCAACACGTGACCGTGGAAGGAACTGCAAAGGCTAACGCTGACGACAGCATAAAAGGTCTAGACCGGCGTGGGATTCTTGGGTTTGAGCACAGTATGTTCATTTGATTGTACTACATGATGCATATTGCGAATAACACTTGTCTATCATTGCAGTAGTATCTAGCTTTTACAATTTGTAAAGTGTCGCGAAATGTTGGGACCCAGATCCACATTTTCTGGGCTAAGTGGAGTGTAAGTTGGTCAAATTATACTTGCACAGTTGGCTTTGAGGATTACGTGTAGGACACCCATGCCAGGAAACAAAGCTCTAATGCAGTGTTGCTAAAGATAAAGAATTGTAAAAGACATTCATAATCACTAAGTCATATGAAATGGTATAATCTAGTAATCGTGTAGGTTTTGCCTAGTGATCGACAAGACTTGACATGTGGAATCTGTTATCTAGTCATTCTGGAGATATAATAAGTAGGTGGATGGTCGATTATAAAAGGAATGATCAAATGTACTTAAAATGCAAATCTAACGGTCCGTGAATCCCTCAACTGCGAAGGAAGATGGTGCTTTTTCCGCGATTGGAATTTAGTCCTCTCTCGCCAGTCTGAAAAAAAAAGAAGCAATAATCCTAGACAAGACAGTTGCAGTTAAATGACGTTAACAGTGTGTGACGATTTTTGAAAGTAATTTTGTCCACCCTCACCTTTTTTTTCCAACTTGTCGAATTACGTGTTAAATGACAGTAAATGGTGTTTTTTTTAATAGTGTTTAAAGAGTATTGAAGTTATTAAACTGGTATTTCTAAGATTTATAAACTAATTGTCAGGTTTAATAATTTTACTTATATTTTGGCTTTCTGTTTCTGCAGAGGCTTCATGGGTTGCATAATTCCGAAATGCATTGAACATAACTTGAACCCTTTTCAAAAACGGTTTTGATGCATCCATGATTTGTTGCACTTGTGTTCAAATACTTGCATTCAGTTGACTGTTGCTTTCGAAGGACTGTACTTTTTATTTAACAAATTTTCACCGCGTACACAGTCAAAAGAAAAGTGTAGCCCACCGCTTATGATGTGATTTTAGAACAAAGTGGAGGACTATGTCGAGCGTGGTGGAGGAGGAGGTAACTCTGGAGGACCTGGCGACGATGTGTGCGGAGAACCAAGAAGAGCTGGCGGACCTGATTCTGCAGGAGGTTCCCTTCTACCACTTCACCAAGGCGGACACTGCGCCCCACGTGGGCACCACTGTACAGGCTCAGGTGATTGGCTGACTTCATACACTCACACCACACCACAAAACAACAGTGCGCACACACTACACCATACCACGCCACGCTACACCACACCACACAACACAACACAACGCAACACAACACAACACAACACAACACAACACAACACAACACACAACACACACACACACACACACACACACACACACACACACACACACACACACACCGCACCGTACTGCACACACACACATACACTCAAACACACTCTCTCACACACGCACACACACACACGCACACACGCACACACACACACACACAACACACACACACACACACACACACACACACACACACACACACACACACACACACGTGTCTGTATCAGAGAGGCAAGGCAAGGCATGCATCTGAAAAAGATGGTCATTTTTGTAATAATTAACGTTGATTTGTTTGAGTGAATTTTATATTTGGGTAGAAGTAGTGTATGTGTGCACATGCATGTGTGTGCGAGCGTTCTCGCACATGAACGCATGTACATGTATGTAACTGAGTTGCAGATGTCAGCAGTAGTACTAGTGAAGGCACTGGTATTTCATAATTGCTAGAGGAATGACTATGTTGGGATCAGAAAAAAACGTCAATGAATCTACCAGATTATTTAACTATCTCATGATGTTTAGAGTGCTAGTATCGTAGACAAAAAATACATGCAGACCAGCGGCAGTAAATATATAGGATGATGTAGATAATGAGCCCATTGACAGTTCTAACACCAACTCAGTGGTAGTAAAAATACAAGACGCCTATAAAAAATAAAATAAAAAACGCATGTATTGTAGATACCAAATGCTCTTTATCGTTACAACTTTGTAAAGTGTATAATTCTCAGTGTGAATATTACCATTGCTTTTTAGAAGTATTGTTAAGTTTGTCACTTTTTGTAAGAATGGCTTTTATTGCTGACAATTTTGTTTAACTGTTAAAATAAATACACGAGTGGTATACGTAGATTACCGATGGTGTCCCAATTCTTTCATTCATTTTTTTTCTTTTCCCCAAGAAACTGTCCACAAAAAAATCATTTGATGTAATTTGGATCAAACTTGTTGAAACATTTTCAGGTACGATAGACGACTGATCAGTATTGATGTCACTCATCTTGCAGGAGATAGTCTCTATTTTTGTTTCAGGAAATACACAACTGTTTCTATAAAAGTGTTGAATTATTTGTGTTGAAGGTGACATTTCTATAAATTATGTGTTACATTGTGATGAAGGGGACGTTACTATAAAAGTGTTGGAATTATTTGTGTTGAAGGGGACATTTCTATTAATGTATTGTTTTGAAGGGGATGTACCTATAAAAGTGTTGAATTATCTGTGTAGAAGGTGATGTTTCTGTAAATGTGTTAAATTATTTGTGTTGAAGGGGACGTTTCAGTAAATGTCTTGCATTCTCCATGTTGAAGGGGACGTTTCTGTAAATGTGTTGTATGATCTGTATTGAAGGTAATGTTTCTATAATTGTGTTGCTTTCTCTATGTTGAAGGTGACATTTAATATAAATGTTACATTAATTGTGTTGAAGGGAACGTTTCTATAAATGTGTTGCATTCTCCATGTTAAAGATGATGTTTCTATAAATGTACTGCATGATCCATGTTGAAGGTGACCCATTTTCTGGATTGCAACGCGCCATGACTACAGACATCAGTGAGATTGCCCAAGAAGAGACCTGCTGCAGTAACGACTGTTACAGTGCTGAGGTGGTTAGTGTTATGTTTGTGCGATGGTTGTTACAGTGCTGACGTTGGTAGTGTTGTATGTTTGTGCGATGGTTGTTACAGTGCTTACGTTGGTAGTGTTGTATGTTTGTGCGATGGTTCCTACAGTACTGACGTTCGTAGTGTTATATGTTTGTGCGACGTTTTTTTTTCTCTGATGTATTGAGTTTGCTCAGCTTCATAATCCACAAGGTTTTTCTTTCTGTTCAGCAAATGGCATTACATTGCATAGAGATTCTGGTTAAAGACAAATACGGCTGTCTGCTTTGGATTAACTTTCATGAAGTAAATTTGAACAGCTCAAGAGACAGGGGATGGGGTAGCTCAGTCAGCAGTGGTTTGTGTCAGCAGTGTTGTACACAGCAGTGGTTTGTGTCAGCAGTGTTGTACACAGCAGTGGTTTGTGTCAGCAGTGTTGTACACAGCAGTGGTTTGTGTCAGCACTGTTGTACACAGCAGTGGTTTGTGTCAGCAATGCAATGTTGTACACAGCAGTGGTTTGTGTCAGCAGTGGTTTGTGTCTGCAATTTTGTACACAATAGTAGTTTGTGTCAGCAATGTTGTACACAGCAGTGGTTTGTGTCAGCAGTGTTGTACACAGCAGTGGTTTGTGTCAGCAGTGTTGTACACAGCAGTGGTTTGTGTCAGCACTGTTGTACACAGCAGTGGTTTGTGTCAGCAATACAAAGTTGTACACAGCAGTAGTTTGTGTCAGCAGTGTTGTACACAGCAGTGGTTTGTGTCAGCAGGTTCCAAGGAGTCCATATTCTGAGGGCAGCACAAACATGTCGCCCCATGGTCGCAACAAATGCTCCAGCAACCGCAAGATTCGAACCCCCAACACACTGCAGCACATGATGGAGAAGCATAGACACAATGAAAGGTGGGTTAAAAAAAAAAATCCAGTTATGAAGAAGGAGCCAGGGTGATAGGAATTGTGTATAATCTTATTGTAATTGGTATGTGATGAGTATAGTATTCATCATTGTCTTAATATCTCACATTTTAAAATTTTATTTATTTATTCTTTTATATCGAGGATAATGGAATAAGCACTCGTGCTTTTTTTACATCCAGTCCCCGTGTGTTTGCAGTTTTGTAAATGTCATCTGTTCCCACCTGCACACAATAGCCTACTCTTACGAAAAGCGGAACAGGATTTAACGTGTGCGCAAGATGTTCTGCGTGCGTTCTCACACGGGGCCTCGGATTTATAGTCTCAACCGGAGGACTTTAGGGGAGAGTGGAGTCAGCACTGATGTTCACTCCAGGAGAAACATCCCCTCGGTCGGGAATCAAACCTGGTTCGTCAATTTGCGAGCTCATATGTTCTGACCACTAGGCTATCCCGTCCCCCCTCACAAAGGAATTCTATATGGTCTATCATACTGATCGTGTGTGCCGCAGGAAACGCCACCACTCCCTGAATGAACGGCTGAGGACCATTTGCCAGCTGATACCGGGCTCTGCCATGAACGGGCGAGAAACGAAGGTAGGCAGGCCTGCTCTGTTTTTAAATAATATGCCTCTGCTATGCTGTGCTGTGCTTGCCAGGCTTGGGAATAGAGCTGTATAAGGCACAGAGAGTTTTGGTCTGTTATTTGTTTATTTATTCTTTTATATCATTTATATTCTGTTATGTTTCGTTTTGTCAGGAAGAGCTCCACTTACGGTAATGTTGAGAGTGTAAGTTATAGTTTTTAGGATCAGTTGATGTTTGCAAATATTACAAACATATTTGATGCTTTGTGCCATCAACAGTTATAACGGGCGTGGACATATAGAAGTTAGATAGGGGAGTTGATTTTTGTTTTTTTTGTTGTTGTTTTTTAATTTATCCGTTCCTTGGTAGAGCGTAGTTTACTGATTGTGAACTTTTTGTGTATGCGACCGTTTTTGCCAATTAAGAAAGATGCATTCCCTATTTTGGGAATGATGTCTAGCATGTATTTTTCAAATACATTTTTGTCATCTGTTCTCACTGGCATGAAGGGCCAACTCGGGTTTCACACACTGATAGTTCTGGCAGGCAACCGTTGATATGCAAAATCTCACCATTATTAAATCTTGGAGCTGTAGTCGAGGAACAAACAACTCATTGCACCTGCATCGCATTTATTTGAAAATAAAAATTGCAGAAGCAAATCACAGTACACACAAACACAAGCTGTGGGGAGAAATAGTCTGATCTTGTCACTGACAAGAGACTTTAGGAGATTGAAAAAAAAGTATTGATATGGGGTATTCTTTTTTTTCTATAGGCTGTAGTGTGTTGAGTTGAAAAGTAGTGTGTGTGTGTGTGTGTGTGTGTGTGCGTGCGTGCGTATGTGAAAGTGTGTGAAAGTGTATTAGGTGAAACAGTACAGGTGGGGTGGTGTGTGCAGGTGGTGATGATGCAGCGGGTGATCTCCTACATCGCCTACCTGGAGAACAGCATCCAGGTGCTGTGTCAGCAGATGCACTGCAGACCTCACCCCAGCTGGGTCCTCCTCACCACCTCCTTCGCTGCCTACTTCCATGACTACTTCAAGGGTATTGAAGGTACGGGTAGCCTAGCCTCCTGTCTGTTTTTTTAATATATTTTTTTTTATTGAAGGTACTGGTAGCCTCCTGTCTGGTTTTTTTAATATTGAAGGTACTGGTAGCCTTCTGTCTGTCACTTGGATATTGAAGGTATCCTACTGTCTGTCTGTGACTTGGATATTGAAGGTATCCTACTGTCTGTCTGTCACTTGGATATTGAAGGTATCCTACTGTCTGTCTGTCACTTGGATATTGAAGGTATCCTACTGTCTGTCTGTCACTTGGATATTGAAGGTATCCTACTGTCTGTCTGTCACTTGGATATTGAAGGTATCCTACTGTCTGTCTGTCACTTGGATATTGAAGGTATCCTACTGTCTGTCTGTCACTTGGATATTGAAGGTATCCTACTGTCTGTCTGTCACTTGGATATTGAAGGTAGCCTACTGTCTGTCTGTCACTTGGATATTGAAGGTAGCCTACTGTCTGTCTGTCACTTGGATATTGAAGGTAGCCTACTGTCTGTCTGTCACTTGGATATTGAAGGTAGCCTACTGTCTGTCTGTCACTTGGATATTGAAGGTAGCCTACTGTCGGTCTGTCACTTGGATATTGAAGGTATCCTACTGTCTGTCTGTCACTTGGATATTGAAGGTATCCTACTGTCTGTCTGTCACTTGGATATTGAAGGTATCCTACTGTCTGTCTGTCACTTGGATATTGAAGGTATCCTACTGTCTGTCTGTCACTTGGATATTGAAGGTATCCTACTGTCTGTCTGTGACTTGGATATTGAAGGTAGCCTACTGTCTGTCTGTCACTTTGATATTGATTTTGATATTAAAAAATAAAACTGCTGAAAAGTTACCAATTTGTGAACACCCGTCCAAAAATGGTCGTATTTGTCTGACATCAGCACACCTGCACATAAAATATTAATGCTATAATCTTTCGAAATGTAGTTCTAATTTCAAGCAAAAATTAATCTATGGTACTCTTCAAGACAGCCAAAACTGCAAAATAAAAGTGAAGACCAGAACAGAAAATTTCTACTTGGCTGCAGAAAAAAAGGCACCTTACCCAATGCTGGCATGAATGACAGAGATCTTACAAATGCTGACTTGATTCTCTGTGCCCCTATATGATTTATACGAAAGAGAATAAGGCACGGGCAGATGTGCACATCAGTCGGCTTGGTGCATGATAACAAATCCTTTCTTTACCAGACGTTGCCAAAATTTAAACCAGTGACTTCAAAAACAGGAGGATCAGAAACATGCCTGCCCTTACTGTAATTGTGTGTTCTGATTTTTTTTTGTATTCCATGTCTACTAGAGATTGAGCAGTTGACATTTGTTTGGAGTGGGTTTTCTTTGTTGATGTTGCTTGTTGTTGCTCATTTGTTTTCTGGACACGAGTTATAATTTGGGGACGGGATAGCTCAGTGGTCAGAGCAATCGCTTTCCCCAAGCTAGGGTTAAGTAGCATCAAGCATGGTTACCAACTGGATGGGTGACCGTCTGCACACCTTGGCTTTAGTACAAGTACATTCCCCCCAGCTGTAGGGTATAAATGGTTACCTGCCCTCTTGAGGGTCAGGGAGAGTAAATCAGCGAGGGAGAGGAGATGGGCACCGCCCTCAATATGCTGGCCCCTGGAGAAGCAGAGGTCTCTGATGTCTCGCTCCCCTACGACCACACAGGTTATGGGGACACCACCTTTACCTTTTACCTATAATTTTATAGTGTTGTTTTTGTTTGCTGTGCTTTAAACCTAGATGTGATAGTGTGTTTTTGGAAGTGGTGTGATGCGGAGTGTTGTGGGCAGACGAGGACATGGGCGACGAAGAGGTCTGCACTGCCACCTACAACTTGTCCCAGTCAATGAAGGTAGACAGGCCTCTCACTCCACTCCTTGTCCATATTTCTGTTTTTCTTGGTTTTAAAAGAAAACCTTTTTCATGGTGTGTTTTTTGTTGTTGTTGTGATTACTTGTACATTCAACATGTATAAATTATTGGTACGAGTGAGAATATAAGCTGTAACTTTTGTTGTTTTTTTTTTTTAATGTAAAGTAAATACTCTTTCTGAGAGTACTGGAGTAGCCACAAGGGAAGCGCAACATTCGAATACCGATTTTTTAAAATTCTTTATTTTCTCAGAAATTCATGTATGGCACTAGCAAGCATTTAAAAAAAAAGAATAAATTAATACAAATAGCAATAACAATAGGCTGACTAGTAAAATACCCCCCTAAAAAAAAAAAAAAAACCCCACATCATTGAATCGTGCATGTGTACTGCCGTTCACTTTTGCATAAATAAACACAAAACTTTCCCTGTCCATGTATCCTTTTCTTTGTCACTCACACCCACACGCACACACACACGCACGCACGCACACAAACACACACAAACACGCACGCACGCACGCACACACTCACACACACGCACATACGCGCACACAACACACGCACACACAACACACACACACACACAACACACACACACACACACAACACACACCACACACACACACACACACACACACACACACACACACACACACACACACACACACACACACAGCTGTGTCGGTGGGAACGGACGACAAAATTTGACAAAACTGCATACACACAGGAAATACATGTTAAAAACACACACACACACACACACACACACACACACACAACACACACACACACACACACACACACACACACACACACGCACGCACACACGCACACACACACACACACACACACACACACACACACACACACACACACACACACACACACACACACGAGCACCCAATCCATTATCCCCCCCGCCCCCCCACCCACCCCAAAAAAAAAAAAGAAAGAAAGAAAAAGTAACAAAATCAAGATTACAAAAAACCAAGTAACCAACACTTCACACCCCCCCCCCCCCACCCCCCCCCCCCCCCCCCCCCCCCACCCCGAACAGGACTCAGAAGAGGACCATTACTACAGCAACAGCAGCAGTGGCGGCAGCTACAGCGGCTACCCTCCCCGCAAAGTGTCCTCCCCCACTGTGGACTCCACCACCGACAGTGTGGTGCCCGTTATGGCTCGCCCTGGACTGGGGGGCAGGGAGAAGGGGCCCCAGGACTCGCAGGTGGCGCCGGGCTGTGGCTCCGTAGGGGGGGAGCTGTGGGCCCTCTGTCAGTCTGCTCAGGATCTGGGAGCTGTTGGCACCACGCATGGTGAGTCAGAGAGGGTTGTGTTAGTGTGTGTGTGTGTGTGTGTGCGCACGTATGCATGCAACGCACGCGCGTGCAAACATTTAGATTTCTTTCTAGTTTAAAAAACGTTGTTTTTGTATGTATACCTTTGGATGAGACTGTAAACCGAGGTCCCATGTACGCACAGAACATCTAGCGTACTCCTTGAAACCTCTGCTGCCTTTCACAAGAGTAGGCATTGCATGTTGGTAGAAATGAATGACATTTAAAAAAAAAAAAAACACCGGCATACTGGCGACGCGTTAAGAGGACACCAGGCCACAGCCAGGCGCCACTCTCTAAAATAGTACTCCTACCTTAATGGTAGGCGAGCAATCACATACGCAAAATCTCACCATTTGTACCTTGGTGCTCAAGTGGAAGAACAAAAAAAACAATTTTTTTTTAAAACTCTGTCCCACAGGAAATAACAAGGTAGACAGAGATGTTTTCTGTCTCTTCATTTTTCGTCTCATTCCTTGACGAGTCGTTTGACCGTGGTGCTGAAGTTTTCAGACCATTTTCTCTAGGGCAAGTTGAATTTGGTGGTAGGTAGTATTGGTGTTGGTGCACTGACGCTAAGAGCCTATATTATATAATATAGGCAAAACATCGTATGATTGGGGATGGGATAGCTCTGTGGTCAGAGCGCTTGCTTTCCCCAGGCTGAGGTTAAGCAGCATCAAGCGTGGTTACTAAGTGGATGGGTGACCGTTTGCGCGCCTTAGTTTCAGTACAGTCCCCCTGTTCACCCGGCTGTAAATGGTAACCTGCCCTCTTTAGGGTCAGGGAAGGGCGCCGCCCTCAGTATGCTGGCCCCGAGAGAAGCTGAGGTCTTTGACACCTCGCTCCCTATGACCACATAGGTTATGAGACACCTTTACTTTTTACCTTTTTATTCTATGAATTGTCATGATCATCATTGCCTTTCATGATCCTGCTGTGTGGCAGGTGACGCTGAAGTGTTCTTCCGGTCTGCTATGGATGACGGTGTGTCGGCCATGTTGGAGATTTCCTCCAGTGCTGCTGAGGTGAATACATGCATGACTGCCCTTACCTTGCACTTGACACTAGTGACTGACTAATTGTTAGTGAATGCACGACCATGACACACTGATGAAGGAGTGAGAAAGAGGTTTAAAGAGAAGCGTTCGTGCAAAGGAGATAGTGATTTTTCTTTTTTTTCTTTTTTTTTTTTGGGGGGGGGGATAAAAAGAGGAAAAAGGTGGTTGAGAGAGAGGTATGTTAATTTAACACCTGTTGGAAAAAGTGGGGAAAGATGGTGCTTCGTAACGTGCATGCAGCTGAGGAATTTTAGAACTGACTGCCTGGTCGCACTGCTGCATTAAATTATCTATATTCTACTTGTTTTTGTTATCCCACTGGACCTTGTTATCCCACATGTCTTTCTAATCCCACATGTCTTTGCTATCCCGCATGTTTCAGTAATTCAGTATTTGTTCTATTTCTCTTTGCATCAATGCATACCTGTTGTGTCACTCCTATCCCTGTCTGTGTCGCTCCTATCCCTGTCTGTGCCTGTCTGTCACACCTATCCCTGTCTGTACCTGTTGCGTCACACCTATCCCTGTCTGCTTGTTGCGTCACACCTATCCCTGTCTGTACCTGTTGCGTCACACGTATCCCTTTCTGTGCCTGTTGTGTCACACATATTCCTGTCTGCCTGTTGTGTCACTCATATCCCTGTCTGTGCCTGTTGTGTCACTCCTATTCCTGTCTGTGCCTGTTGTGTCACACATACCCCTGTCTGTGTCACTGCTATACCTGTCTGTGCCTGTTGTGTGACTCCTATCTCTGTGCTCATGGTGTCACACCTATCTCTGTGCCTGTTGTGCCACTCCTATACCTGTCTGTGCCTGTTGTGTCACTCCTATCCCTGTCTATGCTTGTTGCGTCACACCTATCCATGTCTGTGCCTGTTAACATCACTCCTCTCCCTGTATCTGCTGTGTCCTCTGTCAGCGCTTGTTGCGTCACACCTATCCCAATCTGTGCCCATGGTGTCACACCTATCTGTGTCACTCCTCTCTCACTCCGTGCTGACCAGGACAAACCTCTGACCCTGGGGCTGGGTGAGGACTACAGGCAGGACATGGACACGGACCTCGGCCTCAGGACGACCACAGACAGACCTGCCTTCTGCCACCCCAGCCCCGAGGGAGGGAAGACTCTGAGCTCTCTCTACCCCCTACAGAAACACCTACCCGTCCCCGTGCAGCGTCGCAACAAACGGAAGCAGCTCAGCCCACGACGTTCCGCTTTCCAAGATGACTACCTGTCGGACAAGGCTTACCTACCTTCCTGGTCCACGAGTACCTCTGAGTCTTCGACGCAAAGCTATGGTAAAGGTAAGCTGACAGCGCCTGTGGGGGGAACAGGTGGTGAGAAGTAAATTATGCGTAAGAAAGAGTCAAGGGTGTGGAATGTTTTGATAAGTAGTGAGCCTTATCTTGAGCTCTGAGAGCTAAGTTTAATTAACAGCAATGGGGAGCGTGACGGTGCAATGCTGGCTGCTTTACCTTGCAGGCAGCATACACATCATGTGTACATGTTAAAACCTGTTCCGCTTTTCCACAGAGTAGGCCATTGTGTATCGGTGGGAATGGGTGACAAAATTTACAAAACCGCACGCGCACAGGGTAAAAGGTAAAAACAAAAAAGACACGGGGAGTAAATGTAAAAGTGCGTAATTATGAGTGCTTATTTTATTGTCCTGAAAATGAAAGAGTAAACTATAAAAAGCATGTTCTGTTGGGGGGATGGGTAAGACATGAAAAGCCCTGCGTTGTAAATTTGCTGGGTTAATTTAGATTTTCCTTAAAGCTGATACTCAATGCAGAATGGACGAAATCTACCGGTTTTTTTTGTTTTTGCTGTAAGCTTGTTTTGTCCTGTAAAGCCACAACAACCAATCCAGTGGATTGGGAAAGTGTAAAGTTAGTGTGGGTATAGTTTAAAGTAAAGCAAAGTATGTAGGTTTGACGAGCGTGTGACTGCCCCGTGGTTTTTTGTTCATGTGCTTGCTGTTTTGTGACGTACTGTTTAAACAGGTCAGCCTCAGCTGGTTCACTTTTGGGTTTTCTTCTTTTCTTGATTAATTAAGGGCAACAGCTAGGTTTTATATGTGATTGATTATAACAGAGTGATAGCAGTGCTTGCGATTTCAGTCTGTGACAAATTTGAGCCTTGTACTTCACTGTCAGTGCAAAATATCTTATTACATTTTCCCAGCTGACGGTCCACATTTACTTTCTCAACCGTTTGAACTCGAGTGGCAGCAGATGTACTTAACACCCACCCACCCACAAACGCACACACGCACCCCCCCCCCACCCCCCCCACTCACACACACAACACACACACACACACACACACACACACACACACACACACACACACACCTTATGTACTCCAGTTTCCCCTTTAAACTTGTAGGAGTGGTTTGTGTAGAAACGATAAATATCTGCCACAAACTTGCAAGAAGCTATTTTCATTTTTGTCAGTGTCTGTTACACGTAGCTTGTCAAGTCTTTTAGCTTCCACGTTGTTCAGTTGCCTCAGCGTCAGTTGTGTGATGGACGTGACGTGACGTAACATGACGTAACGTGACGTGGTCGGTTGCAGACAGCAGAGCGCAGCAGCAGCGCGTGGTGCCCTACAACATTCGCTGCAACCACCGCCATCCCGTGCAGCGCCTCCAGGCCACAGGAGCCAAGCTGGGCATCAACCCTCTGCCCGCCCCCTTATACAGCCCCCCTGCTCCACCACAGGCGCCTGACAGGTGGGTCTATTTCTGTGTAGGCGTTGGGAAGACTACACTTGGCCCACGACTCGTTGTGGAGATGTTAGGGCAGTGGGCTCAAGTTTCCCTGCAGATGTATTTTGTTTCCTTAGAACATTAAAATATGCTGTGACAAAGAGGCATTGAAGTGACAGTAACATAAGTTAGATGGTGTGACAGTAACCCAGGTGACATGGTGTGACAGTAGCACAGGTGAAGTGGTGTGACAGTAACCCAGATGACATGGTGTGACAGTAACCCAGGTGATAAGTGACTATGGTGTGACAGTGACTCAGGTGACAGTTGACATGGTGTGACAGCAACACAGGTGTGAAAGTGACCCAGGTGACATGGTGTAACAGTAATCCAGGTGACACGATGTAACAGTAACCCAGGTGACATGGTGTGACAGTAACACAGGTGTGACAGTTACACAGGTGACGTGTGTGACAGTGACCAGGTGACATGGTGTGACAGTTAACACAGGTGTGACAGTTACACAGGTGACATGGTGTGACAGTAACCAGGTGACATGGTGACAGTAACCAGGTGTCACAGTAACACAGGTGACATGGTGTGACAGTAACACAGGTGTGACAGTGACCCAGGTGACATGGTGCATGTGACAGGCAGGAGGCAGCCCCCGCCCAGAGGGAGAGAAAGTGAGCAGGAAGCTGGACTGCGCAAGACGTCCTGGATGAACGGCTTCATGATGTTCAGCAGACTGAACCGCAGCAAGTTCATCCAGTCAGTCCACACTTACGCTGTTCACTTAGCATAATGTGTGTGTGTATGGGGGGGGGGGGGGTGTTCGTGTGGGGGGGGGGGGGGGGAGTCTGTGAGAGAGAGGAGAGAGAGTGTGTGTGTGTGTGTTTTTGTATTGTTTTCTTATTCTTTTATATTATCATGATGTTCAGCAGACTGCACTGCAGCAAGTTCATTCAGTCAGTCCACACTCTCGCTGTTCACTTAGTATTTGTTTCTGTGTGTGTGTGTTCGTGTATGTGTGAGAGAGAGGAGAGTGTGTGTGTGAGAGTAAGAGAGAGAGTGTGTGCGTGAGAAAGAGAGAAGAGTGTGTGAGAGAGAGAGACTGTGTGTGCGTGTGTGTGTGCGTGTGTGGGTTTTCATATTGCCAAGTTCACATCTAATGTATATTTTGGTGTGTCTGATCCTTTCTCTGTCTGGGTGTGCATGATCGTGTTTCCCACAGAGTGGCTTTCTTAAAGTAGCAGTTTGCCAAAGAAAGCTGTCTTGATGTCGTGGGCTCTTTTACATGCAAAAGTATCCATGGTGCACGCGGAACCTTTGTTGACTATTTTGTCCAGGAGAGACACACACCAGGAGTACCACAGATCGATAATGGAGAGGCAAACAGCTTGGACGTGATTTGAACCGAGGGTCTCGAGTGTTCTAGATAGATAATGACTTTTTGACCACTGAACAATACTATAATGCATAAAAAAATATTCTAGGTGAATGATCGAAAGAGCGAATTGACGGACGCTACGGCCGAGTGGTTAAGACCGTTCAACTTCAATCCAGAGGGTCGATGAAGTCGTGGGTTCGAATCTTGGCTGCGTCTGGTGAATTAAGGGTGGCAGACCTGCCAGTGCCATGATTCCCTTTGTGTATATGCACATGCAGAAGATCAGATATGCACGTTAAAGATCCCGTAATTCATGTCGGCGCTCGGTGGCTTACGGAAACAGGAACATAACCCAGAATACATCCCTGAAGTCGGAATGCGGCTACTTTCATGGTGCACCGTTGGTGTGAAGTTCAGAGCTTTAGCCGAGGAACGAAAAGAAAAAGATCACACCAGGTGTTAACAGCCTTCATGGGATACAAGGCTTACAGGGCAACAAAGAGACGCAGCGAATGCGATGGTGAACATTCTCTCCAGCGGGCTGTGATATGCTGCTGCACTGTGGACGTGTGTGCAGAGCTCACCCCGGGGTGCACACCTCTCACATCAGCAAGATCATGGGTCACGCCTGGCGGAACATGAGCAAGGAGGACCAGGCCCCCTACAGGTACGTACTGCACACTGTCGTCACGGCTAAGGGAACTGATGAGAGAACAACCTTTTTTTTTTTTATAATTTCTCTTCCTCTGCTCTTTGTTTTCATTCTTCCTCTTCTTTCTTTCTTTCTTTCTTTTTTTTTTTGTTTCTTTCTTTCTTTCTTTCTTTCTTTATTCGTTCTTTGATATCGAGGATAATGGAATAAGTACTCTTGTGCTTTTTTAAATCCAGTTCCCATGCGTATGCAGTTTTGTAAATGTTGTCAACTGTTCCCACAGGCACACAATGGCCTACTCTTACGAAAAGCGGAACAGGAATTAACGTGTGCGCAAGATGTCCTCACTTTGTGAGAAGACACTGGGGCATCATGCTGAAAATTGAACACAGTGCAAGTCGCAGAGCACCATTCCTGCCCATATAGTAGGAGGATTTCTTCTTCTTCAAACACTTAGACAGCAACTGTTGTCTTGTCATGTGAGCAAAAATGCGGTGCGCTGCCGTTAAGCGCCGGACAAGTCAGGCCCAGCACATCCGTCTTCGGCATGGAAGAGAAAATCTTTTAAGTATTTCTGGAAAAAAGGCAGAAGAATGGACCAAGAGAGCAGAAAATAGACGAGAAGGAGGTGACAAGAATAAAAGGAAAAGACAGAAGCACAGAGAGAAAAGAGGGACTTCCTTGCACAGAACTTCCAGAAAGTGGGGATGTTATCTATACTGACAGGCCCCCGACATCCCCACATGGAAATAAAGTACTTGAATCTTCCACACCCAACCTGTGACTGTGCTGTTTGCAGGGAAAAGGCCAATGTGTGTGCCAAAGAGCTGTACAGAATGTATTGTATTGTGCTGTGTTGTACTGCATACCACTTCAAGTCTGGGCAGATTTCTCTGCGTGAAATTTGGGCTGCTCTCCCCGGGGAGAGTGTCGCCACAACAGCAGCGCCACCCACTTTTTTTCTTTTCTGTCTGCAACTGTATTTGTTTGCCTATCAGTTCCGCTTTTTTTGTACAGAATTTTGCCAAGGACAACTCTCTTGTTGCCGTGGGTTCTTTTATGTGTGCTAAATATAATGGTGTAAAGCACGGGACCTCGGTTTATTGTCTCATCCGAAAGAATTGTGCTCAGACCACCGCTCATGGTCTAATGGAAAAAAATTTGGGCCCAAATGGGGATTAAACCACCGCACATTTGAAACCAGGACTTTTCGCTTTCTAGACGGTGCGTTACCTCAAAACCCTGATCTATACACCAGCCACCTTCACCACCTGACCTGTGTCTGTGCTGTGCAGGGAGAAAGCGCAGGTGTGTGCCAAAGAGCTGTACAGAATGTACACCAGCCACCTGCCTGCCTCCCAGTCCTCTGTGCCAGACACTGCCTCTGACACCACCACCACCACCACTGACACCACCCGCCCCCTCCAGCTTCCTCTGTCTTCCCCCCTTCACCATGAATAGACCGACAGTAAGTGCCTCAGCTCTCCTGTTCAGGTTCTGCTTACCAGGCAGGTGAATGAGCAAGGCACGGCATTTTGAGCTTCCTGTGTATATGAGAGGATTGTTGTATTTGCGCGAAGATTTGGGGTTGTGAACTGTTGCTTTGGTTAAGAAAAGAGTAATGGTCAAATTGAAAGTTTCTTTTTTTTTTTAGTTGAGAAAGGATTATGGTTTTGAATATATTGTTAGAGATATTGGATTATGAAAGGAGTATTATGAAAGACGTAATTGTGGTCAAGTGTCTGTTGTTTTTTTAAATCTAAAAATGAAAGTGAATATAGATTAAGCACATTTTGTATTTTGCTGTTTCCTTTTTTAGCCACAAGCTGCCTGCAGGCTTGTTATGTCGATCAACGGAAAGTTTTGGGTGACTTTTTAAACTGAAAATGAATTCTATGATTTCAGATCTATGACATTTTTAACAAAGATTCATACTTTTAAAGGATCATTATTTGTATGTCTGTATTGTTGACTACCCAAAACAATTATTGGTAGATAACGTGATGTATTTCAGTTTGTGGAACTTACCAGCTAATTGATAAAAATGTGGAGAAGTAACTATTTTTTAAGTCTGGTTGTGTCTTTCTTTCATTTTTAAATGTGTGGCCTGTTTCACACCAGCCCTTACAGGCCTAGAGGATCTGTTTAAGACTTGACACGAGCTTGTTCAGCTGTTTCCACTTTGGAAGAATCTGGAACTGGAGTTACATGAAGTTCATCAGTTCTGTGGGTGACGGTCACTCCCTTCAGTGTACGACTAGGGCATGGCACATGGCACTTCATCAAGACTACATTCACATCCATAACTTTTTACCCGCTAAAAACACATCACTCACATGAAATCAGTACCCAATACAGTTTCTGTTTTAGTACATTGAATAAGAAAGCATGCTGATGAAAAGAGAGATAAAACATCTGTGATGTGAAAAGGGGAAAAACACCTCTGCTGTCAAAGTAATTCCAAATATAAAAAACCCGACCCTTTCTCAACCAAAAACAAAAAAAACCTCTTGCACAGAAATGTGTTCCTACTTGGCAGTTTTAAAGATGTCAACGGTCATTTACCTTGTACTGTTATGGTTGTTTGTGAAATGATCATGTGTTTGTGATAGGTTTTCATATAATTATTATGTGTGCAAGTTTTGCTGAAGTTTTGATTTTCCACGAGATAGTGATGAAATAGTTCATGTGTGCCCACAAATTTTAAAATCTTGATATCTTGTGCCATCAATACATCTATGCCATATTATCATGGAGCAGTCAGATATGTACTACTTGTGTCTTTTTTTTTCTTTTAAAAAAAGTTATGAAAAAAAAACCACTGATTATTCCATCTAACATTTAGATCAACATTTCCACATGAACTGGATGATTGCAGTGCTTTCCTGTGCTTGTCATAGCATGTATGAAAATTAAGAAGAAAAAAACCCACCAGAATAATGTCATAAGATACTTTAACACCTGAAAACAGAGATTTAAGATAACGAAATGCTAAAAAATCGTGACAACCATTTTTACAGCTTTCTTTTGAAAGATGTAAGCTAGTTCTTTCCTTCAGGGCATGATGTGTGGACACTATTGGTGAAAATTTAAGGTGTAGTTCTATGTGTAGACTTTTTTCTGCTAATTATTATAGTTTGACATTGTGCGCGTGTATTTGGTCAAGAGTTTGGGTGAGGTCAGTCTTTTCTTTTTGCGGGTTAGGGAAATGCATGTAATACTTTCTCTTTGAAAAGAAGAGTGCAGGTGTAGCCTACGTCCCTTTGTTTGGGTTTCACAGATGACAGGAACAGATGACATTTACAAAACTGCATACACACGGGGACTGGATGCAAAAAAGCACAAGAGTGCTTATTCCATTATCCTCAATATAAAACAATCAATCAATCAATCAAATCTTTTTTCTGTTCCTCAGCTAGAGCTCTGGGGTTCACAAATGGGGAGATCTTGCATATGCAAGCTTTTTTAAAAAAATTGTATTATTACTCACCATTCAGGTAGCTGCATTCAGACTTTGAGGCTTTATCTTTTTTGAATGTTGAAGTGATGTTTCCTTTATAAAATATGATATATAGGATTTATATAGTGCTATACCTTGTAAAAACGAAGCACTTGCATTCAGCCTAAGACTTACACACGCAACCAATCACAAATAGTGATACATTATAATGGCTATACATTATTGTGGTCACATGCTCAGGTAGGGCTGTGCTTCATCTTTGTGGTTGAAGTTTGAGTTTGGCTTGTGTTTTGCTTTTTTTTTTTTTTTTTTCAAATCAGAACCTTTATGAAAAGAACATTTTTCCAAAAACACACAATATTACAATATTTCACTGCATTTACAATGCTGGTTGTCTCTGATGCATAAGAGTGTTTTACTTTTAATGCCGAAAGGAAAACATGGTTAACACTTTTTGTATGCGTGTTGAAAAATTTCCAGTGTAGCTGATATTTTTCTGGTTTTTCAGGTGGGTACAATCTATTTTTAATTGTTGATCAGATATTGATCGAATGTTTTCTTATGCTGACATGTTTTATTGTGGTTATAACATGTTTTGTGATTTAAGTTCAGGTGGTACCAGTATATATCTGTATGTATGGCTAAATTTCAGATTTGTTTCAATATCTTTTTTTGTAGCTAAGAGAATGAGTGTGGCTTTCACATTTTCTCATGACTGGAACTCACTCTTAGCAAACATGTTTGCTCATGTTGGCATAAAGTTTAGGTGACATTGGCACTTTTCCCATTATGGATAAAAGTTCAGACATGCAAATGAAGTTTTAAACTGGTATGGTGTGAACAGTTAAAATGTGGCTTATGTCTGAGTTTTTAGCCCCCTTGTGGCTAGAAATTTAAGTCTGACTACATGAATTTTGTTTTTCTTCAGCTGAAATCTACGTGATGTCCATACTACTTGGGCGAATGTCAAGTGTGTATGTCATTTGTTCCAAAGTTGTTTGTCTGAAAATGTACGCCATAAATGTTTGCAGTAGGTGGGTGTTTTTGGTTGGTAATGATCACTTTGATAGTCTGTCCTCACATGTCAAACATACCATTGCATTTTTTTTCCCTTTTCTTGTCTTCTCTGTTCCCTCTCTCTCTCTCCTCTCTCTCTCTGTTTTCCTGGTTGTTTTGGTTGTCTGCAGAATGTCTCATCATGTTGTTCTGAAGCGGTCAGTCACTGCTGACATCAAAGGAAGTCTGCCTGTCGCATTCATGATAAAGAAGCCTGATGTGACTGAAACTTGAAGTGTTCTTAAAATCTGTAATGCGGGTCTCTGTGTCTGTGTGTGTGTGGTTTTGTGTTCGTGTTTGTGAAAGATTACTTCAGCCTATAGGTGCACTGTCACTTTACATCTTCCCTACAGGTGTTTTATTTCTCACACAGCTGTTCAGAAAACAAGAAGCGCTGGCTTAAAATGAATTGACTCCAAATCAGAGTTTTCGTTTTCCTCCACCAGTTTCCTTAGACCAGAGTGAAAACTGGATGCTGGTTTGGTGGGTTTTTTTTTGCATGAGACATTGCATCCCAGCTCTGTGTGCAAAACAGGTTTTTATTGGTAAAAGAACCCTTGCCATCAAAAGGGTTGCCATGCAACATTGTATACAAAAATCTGCCCCTAGAAGCAAAAACCCATGCCGAAGATGAAAGCACTGGGTCTGACTTGTCAGGCACTAAATGGCAGTGCAACACATTTTCGCTCGTATGGCAGACAATAGTTGCTGTCTGAGCACTCTGAGAAGAAAAAGAATCTCATGTATGTATTGTAGGCAGAAAAAAAGAGGGGGCTGTGCTGTTCAACATGCTCTTTTTCAAAACAAGCTTTATCAAAGAGTATTAACAATTTTATACAGAGGTCTACTTCAACTACAAGTGTTGTACAATACACAGCCAAACTCCACACTATGACCACATTCCTATGTAATACCAATCAGCCTCTGGTCACACATGACAAGAAACAAACAAAGCGTTCATTCTACTTTGCAACTATGATCAAACAACTTCAACAGTGGAGCATTTTGACAAATTTATTCATGTATTTTTCTGATTACATGAAGCAGCTTTCAAACAGTAATAACACATTTGGCAACAGAATACAATCCAAAAGTCAGTTAAAATGTTTAATGCCACAGGCCTCTCTATAAGAGACTGCAGGTTTGTCATCAAACAAAACGACAACATACGATTCTGTTCACACACACATCACTAAAACATGTCAACTCGGGCAACATTTCTCATTATCATGAACACTAGCCACCTCTTCAATCAGAAAATCAAAATGCATGGCTCCTATAATGCAAAAAACTTGTATACATGCACGCATACTCATATATAAGAGCCAATCAATGTGTATGTGCACATACTGTATACAATCCACTCAATAAATCAGATGAACACTGAAGGAAAGAATGTCTCCCAGCTAAGAAAACTTGTAATTAGGTCACATGTTGAAATCGGGTTGCATGTTGTAATCAAGTTGCATGTAATCGGGTTGCATATTGTGGATTGACCAGAAAGCGGAGCTAAGGAAACTGGCAAACAATGTTGTCTTCTAGATAGAACAGACTGCTCTGTTTTCTTTTGGTTTTTTTTAAAAACTTGTTCTTGGTGATATTCCATGGAGTACAAGGGGGGAAAAGATCATCTTTGCATAACCACATGAAGCATCTTTTCTTTTTACGTTTTAAACTCTCACACCTAGTCTGATAGAATTGAAACTATTTAAAAAAAATTATTAAAAAACTGCTATGCTATACAGATACAACCTTTGCTTAAATGTGAAAAAATGTTTGACTGCACTACACAACACAAAACACTGTCATTTAACATTCCCATACAGCTCCTTTTTGAAAAAATCTCTGGTACCTCTCCCTAACTCTACCTGATGTGGAGATATGTGATGATGATGACAGCTGAGGAGAATAACTACAACTCTATACATAACACAAGTTTATTCTCTCTGATATATGACAGTAACCCATCGACCTGAATCACTGACTTAACACACAAAGGAAGACAGTGGAGAGGGGGGTCAGCAGCTTCACAATAACAACTACATAACGAGAAACAACTCCAGCCTTTGGACTTTTTTTTATATAAGCTAGACAAATTCACATTTTTCAAAATGCCAAGTTTTTCCAATCAATCATGCTGCAGCACACATACATTTGAATGAAGAGTAGCCCTACAAAAATGCAAATGAATCCTTAAATACAATGAATCTTTTCATTCCAGAATATACTTTACCAGAAGGCTGGTTGCAAAATTTTTAGTGATACCCCAACAGTTTCCTAGACTATGGGACAGTGAGGGGTAGAGCTTGCAACAAGTTTAAGATAAATATGTTAACTGACGCTGGTTAACTTGTGTCACACCACACAATTTACTTTCATTATGCAACAGGGGCAAAAAACATGTCAAGGACAACCCTAAAGGATTTGATGTAGTACCCAACTGGAGCAATGCAGTTAACACTGGTAAGGCTACTGCCTTAACACTAAACAGAACTATTCAGCACATGCTAATAAGCATGCGAGAATTAAGTTGAGAACATAACCTGATTAACATTAAAGTGAAAAACCGAATTAACATAAAAGCGATAACCTGATCAACATAAAGCCTATCTTTTCATCTGTTAGCCCTTAACCTTGCAATCATCTTGTTAACAATGCTTTTTGAACCTTCCCCTCTCACAGCTCTTATCAGTTAACAGGCAATAGAGCACCAAGTGCTCCGCCTTTTGGAAGAGTAGGCCATTGTGTACCGGTGGGAATGGATAACAAATTTACAAAAACGCATACACATAGGGACTGGATGTAAAAAAGCGCATGTGTGCTTATTCCATTATCTTTGAAATAAAGGAATAAATAAATAAAACAGATAAAAAATAAGTGTGTACTGACATCTCCACAACTGTATCACCATGCAAAGGTGGTGTTTAAAATCCAACTGTCAAATCTATTACTGCAGAACAGTAAAAAAACAAAACAAAAACCCAACAAACTGAAAAGAATTTCAAATAACACAAAATTCTTAGCAGCTAAACTTTTCAAACTGAGATTTTGAAAATGCAAAATATATTATTATATATACATATTTCTCAGAAAATTGTTGCTATGACATTACATCAATGTAATTCAGATCTGTCTGGTTTTGATCAAGAGGAAAATATTCAAATTTTACAACAAACTTACTATTTATATATATATATATATATTTATATATATATAATATAATTAACATTAGCCTCAATGAATAACACAGTACAATAGGTAAAAGAAAAAAAGAACGCTATACAAATGCTAGCATTTTTAAATGCCCCACTTTCAATCAAACAAGCCACCTACATACAATAATACAGTTTGTTTTTCTGCTTCAAAAAAGCCAATCATGTCCAAACCATCTCTGACACCACACAGCAGACAACAGAGAAAGCATGATGCCTATCCTAAGAGTCCTTGTAGCAAGCTTCAGTATTTGCACCATATTGTTCATATTGGACTTTAAAAAGGCCTCAATTCATTTTGGCAAACTCCCTACAGGATCTGAAATGTTTATGAACAGATGGGGCCAAACAGTGGGAAACAGAAAGCTGATGCTCGAATGTTTTCTGGGAAAAAAGGGTTAAATGCAGTCGATCATCAAGTTGCATATAAATCATACATTGAGAGTACTGCCGCTTAGTAAATCAAGAGTGAGTGTCGTTTACATTACAAACCATCAGCACAGGATCTCTACCTTCAAAGTGGAATATGACAAGAAGTTGACTTCCTACTTCACAACTTCATTTCTTTCTTTTCTTATTTACTTTTCTCTGTTGCATGGTTTCATAGCCATGCAGTTTCTTCATAGAGAGCTCCCTTATTCTCAGACTTATTCCCTGTATCACAGTTCCATGATGTCCTCGCAGACTAAACGACACATCAGCCCAGTCTATATTTCTGTCCCTATCCTTTCAGCCATCTTTATCAGGAGTAATCAAAATCAAGGAGTGGCCTATCTTTTAGCCTGAGCAAGAGTTTGAATAAACTGACAATTAGTTCTGCTTACCACTTGGGTGCTGTGTTGTTATTTTTGTTATAGAAAGCAACCCTGCATTCTATCCCCAAAGGTGATCTGACTCTATTTCCATGTTGTGTTAGCGGAGCATTTTCAGGCTATACCACGATACCATTCCTTCCAAAGAAACCTGATTCAATCCAAAGCAACACACACACAAAGAAACTAAAACTACCTAAATTGATCAGATCAAAACATGGCAACTGGATGTGGTGCCATATCAAACAATGCTGTGAATGCTGTAGTAATGATAATACAAACAACAATCCAAAACGGGTTTGAAGGCTTTGAAATAAAACATAACATGTCAACTGTTTAATACAGATCTTTAAAACACAATCATAATTTTAAATAAGAACATAACAACAGCCCATGATCCTGCATCAGTATTCTGACACACTGAATGAAATAAGATGACATGAACGAGGACTTTACAACAGGACAAAACCTTTGATATGCCAAACAAACAACAATCCTTAAACGTTCAGCACGCTTTCATCCATCGTAAAAACTGCAGCCTTTTGCTCATATGTAGAGACCTCAACATTAGCACAGAACAACCCACATCCAAACGCTGTCCATGGCTCTCCACACATGCATGCTAAGGGGAAGGGTGGGGTGGAGGGGGGGTGGGGGTTAGGATCTCACATAATTACAGTCATGCACTAGCCACTCTAAAAACCACAGTGAACATTTTCACTAATCTAAACAGAACTACTACCACCACCACCCTCCAAAACAAGAACAAAAAACAAAAAAACCAACACACACACACACACACACACACACACACACACACACACACACACACACACACACCACCACCAAACACCAGAAAAAAGATGAGCATGTACTGGTGGTGATGCACTCTCCCAAGGAAGAACACGCTGAATTTCGCATAAAGAAATCTGTCCTGACTGAAATGAGAATCGAACTCAATCTAATCCACCACTGCAATACCATTACTGATTCGTATGGATGTTGTACATACACATACCATCCTACCAAAGGTTCTTTTTTTTTTTTTTTTAAACAACAGGCAAGCTCTATCAAGAGCATTTGAAACTCTGAATCTGTTTATGACATTCATGCAAAAGATGAACTTTACAATACAATTCAACATGAAGTACCTCACAACATTCAGCGATGTGATCAAACCTATGGGCGTGGAGATTTTTTCTGCTTTCTATCAATCATACTTTCATCATTCATAATAATCCTCATTTATTTCCATTTTGCTGCTACAAATTTAAAATGCATTAGAATGAACAGTGCACCCACACACACCAGAATGAAAAAGGAATAGAATTAATGGCAGGAATACAACAGTCTCTGTCTACATTTTTATCTTTTTTTTTTCAGAGCCACTTCAAAAATTGTTTGTGTCTCTGATATTTTTTACTGTATATGAACTAGGAGCATGGGCACGCAAAAAAAAGTACGAGAATGTTAGCATTTTTGTGTGAGTTTGATTGTATATGTATGTATGATGCAAGGATCGTAGAAAATGCATGTATGTACATGTATGTATGATGCATGGATTGTAGACAATGCATGGTATGGGTATGGAAGTCACAACAATTCTGCTTCGAGGGCAGATTTCAAGTTGATGGAGCCATGAGCAAAAACACACCCACAATTACACTACACTGCACTACACAACATTATATATCCCGTAGTCTTTACAACTGTACGGGCACCACAAACAACTTGACAACCAACCCTCTCCATCTTTCTATATCTTCCATATCTCTCACAGATGACAGGAAAAAAAAAAAAGATGGAGAGAGCCGGTTGTCAACAAGACTTGTCCCCAAACACTGGCTATGGCAGGGCTGTGTGTTAGGTCTAGGTGAGGGCTGGATAGAGCGGTGTGGACTTGGAAGGATGTGTGGTGAAGCAGAGTGAGGGGGATGATGGATGTGTTGTGGTGAGGACAGTCACTCTGACTTGTCCAGTTTGGTCCACTCCCTGGAGAACTTGTGCAACAGCTGCTGCAGCTCCTCGTCCTTCATGCTCTCCTCTATCTCCTTCTCCTGGCAGTCCCTGTGTGCACACACACAAACACAATGCGTGTGTATGGATTGGTGGTCTAGAGGTAACGTGTAAAATGGTCTAGAGGCAATGCGTGTGTATGGATTGGTGGTCTAGAGGTAATGCACCTGCCTAGAAAGTGAAAAGTTCGGGTCGGAGTGTGCGGTGGTTCAAATCCTGTTTGGGTCCAAAACTTTTCCCCCCATCCATTAGACCATGAGTGGTGGTCTGGGTGCTAGTCTTTCAGATGAGACGATAAACTGAAGTCCCATGTGTTACACAGCAATATTTAGCGCACGTAAAAGAACCCACAGCAACAAGAGGGTTGTCCCTGGCAAAATTATGTAGAAAAAAGCCACTCAGGAAAACAAATGCAGTTGCTTACAGGAAAAAAATAATAATGGGTATGCGCTGCACTTGTGGCGACACACTCTAACCACAGAAAGCAGCCCAAATTTCAGGCAGAGAAATCTGCTGTGACATAAAGTGGTATGAAATAAAAAAAATTTAAAAAGAGTATAGAATTGACCTTCTTGCTTTGTTAGATCATTTTGGACAAGACTGAAGAGTACAGACATTACCAAGTATACTGTAGCCATTCCAAAAGCCAGCTTGTGCGTCTGGGATTACGTCATTATCCTCACAAAACTGACACAGCCTTTCATTTATGACCATACAGTACAATTTACATGAGGTCTTTCGGTACCTGCAACGAAAGGCTGCATGCTTACTGTGTTATATCATCTTGACTAGTTGCTTTTTCATAGTTTGTGTTTACATGGGTTTTATGGCCTGCTAAAACTTAATTAAATTGATTGAATGATTCACACACACACACACACACACACACACAACACACACACACACACACACACACACACACACACACACACACACACACATACAATCATTATCAATACCTGCCTACTATATTGTGTAGATATTCAGACACTAAAATACATGCATATCATCTTCCCTTTACTGCATTTTCTATGAATAAGTGTGTACACACACACTCACACACACACACTCTCTCTCTCTCTCTCTCTCTCTCTCCTCTCTCTCTCTCTCTCTCTCTCTCCTCTCTCTCTCTCTCTCTCACACACACACACCACACACACACACACACACACACACACACACACACACACACACACACACACACACAACACACACACACACACAAACACACACACACAACACACACACCACTCTCTCTCTCTCTCTCTCTCCTCTCTCTCCTCTCTCTCTCTCTCTCTCTCTCTCTCCACACACACACACACACACACACACCACAGTTTACCCAGTTTAAAAGTCTCAGTATAAATGTTTGTTTTTTAATTTATTTTATTATTTTTATTAATGGGACTATTAGCACTATTATATTCATATTATTTTGATTAGTGGATAAGGCCTTACTTTTTTGTTCTGATTGTTGTTGTTGTTGTTGTTGTTGCGTGTGCGTGTGTGTTTGTTTTTGTTCATATATGTAGCGATTTTATTTATTAATATAATCATAAATCATTATCATAATTCTTCTGTTTGCCGCTTGTGTTTTCCCCCTTCCTCCTTGACACTCCCCTCCCCATCTGTTCCCACCCCCCCTCCCAATTTTATAGGGTTTTTTGTGCGTTTTTGTTTTTTGCTTTTGTTTTGTTTTGTTTTGGATTTTTGTTTCTCTTGTTTGGTTTTTCCTTGCTTTTGATTGTTTGTTATTTTTTGTTTGTTGGTATGTTTATTAGTGTATATGTTATTTCCTCTCAGTGGAGATGGGTATTATCATATGGTATTGTTGCGTTTTTGTTGTTGTTGTTCTTGTTGTTGTTTTGTTTTTTTCTTTTTCTTCCTCTTAATATATAAATATGAATTGAAGAATGGAGGTATTGTATTTTAACATAAGTTGCTTATTGACATTTCATGGATTTTTTTTCTTAAGTCTTAAATAATGGTTGGTGACATTGTAACTGATGTAAGCTGTTGTTTGATATTATTTGAATTTTTTTTAAAACCTTAAATGTGTGCATGTGTGTACGTTGTTTATGTTATTTCCACTCAGTGGTGATGGATATTATCATATGGTATTGTTGCTTTTGTTGTCTTTTCTTTTCTTCCTTCTAACATATAATCCGTGAGGATTGGTTTTTGTTGTTGTTTTGGTTTGATTGTTTGTTTGTTTGTCTTTGTTA
>CM060324.1:49681865-49716865 GCA_030674155.1 Stramonita haemastoma
TTATCCCCCAAACTTTCATCCTTCAAACAACGGCATCTTATTTCTCTATCAATCTCTTCTGTATCTTTTTTCCCCTACATTTCATCCTTCGAAAAACAGCATCTTGATTTTCTGCCTCCCTTGCGTGATGGATCGGTGGTCTAGAGGTATTACACCTGCCTAGTGAAAAGTCCGGGTCGGAGTGTGCGGTCGTTCGAATCCCGTTTGGGCCCCAACACTTTTCCCCCATCCATTAGACCATGGGTGATGGTCTGGCTACTAGTCTTTTGGATGAGACAATAAACTGAGGTCCTGTGTCATACACATTATTATTTAGCGCACATAAAAGAACCCACATCAACAAAGGGGTAGTCCCTGGTAAAATTCTGTAAAAAAAAAAAAAAAAGCCGCTCCAATAGGGAAACAGTTGCAGACAGGAAAAAGAAAAAAAAAAAAAATGGGTGGCACTGCACTCGTGGCAACAGGCTCTCCCCGGGGAAGGAGAGCAGCCCAAATTTCACGCAGAGAAAACTGCTGTGACATAAAGTGGTATAAAATAAAACAAAATAAAATACCCTTCAACCCTCAAACAACGGCATCTTCTTTCTCTGCTAAGAGTGGTATCCTCCCCACTCCCACCCGGATAGCCTAGTGGTCAGAACATTGCGCTGGCAATTTGACGACCCAGGTTTGAGTCCGGTCGAGGAGATTTTTCTCCTGGAGTTAACATCAGTGCTGACTCCACTCTCCCCCAAAGTCCTTCGGATGAGACTTTAAACCGAGGCCCCGTGTACAAACGCACGCAGAACATCTTGCGCACACGTTAAATCCTGTTCCACTTTTCGTAAGAGTAGGCCATCATGTGCCGATGGGAACAGATGACATTTACAAAACTGCATACACACGGGGACTGGATGTAAAAAAGCACAAGAGCGCTTATCCCGTTATCTTCGATATAAAAGAATAAATCAAATCAAATCAAATCACCCCCTCACCTTTCAGCCTGTCGGCCAGGTGCAGCGTGTACAGCAGCACGGCAAACTTGCTCTGGGCAAAGGCTTTGCCAGGCGTGTAGTCTCCCTTCAGGTTGATGTTGTCGAAGTTGATCTGGCCCAGGTTGGCGGCGGCGGCGGTTGTGTTGATGATGCGACTGGGTGCCGAGGCCTTCAGCTTGTCCAGCAGGAGCTCCGTCAACAGGAACGTGCCTGCAGACACAGAGGGAGAGAGAGACTGATTGATTGATTTATTCTTGTATATGGAGGATAATGGAATAAGCATTTATTCTTGTATATCGAGGATAATGGAATAAGCACTCGTGTGCTTTTTTACATCCAGTCCCCGTGTGTATGCAGTTTTGTAAATCTTGTCATCTGTTCCCACCGGCACACGATGGCCTACTCTTACAAAAAGGATTTAATGTGTGCGCAAGATGGTCTGCGTGCGTTTGCACATGGGGCCTCGGTTTAAAGTCTCATCCGAAGGAAGAGAGAGGGGATGGG
Source organism: Stramonita haemastoma (assembly GCA_030674155.1). Lineage (NCBI taxonomy): Eukaryota > Metazoa > Mollusca > Gastropoda > Neogastropoda > Muricidae > Stramonita > Stramonita haemastoma. The sequence continues at coordinate 49,683,344 of CM060324.1, forward strand.
GGGAAAAAGAGAGAGGTAGGGACAGAAAGAGAGAGGGTAGGGAGAGAGAGAAAGAGGGGGGGGGAGAGAGAGAAAAAGAGGGAGAGAGAGAGAGAGGAGGGGGAGAGAGAGAGAGACAGAGAGGAGGGAGAGAGACAGAGAGAGAGAGGGGGGGAGAGAGACAGAAAGAGAGAGAGGGAGACAGAGAGAGACAATGACAATGGTTTGTTGTGATAAGCAAGATGCCCATTCACAAGGGGACAGTGGGAGGGGGACTGGGCACAAAACACAAAATGTCATATTCTGAAAATTTAATTAACTACAGCCCAAATACTAAAATAGACATCCTGGCATGGATTCCATAACATGGTTACAGGATAGATTCAGATAGTCGTTTTTATTTAAAGAGAGAGAGAGAGGGGGGATAGAGAGAGAACAGACAGAAGTGAATATTTGTGTCATTCTCTTCACTTCACTTCTCCATTCACTCCGTACAGAAGTGTTGAGGTACTGCTCTGAACTTCTTTTTCAGGTTGCCACTGCTGTCAGTTTTCCCCCACTACTTTCAGCTCCTCTCAGCTGCTCTCCATTCCATCCCATCCCAGCCCAGCTGGGACCAGCTTGTGCTATTTATAGCAGGCACTGACCACACTTGGACTTGGTAAAAGGAAGGGGTGCGCTATTTTTAGCACTGGGCTCTGGACTCTTCACTTGAGTTCTGCTTGATTTGTGCGCGATGATATACAGCATGTCATGGGCAAACTGAACCTGGGCACAGCCCATCTCTTTCCAGGAGTTGGGTGCATGCTGGGTACTTTCATGTCCTTATCCATCCCGCCATAGCCATCCAACCTTTCTTCAAAAAGCAGACAGGACTGAACCTTGAGCTTACAATGTTCTGCATACACTGGCACATAGGACCTCAGAGTAGCATCTCTTGGACCCCTAGGGGAGTGAAAACAGAACCACAGTTGACTACAGGGAAAACAATGCCCTTGGAGAAACACCTTGGTGAGAGATTTAAACCATTCTTTTGTCCTCAATATAAAAGAATGAATAAATGAATAAAAAACCTTTGCCCTTCGTAATGGTCAGATCACTAAAATAATACTCTTAACCACACCACAATTCTGTGTGGTGAGAGCCCAGAGTTATGGTGTTTGGGAGAGCTCTTCTAATTTGAGGCAGTTGTCACCTGAAAGAAACTTACATTTGTGACTTTCTTAAAATCTTTTATATAATCATGTATAATTTTAACACACACACACACATGCACATACACACACACACACACACACACACACACACACACACACACACACACACACACACACACACACACAAAAACCCCAATATTCCACCTTGCAGACACTGCAAAAAGTATTCAGTGGGAAGCAAAAGTACAGTCCTGGGCTATGTCCAGCCACCCCTAGCTGACCTAGAGACCACAACCACACCCCTGTTCACCATCTAGCAGCATGAGGTAACACTGAAACCTGGGGCCACTGGCTTTACAGGTATATATATGCACTGCCTCTTTACCCCCCACCCCCTTCATCCACCCATGTAAGCTATAATGCATCACTAAGGCTGAAGTGTGCAGCAGAGCCCAGCTCACCCAGGTAGTTGACGGCAAACTGCAGTTCAAACTTGTCTTCAGACTTCTCTTCAGGGGCCATCATGATTCCGGCATTGTTCACCAGTATGTGCAGCTTCTCCTCCTCTGAAATTAAAAAAAAAATAAAATAAGATTAAAAAAAAAATAGCCATTCACTTAACGTCAGTTTGGGGTTTTACCTTTTCTCAGCTTATTTCTTCAGGGATTGTTACTGTATGCAAGTTATCAAATACACACTGAGTTACATTAGCTACAACATAGTGATAAGGAAAACAATAAAATGTATATGTATGGTCTACAAGACAATATGACACAAAATTACCATAAACTTGAACATCACATTAGGGCAGCACATCCTTCAATGTGCTAGCAAAATCTCGATATCTTATCTGTATAATGCTTCTGATTCAGTGATTGCACAGATCCATGACTCTATATTACTGAGTCTCAATCTAAGAAATTATGAGAGGCATACAAAGATTTCACAACATGTATCAAACAATAACAGAAAGAGTAATACACGTCTTAGATTACTACAGACTAGTGCGGTTGGCAGCCGCCGCTGTGGCCTAGTGGTTAGGGCGTTGTACTCGTAATCTAAAGGTTGCGGTTCGATCCCAGCTATTCCGCTATGGCGTTGTGCCCTTGGAAAAGGCACTTTACGGCTATTTTCTCACCCCACCCAGGTGTAAAAGGGGTACCAACCTTGTGCTGGGGTTAATCCTGTGATAGACTGGCGTCCTATCCAGGGGGGAGTCTATGACTCTCAGTCGCTTAACGCCACAGAAACCGGATAAGCACCGGCCTGATGACCTTATGGCTCGGGACAGACTTTAACTTAAAAGTGTCGGTTGGCATGCACATGTGCACTCCCCCCCCCCCCCACACACACACACACATACACATTGATAACACCACCATCTGAGCAACAAAACAGACTTATGCAGAAATTTTAGGTGCCATTTTATAAAAACTACATATATCGCATTAAAGCTGCTTTTAACTTCATGCGATAGTTATTTTGTGACGTGATATTTTGGCCGTTATCTAAAAAATTCAGCAAACAAGAAGATCACAAAAACAAATGAGATTACTTTTACACAGTTAAGAGTTTCCTCAGCTTCAACATCAGTTTTGAAGTCAATAGACATCATTTGTGCTAGCATGCTTTTCGAAAAAAAAAAAAAAAAAAGGTCTGAAAAAGATAATTTTTAACTATGTCATTACTCAGGTAAGGGGATCAACACCTTGCCGAGAGAAAAGGTTGATCAATCTAACAGCATGAGTAGTTACCCTTTGAGTATGAGTAAAACGCCAATGAGTTAAATGTAATATATTAAAAAAGTGAACATCAGCATATGCCACAATTCGTTTCTTCTACATATCTGAGTTAATGTTTTCAACAACAAAAAAGTAGCTTAAAAAAAAACATATTTTGAAAATTAGGTTAAAAAAAAGAAGTGTTCTTACTCTCATTGAACTTATCCACAAAAGCTCGTATAGACTTGAAGGAAGACAGGTCCAGCTTCATAAAGACGACGTTGATGCTGCCTGTCTCTTTGCGCATCTCTTCAGCAGTGGCTCTCCCCTCTGTTTCATTCCTGCAGGCCAGAATCAGCCGTGCCCCTGCACAGGAAAAAATAAAACATGATCCAATGAAAAGTACTGAAAAAAAAAAACCCAAACATACAGAGTACATGAATACTTAAGTCAAATGTACAACTGTGTTCATCAAAGTTGTGATTGAACAAAAACACACATTGAGTCAACTTTCAGTTGAACAGACTCAAAAAAGAAAACTACCACTATTCAATGCATACAATGGTACCATATTCAATAATCGAACATTCATGCTTTGCATGAAACACCATAACACAGTGAAGAACTGATCATTTGGGCAACAGAGAACTTAAAATTTTTACTGTTAAACACAGCGTGGAATTCTAAAACATTCGGACGCATGTAGAAAAATGTCAACTATTTTCTGCAATATTGGTTGAAAAAAAAGGGTCCTTTATTAAACTAGATATAATTACAAAGAAACTTATCTCAAACTTCAAAGTTTCTCTGCAATACATTTTACAAAAAAATTATTAAATAATATTCTTTTGTTGTGACTCAGCAATATAGAGATACCTAAAATTCACACCATAAACATGATAAAGAAGTAGTGTTTGTTTCTATCAAAAACTGTAAATCATTTTCAGTCATATCTTCTTAGATATAGACTACAAATGGTCTACATTTATCAAACAACTGCTATGCATGTGATATATAATAAGTAAAAGATTGATAAAATAAACCTTTATTTTAAATGTGCCCCTCAGAAAAACAATAACATTTTGTTGCTTTTTAAGATTTTTTCTTGGAATTGTAATGAAGTTTGACACAATAACAACTGAATTGGTAATATTTATTCTTTCTTTCAAGTCTCTTCATGATTCAGATTACACACACACACACACACCACACACACACACACACACACACACACACACACACACACACACACACAGAGTGACACACACACAGAGTGACACACACACACTGAATTCACACACACACAACACACACACACACACACACACACACACACACACACACACACACAGTGACACACACACACAGAGACACACACACACACTGAATTCACACACAACACACACACACACACACACACACACACACACACACACACACACACACACACACACACCAACACCTCAAGTTACACCACCATACAACCTCTCTTGGCAAACCATGGCTGCTGCTTTCCTACACCAGAGTTGCTCCAGTGACGATACGGTCTTTTCCGTTCACTTTGCTCCTCCCACACACTGGGGACCTTCAGCCAGGTTCTGTGACAGGCCATATAATATTTTCTTGTGTTTGTAAACCTCAATGATCAATGCAAAAGGGGTGTGTCAAGGCTAAGCTTAGCATTAGTCAGCAGAGACTCTCACCAGTGTCAGCTCATATGAATTTATAAAGATTGCCAAAGCTTAAGCATTCAAAACTGAATTTAGTATAATATTATCATTACACAGCCATTCACTCCAAGGAAGCTACAAGGCATTTAGATAAAGTATATTTATAAACATACACAGTTATTTCCCATTGACCATAAGGCATTTAACCATAGATCTTGATTCTGCTAAAAAACAAGAATGGTGGCATGCAGATGTGTGTGTGTGTGTGTGTGTGTGTGTGTGTGTGTGTGTGTGTGTGTGTGTGTGTGTGTGTGTGTGTGTGTACCTGTGTCAGTGTGTGTGTGCATACATGTGTGTGAGAGTGTGTGTGTGTGTGTCTGTGTGTATGTATGTGCATGCGTGCGTGCATGTAATTCACAAAGTTGGGACTTTTTAAGTTTAAAAAATCTATACACTCTGCATAAAAACTAAAAAGATTTTTTTGTTGAAATACATTTGAGTTTAACTAGTGTTCAGAAAGGAAGTCCCCTTCTGGCAAATGCGTTTTGGCCCTTTTTTGATAATATTAAATCTATAGGCCTAACAGTAACAAACATTTTGTGCACTGTATACATGTATGTTTTAAAAAACCTGATCCAACATTTGTTTGCAAAAATAGAAGTCAGCTAAGGGTGTAGCATTTGTTAGTATCCATGGATGATATGATCATACCCAGCATGCAATCTGCACACTAGTTCAGGTCTAAATGAAGATCTAATGGCGTAATGTTAGCACAGATGACCTCTCAGTTTATAAGTATATATTTAACCTTATCTACCAGTCTCCCCTAACCCCTTAGTTAGGAAGTTTTGGGCCCAAAACCCCAAGAAGACAATTAGACATCAAACACAAAACAGATAGCTCAGCAGATACTTTATACAGCCACTGAGATAGGCATTCTTCTTCCCCAGGATCATGTCAGCTGGAATAACCTTCCAGCTGAAGCTGCTCTCAGCCCTCCACCCCTGCCCCAGCCCCCTGGAAGGCTTCAAATCCCGAGTCTGACGCCCTCCCCCCTCCCTCCCCCTTATGAAACTCTTCCTCACGCAACTCCACACTCATGCATACCCCCCCCCCCCCCCCCCCCCTTCTCTCTCTCTTCCTTTCCTCACAGACTTCAAAATCTTCTCATTAGGAAAGGGGTTGAGAAGAGAAAGAAGTAGTATGGTATGATATGATGTGAATGGATATGATTGATGTAAAATTTTACTATTCAGGTGGCACTGACTTGGGAGGGTCTAGGCCTACCCAATCACCAAGCAAGGTGTGTAGGCGATGGGGAAGGGGGGGGGGGGGGGGGGGGACGGGGAAGGTAGGCCCATATGATTAAAAAAAAAAATCTTTTTGATGGCCATTAAATTATAATCTCTGCGATCACTGAACATGGTCTTATTCATAACACTGCCCTAGATTATCATGATCAGACAATATGATGATGGTGACATGCCGGGGTGACAAACTGACAGTCGCCAGGCTCACCTGAGTCCATACAGAATTCCTGCGACCCCTGCGATAAGAAACGGCCACCATGACTCAAAAATTGCGTCCGGATTGGGCATATTGTCCATAAACTCTTTCATGGCATCCTTGTTTCCCATGTTTGATGCTAGTTCCCGACTTTAACGAACTTATAAATAATAATAGATCTTGGTTTCTGACGCGGAGCAGACAACGTGAAACTAGGGAATAACCAGGATCGGAGATTGAACGAAAATATAGGCCAAGCCTACATTTGTTATAGCTATATGAACAGCCTCCACGTATCAAAGTAGGCCTACTAATTTGCGGGATTGGTGGCAGATTGTCCTGCTTTGCAATCCTGCAAATTAAGTAGGCCTACTTTGCAGGATTGCAAAGCACGACAATCTGCCACCAATCCCAAAATCGGAAATCTCGGCAAGGACGTAAAACCACCATAATATCCACTGTTATGGTGATGATGCTTGATTGATGGCACAGTCCAAAAATCAGATAGCTCGTTGGGACTGTAATTAAATCAAACAGAATAAATATAAAATGGGGGGATGGGATAGCTTTAGTGGTCAGAATGATGCCCTCGTGGCCTGCTAGAATCTCTTTCAAGAGGACCTTTCCTTTGGAGTTAATATTAGTGCCACTCTCCCCCAAAAGTCCTCCGGATGAGATTATAAACCAAGGTCCCGTGTGCGAACGCACACGGAACATCTTGCGCACACGTTAAAACCCCTTCCGCTTTTCGGAAGAGTAGGCCATTGTGTGCCAATGGGAACAGATGACAAAATTTACAAAACTGCATACACACGGGGACTGGAAGTAAAAAGCACATGAGTGCTTATTCCATTACTCCCCCGAAATAAAAGAATAAGTAATAAATAAAACCAGTCAACCAATCTCCTCTGGGTAACAGTTTCACATTGTAAAAACAGGTAGATCTAGTTTTTGCTGGTAGTCAGAGAGAGCTGCTTGGTGGTGGTGGTGCTGGTTGGTTGAAACAGTCTCTAAGTCGGACAACTCCATGGAGACTCTAAAGTAATCAAAGAAAGATCTCTGCAGGGACAACAATATCAAGCAGGATGATCTCAAGTAGTCAACAGTGATGAGGATTACTATACTTTCTTTTCATTTTGTTTTTGTTGAGTATGGCCAAACCAGGATCGTAATTTTTATACTCTTGAAACCATTAAGATTCTGCTATATCTGCCAGAAAAATAGGAACAGCCAGACTTCGAGAACAATAAAGAAAATTAGAACAAACAAAAATAAAAGGAAAAATAAACTAAATCTAGAGGTAACGCACCTATCTAGAAAGTGAAAAGACTGGGTTCAAAGTGTGTGATGGTTCGATCCCCGTGCCCGAAACATTTCCCCGTTCACTAGACCATGAGTGGTGGTCTGGGTGCTAGTCTTTTGAATGAAACGATAAACCGAAGTCCCATGAGTAACACACATTTACTGATTTAGTGCAAATAAAAGAATCCATGGCAACAAAAGTTTTGTCCCTGGAAAATTATGTCGAAAAAAAACCACTCTGATAGGAAACAAAATGATGAAATACACATGTAGACGGAGAAGAAGAAGAAGAAGAGAAGAAGAAGAAGAAGAAGAAGAGAAGAAGAAGAAGAAGGAGGAGAGAAAGAAAAAGGTAGCGCTGCTCTTGCGGTAAAGCGCTCTCTTCACGCGGGGGTAGCTGGAATTTGTTGTGACTTTAAGCGGGTGCGTTTGCCTACCTCTAGACCACCGATCCACCTTGGGTAGGCGGTGTTGGTTATCAAGATGCGTGCACACGTGCACGTGTGCTATGTGCGTGCGTGTTTGTGTAAGATTCTCTGGTTGTCTCGACAGCACTGCATGAGGCAGTTTATACGTTCACAGCCACAGTAGAGGTATGGAAGACCAGGAAAAGCATCCAGATTAAAACAGATGTTTCACACAGCATCAACCTTGAGCAGCAGATTGCTGATTCCACAAAAGCTGTATGAATATTATTATAATGATGGATTCGATCTTCTAACGATCTCAGTGCGTAAACAAATATGCTGCTGTTTAAATAGTCACACACTGGTGTAGACCATAAAAAAAACAGTTAAAAAAAGAGAATAATTAAGTATAAATCTAAGCATCCTGTTACACAATATTATGCTTACTAGCAACAGAACACGATCATACAATTGTAAATTAGTTTTTGTCAGTTAAAAAGGCTTCAAAGCTGAATTTAGTTGAATAATAAAAAGAAAACCCTGAAGGCAAGAGGAGATCATCCACAAATAACTCGCGCGGGTTACACAAAAACTACTGAAGGAAACAGTGCTGGCAACAAAAAAGATGTTAACTATTATAGTTTGTAGATTGTCTCTTTGATGTTCCAGTCCTGAGAGAAGCCTGTTGTTGACGAGAACAATGGATAGTTTGCAGTCTTTTCCGTGCCTTATTCCAGTTCACGCTTGTGGAGAAAGTGCTGTTTACGATGGCTACATTTCAGTAAATGTTGGTGATATTATTTATTATTTTTTTAATTAAGTGTTGTCACTTGTATCTTAATCATGTGCTTTTGAAAAAAATGTTATTTCGTTGTTACATAATTGCTAGAGCATCAGACTGGTGATCAAAGGGCTCGGGTTCGAAATTCGGCCTAAATCCGTTTGTTTGAGAGGATTTTTTTTTCTCTCCTGGAGTTATGTTATTAAAAGTTGGGTCTGACTCTCTTTTAAAACAAATAAAAGTCTTTCAGATGATATTATGGATTGAGTGTGTGTGTGTGTTGTGTGTGTGTGTGTGTGTGTGTGTGTGTGTGTGTGTGAGTTGTGTGTGGTTGCATGCATAACATCTTGCTCAGTCACAGGTGAAAAACCCATCCAACCTTGGTGAGTGGGCCAGCTATGTCCATGGGGAATTTGGAGGAGACAAAACCATTATATCCCCATGGGTAGGATCAGTACAAAGTATGAATGCTTGATAATTCATAACAGTTAACATTGTGTGCACACCATTAAAATCTCTCCAACTTTCATAGAAGAAAAGTGGGCCAGTAAATTAATGCCTTAATCACTTCAGTTAATGGCTGGCGGTATGGATGACATGAAGTTGAACAACCCCAACATGCCATCTGCATTCTATAACTGTTATTACTTTATCTATCTATTTAAATGAATACTTTTGATTGAGTGCTTGGACAATACACAATCTCCATTAAATTCTGAAATAGGCTTTCACTGGTATATGACATCCAGACTCTTAGTCTTATGGTGGTCTGCCTTACTCAGTTATTGTCATATATCCCCATGGACAGAAGTCCACACAGAGAACTAAGAAGAGCTAGAGCTATCAAAACTGGGCTACTGTTCTAAGTTCTAAAGCCACATTAGAGAAGGATGGCCCAGCACTGCTGCTGAGTCATTCAGTAGTGTTGTGTAACCTGTTCTGATTCAATCCATGCAGAACATCTAGTAAGCTTGCTTTTGGTAACTGTATAAATTACAATGTTGAGAGTAAGACTGCTTCAGTATTTAAATTTTATGCTGCAGTGTGAAGGAGGCCAAAGCAAACAAAGGGATCCTTGACCTGTAGTGGCCTATGACAGCTTTTGCCATCATATAGTTCTATGGAATGTAATTGTCTTTTTGGCCTTTTAATTTTGTTTGTTTGTTTGATTTTATGTAATATTTAATTTTAAAAATCTTTTAGCATTAAATACTGATCAATACTCTTTCTTCGCTGACACAATCTGTTTTTTTTTGTTTTCCCATGGATAAATTTCAGGGTGAAGAATATCGTGTGAGGATCCAAACACCAAGGGCAGACAGCCTGGAGGGACTACAGCTGGACTGTGACTGGCAGCTGCAGTGTCTGCTGCGTGACCATGCTGACATTTTGACACAGTGAACAGTGGAATCATGATCTTTTAGCCCCCCCCCCCCCCCCCACCCCCCTTAGTGTAGTACTAAAATGGCTTATGTTATTATTTGTATATAAAAATGTTTATCTTGAAGAACTCTTGTCAAGGTGTGTATTTCACTGTTGTTGTTTGGTAGGATATTGCAGCTGTTTGCCATTATTTATCTCAGTTTGTTTTTTTTGTTCTCTTGAGTAAGTGGTTCATCATAGTCTTTTATGATAATGATGATTATCATTTTTATTTGTATCTCTATAAGCTAGCAAGGTAACATTTGTTTGATGTGAAGATGGGCTTGAAATGGTTTTGTTGAAGAACCTGTCCAGCTTCATACTATACTATTTGACCTAGTGATCGACTTCGTCATAGATAAAGCATTACTATTACAGTATTAGATCTATCTGGTTATATAAAAAAAAAAAAAAGAAGAGAGAAAGAAGAAGTAACAACCATACACAGAACAAAACTTGCTCTAAGTGTATATTTTTTAATTATTCAAGAGAATCTCTTTTAATTCTGTGAATGTTACAACCTGTAAAGAATGATAACTATATATAGTATATGAAATTGACTGCTCTGTGCATGAACTCAGAACTGTTATGATTCAATTATGGACTGAAAAGTTCTGGAAATTTGAAAAAAAAAAAAAAAAAAAAAAGATAACTATATAATATGATTAGTATCATGTTTTGTTTTGCAGAGGTTACAACAGTGCAAAGACCTGCCGGCATATCTGAAAGAAATAGAGGCCATTGTGGTAAGAAAGAGTTCTATTCCTCTCATTAGTTTTGACTGATTGTTCAGATTATTTTATACATGTATCTCATTATCTGTCTTAAAGGATAAGTGTGGTGTTGTAGTTTGTATGTGTGTGTGTGTGTTTGTGTGGTTTGTGTGTGTTGTGTTGTGTGTTTGTTGTTTGTGTGTTGTGTGGTTGTTGTGTGTGTGTATGTTGTGTGGTTGTATGTGTGTGGTTGTTTTGTGGTTTGTGTGTGTGGTGTGTTGTGTGGTTGTTGTGTGTGTTGTTGGTGGTTGTTGTGTGGTGTGTTGTGTGTGTTGTGTGTGTATGTGTGTGGGTTGTTGTGTGTGATGTGTTGTGTGGGTTGTTGTGTGTGATGTTGTGTGGTTTGTTGTGTGTGATGTGTTGTGTGGGTTGTTGTGTGTGGTGTGTGTGTGTTGTTGTGTGTGTGTGGTGTGTGGTTTGTTGTGTGTGGTGTGTGTGGTGTGTTTGTGTGGTTTGTTGTGTGTGGTGTGTGTGTGGTTGTTGTGTGTGGTTGTATTGTGTGGTGTTTGGGTGGTTTGTTGTGTGTGTGTGTTGTGTGGTTTGTTGTGTGTAGGTGTTGTGTGTGCTGTGGTTGTGTACTATGTGCAGTGATGTAATTTTCGCTATTATCCAGTGAATGGAGTGAAAATAATTTCTGAAAGAATAATAAACTAGAAAACAATAGTAATAGCTATTAAAAAACACTTCTTACTTGGAAAAGCAGGAATGGTTATCATAGTGCTGTGATGTGTTTCTTCTTTCTTCAGTCATTTTCAGCAGAAAGTGCAGGTGTCTACAGGTGTGACATTGTTTTTTCTGTCTTTTTCAGCGTTCAGAATCGGTTCTCAGTGTGACATTGTTTGTCTTTCTTCAGCATGTTCAGAAAGAGTACGGTGTCTACAGGTGTGACATTGTTTCTTTCTGTCTTTCTTTCAGGCTGTTCAGCAAGAGTGCAGGTGTCTACAGTGTGACATTGTTCTTTCTGTCTTTCTTTCAGGCTGTTCAGCAGAAGAGTGCAGGTGTCTACAGGTGTGACATTGTTAGATACTTTCTTCAGGCTGTTCAGCAGAAAGTCGGGTGTCTACAGTGTGACATGTTCTTTCTGTCTTCTTAGGCTGTTCACAGTAGAAGCACCCAGGGGTCCTTTGCCACAGCAGAAAGATTGTGTAAGAATGGAAAAATTGGATTGGACAATAATTCTTTCTTAAGAATCGTGTGTTGATGTGTGTCGGTTGTCGTCTGTCTGTCTGTCTTCTGTCTGTCTTCTTCTTTGCCTGCTGCCTGCTGTCTCGGGCTGGATAGCCTGCACCGTGTGCTGTGCCTTTGCCACTGCAAAAGTCTGTCTGTCTGTACTGAATGGAAAGTTGGATGGGACAAGGGGTAAGTGTCTTTTTTGATGCGGTGTGTCTGGTCCTGCTGCCTGTCATGTCTGTGTTGTGTGTCGTGTGTGTGTGTGTGTGTGTGGTGTGGTGTGGTGTGTGTGTCTGTGTCTGTGTGTGGGTGTGTGAGTATGTTGTGTGTGTCAAGAGATTTGTCCCTGGTAAAATTCGTAGAAAAAGCTCCTCTGATACTTGATAGGGAAACAAATGTACATGCAGACAGGAAAAAAAAATAAAATAATGGGTGGGGGCTGTTCTTGTGGCAACGCACTCTCCCTGGGAAGACAGCCCGAATTTCATGCATAGAAATCTGCGTGACTTTAAGTTTATGTATAATACAATTCAAAACAAAACAATGCAATACAGTATAATACAATGCAATGCAATAGAATAAGTACAATGACAATACATCAAACACAATCCAATACAATAACAATCGGGGAGTTGGAGTCCCGGCGCCCAGGGCTGTATATTAAAAAAAAAAAAAAGGGTAGGCGCTGCACATGTAGCACGCACTCTCCCTAAGGAGAGCAGCCCAAATTTCACGTGAAAAATTTGCTGTGACATAAAGTGGATAATAAAATAAAATAAAAACAATACAATCAATGCAATGCAATAAATAAGAAGCAGACTACAAACTGTACAGGTTGGTGAGTGTGGACGCCAGCTTTCAGCGACTGACACTGCAGTGTGACGATGCCAGAGGTCGACAGCACAGAATCTCCGTGCATCTCAGCCCCCAGGTGGGTCAATCCTTGTCGTCTGGGCCCTTCTGATTTGGTGCCTTCATGTTTACAACTAACATACACGATGGAGAACAACCCTCAAGGCATTGGCTGGTCTCTGTAGATGTTGATCTGCATGTCCAAGTTAAAAGAAATCATCATCTGTGAGATTTGAACCATTATTTTCAGATCATTAGGATTACCTGCTTGTGACCTGTCCCCTGGGGGCTGACTCAAAGCCACCAGCCAGAAAAGGCTCTGCGTTGCTGTTGGGCAATTTGAGTGGTGTTCAGTTCAGTGTGTGTGGGTGTAGTGTGTGTGTGTGTTGTGTGTGTGTGGTGTGTGTGTGTGTGTGTGTGTGTGTGTGTGTGTGTGTGTGATGTAATGTGTGTGTGTGTGTAGTAGTGTGTGTGTGTGTGGTGTGTGTGTGTGTGTGTGTGTGTGTGTGTGTGTTGTATTATGCATGTTATGTGCATGCACACATCATGCACATTGGTGAAGGTGATGATTGTGATCATCTCAGTGACGCTGCCTTATATTCTGCAGGAGAACAGTGGCTCCCCAATGGTCACAGACCTGCCTGGCAAATTCCTCTTTCAGTGGACAGCAAAGGTCAGCGTATGTTTTCTTTACAAAAATGAACCTGCTTGATTCCTTTTTTTTATTTTAAAAAAAAAAGGTTTTATTTTCTCCACCTACTCATTGTGACTGTCTGTTTGTCTTGTATTAATACTCATTGTTGGTATCATCTTTTGTTTTGTTTTATTTTTCATTCCTCAACTAAAGAGCTATTGAGGTTCACCAATGGTGAGATTTTTGTAAATGTGACCATTCCCTCCCACCCCCCCCCCCCCCCCCCACCACCACTAGTAGCTGCATTCTGACTGTGGGGATAATCTCAGCTTTTACCAGGAATAGAATGGTTAACCCTTTCCCTATGGGTAACCTGCTGTAGGGTAACCAACCATCTACTAGCCCTCCCCTTTGTATCACCCGCTACAAGGTTACAGTAGCATATAAATGCGCTTAGTGCCACAGACTGGGAAAGAGGGGTTTTTTCCCCTTAACATAAGGATAGTGTTAATGGTACTATGCTATAAAATGGGGAGGTTTTTGTTTCAGGTTAGTGGTGCTAGATGTTTAAAGGGATGAAAAATGGATGCTAATTTTAAACTTGAAAAAGTGAATATGAGTGTATTGGAAGTGAGCAAAGTGACATCCCCAATCCGGCCTTTGTGGTTGGCGGGGCAGTAAACCACCATGAAATGAAACTTAACCCTCTTGCATTAGGATTCTCTGAACACAAACTGCCCCAAGATTCCGCTTTCCATCACAAAATCAGGTCAGGCAAACATGCTGGCTGGCCTTTTCCCCCCTCCTAAGTACACACCAGCAGCTGTAATTACTTCCAAACACTCTATAGGGTTTCTCCTTCTGGCCTGATAGAGCTTTTACATGTGGTAGCAATTAGTGATGGTGACATCATGATGGAAATCTACTGTGTGTAAATCCTGGCAAATCCCAGTTGGGACTTGGGGGGGGGGGGGGGGGGTAATTATTCAATCCTGGCAAATCCTGGTTCGGGACTTAAGTTAAAAAAGTTCAACTCTGTCCCGAGCCTAAGGCTCATCAGGCCGGTGCTTATCCCAGTTTCTATGGCGTTATGCGACTGAGAGTCATAGACTCCCCCCTGGATAGGACACCAGTCAATCGCAGGGTTAACCCCCAACACAAGGTTGGTACCCCTTTTACACCTGGGTGTGGGTGAGAAAATAGCCGTAAAGTGCCTTTTCCAAGGGCACAACGCCATAGCCGAAAGCTGGGATCGAACCCGTAACCTTTAGATTATGAGTCAACGCCCTTACCACTAGACTACGGTGGCAGCTGGTTCGGGACTTAGGGGGGGGGAATTATTTAATCCCAGCAAATCCTGGATTGGGACTAAGAGGGTTAAGGTGTGTTGTGGGTTGGTGTGTGCAGGGCCACCTTGGTGAGCTGATGAGGCAGCTGGAGGCAGCGGTGGGGAGGCACCAGGCGTTCTGGGATGCCCTGGCCGTCGTGGATCAGCAGACGTGGGTGTTGGAACCAGACACCCCTCCTTCGCCGCCTGTTCACGCCGCATCGCTCTGAGTGAGTGAAGGAGATATGCCCTGCTTTTGTTCGCTCCTGCAACTCACACACACGCTTGCTCTAACAGGTAGATAAATATCAAACATCTGCACAAAAGCATAGTCTCAGAAGAAGCCCCCAATTGTTCAAAATCCTAATGAACAGTGTGTTCGTGGTAATGGGGTGATATTTCTGCTACAGTCGAGGCAGCTGATTAGCTCTAGGTTTGCTGATTGTTATTAGTAGTGTGTGCTGTGTATGTTGGCTCATAACAGGCAATGCTGAACCCCACTGAGGTGACCCAGTAGCAGTGCAAGGCCTTGACAAAGACAGTTTGGGTGTGGCTTAGTAGCCAAGTAAATAACACGGCAGACTTCCTCTTCTTAGTGGAATGCTCATACACCAACTAGTGTTGTCTGTCTTATGAGCGAAAATGTGTTGAGACTGCTGTTAAGTGCCTTAACAAGTCAGGCCCAGCGCATCCAACTTTGGTGTGGGAAAGAATTGTGTTATTTTTTCCAGTCTTTTCTAGAAAAAAAGGCAGGAAAATGGACTAAGAAGGCAGAAAACAGACAAGGAGGAGGTGGCAGGAAGAAAAGGAACAAGGCAGAAACAAAGAGAGGGTAGGAAAAAAGGGAATTCCTAGCACATAATTTTTCAGAAGGTAGGGATACTATTTATACCAACAGGCCCCCCCCCGGTATCCCCATGGGGGTACAGACTTCTAATCCTTAAGAGCTAGAAGTTGGGGAGTGTGGGTTTGAATCTTTGAGGGCCCCCCTCCCCCCCCCTCCCCACCCCCCCTCCCCAAAAAAAGAGATAAAATCCAGCCAGTGAAAAAAGGTAAGCCCAATAATTCCACAGACATGACAGTAATGCAGCACAATATAAAAAAAAAGGAAAGAAAAGACAGAAAAAGGGAGGATAAAAGGTATGCTTTTTGTTAAAAAGAAAAAGAAAAAAAGTTATGCCTTTCAGGATAGCCCAGTGGTCAGAACCCTCGCTTTCCCCCGGCCAATGTTAAGCAGTGTCGAGAATGGTTGCCAAATGCATGGGTGACCGTTTACGTGCCTTGGCTACAGTACAGTTCCCCCATTTCACCCAGCTGTAAATGGAAACCTGCTCTCTTTAGGGTCAGGGAAGGTAAAGCAGCGATGGGGAGAAGATGGGCACTGCTCTCAGTATGCTGGCCCCTAGAGAAGCTGAGGTCTCTGATGCCTTGCTCCCCAACAACCACATAGGTTATGGACACACCTTTACTTTTTACCTTTTGTAACGTGACGATGCTGTGTGCAGGTGAAGGTCGAGGCACATCTCTGCAGATCACGGTGGACCCCAGACACCCCACAGCCATGCCAGAGTGTCGCTTTCTGGGGGCTGACCAAGGTGTGTGTGTGTGTGTGTGTGTGTGTGTGTGTGTGTGTGTGTGTGTGTGTGTGTGTTGTGTGGTGATTGTCAATTTTATGTCTCTTCACAAAAAGTGATATTAGACAAAATGTTGAGTGTAAGGGTAAGTCTGGATAGTGCATGCGCTCAAGAACTTATTTGTACCAATGCTTATAGATATATATACGTAAGTATCGAATGTGCTGTGCTGCGTGTGTATAAGTGTGTGTGTGTGTGTGTGGGGGGGGTGTGTGTGTGTGTGGGGGGGGGGGGGGTATTTTTTATTTTTAATTTATTCTTTTATATGGAGGGGGATAAGCTCATGAGCTTTTTTACATCCAGTCCCCATGTGTATGCAGTTTTGTAAATCTTGTCATCTGTTCCCACCGGCACATGATGGCCTACTCTTATGAAAAGCGGAACAGGATTTAACGTGTGCGCAAGATGTTGTGTGTGCGTTCACACACAGGGCCTCGGTTTACAGTCTCATCTGAAAGATTTGGGGGGGGTAGTTGAGTCAGCACTGATGTTAACTCCAGGGGAAAAATCCCCTCGAACGGGAATCGAACCCGGGTCAACAAATTGCAAGCGCAATGTTCTGACCACTAGGTTATCCTGTCTTCTTCTTCTTCTCTTCTTCTTCTTCTTCTTCTTCTTCTTCTTCTTCTTCTTCTTTCTTCTTCTTCTTCTTCTTCTTCTTCTTCTTTTTCTTCTTCCTCTACTTCTTCTTTTTCATCTGCTTCATCTTCTCCTCCTCTTCCTCCTCCTCCTCCTCCTCTTCCTCTTCCTTTCTCCTCCTCTTCCTCCACCTCCTACTTCTTCTTCTTCTTCTTCTTCTTCTTCTTCTTCTTCTCTTCTTCTTCTTCTTCTTCTTCTTCTTCTTCTTCTTCTTTTTCTTCTTCATCTTCTTTGTCTTCGTCTTTGAAGTGCTGTTATTGATGATGACTTAAGTGTGGTATTGATCTAAGGCAGGATGTGTGTGTTGTTTGATGGGCAGTGATCAACCCGTTGAAAGACAAACTGAACGCCAACCTCCATCTGTGGTGAGTATTCTGTGCTCTATTTTTTTTCGGATTTATACTGAGGATTGAAGAACTACAAGACATGATAAGCATGTGTGCGTGCATATGTAAGTTTGGCTAGATAGATAGATAGATAGATAGATAGATAGATAGATAGATAGATAGATAGATAGAGAGAGAGAGAGAGAGAGAGAGAGAGAGATAGACAGAGAGATAGACAGAGAGATAGACAGAGAGATAGACAGAGAGAGAGAGACACAGAGAGAGAGAGAGAGTGTGTGTGTGTGTGTTACCTTTTTTTTTAATTGTTCAATATGAGTTATACATTACTATTACAGGCATATCTGGCTCTGCCTGGTAATGATTTGTTGTACAGTACAAATGTTACACATCTCTATTGATATATCAAGTTTGCCAGAAAAAAATGAAAAAAAGCACAGAGGCTGGCTCATTTTTGGAAGAAACATAATCGTACATGTTCTTTAACTTAATTTAACAGAAATGTTTTTTGCAACATTGTCTACGAATAAGAAAGTGATAAGTGAGTAAGTAGATAAAATGAATAGATGAGAAACTGTCATAAGCCATTGGCTTGTTGTTGCTCACAACATTTCTGTATACAATAGCCATGTTTTTGTAAATGAGCATCTCTTTACAACACTTTAGCTGCCAAGTTTCTGACTGAAGAACCCTCTTCAGCACCAAGTATTTTTCAGCGCTGTTGCTGATTTCTCTGCATTCAGTCTGTGTCAGAATAACATGGTCAGTTTTTTTTTCCACTTAAATCTGGGTCAGGGGTGAAGGATGATATGTCGGCTATCACGCCCACAGGTCAACTGAGGTGTGAAACCTTGTTACTGTGTGAAAAAGTGTTCTTTTATAACATAACCTGCATTGTTGACTAAAGTCACCTATGGTGGCCAAAGAGCTAAACCAGCTGTTAAGGAAAGAGAGAAAAAACCCCACTCTTCCTTAAGCCAAGAATTCTTACTGTTCACATTATTGAAAACAGTTGTGAAAGATGAACTATAGCCAACAAAAATATAGAGGAGACTGCTTTTGGCTAGGATCATGGAAAGATACTTTTTATTTTATGTTATCCATTGTTTATTTATTCATTCATTCACTCCTACACTGAAGTCAGATGTGCTGGGCCTGACTTGTCAAGAGCTTAATGGCAACACAAAGCATTTTCGCTTATATGAAACAACAATAGTTGCCGTCTGAGCATTTAACAAAGGAGAATTCACTCATTCATTTATTCATAATTATATAGAGTACAGATTTTGTCTGTCTCTTGTATTGCAGGGATGACAAGTACTCCTTGGTCAGTAACCTGGAGACTCTCCTGGAAATCTCCTTTCCTTCCCGCTCCAACTCCAACAAAGAGGTGAGTGAGTCACTCATCATCCCTTTTCTGTTTCTTATTTTGCTGATCTCTGGCATGCAAGTCCATTATGGTTAAGATTTTTAAAAAAGGATGGTATGAATGAAATAAAACTGCCCTCTGCAGACTACTGGAGTTACTCTCTATACATCATTTCTTTTGCGTCGTCTTCATCTTTCTTTTTCACCAGCGGAAGTATTTTCATTTTCATCTTGTTTTATTGTTTCATTTATCAATCATAGCTCAACTGATGTTCAGGTGTTAAAGGAGACGGGATAGTTCAGTGGTCAGAGTGCTCACTCTCTTTCTCCATGTCAAGGTTAAGCAGCATTGAGCGTGGTTACCTAGTAGATAGGTAACCATTTGCACGCCTTGGCTTCTGTACAATTCCCCAGTTCACCCATTTGTAAATGGGTACCTTCCCTTTTTAGGGTAAGGGAAGGAAAAGCAGCGAGGAAGAGGAGATGGGCGCTGCCCTTCTGTTGAGATCTCTGACACCTCACTTCCCAATGACCGCGTAGGTTATGGGAACACCTTGACCTTGACCTTGACCTAAAGTGGTGACTGTGTTGCAGGACTTCAGCCAGGAGTGTGGGATCTGCTACAGTTATCGCCTTGGCGACGAGATCCCTGACAAAGCCTGTGATGACGGTCACTGTGGACAACCTTTCCACCACTCCTGCCTCTATGAGGTGAGTCAGAGAGGGAGGGAATGAGGCCTGGGTGTGTGTGTGTGTGTGTGTGTGTGTGTGTGTGTGTGTGTGTGTGTGTGTGTGTGTGTGTGTGTGTGTTGTGTGTAGGAAGGGGTGTGTGTGTGTGTGTGTGTGTGTGTGTGTGTGTGTGTGTGTGTGTGTGTGTGTGTGTGTGTGTGTGTGTTTGTAGGGTGTGTGGGAGTGTGTAAGGGTGGGTGTGTTGTGTGTGTGTGTGTGTGTGTGTGTGTGTGTGTGTGTGTGTGTGTGTGTGTGTGTGTGGTGTGTGTGTGTGTGTGTATGAAGGCATGCGTGTGTAGGAAGTGTTGTGTGGGAGTGTGTAAGTGTTGGTGTGTTGAGTGTGTGTGCGTGTGAGTATAAGTGTGTGTGTGTGTGTGTGGGAAGGTATATGTGTGCAGGAAGATGAGTAAGTGTGGGGGTATGTGTGTGTGTGCATGTGTGTGCTTGTGTGTTTGTGAGAGTGTGTGTGTGGGTACGTGTGTGTATACTATATGTGCGTCACATCTTAACATGGAAGTACAGTGTTTTAAAACGTGTGTCTGTGCTATGTTTCAGTGGCTGCGATCTCTGCCATCCTGCCAACAGAGCTTCAACACTCTCTTTGGGGAGTGTCCCTTCTGCAGTAAGGTGAGATGGACAAAGTGTACTGTAGTGTAGTGTAGTGTAGTGTAGTGTAGTGTAGTGTAGTGTAGTGTAGTGTAGTGTAGTGTAGTGTAGTGTAGTGTAGTGTAGTGTAGTGTAGTGTAGTGTAGTGTAGTGTAGTGTAGTGTAATGTAGTGTAGTGTAGTGTAGTGTAGAGGGGTGTCTGTTGTTTGAAGAATTTGGTGAGTGCCTTTTTGTAGTAATGTGAGACTGACAAAGTGTAGTGTAGAGGGGTGTCTGTTTGTCTGTTGTTTGAAGAATTTGGTGAGTGCTCTTTTCGTAGTAGTTTGAGATTGACAAAGTGTAGTGTAGTGTAGTGTAGAGGGGTGTCTGTTTGTCTGTTTGAAGAATTTTGGATATTTTTTTTTTTTAACCATAGTTCTGAATTCATAATTTTGTGTGAATGTGAATTTGAATGTGTAGATTTGTGTGTGTGTGTGTATGTGTATGTGTGCGTGTGTGTGTGCGTGTGTGTGTGTGTGTGTGTGTGTGTGTGTGTGTGTGTGTGTGTGTGTTTTCAGCATGTTTGCATATGATATGCGTACAAACTGTGTGGGCATGCCTTTAGAGATGCATATTTGCATACATGTGTTTGTGAGAAAATGTGTGGTTATCAACCTCACTGGACAAAAATGCTAATATATTGTCTTATCATTGTGTCCACAGCCTATATCGGTCAAGCTGCCTACAAAGTGACCAGGGAGGGCAAGATTGGACAGTTTTGATTTTTTTGTCATTGTGTGAAGGTGTGATTTTATGTGTGTATGTTTGGTATGTATGTGTGTGTGCATGCATATGTGTGTGCATGCATGTGTGTGTGCATGTGTGTGTGTGAGTGTGTGTGTGTGTGTGTGTGTGTGGCGTGTGTGTGTGTGTGTGTGTGTGTGTGTGTGTGTGTGTGTGTGTGTGTGTATGCTTGGTATTTATGTATGTGCGTGTGCGTGTGTGCATGCATGTGTGTGTGTGTGTGTTCATGTGTGTGTGTGTGTGCGAGCATGCGTGCACATGCCATGTGTGTGTTTGTGTGTGTGTCTCTGTGTGTATGCGTGTGTGCATATTTTTGGGCAATGTGATGGGGGAGGATGACTGTGTGTGCATGTATGCACGCTGATGTACTTGTTAGAGTTGTCATTTTCGAAAGATAAGATTTAACACTTTGTACCCCAAGGGTGCAGCTGCACTGCAGTCTCTGTGGACCAGCCCTGCAGCAGCTGAGTGCAGTGTGCACTGGGTCATCATAGTAAAATCCTCATATCTTTTTTGTTTGAAGCCCATTTCTTATGAAACTATGGCATTGTGTGGGTAAATGACTGCCCATTATATGCGTGCATAAAAATTTATATTGCATAAAAAAGAATATGTTAATTATGGTGTCAAATTACGTAATTGCTCTGATTTTAAGTGGTGATCCCACTGATGGGCTTATGATTTTTACACAATGTATGCAACAAATACAACACAACAACAACAAAACTATACAAGAATCTCAAATAAACAGGGACAAACATAGGTACTATACAAGTTTTCTTCCAGCATGCATCAAATGTAATATAATCAAAGGGAACCACTGAACTGTAGACACGACACTGTCACAATAACGATCATGGAATATACAGATAACATTTCTTCCCTAGTCCAAGAAAGTTCCTGAACTTTTCTACACTACTTTATTCATATGTACAGAATGTTTGCACTTCACCAGGTGGCTTGTAGTTCATTTTCATGTAAACAGTTGGTGTTTATCGTAGCGGCACTCACAGTACCAAGGCCACGCCCCTCCCCAGTCACCCCCCCCCCCCCCTTCCCACCCCTTTTAGCTGGCCTATCTCGTTCCTCCAGCGGCACACAGTGAGTATCACGAGACTCAAAGCTCTCACGATCTCTATCCAAAACACGATCTTTATCGGCAACGTAATAACTCGTTTAAAACTTCTGTACTTCGTCAGCAGTGAAAGTATGATGTACCAAAGCCATACTACAAGCATATGACACGTAAAGCAACAATAATCACAACAAAAACACGCTCAATTTATATGCAAATTAGCTGTGAACGATGTGCGACCAACGTGGCAGCTAAAGCCAACAAGCTAAAACGACCATGTGAGAATAGAACAGAATGGGAGGGCGAAAGTGAAAGTACCTGCTGTGGTACGGATTAATCCGTACCCCGTCCAGGGGAGATGATCGTGTGGTACGGATTAATCCGTACCCGGGGTAGAAAGTGTTAATGGCAGAAAGGACAAAGAGTGAAAAAGGGATTTGTTCATAACAAAAGTACTCTTTAAAAATTGTATATATTTGAGTATCACACATTCTACATTTGTCTGTGAATAAGCTAGAAGTTTGTTCTGCCAGGATTCGTGTGTGTGTGTGTGTGTGTGTGTGTGTGTGTGTGTGTGTGTGTGTGTGTGTGTGTGTGCTTCAGTTTAATGTCTCTTCACTCATAGTGATATAAGATGAGGGGAAAAAAAAAGTAAATTGTGTCACTTGTGTGCGTGAGTGTGTATGTGTGACTGTGTGGGTATGTTAGTCAGTGTGAGTACCTACGTGTGCATGTGAGCGTCTATGTGTGTGTGTGAGTGCTCATGTACAACTCTGTGTGTGTGTGTGTTTGTGTGTTTGTGTGTGTGTTTTCGTATTTTTCTGATGTTGAAAGAATTGTTTACTGTACATAAAAAACCTGCATAGAAATTGAAGATGAAATAAACAAAAATAAGCATTTTGACGGTAGAAATGGATTTTTGTTATTCTTTCTCATTGAAAATGTTTTTTTTTAAATTGGTCTTACCCTCCATGCACACACACACACACACCTACACACACACACCTACAACACACACACACACACACACACACACACACACACACACACACACCTACACACACACACACACACACACACACACACACACACACACACACACACACAGATACAAACTGAGCTTAGAAAGTGAATTTTGCTTGTAATGGAGATTAACTTTGGTTTGTATAAATTTTTTTTTGGTTTTGATTTGTTTGTTTTATTTTAGTATTAGATTCTTTCTTTCCTCTTCCTTTTTTTTTTTCGTTCCTCAGCTAGAGCCCTGATGTTTTCCAATGGTGAGATTTTTGCCTATGTGACTATTTCCCTCCTGCAGAGCCAGGCTTAGTGACATGTCAACTTCAGGTTCTTAATCATCACATGCCTGTTTAACTCGTTCAACCCAGATCCTAAGCATTGCTCCGGCGAGACTGGAGTAATTTTGCCAGCCTGTGCTCGAGCAGCTCTCAGGCTAGGTACCCATTATGTTGCTGTTGTTGCGATAACACACACACACTCACACACACTGACACACACACACACACACACACACACACACACACACACACACACACACACACACACACACACACACACACACACACAGAGGCAAGGCATCACAGACCTCAGCTTCTCTAGGGGCCAGCATATTGGGGGCGGCGCCCATCTCCTCTTCCTCGCTGCTTTACCTTCCCTAACCCTAAAGAGGGCAAATACTCATTTACAGTTGGGTGAACTGGGGGACTGTACTGAAGCCAAGGTGCACAAACGGTTACCCATTCACTTGGTAACCATGCTCGATGCTTTTTAACCTTGGCTGGGGGAAAGCAAGGGCTCTGACCACTGAGCTATCCCGTCCCCATTATATATATATGTGTAATCATAACAACATAAAGGGTACTTTGCCTGAGAGCTGCTCAGTTTGGGGGTGAAATAGACTAGTGGTTAGATTGCTGAGCTCCTGATCTGAGACCCAGGGTTCGAGCCACCACCAAGGCACCTGTGTAAAGAGATTTTCCCCCACCGAAGTTAACATCAGTACCTACTCCACTCCCCTGAAAATCTTCCTTATGAGACTATAAACTTAGGTCCTGAGAGCAAATGCACACATCTTACGCACACAAAATTCCTTTTGCTTTTTGGGAAAGTAGGCAATCGCGTGCTGGAAGAGGTGGATGGCAAAATTAAGTACCATTAAAAAAAACGACTAAAACATATGTACTAGTGTCATTTATATACATTTTCTCCCAGAATCTGATTGCGGCTATATTAATGGTGGGCAAAATCAGTCCTGTAAGCAAAATCTCATCTTTGGCGAACCTCTGAGCTCTAGCCGAGGAACAAAAAGAAAATCACATCGTTTTGTTTCTTCATGGTGCATATCAAATGAAGGGTTAAGTTTCGTGCAATAGACTTTTGTCATTGTGTGTGTGTGTGAATGTGTGTGTGTGTGTGTGTGTGTGTGATGACTGAAGCAGAACCCCCAAACAAACGTTCACACCCTCCAGATGCAAATACGTACTGGTAAAATGACCCATTTTTCGATCCAGTTTTAGACAAAAACACAGGCCACGAAAAGACCAAATAAACAGAAAAGAAACAAGAGGAATCCGTCAGAAAAAGTGGTAGAAACAACAAGCAATAACAGCAGACAACAGACATTTAAGTTTTAACATTAAATATTTTCTCTTTTCGTCAAACGCTCAGAAGCAACTGTCATATTTTATAACCAAAAATTGCTTTGCACTGCTGTTAACCTGACAAGTTAGGCCCAGCGCATCCGATTTCAGCGTGCTATCTATAGGCCTATTTTATATCTTTCTGGAAAAATAAAGGCAGAAAAATGGACCAAGACGGCTGAAAATTGACAAGGAGATGGTAAAATAGGTAAAAATGAAGATGTCCCATAACTTGTGGTTGTAGGGGAGCGAGCATCAGAGACCTCAGCTTCTCTAGGGGCCAGCATATTAAGGGTAGCCCCATCTCCTCCCCCTCACTGCTTTACCTTCCCTGACCCTAAAGAGGGCAGGTAGTCCATTTACAGCTGGGGACTGTACTGGAAGCTAAGGGCAAAACGGTCACCCATCCATTTGGTAACCATGCTGATACCGCTTAACCTTAATCCTTGGGGAAAGCGAGTGCTCTGACCACTGAGCTATACCATCCCCCCAATACAAGGAGATGACAGGAAGAAAATGAGCAAGACAGAAACGAAGAGAGGGATGAAAAAGAGAGAATTTCTGGCACAGAATTTTCAGTTGGTGGGGAATGCTATTTCTATGTCAAGCCCCTAGTATCCCCACAGGGGGAAGATGACAGACAGCAATGGCAGAAATTTATCATTCTATTCCGCAAGCGTTCCTGACGTCCTCGTTCAAAACAAATGCCATGACCCTCATCGTATCAGGCACGAGCTCTAATATAAGCTCATTAAGTTTTCTAGCCGATAGTTGAGGAATCCCCCATAAAGCAGAAAGCCCCAAGTTGTATCAAAGTCCAGCAGGTGACCGCCAGTCATCTTGTCAGTTGTTGCTCGTCTGCTAATCCCTGTTCTGTCTTATCTGCCCCGGACAGGAGGCCACGACAAGGATTTACATATCCTTGATTTTTTTTTTTTTAACCCCGACAACGTCTTAAAATCTGGGGACACTGTGTAGTGCAGAGTTGATAGGGAAGCCTACATTGCGCCCTGTGAGAGAATCTTAGCCATATTATTGTGACTGCGCTTGGAGCTACGGGGTGGGTTTTTCTTTTGTAGAAGAAATGAAATACATTGGTATTTCGCTGGGATGATGAGACGGCTTATGTAAATAATGCTTATCAGGTAGAATGTGTGTGTGTGGAGGGGGGGGGGGGGGGGGGGGGGCGAATAACTCAACGCATCTTCCACTCATCTCCCCACCCCACCCCGGTGATACCATAAGATGCTTATCAGATCTGCAGGCCGTACACTGAGGCACTGGTGGTGGTGGTGACGGGCGTTGGGGGTGGGTATAGAAGAGATGAGAACCCCGTGAAGTACTACCATGCTACAATGCGAGTGAGGATAGTATGAGGTGGGGTTAGGAAAGTTAAGGACCAGTACAGTAAGGGTGGAAAAAGAAGAGGGGAAGTGGAGCAAGTCTGGGGGGGGGGGGGTGACCGACAATCCAAAGTATTGCATATTTGAACAAAAGGCTATCGTGGATCATCTAAGGCCAACAGCCGTGCATGTCCAGTGGTCAGTTGTTGGCTGCCTGTCCACATTACTGGGCTGTCCGGCAGGCCAGGCAGAGTTAGTTGGTGAGTGAGGATTGGATTGATCAGCCTGAAGGTGGCGAAAACATTGATCCTTTGTCCTCTTGACTTACAGATCTATCTGTCTGTCCGTCTGCCTATCCTATCTCTGTGTCCACCGTTCCACCCGTAGGGGGTGTAATCGAGGGAAGGGAGATTATATCTTCTGTTTTGGTTGTATCAAAGGTTAAGTTGTCTACTCTTGATCTGGGGTGGGGTTTTTTTTAAGTTATTTTTTTTTGATCGAACGATTTTTTTGTTGTAATCATTATTGCTGTCAGTGTGTGTGTGTGTGTGTGTGTGTGTGTGTGTGTGTGTGTGTGTGGTGTGTGTGTGTGCGTGAAAGCGTGCGTGCGTGCGAGCGTGCGTGCATGCGTGTGTGTGTATTATTATTATTTTTTTTTATATCGAGGATAACAGAATAAGCAATCATGTGCTTTTTTTTCATCCGGTCCCGTGTAAGCAGTTTTTTTTGTAAATTTGTCATCTGTTCCACGGCACACATGGCCTACCATACGAAAAGCGGACAGATTTAACGTGTGCGCAAGATGTTTGCGTGCGTTCGCGTGTGTGTGTGTGTGCGCGCGCGCCTACAGTGCCTACATGTGCGCATGCACGTATGCGTGTGTGTATGCATGCATGTGTGCGTGTGGAGAGAGACTGAATGAATTAATGAATGAATAATCTTTATTTTCCAAGGTAATAGAGTAAGCATTCACATACTTTTTTTTCCATCTGGCCCTTGCCTGATTAGGGAATAGCACCCCCCCCCCCCCCCTCCCCCAAGAAAACAAAACCCAACAACAAAATTAAACAAAAGAAAACAAAACCAAGATCACCAACAATAAAAGTTCAACCTATGATTTTAATAAAAAAATGAGATAGGTATACATCCAACAAACACATACTCCCCACTAAGTACATTGATTAATCATTTGAACAAAGGTATGTATTCAACAAACACATAATCCCCAACTGACCCGAACATTAATGTCAAGACAGATACACTGATTGTGATTAAATAAATCAAATGTATCAAAATTGAGAATCCAACTTCAGCGTGGGAGAGAATAGCTACCTTGAACGTCTTTCGGGGGAAAAAAACGCAGTAGAATGGACTAACCTTAACCTAACTTTAACCTTAGTTCTCTCCGTGCCAGAAGGCACATAAGGCCTGGACATCATTTCTCCACTGGTTGCGATCTGTAGCTGCGCTGCGTGCTGCGCTCCAAGAGCTCCATCCAGCAGCATTCCGCTCCACCTCCACCATTCTTCGCCAGGTTGTCTTTGGGCGGCCTCTCTTCCTTCTTCCCCCTGGTGTCCATCCGAGGGCCACAGCACAGTCATTCTTCTGATCTTTTCTTAGGACATGGCCAATCCAATTCCATCTCTTTCTTCTTATTCCTGCACTTACCTTCTCTGCCCCTGCCATCTGAAGAGTTGCCTTGTTGGAAATGTGCTGTTGCCATCTAAAGAATGGACTAAGAAGGCAGAAACTAGACAAGGAAGATGTGACAGGAGGTAAGGAACAAGGCAGAAACAAAGAAAATTAAGAGAGGGGTAGAAACGAGGAAATTCTATGCACAGAATTTTCAGAAGTGGTTTCTTTTTTCTTCTTTTTTCCTGAAAGGTCCTCCGGCTTTTCCCACAGGGGAATACTATTGACAATCATTATGAAATAGACTTTTTAAACATGATAGAGCTATCAACATAGCTCTTATAAGAGGAAACATAAGATATAGTCCTATCATAGTCATGGTTTTTGGTGTGCATGTGCTGTGTGTGTGTGTGTGTGTGTGTGTGTGTGGGTGTTTTTCTTTCACCTCTTCATTTTTACATCTGTTCTAGCCCAATAGATGAATAGATTAAAAAAAAATTGGGGGGTTAAAAATCCCAATAAATTATAATAATAAAAAAAAAAAGAATTATCGAACTAGTCCCTGAAACTGACCGCTGGACAGGGGAGGTTATCAAACAACAAATATTTCACGGCATTAATATCCTTGGTCATCTGAGCTACCACACCACCTACCCCACCCCCACCCCATACATTTCGCTGGGTTGTTTTGGGGGTGTTTTGCCTCTTGCTCTGTTTCCCCAGTCTTTCTGTCCCAGTCTGTCTGTCTGTCTGTCTGTTGTATGTCTTCATCTTCAACCAGGCTCATGTGTGTGTGTGTGTGTGTGTGTGTGTGTGTGTGTGTTGTGTGTGTGTGTGTGTGTGTGTGTGTGTGTTGTGTGTGTTGCGTGCGACGCGCGTGCGTGCGTGCCTGTTCATTCATTCTTTTATTCCGAGGATAATGGAATAAGCACTCATGTGCTTTTCTTGCTTCCAGTCCCCCTGTGTATGCAGGTTTGTAAATGTTTCATCCGTGTGTGTGTGTGTGTGTGTGTGTGTGTGTGTGTGTGTGTGTGTGTGTGTGTGGTGTGTGTGGTGCGTGCGTGCGTGTTATGTGTGTATGTATGAGAGAAACAGACAGACAGACAGAGAACATGCGTGTGTGCAATCAGTTCTTGCGAACGTACGTGCTTGCGTGCCCACGTACTTACATTGGGTGTCGTCAACAGACAGTTGTCTGTCCTTGCTGTGTATGGCGTGGACCAATGGGCGACATGAGCGATATGGGGCCTGGGCAGTTGCAATGACAGTCAGATCAGAGAGGGCATTGCAGATTAGGCCTGGCTTATTGTCCCCCACTAACTCTTAGGCTAACACAGAAGTTGGATTTTCCTCACGCTGATTTCCCCTCTGTTCAGTCTATTGATGAAATGATTGAGGTAGGTTGCTTGTTTAGTTGTTTTGGTTTTTGCTTTTTTGTGCTTTGTCTTGTTTGCTTAGTTGGATTTTAAAACAATTTTCTCACTTTTACAGAGGATCTTTGCAATGAAATGACTGAGGTAGGTTGTTTGTATAGTTGTTTTGTTTAGTTTTGTATTTGCTTTGTTTTGTTTTGTTTTGTTTGCTTAGTTGGATTTTAAAACTATTTTATCACTTTATATGTAGGATCTTTGCCATGAAATGACTGAGGAAGGTTGTTTGTTTTTCTTTTTTCGCTCTTTGTTTTGTGTTCTTTTATATTGTTTTTGTTTTGTTTGCTTACTTGTTTATTTGGATTTTTTAAAATACAGTTCTCTCTATCGTTTCCACTGAATCTTGTTGCGGGAGAGGCAGGAGCCAAAATACGTTGTCGCAGCTGTATTGTTTTAACCAGATGTGTAGTCAGCAAATGAAATGATCGTACACAAATCCACAAGAAACATCAACAACAAGCCAACAGCTTATAGTGTACCCCAGTGCTAAACAAAACCGCATCTGTGATTTGACTCTTGGAAAAAAAACAACAAACCCATGTCATCATGATAACAAACAATCTTGTTAATTAAAGCAAGGTGCTGTTGTATTCCTTGTCACCTTTCCTGATTTTTTCCCCATTTAACATAATCTACTACGAAGGACATTGCAAGAGTATGTTGGCATAAAAAAATAAAGTGTTAAAAAAACAAAGAAACAACATAAAAAAACTCCCATCCAAAAAAAGCAACAACAACCCTCCACCAAACACGTACCTCCGAACAGAAACAGTCACACACACACACACAACACACACACACACACCACACACACACACACACACACACACACACACACACACACACACACACACACACAACACACACACACACACACACACACACACACACACACACACACACACACAACACACACACAGCGCCGCGCGCGCCACACCACACACAATCTCAATAACAACAGCAGAAATCATCACCATTAAGGAAGAAGCCTGAGAAAGTTTATCTATTATCTATTATTACTATTCTCTCTCTCTCTCTCTTCATCTCTTCTTCCATCTCATTCTACTCTCTCTTCATCACTCTCTCTTATATATATATATATATATATATATATATATATATATATATATATATATATGAGATTTTGCGCATGAGACCCTTTTTGCCCACCCAAGTATCAGCTTTCTGATTTCAGGGGTGAATTACATTTAACTCAATCGTTTACCTCACAGACTTACCACATAAACTGTCCACATAAATTATTTTAAGAAATTATCTTCAGCGTGTGGGTTTATCACAGTTCTTGATTAAACCATTCACTCTGGGGGCAACAGCAAAGTGAGAGGCTGTGTCATTAGTAGCTTTCTTACTCATAGAATTCCACTTTACAGCTTAGTCTTTAGTGATCGACCATGACTCTCTGACTAGGAGGCTTGACTTCACAGTCCTTATGTGCTGCAACCCTGGGGGCTAGTTGGCCTTTGGAAAAACATCTCCATGCTGACTGTCCTTAATAATGTGCCCTCTTGGCCGAGAGAGTGGGGATGTGCCGTGGGCAAGGCACCTCCAGGGTAATCAAGTTTGTACCCAATTTTCGAAACAGCAGCTGCCTCCTCTGCTGTTTTGGAGGTCATCATTGCACACAACAGACAAGTGGGGCGGACAAGTTTTGTGCTCAGAGAGTGTAAGAACCTGGTTTGACTTCTGCAATATCTATTCCAGGAGATTTTTTTCTCCCGTGTTGGCATTGACTCTCCTCTCCTAGCCATCTCTACAAAGCCATAAACCAAGGCCCTGGCGCAAATACAGACTTCATCGTGGAATGCACCAACAGTAACTGTTGTTTTCTGTCCTATGAGCGAAAATGCCCAGTAGCTTATGAGATGTGTGGCTGTCCAGTGTGCCTCCTGCTGTTAACCTGATTTACCTGTAGGGATATTAGCCCCTCCCTGAAGGTGGTTTATCACACACCCTCTCTATCCTATCATAGTGTTGTCATATCAGTCTTCCTTACTCATTACTTCGTCTCTATCTCGTGTGTGTGTGTGTGTGTGTGTGTGTGTGTGTGTGTGTGTGTGTTGTGTCTGTCTGTCTGTCTGTCTGTCTGTCTGTCTGTCCTGGTCTGTCTGTCTGTCTGTCTGTCCTGTTCTCTCATGCCCTGTCTTTTCTTGCACTGCATTTCATCTTCTCAAACGCTTAGACCGCAGCCATTGTTGTCTCTCAAAATAGAGCGAAAATCCTGACTGCAGTTAAGCCCCTGACAAGTCAGGACCAGCGTATCTGACTTGTATATATCATGCCTTGTGTTGTAGTGTAATTTTTTTGGTATACTACTTTAAGTCAAGACAATTGTTTTGGCATGGACATTCAGCATGCCTCCTCCCTCCTCAAGGGAGAGTGTGTCACAACAAGAGTAGGGGCCCTCCTTTTTTTTTTGTTGGTTTGGTTTCGGTTTTTATAAAAACAGGTTTCTATTAATCATTTTTATGCATTCTTGTGTTTTGTTATCTGACGAGGGTTGCTTTTTTCATACAGATATTTTTTCCAGGGACGGACAACTCGCTTTTGTTCACTGGGTTCATGTGAAGTCTTTTTGAATAAAGACTTGCCAATATCCTAAGAGAGAAGCCTGCAATCAGTGCCTTCTCCCTCTGTCTACCTAGGGATGCTAACTGGCCCCTCGCCAAGAGCCATCGGGGAAGACAACGCATCACAAAAGGAGCAAGGAGAGAAAAATGCTAAATATCAAACTAAACGATAGAGGAGACGGGATAGCCTAGTTATTAGAACATCGCGCTCGCAATCGGATGACCCTGGTTCGAATCCTGTTCAAGGGGATTTTCCCTCAGGAGTTAACATCAGTGCAGACCCTGCTCTCCCCATAAGTCCTTCGGATGAACTGTAAACTGAGGTCCCGTGTGCGAACGCACGCAGGCATCTTGCACACACGTTAAATCCTGTTTCGCTTTTTGAAAGAGTAGGCCATTGTGTGCCGGTGGGAACAGATGACAAAATTTACAAAACTGCATACATACGGAACTGGATGTAAAAAAAAAGCACACGAGTGCTTATTCAGTTATCCTCGATGTAAAATAATAAATAAATAGAATACCATAGAACTCGGAAAGAATTTCGGGCTAAATAGATGTCCCCTAGTTCTTGCTTATACAGACATGAAAGAATGCAGGTTGTGTTGCAAGACTAAAGGACCATAGTTGGGGAAAAGCTGCACACATCGGCAGCCAAGATACTGCTGTAGAATCCCCTGGCAGACCAGTAACTAGATGGCTTGAAACTTTAAGGAAAACATTTTTTTCGTTCCTGGGCTAGAGCTCAAGGTTCACCGATTGTGAGATTTTGCATATGCCACCGGTTTTGCCCACCATTAAGGTATCTGCATTCCGACTTCCAGGATGTTAAGTTATAATGGGCGTGACATGGCACAGAAAAACCCAAGACAGGAACCGAGGGAGGGAGGTCTGCTACAGAGGAACGGCTACATCCTGTAGTGGATGGACATCGCCTGGGTACTACAGTGCGAAGAAGTGTGGTGGTGGTAGTAGTAGTTGTAGAAGTCGTAGTAGTTGCTGTTGGTATTGTTACTGTTGTTGCTGATGTTGCTTCTATTGTTATTGAAGGTAGTTGTGGTGGTGGTGGTGGTGGTGGTGATACCGTTGTAGATATTATTCAATTTTATTATGCACAGAGATGGCACTGAGAGTACTGCTGCTGACGGAAGTGACATTGTTCTACTTCCTGTCACCTCACGTGACCCAGGCAACCGATCAGCATCGTTCAGTGGTGGCACACTCTCCTTGCAATTTCTGACCAAACAGCAGCAAAAGTGGCAGGTAAGAAAACTAGTGGAAAAGTGTACGTACACACTGAAGTAAGTAACAAACCAATAAACATCAACACACATAGACAACGATGCCTACACACATGGCAAAAAAAAGAAGAGGGTAACGCTCACTAAGATGGCTGAAATCACAGACAGGGCAATTTAGTTTACAGTAGGAAAGTGTGTGTTTACTGAGAACAGCACTAAGGTATAACATCTGGCATATGCATTTGTCTAAATAGGCAAGCTTGTGCAGAAATGGGTACCACCTGAACTGTAGACATGGGCATTTGCTAAAGAGACCCTTTATCCTACAACCTTGAAATCTGCTGTATATTTTTATTATATTACTAATTTATTCGTGTGTTTATTATTTGTTGTTTATCTACTATTCAGTTGTTTATTAGATCAGGCCAAACTGTGTAGTTATTGCTGTCACTAACTATTGTTAGGTTGTAAAATGTTGTGTTGAGATTGCCTTTAGTCATGACAAGGTCTTAAACATAACAACCTGCACTCACCTATAAAGGAGAAAAAAATCCACTGAAGTCGGAGTATGGTTGCTTACATGGCGAAGAACTTGAAATTAGTCATACTCCCAGTGTGTGATTTCGATCTCACAGTGATTCCCATGTGGGATGAGTGAGTCAGAGTGCACAATCACGCTGGGTGACCCCCAGGGTGTTAATCTGGGGAACACACAACAACAGCAACTTTTATTTATTTTCGTTCCTTGGCTA
>CM060324.1:49736865-49746865 GCA_030674155.1 Stramonita haemastoma
TGGTCACTATCATTACTATTACCCCATCACTGCCATAGCAAGCCACCATCATTATCTTCATACCTCTTCCACTACCACCATTATTGCCATCAGCCCCATCTTAACCATCACCACCTGCAGCACGAATACCACCACCCTCACCTCTACTCTTCCAACCACCACCACAAAGTACCGCAACCATCACGACGACCACCACTATCATTCCAGCAACCATCATCACCACCACTATCACTCCACTATAATCACCATCACGACCACACCACTATCATTCCAGCAACCATCATCACCACCACTATCACTCCACTATAATCACCACACCACCATCACCACTATCATTCCAGCAACCATCATCACCACCACTATCATCCACTATAATCACCATCACCACCATCACCACTATCATTCCAGCAACCATCATCACCACCACACTATCACTCCACTATCACCATATCACCACAACACCACCACCACCTATCGTTCCTAATCAACCACACCATCACCACTATCATTCCACATCAGCCATCATCCACATACAACACTCATCTTATCATTGCCCTATACATCCGTGTTTCATTCTTGCCAAATGCATCCCTCCGCTGCACAAACGTCATACATTTCATGCTATGCTGTGTCTTCCTGTTTCAGAGGCCCCAATCGGGTGAACAAGGAGAAAGAAAATAGCGGTTCGCCCCTGCAGAGGGCCCCAACAAAGGCCTGGGGTACCCCTGACCAGCCTCGTCGTCAGTCCCCTACTCTGGAGCCCTCCCCCGCCGTGAACATGGGCCAACATCACCTGGATTTTTGAAGCACTGTTGTGGAGTTATGTGGATAGAAACACAGTACTGAGTCAGAAGATGGATTCTTGAAGGAATCAAATGTATTGAAATCAAACGGTAGCAAAACTATGGATGAGAAGTGTTACTGAAAACCAATGTTTGTTTCAAATAGTGATATGTGTGTGCAGAATTACTCTGCACCGAGTCCGAAATTGCTGTTTTGACAGCGGAACCAGAAATCTGCTGTTATTTTTAGCTGTTTTGAAAAAGAAAATTCTATTATAGTCTTTTTTTTTTTTTTTTTTTTTTAGTGCGCTCTTTAAAATAAATAATCAGGTTTTCAGTTGTTCTCTGTAAGAGCCACAGCGTGTGGTAAAAGTCTCATTCTCGATTGATTTAAGCCCTAAAAACTAGCATCACGTTACAGAAAACAAATACTGGGTCGACAAATGAAATAAAAACTATACAGCTTTAGTTTTGACTCTGGATGAATTTGGTAATGATAGAAGATCAGTGCTAGTTTCTATGGTGGCATCTGTTGTCTTCGCGAGCATTACAGTCATGCCTTTTGACGCAGCCAGTTTTTTCATAGTCCTGGATCTTTTTTTTTTTCAAGCTCGGAGTCAAAGGGGATGCCCTTATATCTAAGAAGAGTCTTTTTCAAATAGAAAGTTACTTACGCACTTGCTGCTTCAAGCTGTCTCAAATTAAGTGTTGAAAACATGATCCATATTCCTTGTGAAAAATAGAGTACACATCTGATTTTGTGCTAAGTTTGGGTCAGGTGTCTGCAATGCCGCTGTCGTCGATATTTTTTGTCTTAACGTTATGATAGATAAAAGGCTATTTTTGACACGAATAAAGAGATTTTGGATACTGATATCAAAAGTGCGCATGGCACTTGGAAAGCAATTCTAGTTTTAGATTAAATTCTTAGTTGTAGGTTTATTACTATTTTTTCTAAAAGAAAGAATGACCGTTTTTTTCATCTTCTTTAAGTGTAAAACTACTGTAGTTAGCATGATTTAAGAGGACTTTTGTTGTTTAGAATGTGTGTGATCTTTACCAATATTATCATATTTTATCAACATCATTATCTTTGCGACAAAAGAAATTGTGATCGATTGGTCACTACATTTTCTTGATAATTATTACTCAGTTTCACAAGATTTTCAATTAAGATGCGATTTTGGATGGAGGGTAGTTTTGTTGGTGACCTGATTATCAATGAAAGATTAATTGTTGGTGATCTTTATATGATGATCATTGTGAAAATTGAAGTAATTCTCAACGTCACTGACAATAAATGATTGTGATTCTGCCTTCTTGAAGGGGCACCCAAAACTATTTCCCCTGGAGTTTGTCGTGTGCATTTGTTGCAAATCCAGATTTTCTCTTTGCAGCCCAGGCTACGAACAAAGGTGGGAAGGAAAGAAGGAAGATGTGGCTTGTTGGCACAGTAGTTTATTGCCGGATCGGTAGTCTAGGGGCAGGCTAATGCACCCGCCTAAGGTAATGGTAAAGGTGTCTAATAACCTGTGTGGTCGTAGGGGAGCGAGGCATCAGAGGCCTCAGCTTTCTAGGGACCAGCGTGATGAGGGCGGCGCCCATCTCTTCTCCTTCGCTGCTTTATCTTCCCTGGCCCTAAAGAGAGCAGGTACCCATCTACAGCTGGGTGTCTGGGGGAACTGTACTGAAGCCAAGGCCGCAAACGGTCCCCCATCCAATAGGTAACCACGCTCGATGCTGCTTAACATTGGCTGAGGGAAAGCAAGCGCTCTCACTACTGAGCTATCCCGTCCCCTTGGCACCCGCCTAGAAAACGAAAAGTGCCGGTTCGATCCCTGTTTGGGCCCAAACTTTTCACCCATCCACTCTACCTGGAGCCGTGGTCTGAGCGTCAGTCTTTGGATAAGACAATAAACTGAGGTCCCGTGTGCAACACATTCAGCTAACATAAAAGGACCCAAGGCAACAAGAGAACTATCTCTGACAAAATTCTGTAGAAAAAAATCCACTCATGGGATAACAATCACGCATGCTGACAGGAAAAAAAGTAAAAATTGGGTGGCGCTGCTCCTGTGGCGACGCACTTTTCCTGGGGAGAGCAGCCCGAATTTTTCAAAGAGAAACCTGCCCTGACTAAAAAAAAAAAAAAAGTATACAATACAATAATATGCAACAAGATACAATGCAACACAATCCAATACAATTCACACAACACAAATGAATGTTCAGCATGTATGCACATGCTTACAGGCAGGCAGGCAGGCAGGCAGGCAGACAGAAGACAGACAGACAGACAGACACACACACACACACACACACACACACACACACACACAAAACACACACACACACACAAAACACTGAATCCGAATGCCGTATAACTGCTATATTGTTCATGGATTTCGTATTCGTGGCTTACATCAGTTTGCTAAGAACTATTGTCATTGGCGAGTGCTGGGTATGCTTGTTTTCATATCCCACAAACGCTGACGTAAATTACAGGGTCTTTTACCTGCATAATATTTTGTGTATGAAAATACGTTATGAAAGGTTTTGATAGATCTGCATAAGGTGACCTGGTGGTAATTTCTAGCACAAATCTAACGAACAATTATGATGATAATAATAACAACAACAAGAATAATGATAATGAAAATAATGATAATGATTTAACGTTAATGATTAAAATAATAATGGTCGAAAAAGACCCCCCCAATGCATGTGTTTATTGTCGGGTCACAGATTGTTTCTCATAGTTCAGGACAGTACGAAGTTGATAGGTTTTTGGTTTTTTTTTCGTTCCTTGGATAGAGCTCTGAGATTCACCAATAGTGAGGTTTTGCATATGCGACCATTTTACCCACCTTTAAGGTAGCCACATTCCTACTGCGGGGATGGTGTCTAAACACGACACCTGTGTGCATGCGTTTTCTTAAAGTGATTCATCCGTTCCTACCGGTACGAAATGGCCTACTCTTCCAAAAGGAGGAACGGTTTTTAACGTGTGCGCAACATGCTCTTAACGTGGATTCACTCTCGAGGCCTCGGTCTATAGTTTCATCCGAGAACGTTTTTAGGGGTGTGGAGTCAGCACTGATGTTAACTCAGGGAAAAACTCCCCAAAACAGGTGTCTCCATGGTGGTTGGATCCCGAATCATCAGATTTCGAGCCGCTGGGCTATCCTGCACCTCATAGTTTTTGTTTTTTTTTTTGTTTTTTTTAACCTGAACACGAACAATGACAAAACCATTTTTTTACCAAAATTTGCACAATATGGGAAAAAAAACATTGTGTGGTTTCAACAAAGTGTGTGTATGTGTGTGTGAGTGAGTGAGTGAGTGAGTGAGTGAGTGAGTGAGTGTGTGGGTGGTGTGTGTGTGTGTGGTTGTGTGGGTTGTTCATCAATCATCACAATCATCAAATCAACATGAAATTTATTTCAGATGGTACATGAGTAAGCATCGATTTGCTTTTTCATCAAGTGTGTGTGTGTGTGTGTGTGTGTGTGTGTGTGTGTGTGTGTGTGTGTGTGTGTGAATATATATTTTATCTGAAATCAGTGAATTGAGCATTTTCAGAACTAACAACCTGGTACCAACACGAAAAAAAAACCCAACCCCTGATTCAGATCAATCAGCATAATGTCAAACACTAAACACAGAAAACACAACTGATGAAAACAGACACTGCGTAAAAAAAGCGCTGATGCTGTAAGCAAAACTGATCTCAGAAATCAATCTGAATCATCCTAATCATGATGGCGGACGTGAAAATACCAGAACAGTAAATCTTGTCCAGTTACAAACTGCAATTACACTGAACTTAACCTAATAGTCCTTTAGCTTGATAACAAACAAAAAAAAAGAGAAAAAAAAGATGAGAAAGAACTCAGC
Organism: Stramonita haemastoma; assembly: GCA_030674155.1. Taxonomy (NCBI): domain Eukaryota; kingdom Metazoa; phylum Mollusca; class Gastropoda; order Neogastropoda; family Muricidae; genus Stramonita; species Stramonita haemastoma. The sequence continues at coordinate 49,741,545 of CM060324.1, forward strand.
TTCCACTTGTGAATATGAAAGAAATACTAAATTCACCTTGTTTCATCCTGTCATCATGAAACGAAACATCCAAACCAGGTCCTCGGTTTGCTTTTCCTGTCCGCACATGTATTTGGTTTCCTATCATGGTGGTTTTAACTCTCTTGTTGCCGTACTTTCTTTTACGTGCACTAAAAAGTGTTGCACATGAGATCTCGGTTTATCCTCTTATCGAAAGACTAGCACCTAATCCACCAAAATCATCACTAGTGGATGGGGGAGAAAAGTTCCAGGCACAAACGGGGATTGAATCACTACACACTTAAAACCTGTTGTTGTTTTTTTTGTTGCTGTATTTTTTGTTTTTGTTGCTTTCTAGGAAGGTGATCCATGTCATTTTGTTGTAACGAAGTAACACTTGAATTTCTTCAAAGAAAAATATGTTCATCTGACCCATCAGCTCTCAGGCTGACATAATCGTCCGCTGACTGCTTTAAAACCAAATCAGAAGCAGACAGACCACAGGAAGAAAGCAGCCAGTGAGAACGTTGCTTTTGTTTCTGGGCACGCGACTGCGACTGCTTACGTTCCTTTCTGACGTCGTGATTTGGTGCTTGTCTGATGTCACAGATTTCGGGTGATGGTGATGATTGTGGTGATGTCATCAATGGTATGACCTCCTTCGACTGGGGTTTGTAAGTGGTGTGGTTGGTACTGTCTGCTCAAAATTAGCTCCTTGAGCTCCTGACAGATCAGATAAACACACCCATGTGCACCACCACGCACGCACACACACACATGTACACAGCACGCAAGCACGCACACACACACGCACGCACACCCACACACATTCACTCACCACACACACACACACACACACACACACACACACACACACACACACACACACACACACGCATTGCAGCAGAAGTAGAAATTCGCATAGAACCAATCAGTCTATCATCATAGATTTTTCGTTTGTTTCTTTTGTTTTGTGCAAAAATAAGAAATTTCAAAATCTGCGCACAAATCTTAAATATCTCATACGCACGCACGCACAGCATGCACGCACACACGCACGCACGCACGTACGCACGCACACACACACACACACACACACACACACACACACACCACACACTCATACACACACGTCAGGGCAGAGCGAAAAAAAAGTTGTGTAAACAATCTTCTACCCTCAATAAAGATCAGTTGATTAACTTCACACACACACACACACACACACACACACACACACACACACACACACACACCACACACACACACTGGAGTTAACATCAGTGCCAACTCCATTCCCCCAAAAAAGTCATGCAGATGAGACTATAAATCGTGAATCCCGTGTCAGAACGCGCGCAGAACATCTCGCGCACACGTTAAAACCCGTTCCGCTTTTCGAAAGAGTAGGCCCATGTGTGCCAGTAGAAATGGATGACAAATTTACAAAACTGCATACACACAGGGACTGTATTAAAAAAAGCTCATGAGTGCTTATTCCATTATCCTCGAAAATAAAGAATAAAATAAAATCACACACACACACACACACCACACACACACACACACACACACACACACAAGCTCTACCTGCAGACATAGGGGTGACAGGAACCTCTTGCAGAAACAGTATCTGTTCTCCAAACTCCATCTCCAAGGCACGAGTGGTTGTGCCCCTTGAGCCTTGGCTGGAGAGTGAACTGGGTGTGCCATTATCTGAAATCAGAACACAAAATAAAGCAGTCACTACTCAGCCAGTGACGTAGTTATTTAGCCTACCAACTTCAAAAGTCACGGGAACCAAAACAGCTAAGCCGGTCTGATGTCCTCTTCTCCCTGTAAATATAGGCCTGCCACTATTTGAGAAGGAAGAATTCTAGGTTTCAGCAAATCTGAACTAATTTCTAGCCCTCCCCCTCCTCCAATTCACACACACACACACATAACCACCACCACAGCATCTTTATATTCCTGCTGCAGAGATCAAAGAGGGAGGGAGGGGGGGGGGGGGATACGCACAGACCTCTCGTAGTCTACAATATTATTTGTGTAGATCTACATAAGCACACTGATTTAGCTACTGAACTAATCAAACAGAAAACAGAGAAATAAAACAATAGCCCTCTGCACAGCCATTGCATGGCTTTTGAAACGTACATCATTGGTACAGTCATGTAAAAAAAAAAAAAGGGGGGGGGGGGGGGGGGGAATGGACAGACCAGACATGCAATGAGTGTATCAGGCTAGATCTAAACTCAAAGGGGAAAGCATGATCGATGCACAAGTCACTCAGGTTTAAGCAATAATGAACTTCTATGCATGGTGTAGCTAGAGATGCCCTCTGTGCATAAAGTGTCTGAAATTGGCAAGTCAATTTACAATTTACGCTCAGTGGTGAAGCTGGGACTTCTGCCCAGGAGATCTACAAATCCCTTAGGCCTAAACAGCAACGGAGTAGCTGGAACAAACTGGCATGGTGAATATGAAGGGAGTTTCGTCCACTGGTCATCATTCTTTCATAGTGCTCCGCACAAACTGATATTCGTTTCTGAAAAAAAAATGTCGTATGGAGTAAAAGTAATCCTACAGGATCATTTAAGATACGCCTTCAAAATCAAAGCGCCCCCGAAGAGCACTACGTCACGAGAGCGTTCAACCACTCAGACAGTCGTCTGCTAATCCGTAAACAGTTTCGTCCAATCACACTGAGCCTTTCGCTTCAGTCCACTTCTAGTCTTCGACAAACATGGCGTCACCGTTAGGGCAATAGGATGGTTCATTGTTTACATTTGCAGGTTTAGTAGTCAAAATAAAATCTAGAGCATGTGTATTGTAGTGCGTACGTATTATAAGCTCAGAAACGATACGTAAGTATGAGTGTTTCAATTCATTTGATTAGGATGATAAATATCCGAGTTATGATTGTTTAGTTTGAAGTCTATTCAGGCTTGGATTTAGACTACAAGCCCAGTCATGAAGAGAAGTTTTTATTATTATTATTATTTGATTTCGAGGATACAAGGCGAGGAATTTCTGTAGCACCACTCCTTTCACATGGTCAAGTACAACTTTTCATAAGTTTTTATATCTACTGTTTTTAAAGTTGATCTTGCATTATTGACAGAAACTCAGTTGTGATTTAGTCGGTTCAGACTTCCCCAATGATGACAGTTTTGGCAAAAAACTGTGTGCACTCTTTGTTGGAAGAAAGATAACGATAAAAATGCAGAGTGGCTCAGTCTAACCAGTCTGTCTTCTTGAATTAGATTGTCTGCTCTTTTTATTTTTTTTAATTTTTTTTTTTAATGATCAGCTGTGTTAGAATGAATACTGACTTGTGAGTTTTTACAGACTGGTGTGTGTGTGTGTGTGTGTGTGTGTGTGTGTGTGTGTGTGTGTGTGTGTGTGTGTGTCCTAACAACACACTCTTTTGATCACTATACCAGTGTAAAATCTGTTGTTAAGGATGGACTGAATTGAAGTTTGATTTAATATTGTAGTGTAAATCAATTGTAATTTAATGAAAAAATGAGTGCATGGTTGTAGATTTACTGAGAAAGAAGCAAACTTGTTAAAAATGTTGAGGTGAAGATTGATTTTTTTTTTTTTGTAGTCACACAAAGGCACTTGAATTTACAAACTAACTGTTAATGTGTTCAATACTCAAGCTAGATTTACAACTATGATGCATGTAGCACGTTATTATGTAACAGGGTGGTTCCAGTCTTTTTTGTCAGTAGAACAGGTATCGCCAGCAAAATACAAAATGATTGTAAAACAAAGATTTTAAAAAATAACCCAAAGAGAATGCTACCAAAGAACATGGGCTTTGTAAAGCACTCAAAATCTTCGAAGCCACATGCACAATTTAATGAATGAAATAGAGATGAGTTGAACAGAAGCAAAGATGGTTTAGTTCATACAGGCAGCATGGCAAAGGTGTGTTACTTTTAGTAGTGTTACAAAACTCAGTCATTTCTTTTCAAACTTTGAACTTTTTCTGGTGGTCAGCTCCTATGCAGGAGAGATCTTGATCTTCATTTATTTCAGGATTTCCTGATCTGCGTTCCTTTGTTTCCACTGTTTCATAAATGACTGAAAAACTCATGTAAAGAAAGAATATTTGGTATTGACTTGGTGTTCATGTCAATGGGTGGTAAGTGCAATGCATGATACTTTGATAGGAGGGTGGTGTTCATTAAAATAGAATGCATGCTTACACACTGCATGCATCCACACACCTCAGTTGACTGGTGGCTGCCAGCACAGGTGGAAAGTTAGAGAATCCATGGCCGAATACCAAAGCCAGACTTTTTCCCACTACAACCTGGCTGTGAGTGGTGGTCTGAGTAATACTAATAGTCTATTGGCCAAAGTGATAAACTGGGATCCTGTGTAAAATATGCAATTAGCGTACAAATAAAAGAACTCTTGGCGTGGATTTCTTAACAAATACCTGTGACTGTAGATACTGCACTGTACGTGGTGTGTGTGTGTGTGTGTGTGTGTGTGTGTGTGTGTGTGTGTGTGTGTGTGTGTGTGTGTGTGTGTGTGTGTGTGCGTGCGCGCGCGTGCGTGCGTTTGTGCGTGCGTGCGTTTGTGCGTGTGCGCGCGCGCGCGCGTGCGTGCAAGCGTGCGTGCGAGTGTGTGTGTGTGTGCTTGGGGGTGGGGTGGGTTTGAGGGGTGTCATGATCAGCAAAAACAGCTACTTTTTATAGTTGAGCCTTGATGTCGTCTTATGGTTATTTTCCCCAGATATTAGCCAGTGCAGAAGAACTGGGTTCAAAATGGAGAAATTGAAGAATGCATTTACTTATGAACGCCACTGTCTGAAGTACAAGGCCCAGCAGTCCAAACAGCTGTCGGATTTGTTTGACAAGGTCACCCAGGGTGGCATCAATAAAGGTAAATGAGTTCACAACATAAGCAAACAGAGTGTAGCGCAAGAAAAAATATTTTCAGCAATCTCACGGTCTTTCAATTTGACCTTGAAGTCTTTAAAGGCAACTAGAATCATGTTATATTTTAAAGTGCGATGTTTGACTTTTAAACAAATGAGCAGTGTGCATATCAAGTGTTCCAGCCAGCTTCATTCATGTAGTTCTTATGTATGTTGCTGTTTTTGGGGGGCGAGTTAGAAACAAGTTTATGTACATTATGCTTTTCATGAAGAGACTGTTCATGGAAACTAAGTAAAATATGTCCAGGCCCATACTATTACATGATAAGAAACAAAAGTTTCAGTTAAAAATCAGTCTGTTTGAAGCGGGGAGGAGGGGGGGAAGGCAGCTTTATTTTCTATAATGCACTAGTAGCCTAGAGGCCAA
>CM060324.1:49749365-49751865 GCA_030674155.1 Stramonita haemastoma
GTGTTTAAACACCGCCAAAATAGGCAAACTTTGAGAATTGATAACTTCGGATCTATTTCACGCACCTATAGCGTCTTTCGATACGATTACAGTTTATTCTTTTCTTTTAATTCAATTGTATACGAAACGAGGCTATACAAAGCGTGCGAGCTTAGCGTAGACCCGGGAGCCTAGCCTATGACGTCATCCCTGTTCCCAGGCTACCCGCAGAACGAACAGCGCGATATCCAAAACTTTTATCGACGATATTTGTCCAGATGTCCAGATAATATGTCCGGATCGAAAGACAGATTCTGTAAGTATTGAACATTTCTTAGGAAATTGAATAGGTTCTTGATTCGAATAGTATTTTTGGATATTTCTCGTATTTGATGACAAAATAAAGAAACGTGTGGCCGATCGAGCTCCAGGATTAGCCTACGAGGTCAAAACATGTGCGACGTCGCGTTTTATTTCAGCTAATCCTATGATTTTTTTAAAGAGACCTAGAACAAAAACTATTGGTATGGATCGGTCTGAACGTTTGTAAGAATTGCAGGCATTTTTTAAAAAAGTTTATCGAAAGATTATTGTTGAAATAATCGATTTTGTACTCGCACCCGGCTCAGAAATCAAACCGGGAAACTTGTCCTTTAGCCTACCGAAGCCTTTGTGATCAGGTCGACTTCGAGTTTGCCATTCATGTTCGCAAAATAATCAGCCCCACGCAGGCTTTCACATATATTCATAGACAAAACAGCCGTAAATCACAAAAAAATAAGTCCCTTTCCCCGGATAGAGTTGATATTATTTTCAAATTAAGTACGAACAATTATACAGTTAAGACACAAGTTAGATTGATTCAGTGATTTGTTGGTGAGGTTTGTGGCCTGTGCACTAAAGCAGTGCACTGAAGAATCAATAATGCTACGTTTTTTTGCAGCAGTTGGAGGTGAAAACATAATGATAATCCTAAAGATAAATTCATACTGCTTTACACAAACGACTATCTGAGTCTCTCTCTCTCTCTCTCTCTCTCTCTCTCTCTCTCTCTCTCTCTCTCTCTCTCTCTCTCTCTCTCTCTCTCTCTCTCTCTCTCTCTTGGTATTTGGATCATTTTATTGTTGGTGTTTAGTTAGAGGTTATCTTTTCATCTTGATGTTATCCCTGAAAAGGGTAGGGACTTGATGTAAAAAAGCACACAAGTGCTTATTCATTTTCCTTGAATAAAAGAATTTGCCTTGCCTTGCCTTGCCTTGCCTGGCCTGGCCTGGCCTGGCCTGGCCTTGCCTGGCCTGGCCTGGCCTTGCCTGGCCTGGCCTGGCCTGGCCTTGCCTTGCCATGTCTCTCTCTCATTCATGCACACACACACACACACACACACACACACACACACACACACACACACACACAATTTCAAGAAAATTCATTAAGAAATGTGGAAGTTATGTTCGTTATAGGTTGGTACAGCACAGTAAATCTGCTTATTCTGTCTATCAAATTAGGATTTTATTGGTTTTGAAATTCTTCTGCATTAAATCAGTCTTTTGTTTATGATTTAAATGTAGCTGTATGACTGCTTGATCCATGTACAAAATTTCATGTAAATCCATCAAGAAATGAGGAAGTTACGTACATTTTAGTTTGGTACAGTAGAGTAGACCGGCTTTTTCCATCGTCCAAATTGGGCTTTTTGTCATTTTTGGAGTTGCTTAACTCCTAATGTTACTATCTAAGTATCTTACATTAACAAAAAAATTCACTTCTTTTATCAAGATATAGGTATTCAGAATATATGAGTTTGAAACGATTCTCTGGTCTTTTTTTGTGCTACAAGATGGCAAAAATTGCTGATTATGCAATTTTAAGCTTTGACAAAATGGGTTTTTTGTCAATTTCATTGCCTTGTTGTGCCATTGATTGAACAGATTGATGCTTAATCTTGCTTGTGTGCATAGTGAATGTTGTAGAGAACCAAAATCTATGATTACAATCTGTCTACTATGATTTACTAGAAAGTTATGTCATGGCAAACATGAGCTGCTGTTTTCATATTTGGACATCAAAACACAATTATGTTCAGACTTGTCCCGGATCCTCAGAGTCAGAAAACCTCAAAATGAAATGCTAGCATGACTATGAACCACCGCATTCAAGAGGTCCTGCGCCGCCATATCATAGCAGTGCCATTCACTGTGCAGCTTACGGGTGACACCACCTCCTTTGCTTCCTGTTGCTGACAATCATGGCTTTGTCTCAGAATCAGACTTGAGTCAGATGCCCATCCTGGGATACTGATCATATTCGTAACTTCCCTGCAACAGCCTCCTCCTCCTCCTATGCGTCCCTATACTCCAAAAAGCTTTGACATGAACTCCTCACAAGCGTGGAAGCAGAGGAAGAACCTGAGGTCGTCATGTGAATGGGGCAGCTAAGAGTGCTCTTTCATTGTTTATGTGCATTGTTGTTGTTCTTCAGATAATTTTTTTACAAAAAAAGTAATTCAGTTGCAGATGCGGGC
>CM060324.1:49756865-49801865 GCA_030674155.1 Stramonita haemastoma
AGTCTATCATTGTTTGCTGTTGTCTGCTCCATTTGTTCACAAAGAGTCTGTTATTGTTTGCTGTTGTCTGCTCCATTTGTTCATAAAGAGTCTGTCATCATTTGCTGCTGTTGTCTGCTCCATTTCTGCATAAAGAGTCGGTCATCATTTGCTGCTGTTGTCTGCTCCATTTGTTCATAAAGAGTCTGTCATCATTTGCTGCTGTTGTTGTCCAGACGCGAGGAAGCAGTCCTTGAGCTGGAGCTTTGCTGACCAAGAGGAGGGAGAGTCCTTCTGCAGCAGGTGGGTGGAATCGGTGTCAGAAAGTATGTCACAGAGACCACCAACACTCTTTGTGGGCAAGGAGAGAGAACATCCCTTCTCTGTGTTTCGCCCCGGCACCCCTGCAGCCATCCACCCCTATTCCTATGTCAGGATCAGCACACCGCACCTGTGTCTCCAGGTAAGGGAACCACTGGCCCCCGGCCATCTTTTGAAATTTTGGGGATTTTTTTGGGATTGTGGGAAACCCAAGGCACAGGCAGGGGCAGACCGTATCAGCGATGGATTGATTTTTCTCAGACATGCTTCATGCTCTGGGCGTGACGTTTTCCACAGGCCTCCTGCCTTGCTGAAGATTGTCAACTTGGTCTCCCATGGACACCTGCCTGGTAGGGACGGCAGGAGCAGGTAAAGTAATTACAGAACGAACTATTACACCTGAAGACTCTTGGACAGTATGATGTTCAAGTAAAGTAAGTACACAGAAAGAAAATGAAAACTGTTAAGCCTGGAGGCTTGTTGGTAATTAGCAGTAGGTTGATGTCTGCAGGTGAACATTTTCATTTCATTGTCATTGTGTAGTGTCGTGGAGAAAACGACTTCATGGAGGTCATTTTTGTTTGTGTTTATGCTTCAGTTAAGATAACAAAGTGCTTCCCTTGTGTTTGTACTTGCTGCTTTCATTTCAGTTTTGAAAGTTATTTGGTGACTTCTACAGGGGAGGAGATCAGATGAATGCCTGGTATCTTCAGAAACAAACTAGAAAACAACAAAGAAAGTAGTGGCCATTGTGTCATTAAAATGCTTAGAGAAAGGGGTGTTTACCTGGCGAGGTGACCGTCCTCAACCAGGCAGGTCCCCGGGTGGCAGATCGGGGGTTAGATGCAAAAGCAGCCCTGGACCAACTGGGATGTTCCTATCAGGACGGGGCGGGACAACAGGTGGCTCTGTTGTCTCCATGAAATATCCCATATGACCTATGACGGGAACAATCACGCGATAAAACCTCTGCCCCTGGGCTCCCAGGGTAACAGGAGATAAGGGTGGGGTAACTATGACAGAAACCTAGAGGGCTGAAGACAGCGGTATCAGGCCATAGGCGCCCTCTAACAAATCATGATACCTGCAAAAAACCGCATGAAGACACTGTCAGATATTAGTGAAAGTAATGGTGCTCGCCCTGTGAAGACCCTCCAGGCAGGTGCAGTGCCGGGCCCCGAGCCTCAATGGGGCCCACCGTCAGCTTCTGGAGGACCCTCTAGCCTGTCCTGTGGAGCCAGGGGACAGTGGAGGAGAGCAACTGGCCAACATAACAGAAGACGGCAACTCCTCATCATTAAGCAGTGGAATGCAGAGGGAGTCTTAAATAAGAAGACTGAACTGGAAAAAACACTGCAAGACAAGAATGTGAGCGTGTTTTGCATACAAGAAACACATCTGAAGAGTAAGCTTTCAAGATCCGTGGCTACTCCCTCTTCAAACAAAACTGAGAAACAGAACAAAGGGAGGTATTCTGACACTTGTTAGAAACAACATCAGCGCAAGTGAGACTACCGTCTACATGGAAGGAGCAGAGTACCAGAAGATAGTGATCAAGGGTAGCTCAACAGAACTTAGTATCTTGAATTACTACAATCCCGGCAACAAACCACTCTCACTTGAAACAATACCAACAGAGGAATCCCACTTTATAGTACTAGGGAGACTTCAATAGCCACTCCCAGAGCTGGGGATATGACCATATGGACAGTCGAGGAGAGGAGATTGAGAACTGGCAGGATGAGAATCACCTTTCCTGATCAATAGCCCACATGACACACCAACTTTTTACTCCAGAAGATGGCACACTACCACCACTCCAGACCTTGCCTTTTGCATGGTTGACCTGTATGGAAACACAACAAGGGAAGTTGGAGAGCAGCTAGGTGGTAGTGATCACAGACCAGTCTTCCTTACCATTGAGAGAGAGACCGTGAAAGCAGAGCCAGTCCACTCCAGATGGAACAACAAAAAGGCAAACTGGAGCCTCTTCTGGCATAGATCCAATATGCTAGTACAAAGCATCCGTGTGGAGGGCAGAGACCTAAACAGAGTCATCAAAGAATTTAACCAGTGCATTTTGACCGCTGCCAAAGAAGCAATACCCTGTGGTGCTTGAAGAAACTACAAGCCCTACTGGGCCCAAACTCTACAGATCCACCATGACAAGCTTGAAGAAACACGACTGGAGGCAGAACAGAATTCCAGCCAAGACAGCCACAACAACTTTCAAGAAGCAAAAGCTAAATACCTGAAAACAAAACCCCAAGCAATCCATGCAAGCTGGAGAGAGAAAACTGCATCTCTCAGCTTTGAGAAAGATGGCACCAAGCTATGGAAACTTACTAAACAGCTAAGTGATGAGGACACACAAGGACCCAAGATAACCCTGGAAGAGAATGGCAAAATCCTGACAGGGAAGCAGGCTGCAGATCACCTTGCCCATAGCTATGCCAAAGAAAGTGACATCATTATTGATGCAGAAAAGCAGAGACGAGCACGCTGCAGTGGATTCCTGCCCACTGTGGCATACCTGGCAATGAACAAGCTGATGAACTTGCAAAACAAGGGGCACAGAAAGAACAGTGTGAAAGCAGCCTCACCTTCCATGAAAAGAAGACAATCATCAAATCTATGGCCCAACCTAGAGTAGAAAAGGATGACTACCACCACCTCAAAAGAGAAGAACAAGCAATAATTCTAAGACTCCGCACTGAGCACAACAGGCAAAATGTCCACAAAGCTGAAACTTGCTCCTTCTCCCTTGTGTGCCTGTGGTAAAGAAAACCAGACAGGCGAGCACATCCTTCAAAGGTGTATGCTATTCAGCAACCTGAGGAAGAAAAGGTGGCCGACGGAGATAACCTACAGACCAAGCTGTACGGCCCATGAGAGGAGCTGGAAAGGACATGCCATTATTTTTCCCAGTTACATCTGACAGTGTAAAGCGAACGAGAGAAGAAGAAGAAGGGGTGTTTTCACCATATAAACTGATTCTCCACGAAGGAACATCTCAGTGATAATGATATCATTAATATGTCCCGCAGTCCAAATGCCACAGGCTGAATACAGTGAAGGAGAACAGGCTGATGAGAGTAAGGAGATGGATGGTGGTGAAGGCAGTAGCTACACCACTGTCTACACCTGGACCACTGCCACTGCCACTGCCACTGACACCGGTGCTTATGCTGACACTGACACTAAAGCTGGCATTAACAGTGTTCGAGCAGGTATTGGTCACTATGATGAAATTGCTTTGGGGACACTCTTGATGGGGTGTGATGTGTGTGTGTGTGTGTGTGTGTGTGTGTGTGTGTGTGTGTGTGTGTGGTGTTGTGTGTGGTGTGTGCTGCTGGTGTGACGACGAGAGGAGAGAGAGAGGGAGAGAGAGAGAGAGAGAGAGAGAGAGAGAGAGAGAGAGAGAGAAGGAGAGTGGATGTGTGTGTGAGTGTATGTGTGTGTTTGTATGTTCATGAGTTTTTTTCATTCTTTCCAAAGCTGGAAGTTGAAGGGTGGAGTATCTCAAGGTCCACTTTATGGAGGTCTGATTGTCATAAAGACACTTGTAAAATGGTTGAATGCACATTAACAGATCCTGCCATTTATTCTTATGTTAGTAAATTGTAGAGAAATATCCAGTATGCCTCTTTGACTTCACCAGCCCAGCATTGGTGGCAGAACGATCACAAACCTCTGCATCGCAGATGACATTGATAGACTAGCAGGATAAAAAAAATGAGCTTGCCAGCCTAACAAACACTGATTAAGGCCTCTAAAACATATGGCATGGAAATCAGTGCAGAGAAGACCAACTGATGACCAATAACGCCAAGTGCATCAGCACTGATATGAGGGTCAATGACCAGAAGCTGGAGACAGTTCAAAGCTTCAAGTACTTGGGAGCCGTTATATCAGACCAGGGCCAGAGGTAGTATGCAGGATTCCACGGACAATAACAGCATTGTCAAAACTGAACACCATCTGGAAAGATAAAAATATCTCGCCCTTCTCCAAGATCAGACTAGTGCGCTCTCTTGTAATATTCATATTCTTGTATGCCTGTGAATCGTGGACCCTGACTTCGGATTTGGAGAGAAGAGTACAGGCAGTAGAGATGAGATGCTTCCAAAGAATCCTTGGCATCTCCTATAAAGACCACTGTGAGCAACAAAGACATGCATAACAGAATCCAGCAAACCATTGGTCCCCACAAAAATCTTCTATCAACTGTAAAGAAGTGTAGACTTAAATGGTATGAGGGATGTCACAAGATCCAAAAGGACTTGCAAAAACAATACTGCAAGACACTGTCCAAAGGAGGAAGAAAAAGAGGCAGACCAAGGAGGAGGTGGGAGGACAACATCAGCGAATGGACAGGCCCAGAACTCAACCAAATTTTGAGAAAGGCAGAACAGAGAGAGGAATGGAGGGAACTGGTTGTCAAGTCTTCAGGGGTGCCCCCATGGTCCCAGACTAAGGGATAGATAGGTAGATAGATAGACTGTATTGTATTCTATTGTATTGCATTGTATGTATGTACTGTACTGTACTGTATGTACTGTGAAATGACCTGGTACTGATGGGTGGATAAACTAGAAAGTGACCTGGTACATTGTGGCAGGGAAAGGAGGGGAGGGGGGAGAGGAGATGAGGGAAGACTCCCCCACCCTGGTGCTGAAGCCCCCTGTACAGGACCCCCTGCAGTCCACTGCCATCCACCCCCACCTGGATCCCCCACTCCTCCACAACACCCCCCATGTCTCCCCCATCAGGCCTGTCCTTGGTAAGTACATACAGCATCCAGAGCGAGACATACAAGGAAAGTGTGTGTGGTGTGTGTGTGTGCTGTGTGTGTGGTGTGGTGTGGTGTGGTGTGGTGTTGTGTTGTGTTGTGTTGTGTGTGTGTGTGTGTTGTGTTGTGTGTGTGTGTGTGTGTGTGTGTGTGTGTGTGTGTGTGTGTGTGTTTTATTTTATTTTGTTTTATTCTTTTATATCGAGGATAATAGAATAAGCACTAAAGTGCTTTTTTAGCATCCAGTCCCCATGTGTATACAGTTGTGTAAATATTGTCATCTGTTCCCACTGGCACACAATGGCTGTGTGTGTGTGTGTGTGTGTGTGTGTGTGTGTGTGTGTGTGTGTGTGTGTGTGTGTGTGTTGTCTTCTGTGTGTGTGTGTGTGTGTGTGTGTGTGTTGTCTTCTGTGTGTGTGTGTGTGTGTGTGTGTGTGTGTGTGTGTGTGTGTGTGTGTGTGTGTGTGTGAAAGTCGAGTCTAAGTCAGAATTTTATTTCCAGATGGTACATTGAGAAAGCAATAAATTTCCTTTTTTTCATCAAGCCATCTATCTAGTTAAACCCCCCCAACCAAACCAAACCAAAAAGAACACAAAAAATCCCCCCCCCCCAAAAAAAAAAACCCCACTTACAAAAAGCAACAACACACAAACTAACAAAATTAAAGCAACAAGCAAACAGAGTACATCCAAGAAAACCCAACCCCAAAAAATATTTAGCTACAACATTGTTACAACTCATAACAATGAAATAAACTGAAAAGGAACTAAAGGAAATATAACATCAACAATAATGATAATAATAACAACAATAGTAATAATGATAATGTAGTGTGTGTGTGTGCTTGAGTGCGTGTGTGTGTGAGGTTAGAGTGAACTTTATCAAAAGTAACGGATTAAGTTTATAGTTTTTTCCCTCTTTGTGCCCTTTTTTCATGAAAAATCCTGTCAAATTTTAATGAAATCGATACAAAAGAAGAAAAAAAATGTTCAAAGAAACATATCAGCTTTACTGTTGTTTTTTTAAAAATGTTGCTGGCTTGTGTCCAGTGACATGCCAGTGCTGTCACTCTGGTGCCACTCATTGCCATCCCGTGACGTCAGACCTTGTCACAGCCTGGCTGGTTTTAGTGTATTCTCAAAGCCTAATGTCCACTGAGATCCCTCCAGTGTGGAAGCCTTGAGGCTGCGGTCTGGAAAAGGTCCTGCACTGTTGCTGTGCCACTGTAGACATGGTTTGTGATAGTGATGGCTGCTCTGATGACCCAGTTTGTCAACTCCTCCTTACTGATAACAGTAATTACTTGACTTTGGAAACAGAAAAACAGATACTCTTAAGTGATGATCGTGGCCCCCATACTTCCAGCACCAGCCCCCTTCTCCCTTCCTGCTTCATACATTCCATTGTCCTCGATAAAAGAATAAATAAATAAAATACATATGTGGACTCTTAGCTACAGCCTCTTGTTCCTAGCCAAACCAGACTTGTTTCCCTGCCTAAAGTGTACTGCAAGAGTGTGATTCCCAGTTTGGAAAAGTCATTTTATCCCCATAGAAGAAATGTGGCTACCTTCATGAGCGGCAAAAACGGTCGCAAACGCAACACCTTTTCAATTTGTGAACCTCGGAGCTCTAGCTGAGGAACGAAAAAGAACAGAATTTATCCTGTTCATTAATTTTCCAGGAAAAAGTGCATCTATGAATGACAGAGAAAAAAAGTTATTGTCTGACTTGGAAATTTGTGCTGCTTACGGAATAGAACCTGGGGTTGCATTATTGTGTCTGTAGTTTCTGCAATTCCTGTTGCCCTTGTTGATTTCAGAGTCCATTCAAATCTGCAAGCTTTTGATGTCAGTGTTTATACTTTGCCATAGTGTACTGTACAACATTTTGTATGGTCACAGATGAAAGAGAATTGCACCGGACACCATCTGCCCCAACCCACAATGTATCACCAAGGTAAAGATTTGTTCTTGTCATTTTCTCCCTTTGTATCATTATATCTATGTTGTTATTGTAACTGCACCTCATGGGAACGGTATAGTTTGGAATAGACAAGAACTACAACTTAAACCTGAACAGAGGGGCGCGGCTTGTGTCAATTAAATATTCAGGGGAACAAATGTTTGTCAGTTAGTTGTTTCTTCTTGGTGTTTGTATAATCCTGTTTTAATTTGTGTCTTCAAAACACATGGTTGATATTATAAATGTTGTTACTGAGGGCTTAACACAGTGTGTAGAATCACTTATCCTGAATTAATTTTAAAAAGTGATCAGGTATGCAAGAAGTGCGTTTTGTTTGCTATAGTTTGTACAGTTACATTTTTGTTGTTGACTAGTAAGCAAAAGTCATTACCTGTCTTGTTGTTTCTGTTGTAGTTGTTGCTGTTGTTACCATATTCATAAGATATCTGAAACCTTTTGTGATGTGACGATGCAACAGTAAAGCTTTTTTTTTTTTTTTTAAATCTTTTAGGGTAAACTGATTTCATTAGTTTATTTTTTTGCCTCAGAGGGGTCCTATGCAGAGTGAACATGCATTAGAAACGGACCAAGTTTTTTTCTGGGTTTAGAAACATTTTTTTTTGTGTGCACACTGCCGACAGGGGGCCACGCAAGACACAGAGTTTCCTGAGCACGCGAGGCCGAGCGGGCCCTCCCAAGTGTTCCACGATGCTGTTCGCCTCCCCGATGGCGGATGCTGGGGATGCTCCTCTGGATGTGTCATCCATCCGGACTTCACGTGAGTGCAGTGCACATGGCGATGGGAGGGGGTGGGGGTTGTTAGGTCTCTGTTTGGTTTAGGGTAGCTGTTGGGGGATGGAATACTGTGACATGACGTAGACATAACAGTAGAGCATTTGTGTCATAGTTGAGGAGCTGGGTAGGGTACTTTGACCAAAATTGATAGTACGAGATTTATAAACTTGTGCATACACACACGTGCAGGTACTAGCATACACATGTGGAAATATGCGTATGTGGACACACTCACGCACATGCACACATGCACATGCACACACACACACACCTACACCTACACACACACACGCACGCACGCACGCACGCACGCACGCACGCACACACACACACACACACACACACACACACACACACACAATGTTGAAGGATCTCTTTTAGTTAATATACCGTTAGACCTCCGAGAGGGTTATGAACTTTTAAAGCATTTCTCTTACGATAAGGCAATTGAAAGACTGAAAAATTCGGATAGTTATTACTCTCAAAACTGCCTTAATACGACGGGTGTACAAAACACTAAACTCCCCTTTTTAAAGCCATCTATGTCTGTTTCCAGAAAAATCTCAAGTTTAGTCTATAGATTTCGTTTAAATGCCCTTCGCACAAAATATTGCAAGAACATACTATGCCTGTGTGGAAAACAAGTAAGTGTTAAACATTTGCTTACATGTCCTAGAATTAAAGAAATTATCTTTATTATGTTGAAAGATCCCTGCCTTTCAGAATCATCTGTAAGGCTTAAAAGTATCCTAAACAATGATATACTTCTTTGCAGAATTTCTGAATGTCTGCTACACAGCCCAGTTGGTATCTTCCTCTGATCGATCATTTTGTTTTAAAGGAAATTCTTTAGGGCCTGTTCTGTATACCTCTCCAACTGCCTCCTCCCCCCCCCAACTTTACCACATTATCTACTTTATTATGTGTAAACGTATTCAAAGTTCAAATTTTTCTGTATGTTAAAGTTCCCATTTAATTTGTAGTTAATTGCAATGTTCTGTTCTACTTTTTATTTTTGACTTGTAGATTTATGAAAAATATTCCTGTTCTGTTTCCTATAGTTCAACGCCATACTAACAGCTAAGCTGTTTTCTTCCTTAGTTCTCTTTAGTACCTTGTAGAATAGGCCGTTACACCGTAACACACACACATACACACACACACACACACACGCACGCGCGCTCGCTTGCGCGCACACACACAAAAACACATGCACGCACGCATGCGTGCGCGCGCGCAGGCGCACGCACGCACACACACTCACATATGAATGCAGGCACACGTGGCGTGCACACACTCATACACACACACATTCTCTCTCTCTCTCTCTCTCTCTCTCTCTCTCTCTCTCTCTCTCTCTCTCTCTCTCTCTCTCTCTCTCTCTCTCTCTCTCTCTCTCTCTCTCTCACACACACACACACACACACACACACACACACACACACACACACACACACACACACACACACACTCACACACTCACACACATATACACACACGCGCGCGCGTGCGCGCGCACACACACACACACACTTCTTTGTCTGATATCACTATTTAGTGGAAGGACGTTAAACAGAAGAACAACACACACACACACACACACACACACATGCACACTTTGCAATTAATATAAGGTTGTCTTAACTGTGCACTGTAGTCTAGTGATGCACATTCCTTTCTCTTCTTCCCCATTTTTAAGGAGACAAGGAACCCCCCACCCCCTTTGACCGTTCCCCTTCTCCATCCACACTTTTCCCCTTTCTGATATCACAGATTGTGAGGAGACATGATATAAAATTGAAACTTACACACACACACACACACACACACACACACACACACACACACACACACACACACACACACACACACACACACACATGTACACACACACACACACACACACATCCAAAGAGGCAACTCATTCCCCTATTCTTAATTTTTTCAATAACGAAAACGGATGACTTGCTCATCATTTCCTCACAAAAAAAGAAGAAAAAAATAAAGAGGAAGTGAAAATAATTCTCCTGCCACATAGCTGAAAACTGCTGGTAAAAGTATGCTTCAACTGTCGTCTGTTTCAGTGTCGGAGGCCATAGATCTGAATAAAGATGCCGACAAAAACGAGGAGAAATTGAAGAACGGAGAGGTCAGTTTAAGTGTGAAAAAAAGAAAGTAGAATGGGCACCAAAAAGAAAGAATGGCACAGTCTGGAAGTTTCCTCTGTGTGGTGTGTGTGTGTGTGTGTGTTTGTGTTTGTGTTTTGTGTGTGTGTGTGTGTGTGTGTGTGTGTGTGTGTGTGTGTGTGTTGTGCATGCGTGTGCGTGTGCGTGTGCGTGTGTGTGTGTGTGTGTGCTTGGACAGAAAGGCCTCCCACCTCCCTCTGAGCTCCCCTCTTGCTCCCCTCTCTCCTTCATTATCCAGACAGTGCTAACTACTTTTTTGGTGTGGGTGTGGGGGTGCGCATGCATGCGTGCATGTGTGTGTACATTCAAATTTGCTATTTTCTAAAACTGTTAATTGTTATTGATTGCTTGTGTGTTGTATAGGTTGAATGCAAGCGCTTTGATTTGTTTTTGCAAGATATAGCGCTATATAAATTCGATGTATTATTATTTTGGCTCATGGCATTACATCTCCCTCTTGCCCCTCCCTCTCCCCCTCCCTAACCCTTTCGTATCCAAACAGTGCTGATTACTTTTTTGGCACATGGCATTACATCCCTCCCCCCTTCCCCTCCCTAACCCTTTCACATCCAAACAGTGCTGATTACTTTTTTGGCACATGGCATTACATCCCTCCCCCTTCCCCTCCCTAACCCTTTCACATCCAAACAGTGCTAATAACTTTTTTGGCACATGGCATTACATCCCTCCCCCTTCTCCCTAACCCTTTCACATCCAAACAGTGCTAATAACTTTTTTGGCACATGGCATTACATCCCTCCCCCTTTTCATCCCCACCCCTTTCATGATCCACACAGCGCTAACTACTTTCTGCTCTTGGCATCACACAACTCTGAGACTAGGGTCATAACTCAGAACGCCATCTTCATTTTCCAGTGTCGCATTCAGACAGTTCATAGGATGACCTCTTCTTCCGTATGGAATGCTCAGACAGCAACTATTGTTGTCAGTCATAGGAGTGAAAATGCCTTGCACCGTCGTTAAGCACCTGACAAGTCAGGCCCAGCACATCTGGTTTCGGGCATGGGAGATAATTGTAATCTTGTAAGTCTTTCCAGAAAAAAGGGCAGGAGAATGGACCCAGAAGGCAGAAAATAGACAAGAAGGAGGTGATAGGAAGAAAAGGAACAGAGCAGAAACATAGGGATAGAAAAGAAGGAATTTGTAACACAGAATTTTGGGAAGGCGTGGATGCTGTTTAAACTGACGTCTTATCCCCTCCCTCCCCTGGCATCCCCACAGGGGAAGTTCATGGTAGCTTGCATCCAGACCTAACACACACTCAGACTGGCCTGTCTGGTAAAAGTCACTGGGTCTAGTCAAGTAGATAACTGTCTGTGAACAATAGGGTAGGCCTAAAGCAAGATGTCTTTTTTGCTGACTCCCGTCAGTGGATGTTGTTGTTGTTGCTTCGGTTTTACGTCTGTTCACTCAGAGTGATATTAGACGATGGGAAGGGGAGAGAAGGGGGCAATTGTGTTGATGGATGTGCGCAGTAAAATGGGTGTCTATTTCTTAATAATGTATACAGAAACACAGAATAGGGCTAAACAATGATAACAAGTAAATACACAACAATTGCTAGTATGACCTATAACAAATGTCCTAAATGACTATTCATTAAAGATTTTGTTATACAAAACGCCAAATCAAGATTTAAAAAAAATCTTATCCATGGATTTTTCCGGAAAAGATGGATGTCGTCTGTGCCCTCATGCGTAGCGTGTTGGTGACCGTTCATTGTGTTCCTGGTGTGTTGAAAACACTAAGAGAAAGAAAGATCTCTCTTTTTGCCAGTTCCCGTCAGTGAATGTTGTTTGTGCCCCGATGTGTAGCGTGATGGTCAGCGTTATGTGCCTGGTGTTTTTGGAACACAGGAGCCAGCGGAGGCTGTGGCCAACAGGGTGCTGACCAGTACCCCTTGTGGACGTCAGCATTCCACGCAGTTCAGGGTGAGTGACCACCGCAGGGACACATCGTGGAATGTGTGTCTGTCAAGTTGTGCGTGTGGGACAAACATACGCACGCATGCACACACACACACGCGCGCACGCACGCACGCACGCACGCACGCACGCACGCACGCACGCACACACACACACACACACACACACACACACACACACACACACACACACACTTATTCCATGAAGAGTAGGCCATTGTGTCCCAGTGGGAACGGATGACAAAGTTGACAAAACTGCATACACACAGGGACTGGATTTTAAAAAAGCACATGGGTGCTTATTCCTTTATCCTCGAAATAAAAGAATAAATAAATAAAATAAACATAAAAAGGTTTATGAACTTAATTGAAGTGATTTTGTTCACAACGTTTCAGTGATTAGGTAACGCACACACACACGCACACACACACACACACACACACACACACACACACACACACACACACACACACACACACACACACACACACACACACTCACTCACTCTCACACACACTCACACACACTCACACATATACACACTTATTTAAGTTTTCATATCTCACAATCTGTTTCAGTGAAGTGATTCTCAAACTCCTAATATTGCACATGATGGCCATGTGCAGAACTTTCTTTTTATCAAAAAACCCCCCCCAAACAATCTTCATCCAGAAATGTATGAATCTGAAGGATCTACATGAGTCTTCCTTTTATTCAAAAAAAATCTTCTTCCAGAAAATTCATGTATGAATTTGCAGGATCTATACGAGTCTTCTTTTTATACAAAAACATTCATCCAAAATTGTATGAATCTGCAGGATGTGTAATTATGAATCTTCTTTTTATACAAAAACATCCATCCAAAAATGTATGAATCTCCAGGGTCTATATGAGTCTTCTTTTTATAAAAAAAATAATAAAAAATTCAGGAATGTGTGAAAAAAAGGCAGGATCTACACGAGGCATCTCTTTATACCAAAAAAGTCTTCATCCAGAAAATTCAATAATGAATATGCAAGATCTAAAAAGTCTCCCAACCAGGCTGGCTGTGCAGGGCTGATTTCATCTTGTAACTTAACTTACGTACGCCTTCAGTCATCTGTCCGTTTGTCAGTGGCTGTATCTCTAGCTCTCCTTCATGACCGTGCAGTGGGGACTGTGTGCAGGATCAAGGTGTCGATACAAGCAAGGACAGTGAAGTTGGTTTTATACCCCGTTTTAAGCTGTATGTAGTTGCACACTTTTAATGAGTTTTAAAATCAAATGTGACGAGGTGACAGCCCTGATATGGCCTGTGCGGTCGGCGGTGCTCTAAGCAACATCATTGGATTGGATTGGATTGGATTGGACTGTGTGCAGTGGAATCTGTCGTCTGTGCAAGTCCCGGCCGAGGAGGATGAAGCCCTACTGCCCATGCACAGCAGCCAAGACACAGTCAACTCGGAGGAGATTGTGGCCACCACCTTGAGTCAGTCCTCCATCCCCGGCCCTGAACAGCCCGTGAGTCGCTCACCTCCTCTCCTGATGACTGCTTGCTGCTCTCTTGCTCTTTTGGGGACGGGATAGCCTAGTGGTCAGAGCATTGCGCTCGCAATTTGACGACCCAGGTTTGATTCCCGTTCGAGGAGATTTTCTTCCTGGAGTTAACATCAGTGCTGACTCCACTCTCCCCCAAAGTCCTTCAGATGAGACTATAAACTGAGGTCCCATGTGCGAATGCACGCAGAACATCTTGTGCACACTTAAAATCCTGTTCCACTTTTCGTAAGAGTAGGCCATCGTGTGCTGGTGGGAACAGATGACATTTGCAAAACTGTAGGCACACGGGGACTGGATGTAAAAAAGCACAGGAGTGCTTATCCCATTATCCTCGATATAAAAGAATAAAATAGATTAAAAAAAAAAAAGATTTGTATAAGATTTTATTCTCTGGTGGAGGTCTTGAACAGCTCTAGTGGTCATTGCAGGTCTTTGTTTAGACTTTTTTTTTCCATACAAGGACTGCATGCTGGGTATGTTCATGTTAATTCATTTTATGCCACCAGCGCAATAGTACTTATTCTTTTTGCAAAAGATGGATGAGTGTTTTTAATTTTTATGTCATTTTATGTTAGTTTGAGGATAATGAAATAAGCACCTATGTGCTTAAAAAAAAATTACATTCATTCCCCTTGTACATGCGGTTTTGTGAATGTTGTCACCTGTTCCCACCAGCACACAATGGTCTAATTTTCAAAAAAGCAGAACAGGTTTTTACGTGTGTGCAAGATGTTCTGCCTGCGTTGCAGATGGAGCCTCGTTTTATAGTCTCTTCTAAGGACTTTTTTTTTTAGGAGGGGGGGGGGGGTGGAGTCAGCATTGATGTTAATCCCATGGGAAAAATATCCCATTAAACGGGTTTGAACCCGGGTCAGCAGATCGCGAGCAAAATGCAGCGTGTAAGATGTTATGGCTGTATTCACATAGGGGACTGCAGTTTGTTGTATCGCCTCATCTATAGGACTTGTAGGGGAATGGAATCAGAATCTGCTTTACTCCTGGGAAGAAATCTTCTCCAACAGTGTAGTAGAGACCGAGACATGCGTCTTCAGATCAGTGTGTGCTCTTTGCTGTGATGAATGCAGACTTGTTGATCGTAGCATGCTTGCCTGTAACCCACATGAATTTTTCATATTTTGGGGGATGATGAAAAGTGTTTATTATCATATAGTTTACTCCAGATCACAGGCCCAGTGCACACACCTTTAAGCTGTCTGCCTCTGTCTTTTTATGGGTGCTTCAATTTAACATAATTATACCTTTGGCGCTGCTCTTAAGGCTTTTTTCCTTGATTCTGTTTTTTCCCTAACTTTGCTTGGATCATCGCTCCTTCTTGTTCCCATCCATCCTGCACAACATAGCACGAATACAGATCTGAAGGATTTTGTTAATAAAACAAAAAAAGAAAAAAAGGTGTGGGTTATGTTATGTTTCATGATTCTGCACCTGTGTATATTCTGAGATCTTAGGTGTGAGAGCTTTTAAGTTGGACCTGTAAAGGCTTTTTCTAAGAAGCCTTATGTAGGTAGATTGAAGAGGGTAGGGTTGTTCAGTGACCACAGCCTGCTGTGTGATCCTGCATTATTAGAAATGGAAAAAAAAGTTATGTTTGCAGATATTGATCTCGTTCTTGATAGGACTGATCATGTTTTTATGCTATGGTTGAAAGACTGGAAAAAAAATTTCCTTATATGATGATGGCGGTTGTGGTGATGATGGTAATAATAGATGATGACGATTAGCAGACAAGGATTGTCATTGTTTACTGTCATTTTGACAGCAGCATTTAACATGATCATCATCGTCATTATCGTTTCAGCAGTTGTTGTTACACTGTTGTCATGGTGGCTGTTGTTCTTATATATGATTGGGATTGCCATCGCGTGTTATCTTCATCATCATTATCATCTGTCAGCAGGAACAGGCAGCAGCCGACAGACAGGGGGAGAGGGAAGGGGAGAAGATGAGCAGCAGTGGGGATGCAGGGGAGGGACGTGGCGGAGAGGAAAGCGGGGTGGTGATGACCTCTCACCCTGACCTCCACCTCACCCTCCACTCCCCTCCTTCCCCCTCCACCCACTCTCTCATATCCTCCTCCTCCTCCCACATCCTCCTCCTCTCTCCCCCACCATCCCCCATCGATGGCTCCGCCCCACACTCGGGAAGAACAGTGCCGGCACAGACTGAGGTCCGGGGGCAGAGTGAGGCATCAGCAGCGGAGGCGACGGCTTGGAGCTCAGCGGGAAGGAACCAGGCGGCCTGAAGCACCAAGACACCCCCACCTCCCACAGACTGTGCAGAGAGCGGCTGAGGGCAGGCCACCCAGCTGTGAAGACCTAGCCCAGCCCGGTGCAGGTCAGCGCTCCAGGCAGCAGCAGCAGAAGGTCAGGAAGAGCCTGGCCAGGAGATGGGGGTCTCGGACCACAGGAGGTCCACTGCCTTGAAGAAGAGGAGGAGGAGGTGGAGGCCTGTGTGATCAGCCTGGCCAGGATGAGGGGGAAGGAGGTGACCCCAGGACTGCCCCAGCCCAGACAGCCCGGTCTGTTTATGTGGGTGGAGCCTGCCGACAGCGGCTTCCTGGACATGGTCTCCAACACCCCGCCAGGTGGGAATGCTCGTCCTCCGTGTTTGGCTTCTTCTTCTTCTTCTTCTTCTTCTTCTTCTTCTTCTTCTTCTTCTTCTTCTTCTTCTTCTTCTTCTTCTTCTTCTTCTTCCTCTCTCCTCTCCTCCTCCTCCTCTCCTCCTCCTCTCCTCCCCTGATTTTTCCCAACGTAACAGTTGCGCGTGTGGTTTATGCTTTCACACTGTATAGTTAATAATTTATACATGGCTTTCTGTCTGTGATAAACAGGTGTAAAGCCACCGTTAGTAATCTCTACAGGCCTGGATATCATGATTAACAGCTGTAAGGCCACCGTTGGTAATCTATACCGGACTGGATATCATGATAAACAAGTTTTAGGCCACCGTTAGTAATCTCTACAGGACTGGATATCATGATAAACAGCTGTAAGGTCACTAGCCAGAAGGTATCGTGCATTTCTGTTGGACCACTTTGTTAATGCTCAGTGATACCTGTTCTGACCTAGTGCAAGACACTATCCGCTAAGCCTGTTGCTGGTGAGAGCTGTAGTACAAGCAAAACAGACATCCCCAGGGAGAAATGTGTAGGGAGCTGTTGATGTTCAGCAGCCAGTAGGCCACCAGCCAGAAGAGACCTTCCATCTGTTTGGGGTTACTTTAGTGATTTTTGCTGGTACATACCTGCTGACCTATCTGCTGGTGTAACTTGGTGTAGAAAAGTTTGGGGTCACCATCCAGAAGAGTCCCTGCACTGTTACTGTCATGGTTTTGAAAGTGCCTGTTTTTGTTTTATGTAGAGGCCCATATATTTCATAGAGAGGACCAAGAGATTACCTGAAACTTTTTTTTGCAGTGTGTACATTTTATCTTTTTAAATTGTTGGGTTTTTTTGTTGGTTTTGCTTCAGTTATCGGTAATAGAAAGATAGTAGGTCTAGTATGGAAGTGGCTATGAAATGCTACATTTATTGCATATTCTGTTCTTCTGATTAATTGGGATCTGTTTATGTAGATGATAATTGTGATCTTATCATTTGAAGCGTTACTTTTAGTAGTCAGTAAGGAGATTACTGTCATTATACACTTTTGTTTTTACCTAATCTAAAATCTAATCCCTTGAACGAAGATGCGCAAGACTTTTGGACAGTCAAGGTTTTCTTGTTCTGAGAAAGAGAAAAACAAACAAGTATATTCACAGGCTTTTCATTCCTTTTTATACTAAACAATCTGTTCAGATTGATGAAAAAAATGTAACCTTAAGTAGTTGTTTGCTGAGTTCCTGTTGGTGTATGTTTCAGACATCATCAGTGTGGTGTCCAGCAGATCAAGGAAAGCCAAATATCAGCCCCCGCCATGACATGGACTCTCCAGGAATACAGCTGTGGTATACCACCTGGATTCCCCCCTCCATCATCATCACCATCATCACCATCATCACGATGCCTGATCAGCACAGCTCTGGTCAACCACCTGGATTCCTCCCATCATCTCTTCATCATCATCATCACCATCATCACGATGCCTGATCAGCTCAGCTGTGGTCAATCACCTGGATTCCGCCCATTATCATCTTCATCATCATCACCATCATCACAATGCCTGATCAGCACAGCTCTGGTCAACCACCTGGATTCCGTCCATCATCATCTTCATCACCATCATCACCATCATCACGAAGCCTGATCAGCACAATGTCACTGTGTGCTCCTTACCACAGACCTCAACACTCCCTCAGTGTCCAAGTCTGCAAGATGGTGTACTTTTTGATTGGGGAAAAAACAGCTAAACTGCCTTTATAGAGTATGATTGTGTGTGTGTCTCTGTGTTTTGATGGGGGAAAACATAGCTTAACTTCCTTTGTAGAGCATGATTGTGTGTGTTTTGATGGGGAAAAACTCTCCTAAACTGCCTTTGTAGAGCATAATTATATGTGTGTGTGTGTGTTTTTTGATGGGGAAAAACTCACCTAAACTGCCTTTGTAGCATAATTGTGTGTGGTGTTTTTTTTGATGGGAAAACCACCTAAATGCTTGTAGAGCATAATTTGTGTGTGTGTGTGTTTTTTGATGGGGAAAAAACTCGCCTAAACTGCCTTTGTAGAGCATAATTTGTGTGTGTGTGTGTTTTTTGATGGGGAAAAACTCGCCTAAACTGCCTTTGTAGAGCATAATTTGTGTGTGTCTGGTTTGTAGAGCATGGATGTGTGTGTGTTTTGATGGGGGGAAAACACAGCTAAAATGCCTTTGTAGAGCATGGATGTGTGTGTGTTTTGATGGGGGGGAAAACACAGCTAAAATGCCTTTGTAGAGCATGGATGTGTGTGTGTTTTGATGGGGGGAAAACACAGCTAAAATGCCTTGTAGAGATGGATGTGTGTGTGTTTATGGGGGGAAAACACAGCTAAATGCCTTGTAGAGCATGGATGTGTGTGTGTTTTGATGGGGAAAACTCAACTAAACTGCCATTGAAAAGCATGATTCTGTGTATTTTGATGGGGAAAAATCACCTAAAATGCCTTTGTAGAGCATGATTGTGTGTGTGTTTTTTGATGGGGGAAGAGCTCACTTAAAGTGCCTTTGTAGAACAGGCTACACTTATGTAGGTGATGAATTATCAGACTTGATCTGTTCTTTTTCCTTTTAAAGTTTTGGGATTGGTTTTGTCTGTGAGATTGACTTGTATACAAAGTTAGAAAAGTTCAGCGCATTCTGAGGAACTCATGGGCGTGGCAAGTTTAGTGAAGCAAATGGAATATGTGTTGTTTTTTTTCTGATCAGTGAGAATTTGAAGGAAAGGGTACTATTTTTTTTATACACAGTCTTGTGGTTATTACGAGTTGTCAACTCAACCACATGTGTGTTTTCTGCCAGCCTTTACTTTGAGAGTGAATCCAGGGGAGACATCTACACAGGAATGTCTCTAAATGCTTCGTGTTGTGTTTGTGAACTGTGAAGATCTCTTTGGTTTCACCCCCTTCTTCTAGATGGCTGGAAAGACAGGCAGAGAAATCAGTCGATGAAAATGACCACAAGGCGCTGCAGGAAGCCAGTTTTCTGACCACTGTCGATCACACATAAGCGGCTGTAGGCTTGATGGACTTGTCCAGACTCCACTCTGTTCCCCCCCCCCCCCCCCCCCACTCAGAAGCAGTGAAGCATGCACAGAGTATTGCGCACACACAACAAATAGACCTCCTAGAAAAAGTTAAACAATTTTTTTTTTTTTTAATTTGCATATCTGTTTTAGATGAAACTTAAAATTGTGTATATTCTGTTTCAGATGTTGCCACTGAAAGGTTAAACATAGACAAAATAGTTGAATTGCACTGGTCTTAGGAAACGCAGATTGCAGAGAAGTATTGAGATTCAAGGTTAGGACTGTCAGAAGTATATAGCAAATTGTCATAAAGTAAAGAGAGCAGTTATAGCAGATTGTCAAGAAGTATATAAGTAAATTGTCAGAGAAGAATACATGTAGATTGTCCTAGAAGTATATAAGTAGAAATTGTCATAGAAGTATGGAATAAGTATATAGCAGATTGTCAGGAAGATTATATAGCATGTAGATTGTCATAGAAGTATGAAATAAGTATATAGCAGATTGTCATAGAAGTATGAAATAAGTATAAAGCAGATTGTCATAGAAGAAGTAGATAGCAGATTAGAAAATGAGCTGTCTCTTGACTCTATTAAAAAAAACAACCCAGCATTACCATTCAGAGTGAATAGGTATTAACACGTGCACAAGATTCCATGTGTATGTGTGTTGGTGTGCACCCAGGATTTCGCTTTCTAACTTCATCCAAAAGACTTGCAGAGAAATGAGTCAGGTCCAAAGTTAACTGCCGAACAAACAGTTCTCTCAGCATGGTGGCTCAGCAGGGCCTCAAACCTGCAACCATGAGATCACAATCTCAGTGCTTTTAACCACTGGGCTTTCTCATTTCCCTCTGTTGTATTCTGAGAATGTTCATTTTTAACCAGAGGTACTCAGGATGGAAGTTTGACTTATGCGATGTTTACTATTCCAGTATTGAGCAGTACTTTTTTTTCAGTACACAGTGGTACTTGGATACAAACTGAGAAATGGTGTCACTGCATGACAGATATTTTTTATATCAATATCAGTTCAAAACTGCTGATGTGATGCCCGCTTCAAGCCAGCAATATTTACAATACCTTGCTTGGGAACTGTGTAATTATTGTATGACTGGCTTAAAGTTATGTGTTATTGTATGGGATGAAAGGGGTTGCTTGATGTGATTTTCCTTTGAAACCATGAAACTTATTGCTGGCCGTGTCATAGCAAATGGTACAGGCAGAGATTTTGTGTTTTCCCCATTCATTTAGCTGTCTACTTTATTTGATACACCTGTCTTTCAGTAATAAGGGTGAAGAAAGGCACATCAGGGTCTAGTACGCATCTTGCTGCTGCCACTCATATTAAGATATATAGGCACACTGTTTCACTGTTGAATTTTGATGAGTATGTAACTGTTCCAAGCGATGTCATCTTCCATGTATGTTCTATATAATTTGTCACAGTTCAGCTGGATAGGTGAATATCCATCATGTCCTGTGTGAATAGTGAGAGAGTGTGAATATTGATGTTCTGAGTGAGAAGGTCGTCGTTTTCCAGATATGAATAACATATGCATTTCAAGAGTGAAAACTCACATTATCTTGGGGAATGCTCTAAGTAAATATGCTGTCATTGAAAAATTATGTGATCGTTTCGTTGAGTAGGTAAATTTTCTATATGTGTATGTTAATGTTCTGAGTGATTATGCTCTTTTCAAAGTATGCATATCATGTTCCCTCTCACTTTGTGTGTGTGTTTTGTGTGTGTGTGTGTGTGTGTGTGTGTGTGTGTGTGTGTGGTGTGTGTGTGTGTGTGTGTGTTGAAAGAGAGGGGGAGAGAGAGAGGGGGGGGGGGCCTTCCAAGTGTGTATTATGTCATGTTCCTCCCTAGTCCGGTAGCCCAGATGTCTGCTGTGTGACCTACAAACTTGGTGCTTTAAAGAGAGAAAAAAAATGGTGCTTTAAAGAGAGAAAAAAAGGAGAGAGAGAGAGAGAGAGGAGAGAGAGGAGAGAGAGAGAGAGAGAGAGAGAGAGAGAGAATAGGCTTCATCATTTTGGTTCACTGATTTCCCTCATTTGTATCATTGGCAGTATACTAGTCCATTCTTGTTCCAAAGATAAGAGAAGTTGTGGTGGTGCAATGATGAATCAGCTGATACGCTTTTACCCTTCATTTTTGCTATGGATGGATCTGCTTGGTGTTTTCCAGTGTCAGCTGTAAGCTTATTACGTACAAGTGGAAGTGTTTGATTCCAGTGGTTTGGAGGAAAGCCACTTGCCTTAAAGTAAAGAGAAGTGGAGCGCTGGGTCTTCACCCCTGTGCTGCTGCTGCTACAAAAAAAATTTTTTTCTACCATGCTCTACACTGTCAGTATGGCCAGTTAGTAGTCTGAATACCAGTCTTCAAAATGAGATGATGAGCTGAGGTCCTGACTGCAAAAGGTATTCAGCACTCCTAAAAGAACTTCCTGAAACAAAAAAATGTTGTTTCTAGCAAAGTTCTGTAGGAAAAGTTCCATTCTCATGGGGAAACAAACTTAAATGCATAGGAAAATTGTGATTTTATGAGATTGGTGGCACTCAACTACTGTGACACCTAGTCTGCAAGTCGAGCAGCCTGGATGTTACCAGAAAAGTCTGCTGTAGTTTTAAATGCTTTGCACAACTTTTGACATTCAATGTAACAGCAAAGTGCTTGCGCTACAAATGTTGAGACACTTTGAAGAACTGAAAAAAACACCCCAACTCCCAGTGTTAATGCTCATGTTGAATTTCACAGATAGTCTTTGTTTCAAAGAGAACATGGATCACACACTGTATTGCATTATTATGAAGACCGTGAGAAAATGTATGGCACATCATTTTGTGATGAATTGTTTATAGCATTCATGGCAGTGGCAGAACCTCCACATCTTTTAACACATGATAACAGCTTCAGGAATTGTTACAACAAAGGACAGATCTACAGAGAAGTTTAAATTGAAGAGGGTCAAAATTTTATGGTGGAAACAGGAGGCTGTGTGTCTAGGAGATGATTTATCCCAAGTGAACAGTTTTACCATGAAACGGTTGTGATGAATACAAAGATGGTGTCAAAGAGTCAAGTAAAGAAATACTGTTGACATTTTGTGCAGAAAAACACTGCAGTAAGGTAACATTACAAAGAGGGAGAGGGAGAGAAAAAAAACCCAAGCCTTATGCAAACACAGTGATGGCATAGGCATAACTCATGCAGAATTAGT
The DNA here is from genome assembly GCA_030674155.1 of Stramonita haemastoma. Classification (NCBI taxonomy): domain Eukaryota; kingdom Metazoa; phylum Mollusca; class Gastropoda; order Neogastropoda; family Muricidae; genus Stramonita; species Stramonita haemastoma. Next base: position 49,779,293 of record CM060324.1, read on the forward strand.
GAGTGCTTATTTTTATCTATGTATTTAGTAGAACTGCACGCATTTTCATGTACATCTTGACACATCAGCAAACACACCAGCACGCACACGCAGCACGCCACACACACACACACACACACACACACACACACACACACACACACTACACACAGAGTAACCAAGACCCATATCATTTGAGGTCTGTGAAAAACAAAATCAAGAGTAACAATTCATTTATCATTGAAACATAGGTATGCTTATTGTAGCAGATGATCAAAGGTTGACCATTAAATCTGCTGTTGATTTTATACAAAATGAAAACCAAATCAAATGGGAACAGACCACATGTGAATTTCTCCTTAGCATTCATGATTGAAAAGTGAATTATTGATTATTGTTTTTTTTTTTATTGTTGTTCCTTGATTGTTTGCTTCTGTATGTTTATAGGTTGATATTTCAAAGATTCTGACATTGCCGTTTGTTTACCATGGTTTAAAAATTCAGTGATTTAATGTCTTTCTACTTGTTGACAATTGATGTTATATGGAACCTCTGGTTCGAAAATTTGAAGTTGAATAGCTTATTGATATGTGCATCGTTCGGTTTTTATTGATCATTTGGAATGCTGGTTCCTGTGTGTTTTAAGCTTGGCCTTTACCCTTAATCCCTAGTCATGAAACAGAGAAAGCAAAAGCTGTCATAGGTTAGTCATAGTGATGAAAATTTTCAAATGGTTTATTTCATGGCAGCGCCATTATTGATCATACCATTGTGATTGTTGATATTTCCTGATGAGAAGGAAGTTGTCATCTTCCTATTTATGATTCTTTGGAAGTTGCATAAAGGAATTTGAACATTCAGTTTGTTATTGTGTATCAATTTGTGTGTGTTGTGTGTGTGTGTGTTGCGCGCGCGTGCGTGTGTGAATAATAGTGTGCATAGTGTAGAAAAACACTATCTTCCACCATGCAGATGCAGAGGGTGTTTTCAATATAAAAAGTATCCTTACATTTGAGAAATTCAAAAGTAGAAATGTCCCCTTTTCTATTGCTCCCTTTGTTTCCCTGTGCCTTTCTTCTCTGTCACTTTTTTTTTTTTTAATCCATTTGCCATTTCACAAGCACTTCTGTTTGGGAAATAGTATGGGACATGACCACTATACTGTTTCACTCTAACAACTGGACAGTGAAACTGGAAACACTAAGGACAGATACAGGATTTTCCTTTTTCAGCGTTCCTTGCCTGTATAGCTTTTTAAAGATCAGTTTTTTTCCTTCCCAATAATATACTTTTTTCCTATACTTACTTTTAGAAACTGTAGATGATCAGCTAGGTGAAATGAAGTGAATCTTTAGCATATCAATTATTGGCCCTGAAAAATACAAGCTTAGACATCAGTAACGGCTTTTTTTGTTGATCCAGTTAAAATTCTGGAAAGTTTCAATGATAGTGATGTACATTGTTCTGGAGAAGATTAACAGATTCAACATGGTTCACTTTGAGTGAGCATGCTGTCATTGTAAAAAAAAGTAAACAAACAACCTGACATGGCACGAAACGGAGAACTGGAAGCAATACGACATTACACAACTGCTTCCATGCCTCTTGCCCTAACTCTGCCACACGCATCTACACACAGGTTTGTTTTCTCAACACACAGATTATGCTAGTAGTCTACAGAGAGCTATAAATGTTGGATGCTGTAAGGTCAGCAACCCGAGGAAGGCCTGCATTGCTGCTGGGTGGTGGTCAGTGGTGTCTTTTCTGGATGGGTGACTGTTTGCGCACCTTGGCTACAGTACTGTTCCCCCAGATCACCCAGCTGTAAATGGGTACCTGCCCTCTTTAGGGTCAGGGAAGGTAAAGCAGCGAGGGAGAGGAGATGGGGCCGTCCTCAACATGCTGGCCCCTAGAAAAGCTGAGGTCTCTGACCCTCGCTCCCCTACGACCACACAGGTTATGGGACACCTTTACCTTTACCTTTTACACTAGCAGAGCACCATCACTTAGCCTCTCAACTGACAGACAAGTATGGGTGGTAAGCTTCACTCAGTACACCACACCCCTTCAGTTCTGTCTCCCATGAATGACCCTATGTTGTGCCGTTAAGTGGCTGTTGTAAAGTGGACAGGCTCCTGTGTTTGAAACTCTGCAGGAGGTCAGCTAACGCATTCCTACTTCAGGGCAGCTCTTTAAAAAGTTCAAAAGATAACCAAAAAAAGCTGTGAGAATGGGCTGGGTACAGAGTAAGCAAAGAGAAGAAGAAGACGGAGAGAGGAGAGAGAGAGAGAGAGAGAGAGAGAGATGCTTTTTATACTGAATGATCCCCTGGCATCCCCACAGGGTGTAAGGTGACCCGTGATATATGTGTAATTTTCAGGTTTTTTTTTTTCTTTTCTTGCGGAGTATATTATATGCATAAGTGATTAAAAAAAGAAAGAAAAAAGAACACCTGTGATGCAGAGACAATTGACGTTGTTGTCAAGTTGGCATCAGTTACCATGTGTTTTAAGTTTTCGTCTTACCCAAATATTCGTTTTCACACACACACACACACGCACACGCACGCAAAATGCTGCGCTGCAGCAATACTTGCACAGTCATAAGCAGAATGAGACACTAATCAGAGTGAAAGAGACAGTGAAAATATTTGAGAAATAAAAAACAAAAAAGAGGAGGAAGAAAATATGGGGAGGAGAAAGGAGACCGTTTTATTTTCAATAACATTTAATATAAGTGATTTAAAGAAACCAAATACAATGCAAGTCGCCACATTCTTTCCCCCTTAACTCTTCAGAGAGTCATTAAGAGGCTATTCACCAGATTCGAGCATTATGTCGGCTGTCTGTCAAATCCTGGGTCTCTGCAGGTCAGAGTGACCGCGGGCAAATGTGGTCAAGTGAAGGGATGATTACGTCCCTTAGCCGCTTCAACCGGAAAGTCACGGAAAAACACAGGGTATGAATCCAATATGGCGGACATCTAAACAAAACATGGTTTTCAGAGTTGCATCGGTTTTGATCAAATTGGACATTTTGTGTGGTTTAATGTGAACTTTTTAGTACTTTTCTACAATTCATAACATCATTTGTGTCTGAGAAAATGTCGTCCGAGGTGCTGCAGAGGCTGTCTACCTTTGCACAGTGGCCGATTCCAAGTGATGACTGCCCCCCCATCTCAAATTTTGTTTCCAAAGCAGCAGGAGCATTTTTTCAACGAACCGCCGATTGTGTAACAGATATGGTCATGTGCCGGTGTTGTGGTGTTAGGTTTTCTGGTTGGAAGTGTAATAGGCCTACTGATTCATCAACATCACACTTGCCTTTTTCAAATCACCTGCTGCAGTTCATCGAGTAATTAGCCCCAAGTGCCCTGCTTTGAACCCATCCGTTGAGGATACTGTCACGACGGAACTTAAGGGGACTATAGACTGGAACCTGCTGATGCAGAGTCCGTTTGCCAGATATTTACCAAATCATATTCAGACAAATAGAGCAACACCAGAATGCTCACCACATCCAGCTTGTGGTGAAAGAGGAGCAAGAGCGCGACGAGTACTTTTCCCAGAATCTCATGAAAACCTGCAGCAGAATGACGATCGTCTTGAGCAGGAATCGGCTGTCGAGACCTCCCAGAATCAGAATGCTTCTGCTGCATCAGATTTAATGCCACGGCCAAGTGTGCTCGACCAGAAAGGGATGACACATCCTTTCAAGCCCAAGTCTGGAATTTACGACCACTTGTTTGCAAGCTATCGGCTGCAGACGTTTCCACAGCCCAACACCTGTGCCATGTACCAGACCTGGGCAGAGGAAGGATTCATCTTCTGTAGAAAAATCAGTGTGTCATGTGTGTGTATTGTGGGACCAGGCTGGCTCTCAACGGCCACCAGGCTGGTGTTGTGCATCAGAAGAAGTGCCCATCCTGCCCTTTTGTCATGGGTTTTGATGTTGGAAACATCACACAGGAGCAGGAGAAGTGGATAAGCCGGGTGTACTTTCAGCAGCAGGCAGCAGAGAGGCAGAAGGAAAGGGACAGTTTTGAGACAGTGAAGTATGTACAGTATCAGGAGGAGGAAGACAGGCTGGGCACTTTTCAGGGGTGGCCCAGAATGTGTGCCAGAACCTTTCCACCCAGTGTCATGGCTTCTGCTGGGTTTTTCTACAGTGGTAAGATGACATATAATTCTATGTATATTATATATATATATATTTTTTTTTTCTTTTTCCTATTTAGTATTTCTTTTATAATGTGTAAATTGTGTAAATTATGTATTTCTGCCTCATTTTGTATAGGTTTATTTTATTCACTGTATTATTTAAACAGTTATTAAGGAATGTAAGGAATAGATCTGTAGTTTGTTATTTTTGAAAGACTATTTTTTATTCCAAACATGCATTTTTCTCTTCTGTGTAATTGTTCTTTTGTGAGATTGTATGTGTGTGTGTGTGTGCATGTGTTTAACTGTTATAATTATGAATTTATGTATTTAAATTCATTGTTTTAAATATGTTATTCTTTTATATCAAGGATAATGGAATAAGCACTCATGTGCTTTTTTAATCCAGTCCCTGAGTGTATGCAGTTTTGTAAATCTTGTCATCTGTTCCCACCGGCACTCAACGGCCTACTCTTATGAAAAGCGGAACAGGATTTAATGTATGCGCAAAATGTTCTGCGTGCTTTTGCACACAGGGCCTCAGTTTATGGTCTCATTTGAAGGACTTTTGTCTTTGGGGAGAGTGGAGTCAGCACTGATGTTATCTCCAGAAGAGAAATCCCCTTGAACGGGAATCAAACCTGGCTCGTCAAATTGCAAGCACAATGTTCTGACCACTACGCTATCCCTTTATTGTGTGTGTGTGTGTGTGTGTGTGTTGTGTTTGTGTGTGTGTGTGGTGTGTGTGTGTGTGCTAATGTGCAATATATATATTAAATTTTAAAGTTATTACATACACTATCATACACATGTGCATGTGCAAGCATAAGTTATAGTAAATCTGTAATGATGTACTTGTGCACTTTTCTTTTTCAATGCACCGTGCATGTTTGTATCATGTGCCTGTGAGATTGACGGTGACAAAGACAGACAATGAATTGAATGATACATCCTCATTCTGAGTATTTAAGATGCTGTTTTTTTTAAGATGCTGATTGTTGACAGATCATCAAATAATACAGGCTATTGTAATTTCACATCAGTCATCAGACTATCAAGTATCATGAGTATCAATAAGACTGTGTCTGGTTACCGACCGTACAAAGTTGGGGTTTTTAGTAGTATAAAAATTCATTTAGTATTACAGTATCAGAACCATGAATCACTACCCTTCTGGCAGTCAGAGAATCAGTAGGACATAAAATCTACTTTGCTTAAAACTCATTTGAGTCATATTCAAGTCAGTGATGGTCAGTCAGCATTCTCAGCATTCTGTGGTCACGCTGTTCAGAAATTTAGCAGACATTATGAACATTGATTTAAATATCAAAATCAAATATTATACAACTATGCATAATTTATTTTTTCAATTTTGAAAAAGTTTATAAATTTTATTTAGTTTTGATTTTAACAAAGATTTTTTTCAATGACTATGAGTATCTTTACAAACTTGAATTTTAAATCAAGTCAGTGACTTAAAAAAACAACTCCAAACACAAAAGAACTTGGACACTCCCATACATGTACATTTTTTATCTTGACTAGGTCTGATTTATTTAGTTCAGCGAAAAAAAAATCAAAAAGACTTTTTTGACCCTTGATTTATTTTACAAGTGATGTTAAATATCGACTTGTCCCACTGATATGTTGATGTAACAAACATTAATCACGAGTTATGATACTGAGTTAACTGTTAAGAGCAACTCTTGCCGAAGGAAATGTTGATTTACAGCATGAGTAGTTTTCTTTGATTAACCAACATTTTTAAAAAATCTGAATACGCTAATTAATTTTTCAGCACATCATCTTGTGACATAATACACTGTACCAGGTTCGCATAACCGTAATGGATTTACATTTAAACCGGAATACCGAAATTTGAAGCAGCTCCGGAGATTTGTTTCACTGTACTTGATTCGTCTCAAAAAAAAGTCTGAAGTACATTTTCTGATAATCATGTCATCGGCCTTACTGTGCTTACACACTACCATACTTACCACCACCTTCCGAGAATATCTTTGGCGCCAGCTTATTAAGCCTAGCACGCAGAACAGCAAGCTTTACTGTGAAAGAATACAGCTTCGCGCTCTTCAGCATGACAGTAACTTCCATTCACAATGAGTAAATGGGCTAGTTTATTTATTCTTTATTCTTTTAATCTTTTATAAGAGGATAATGAATAAGCACTCCTGATGCTTTTTTTTACATCCATACCATGTGTATGCAGTTTTGTAAATGCCATCTGTTATCCACACCGGACACGATGGCTTCTTAAGAACACATGCAAAAGGAATTCTTTACATGAATATGCCGTTGCTGAAGAAGATGAGTCGAAACTAAATCTAAATTGAACGTGAAGATCTAGATAGGTGCTAGCATTCTGCTGTGGGGTGGCTCTGAATGACTGGAGAGAGGAGGCAGACGTGTGGATCACCCACGCCACTGTGTCACCCTCCTGTCTGCACGTCAGCAGTGTGAAGGGTCAGGACTTCATTGCCCAAGCTGCCAACTTGCAGGTCAGGGTGGTGGCTGTGTGCTTTGTTTGTTTGGTTACTTTTAGTCTTCGATTTATTGTTCAAACTGAAGAAAGAGTGTGGGCAAAGTAGTCTATTTTCTGACTGATTCTCATGTAAATTGGTGTGTATGTACTGTAGAAACTTTGTTGTCATGAATCAGGTGAATGGTATTTTTCATTCTGGAGACTGCAGAGAACAATGACTGCGGTATGCATCACTGTATAGTGTATGGGGCAAGCCAGCATATATTGTGAATCCCATACATTACTGAAAATAGTATAATTATTTCATTGAAGTTCAGGCAATTCCTGAGTCATGTATTGTATAATTCATAAACAATAGGACTGTACTGTGTATACAGGAAATTCACTAACCATTCAATGTCACCAGACCAGCATCCGCAGAGCACAGCTCTCCATCTGCCAACTAACTGCAGTAACAATTGATAAATTTGAAGAGATGCTGAGCTGGAAGCAAGGACCCTACACTTTTGTCACACAGTTTGTGTGAAAGTTAAAATGTATCTGTTATAACTTAAAAGGGTTGTGCTGTGAATCATTACCTTACAGAAAGACTTGCAGTTAAGATTTGCAGTTACTTACCAAATGACATTGACACAACATCCTGACACACACATCAGACCCCCACCCCACACACACACACACACACACACACACACACACACACACACACAACACACACACACACACACAGAGTCTGTGAGTTTTCATTAAAATGTACAGATGTCTGTACTTTCTTGATCTTGTGCATTAAAAAATTGTTGATAGACCTATATGGAAACATTTAGCTAAAAATTGCAGAATCACAAAGCATGCACCCCCCCCAAAAAAAAAAAAAAGCGGATGGCCAATGATTATAAATATAATAGATTGATATGTCTTCAGCAGTGTTAACTGTCATGCTGTTGTCTTCGTTAAATTAAAATAGATATTTGCTACTTTAACTGTTTAAGAAAAAAGATTAAAGTGATGTTGATGTAAAATATCAAAGCATTGTTCGCAAGTAATTTTTTGCTCCAGGAAACCCTGAAAGGAATTCAGATAGATCTATAGATCCGTCTCTATGAAACATTTTGTGGGAAAAAAGAATGTTTGCTGTTTTGTTGGAACAGATCCTGGCTGAAGTGATGTATCCCAAAGATTCCCGTTCTGGTAAGTTTGATGAATGCATTTTCTTTCTTTTGTTTACCAATGCAAGATAATTTGGGGTGGGTGGGAGGGGGGGTTCACAAATCTTTCAGCTTTTTTTCTGTTCATTAACATGTGAGGACTAGCAGTGCCTGTCAATCGTTGCATTAGCTGTTATTGCTTTTTGTTGGTAATGTCACTGACAGTGTAAAGCGTGACCAATGGTTGCTTTAAAAAAAAAAAAATTAATTGAAAATATCTGAAGTTGATGCTGCCACTTAGCAACTTGATATTCGAACACATGTATTATCACATTCATTGAACAGCAGCATTCTATTCTGTACTTGAAAATCAGTTGAACTGTGTTTTCACATTGTGACATCTTAGCATGGAGTACTCGGCATACTTTATGCTGTAAGAAAGGGTCAGAAGTGAAGCCTGCAAGGTGTGAATACCTGGCACTAGTTAGCAGTTAGCAGTCATTGGTGTGCCTTTGGAAGTAGTTAGCATTATGAGCTGTCAAGGTGCAGTGGTTTGCAGAGAAGATTGTCAAAAGTATGAGAGTTTGAGCATGGAAGAAGACCTATCCGTCACTTTTGGACCTTTGAAAATTTTGTATTTTCGTAGTAGTCTTGTCTCCAACCAAGAATAGAGTTTGTTGTAAGAGGAGGGGATCAGTAAGACGGATAGTACATGCACCTAGCCCCTTTATAGTTATTGATGTGACTTAAAGAATTGCTGCTACTAGTTTAATACGTATACATGTGTACAGTTGGTCAGCAGTAAGAGAACCTGTCTCAGAAGTCTGGTTGATGCCAAGATATAATGAAGAACTTTTTGTTTGGTTGGTTGGTTGGTTTAACCACACACACACACACACACACTCACACTCACACTCACACTCACCACACACACACACACACACACACACACACACACAACACACTCACTCACTTTTATATAAGTCCTCCAGACTAGACTATATACCAAGGTCCTGCAATCTGCATGCGAGCGCATACAGAACATGTTGCGCACATGCTACAACCTGTTCCGCTTTTCAGAAGAATAGGCTATTGTGCCAGTGGGAATGGATGACAAAATTTACAAAACTGCATATGCACGTAGACTAGATGTAAAAAAAAGCACAGGGTGCTTATTCCATTATCCTCAAAATGAAAGAATAAAAAAATTTGTTTGTCTAATATATCCCATTAAATGAACAGACATAAAATAAAAGACATTTTGTCTTCCCTTGCCTGATGTCACAGCTAGTGAAAAGACATTCTATCAATGAATGAACAAATGAATGGAGATAAATTTGTGTGATTGACAGGTGAAGTCAGCAGCAGCAGCAGCAGTGGTGGTGTGGGGAAGGAGGAGGTGGGGTCCTCCACACTGGACATGGCGGCTGTCAGAGCAGCCCTTGCATGTGGGTACACCCAGCCGCAAATCCATCACGCTATCTTCACCTTTTTCTGTCTGACTAGTGAGTCTGGCTGGACCTGTAGTGCCTTGTGTAGGGACTCTCAGCTTTCTTTTTTGATTGACGTCTATTTGTTGCTTTCATAAGCGTTGAAAAGCGTAGTTTTGGGTTTTTTTTAAATTGTATATTTAGCTTTTATCTTATTCTGTTTTTTTTCTTTCTTTTTTTTTTTTTTTTTGCAGTAAAAGAGCTCTTCTCAAAGTATTGATTACAATAGAAAAAGAAAAAAGATTAAAAAAAAAACAACCCACAAATTTTTTTTTCTTCTGTTTTATGAAGTAGATTGTCAGGCATGTACTGCAAGATGCTTGTTTAAAATTTACTTGAGCTGTGTGTGTGTATGTGTGTCTGTGAGTTTGTGCCAGCTTAATTATGAAATGCGCATGTGTGTATGCTTTGGGCAGATGTACATATGTTTATGTGTTGAGCTCTTGCATGTGTATAGTCTCTGATACTAAAATATGGTTTTCTCTGAAAACAAACCTACGGAAAGAACTGTACATTCTTAATCAATATGCAAAATGGCAACAGAAAAGTACAGTGAAGAGTAGGGTAAAATCACAATTCACTTTGTATTGTATATTACTCTAGTTTTTAAGCATCAAGCAAAATTAGACGTACTACAACAGTACAAATTAATAGATAAATAACCACAGAACAAATTTTAAACATAGATCTGTGATCACACTCAGAGAATCACTCAGTCAGTTTTCTTCAAAAAGAGAGCGAAAAAGCACATGACTGTGTTTCTGTGGACAGGCCTTGACTTCAAAACAGAGCTGCTCTTTTAGTGAAGGCAAACTGAACAAAGGAAACACGGATTGTTTAGGTGTATCCCACTTACACGGAGCATAAGCAGGTGGTTATAAGGTGTACAGGCCAAACTGCATTGAAATATTTTCTTGAATAAGAATATGTAGTGTACAAATTTCTGCTTTTAACGATTATTTTAGTGTTTCAGGCAAAGGTGATATGTACAATATTTGATTTTCATAGAAGACAAAAAGGGTCAGATTCTGTTACCTTCATTTTTGTGAATGTTGTTTTTTCCCCACAGGCCGCTATCCCAATGAGGCCATCCTGAAAGCTTCCCTGAAGGCCAGTGATGAAAACCACATCACCATCTGCCGACAGCAACACGTGGTGAGGCAGAAAGACACACAGCTGCAGCAGAAAGATACACAGCTCCAGAAGCAAGGACAACAGCTACAGCACAAGGACACACAGCTGCAGCAGAAGGACACATGCATACAGCAGCAAGGACAACAGCTGCAGCAGAAGGACACACAGTTACTGCAGAAGGACACACAGTTATATGCAATTAGGCAGGAAAAGGAGCAGGTGTGTGTTTGGTTGTAAACTTACATGTATAGAGGGGACTGATATAAGTTGGGGGGGGGGGGATTTGTTTGTGTATGTCTGTATGTGTGTGTGTGTGTGTGTGTGTGTGTGTGTGTGTGTGTGTGTGTGTGTGTGTGTGTGTGTGTGTGTTTTGCGCTATTCATTCATTTCTTCTTTTTCTTTTTAAATTCATCTCTGTGTTTATTCATTACATGTTTTTGATTTTGGCCTTGGCTTTAGGCTGTCAAAGAGATGCACATGTATGCTTTATCAGTGAAAAACCCCCCCCAGTCCATTTGCAGTGTTGGCAAGGCTTTGTTCTTTAGAATGCTGCTCACCATCACTAAAGTGTATGACTTCTATTGAGATGTTGAAAACTGAACTAAAATTTCAATAAGGTCTGTGTTTGAATCCAGGTAAGGTATATGATGGAGTCTTTGCTTTGGTAAAGTTTGAGTGAACATGCACCAAACATCACTGATGTCTGATACTGTCAGTTTCTTGTCTCTTCGGAAGAAAAGCTTCATTATCTTGGTTTGTGTTATACAGCCAACAATCACAACCGTTTTCTCTGTGTGAAAGTCAGACTGCTCTTGATAGGATGCTGTGCCATTCTTTTTTTGCCTCCCTCTCTTTTTGCAGGTGTGGCTGTGTGCTTATGAGAATTGCTTTTTTTTCCCTACCGAATTTTCTTTGGGACAGCTCTCTTGTTGCTATGGATTCTGTATAAATGCTGTGCTGCATGCATTGGCTAGCACACAGGATCTCAGTTGATCATCTCATTTAGTGAGAAGCACCCAGACTCCGTTTGATAGGGGGAGGAAAAGTGGGGCCTCAGAAACCGAGTTTGAATAAATAAATTGTTGAGCATTCCCAAACTTCGACATCAAGGGCATTCATTTATCCATGATATGGGTTCAGCCTCGGGCATCACTCACAGGAGTCACTGTGAGGTCGTAAACACTGACTGGATGACAAGGTCACCTGTATGGACTGCAGTGTTGAGATCCTTTGCTATAAATACAGATTGCTTTACTCCTAAATTCAGAGGATTTTTTTTTTCTTTCCAAGGAGATTGATGGTTGTTTCACTAGGAGCTTGCCATGGATGAAAACAGTCCATACATATTTGGAAGCACTGCTATACTGTTTTACTGTATACTGTGGCACTTCACATTCATTTGTATTGGTATACCACTTTAATTAAGTCATGGCAGATTTCTCTGCGAGAAATTCAGTCGCCACAAGAGCAGAGCCACCCATTATTTTTGCCCCGTCTGCATGTGTATTTGTTTCCCTATAAGAGTGCCTTTTTTTCAACATAATTTTACCAAAGCTATCTCTCTTACTGCCATGGGTTCTTTTACATACTCTTAATGGAACCACAGTTTATCGTCTCACCTGAAAGACTAGCACCCAGACCACCACTCAAGGTCTAGTGGAGGGGGGGAAAAGTTTCTGGCACAACCGGGGTATTGAATCCAGATTTTTCACTGTCAAGGCAGATGCATTAACATGTAGACAACCGATCCACCGATTAATCCCTGTAAAAAAAAACTTCTGACCAGGGATAAAAAAAAAAAAATCACTTTTAGCCAGTTGCCAAATAACACATTGTGTGTATGTGATCTCCGTATGGTTGCAGACTGTGCAGACATTGCAGCATCAGCTGAACAACACTGTCGGTAGGATGAATGAGAAAGATGAACAGCTGTATGAGAAGGAGCAGCAGCTGGATGAGAAGGAGCAGCAGCTGGATGAGAAGGAGCAGCAGCTGCAGCTGCAGGAGCAGCAGATCCAGTGCCTGATGCAGCAGGTGCAGCAGTTGAGGGCTGACCATCACCACAGCGCTGACCAGCCTCCAGGGCCCCAGGGTGAGTCCCTGTGCATGTCTGGTTATCTCATGCACTGTAAGGGGATGATCTCTTTCTTTTCTCCTCCTTAATTTTTGACCCAGTGCCCCCTGACACTAAAATGACAAAGTGTGATTTAAATCCTGAGCGAAGGGAAGCAACTCCGCAAAGGACACACACCCACTGAACCAAAAAAATCATATAAAATTAATGGAAACTCAGTAGTTTGTAAAAAAAAAAAAAGCCTAAAAAATCCAAGATGCATTGTAGTTTTATATAGGCTTTTGTTTGGAATGCTGTTCTCATGGTAAATATTGCAACAACAACAAAAATCCAGCTGGTACTGAGAAAAATGTCAACTTTTCATCATGGGTATTAGCTTTCACTATACCTTGCACTGAAAATGTCTAAATTCCTTGGAATAAAGTTTCCTAGAAAGTCAATGCAATGTTTAGCTTAATGTAAAGGGCTTGCTGTGTATTCCAGTGTAAAGCCCTAAAATAGGGCAACAACCATTACTAAATCCTCTATGCTCATTTGCCACAACACCAGATCATCATCTGGGGCCATTTGACGCAGAACAATTCATGAAATTTGAAATTCTGAACCTCAGAAGCTACTCCATCAAATGACACACTGTTTACACTGACGGGAAGCTGAGAAAAGGAAGCTGCTGCTTTACTTCCTCTAGTGATGCATTGTGGGTAGGGTTCGAGGTGAAAGGGAAAGTAACAGATCATGTGGTCAGTGGGCCATATTGGGCCATTCAGGGAAAAAAATCATTTATTTCCTGCAGGCCATATTGGGCTATCCAGGGGGCATTGGGTTTTAATAAATGAAAAGTTAATTGTGCATCTTGTAGTGCGCTACATCTTATGTATTGTTAAAATCAGATTTTTTTCAGGGTACAATTTGGAAAACTCACCTTCTTATCAGAATCTGTCAGATCCTGTATGCATTTTGTGTTGTTTGTCATCAGCATGTGAATTTATTGATTGCTGAATAAATATAGCTGACAGTTTCCCCCACTTTCAGCTCCTCTCAGCTGCTAATCCCTCCCATCCCAGCCCAGCCCAGCTGGTGCTTATAACAGGAGCTGACCACACAAGAACTAGGTAAAAGGAAGGGGCAAGCTAAATTTAGCACTCTTGACTGAGTGACGTTGGATTCATTGACTGTGTGAAAATAAATCCCCCATGACTGTCACAGGTGATGGCCATGCAGCGAACGGCAGAGTGGAGGTGAATGAGGAGGTGCGTCAGTCCCAGGTGTGCAAGATCTGCTTGATGGACAAGCCCCGCATGATCTTCCTGCCCTGCGGCCACCTCTTCTGCTGTGCCCAGTGCACCACGCGTCTGCCAAACCAGCGCTGCCCTGTGTGTCGTCAGGACATTTCGGAAGTGCTGCCCGCCTTTGTGGTCTAGAGTGCCTGTGAACTGACAGTGTGTGTGTGTGTGTGTGTGTGTGCCTGTGGACTTTGAGCATGCAGTGTTTCTTGTGGCACAGCCTGTGAAGTGGCAGTTTGTGTGCCTGTGGACTTTTAGCATGCAGTGTTTCTTGTGGCACAGCCTGTGAACTGACAGTGTGTGTGCCTGTGGACTTTGAGCATGCAGCGTTTCTTGTGGCACAGCTTGTGAACTGGCAGTGTGTGTGCCTGTGGACTTTGAGCATGCAGTGTTTCTTGTGGCACAGCCTGTGAACTGACAGTGTGTGTGCCTGTGGACTTTGAGCATGCAGCGTTTCATGTGGCACAGCCTGTGAACTGACAGTGTGTGTGCCTGTGGACTTTGAGCATGCAGCGTTTCTTGTGGCACAGCCTGTGAACTGACAGTGTGTGTGCCTGTGGACTTTGAGCATGCAACGTTTCTTGTGGCACAGCCTGTGAACTGACAGTGTGTGTGCCTGTGGACTTTGAGCATGCAACGTTTCTTGTGGCACAGCCTGTGAACTGACAGTGTGTGTGCCTGTGGACTTTGAGCGCGCAGCTGTCAGTTTTTCCTTACTTTTAGCTCCACTCAGCTGTTATCCATTCTCTACCACCCCAGCCCAGCTGGTGCAAACTATCACAGGAACTGGCTGCATTTGGACTTGGTAAAAGGAAGGGGCATGCTAATTTTAGCAGTGGGGTCTGGATTCTTGACTGAGCGATGTTGGATTTGGGCGCTGTGAGCAGCGTTTCTTGTGGCACAGCCTGTGAATTGCTGCTGTGTGCGCCTGTTGACTTTGAGCGCATTTTCTGTGTTTTCAGTTCTTTGTTTGTTTGTTGTGTATATAATATATGATCTGAGAACATTTCATATGATATTGATTTTCTGTCTGTCTATCTGTTTCTCTGTGTAGCTGGCTGGCTGGATGTTTGTGAAGTCTACATACTTACAGACTTGAGTGCAATACTATATTCTTTGTGATTGAGTTACCATTGTATATATATCATATTCAACATAGCAATATTTAAGAATATAATTATTGGCAGACTGAATTTTCTAAGAAAATGTGTTTGAGCATATATTTTGTAGGTCTTTTTGTGACTGATCGGACAAGTGAAAGGAAGGTGTCCTAGAATGTTTTGGATGGTAACATTGTACTTACTTTAGAAAACAGCTGAGTAAACAATTCGCCAGGTTGTAGAGACTGCCACCACTGAAGATTTTGCAACCAGCTTCCTCCTCTCCTGGTGGTCCTCTGCTTTCTGTAGCGAATCGTTCCACTCAAGGCCAGTCCACTCTCTGATGTTGTCTTCTCATCATTTTCTTTGTCTGCCTCTTTATCTCCCTCCTTGTACTTTTCCCTGTAGGACAGTCTTGGCCAGTCCAGATATTCATGTGACATGCCTGTACCTCTTCAGTCTGCATTTTTTCATTGAAGTCTGCAGCAATGGTGGTTTTTTTATTCTGGTTTTCACATCACTAGTGTTGTGATCCCTGAAAGAGACACCAAGGAGTTTGCAAAATCGTCCAATCTCCATTACCTGTATCCTTTTTTCAATGTCTGCTGTTATGGTCCAGGTTTCACATCGGAACAAAAATATGGACATGATCATGGGACACATCAGTCTGATTTTGAAGCGGATGGCGATGTTGCAAATTCTTCACTGGTGCCCCCAGGGTCTAAGGGACTAGGGGATAGGTGAAGGTGAAGGAAGAAAGAAAAACACTGGATGTGCAAAGTGGAAGGTGATTGAGGTTGGGTGGCAGTTGAATTCAGACATGTAGCTTACAGATTGGCTGTCCGATGCTGAGTCCTGTTAGGAGGTTTTCCCTTGGAGTTCAGTCTTCTTTGTGTGTGTGTGTGTGTGTGTGCGTGTGTGTGCGTGTGTGTGTGCATGTGTGTGTGTGTGTGTGTGTGTGTGTGTGTGTGTGTGTGTGTGTGTGTGTGTGTGTGTGTGTGTGTAAAAACCTTTTAGAGGATTCTAACTGTCAGTTTGATCTGAATTGTTTTATGTGAATAAAAGAGGCAGCTTTTTAGTAGTGATTCCTGAAAGCATTTTGTTGTTGTTGGTTTTTTTTGTAATATGATGTTTCAAAATATATTTAAGTTTTTCTAAAATGCCATAATGAATCATGTTGATATGCATATAATTCATGTCTTGTTTTTAAAAGAAAATTATATATGTTGATAACTGTAGAATTTGTACCATGATCTTCTTTTAATTCTCAAAATGATCCATCAATGTGGAAGGTCTGTTTTGATTTTGGATGTGTATTAAATCTGGTATCATCAACTGTACATTATTCCCAGGCAGCTTTGAGGGAAAATTAAGAATTTTAGTCCTTGTTCCTCATTAGCACATCACTCACTCACTCAGTCCCATGTCCCAAAGGACGTAGGGGGGGACATGAGAGAAGATGCAACGGAGATCTTTTTCCATGCTTCACGATCCTGTGTGGCTAGTAGGAGGTGTTGCAGGGTTGCTTGGTCCCCTGCAACATCTCCTACATTAGCACATACTGACATTGAAAAAGCCTGTAGGACGTTGATGACGTGTTTGATGATTGATCATTCTTAAAGGCAGCTTTACAGAACAAGCACCTTCATAGAAAGGTAGAAAATGTGATGAATGGTGTGGATATTTGTTGTGGGGAAAATAAAACACAGTATAGTTTGTATGTTTTCATTTTATATTGGTATATGTAGGCATGAAGAAAAACCCGTGTATGTTTATGCATACAGATGTAGAAAAAACCTCACATGTTTCTGAGAATAACCCATATAATATATGATCTGAGAACATTTCATATGATATTGATTTTCTGTCTGTCTATCTGCTTCTCTGTGTAGCTGTCTGGCTGGATGTTTGTCAAGTCTACATACTTACAGACTTGAGTGCAATACTATATTCTTTGTGATTGAGTTACCATTGTATATATAACATATTCAACATAGTAATATTTAGGAATTTAATTATTGGCAGACTGAATTTTCTAACAAAATGTGTGAGCATATATTTTGTAGGTCTTTTTGTGACTGATCGAACAAGTGAAAGGAAGGTGTCCTAGAATGTTTTGGATGGTAAGATTGTACTTACTTTAGAAAACAGCTGAGTTAACAATTTGCTTGGTTGTAAAGAGCCGGGCACCACTGAAGATTTTGCAACCAGCTTCCTCCTCTCCTGGTGGTCCTCTGCTTTTTGTAGCACATCATTCCACTCAAGGCCAGTCCACTCTCTGATGTTGTCTTCTCATCGTTTTCTCTGTATGCCTTTTCATCTTCCTCCTTGTACTTTTCCCTGTAGGACAGTCTTGGCCAGTCCAGATTTTCGTGTAACATGCCCGTACCTCTTCAGTCTGTGTTTTTTCATTGAAGTCAGGAGCAATGGTGGTTTTTTTATTCTGGTTTTCACATCCTCATTAGTGTTGTGATCCCTGTAAGAGATACCAAGGAGTTTGCAAAATCATCTCATCTCCATTACCTGTATCCTTTTTTCAATGTCTGCTGTTATGGTTCAGGTTTCACATTGACACAAAAATATGGACATGATCATGGGACACATCAGTCTGATTTTGAAGCAGATGGTGATGTTGCAAATTCTTCACTGGTGCCCCCAGGGTCTAAGGGACTAGGGGACAGGTGAAGGAAGAAAGAAAAACACTGGATGTGCAAGGTGGAAGGTGATTGAGGGTGGCAGTTGAATTCAGACATGTAGCTTACAGATTGCCTGTCTGATACTGAGTTCTGTTAGGAGGTTTTCCCTTGGAGTTCAGTCTTCTTTGTGTGTGTGTGTGCGTGTGTGCGCGTGCGTGCGTGCGTGTGTGTGTATGTGTGTGTGTGCATGTGCGTGTGTGTGTGTGTGTGCATGTGTGTGTGTGTGTGTAAAATGACTGTCAGTTTGATCTGAAGTTTGTTAATATGAATAAAAGAGGCAGCTTTTTAATTGTGGTTCCTGAAAGCATTTTTGTTGTTGTTGTTTTTTTTATGTGATGTTTCAAAATATATTCAAGTTTTTCTAAAATGTCATAATAAATCATGTTGATGTGCATATAATTCATGTCTTGATTTTAAAAGAAAAATGAAATATGTTGATATCTGTAGAATTTGTACCATGATTTTCTTTTAATTCTCAAAATCATCCATCAATGTAGAAGGTCTGTTTTGATTTTGGATGTGTATTAAATCTGGTATCATCAACTGTACATTATTCTCAGCAGTGTTGAGGGAAAATTTAGAATTTTAGTCCTTGTTCCTCATTAGCACATCACTCACTCACTCAGTCCCATGTCCCAAAGGACGTAGGGGGGACATGAGAGAAGACGCAACGGAGATCTTTTTCCATGCTTCACGATCCTGTGTGGCTAATAGGAGGGGTTGGGGGGGTCCCCTGCAACACCTCCTACATTAGCACATACTGACATTGAAAAAGCCTGTAGGATGTTGATGACGTGTTTGATGATTGATCATTCTTAAAGGCAGCTTTACAGAACAAGAACCTTCATTGAAAGGTAGAAAATGTGATGAATGGTGTAGATATTTGTTATAGGGAAAATAAAACACAGTATAGTTTGTATGTTTTCATTTTATATTGGTATATGTAGGCATGAAGAAAAACCTGCCTATGTTTATGCATACAGATGTAGATGTGAATTTGTAATTGAAAAAACATGATGTGAGCACTCTGTGCTTTTGTTATTTTTTGATGCACCATATCTTGAAAGGAAAACCTCTCAATAGGGGTTTTTTCATGTGGGTTTTTTGTTTGTTTGTTTCTGTTGTTTGTAAATAGATGAAACATTTGTTGTATTTTGTATTATATGCGCAAACCACTGGGTGAGATGCACAGAGAGGACAGGTTGCAGGCAGTGACGGTTCTGTTTTGATTAATCATTGGAGTCATAGTCTGTTTCACATCTCAACAAACATGTGACGCACACTTTTGGCCATATTTAAAAAAAAATTGTAGATCACTCTCAGATTGAGAAAACCAAACATATTATATATAATATCAAAATAAAATGTGTTTGAAGTACTTTTAGGATTTACAAAGAGATGTGTCCATAAATCTCCCTTTTTGTGTTTTGCCAGTGTTAGTGATTGCTAAAAACCAAAAAACTTATGACGCACACACACAGGCTTACCTCAACAAGGTGTAAGTATCCATAGCCATCAGCTAGTCCACAAGAAAGAATCACATTGATTTCACACACAGTAACGTTTCCTGAGGCTCAGCAATAAAATTTGCCAATAGTGCCTCTCTGAGCATCTTTCTCTATCACCATTTTTGTTATGAAAAATCATCAACTCATGGTGATATAAGAAAAAGCCCAAAGAATTATATTGTTTTCTTTGAAAAGAAAGAGGGTTTCAGTGTGGTACACTGTGTGTTCATGAAGAGGCTTGTGTTTTCACAGTTTTCACAGTGTTTTCACAGTTGTTGTTTTTTAAAGAGGGCTGGATGAAAACAAGCCACCATTGTGCTTAATCTTTTCCCTCAATAAAAATGTTCATTCAAAATGTCATTCACAGTAAAAGGGGAAGAAACTCTTGTGACCACGCGGTGTGTGTGTGTGTGTGTGTGTGTGTGTGTGTGTGTGTGTGTGTGTGTGTGTGGTGTGTTCATGCATGCCAGAATGTGCATATGTGTAGATAAGTGTGTGTGTGTGTGTGTGTGTGTGTGTGTGTGTGTGTGTGTGTGTGTGTGTGTGTGACAAGTGCCTTTATTCCCTAGGATGTTTGAAATCCAGTTACTCATATCAACACACCCAACATACATCTTATGCCCTCCCCCCCCCCCCAAAAAAGAAAAAAGAAAAAAAGAGTAGCTCTGAATTTATTTATTTATTGTATTTATTTATCTATTTATTTATTCTTTTATATTGAGGATAATGGAATAAGCATTCATGGTGGGTTTTTTTTTTACATCCAGTCCACGTGTGTATGCAGTTTTGTAAATGTCATATGAAGTAGGAATGTGTGTAGGCTGAGGCCAGCAGACACACCTGCTGCAGAGTTACAGGCACAAAATAAAGACCAGGCATTATGTGCATCCCTACCGATAAAGAAACAAAGAGATGTGAAGAAAGACACTCTCCATGTCAACACGGGTGAACTGCAGCCTGGGCAACAACAGCAGACAGGTGTGCAGGAGCCATTCTGAAGGTGAAGCAGCACACCTGGGGTGACCTTTCCCTCCAGGAAGGGATCAGATCATCAGTGTCCTGTAGCAGGTTTATAAGTTATGCTTTTAGCATTTTCCAGCCACTGTGTCACTTGTCAAAAGAAAAAAGAAAGAAAAAAAAAGACCCCCCCCCAAAAAAAGAAGAAAACAAACAAAAACAACAAACAAATCCCAAACTCCCACCCAGAAAGAGAACGCCATCTGCATCCCAAAAGACTGCAG
Source organism: Stramonita haemastoma (assembly GCA_030674155.1). Lineage (NCBI taxonomy): Eukaryota > Metazoa > Mollusca > Gastropoda > Neogastropoda > Muricidae > Stramonita > Stramonita haemastoma. Next base: position 49,799,602 of record CM060324.1, read on the forward strand.
CTGTCAGTTCACTAGACTGCAGAGGGTCAGTCACTTCAGCCTCTTCTGGAGGTGGGGGAATCATTTATAAAAAAAAAAAAAAAACTTTTGGTGAGTGAATCATCATTTTCCTCTGCTGTAACCCCTGGTTTAGAAGTAAGGCACCTGCCCAGAAAGCAAACAGTCCTGGTTCGAAGTATGTGGTGGTTTGGTTCTTGGTTTGTGCCCGAAACTTTTCCCCCATCCTCTTACTAGACCGTGAGTGGTGGTCTGTCTGGATGCTGCTAGTCTTTCGGATGAGATGACAAACTGAGGTCCCATGTGCAAATGCATGCAGAACATCTAACCACATGTTAAAACATGCTCTGCCTTTTGGAAGAGTGGGACATTAAAAATAAAAATTGTGCCAGTAAAAAAGACAAAATAAACAAATGTGTCCTGCTTAGACATCATCCCCGAAGTCGGAATGGGGATACCTTAACGGTGGGCAAAAACGGTCACATGCGCAAAAATCCCACCATTTGTGAAACACCTGATTTCGCCCCCCACCCCCACCCCCCCGCTTAAATTATTATTTTTTTTTTTTAATTACAGTGGAGTATACAGAGCATTCTCACCACAAAGTCTTTACCAAGACTTCAGCACATACCTCTTGTTCTTAAAGCTTTCTTGCACAGGAAGCTTGTAACAGATTTTAACAACGCAGTTCTACAACGTATTTATTTTGGGAGGGAAATTGCTGTGGGCTTGACGCTATTAAGTGTGATGACGTCAGCAACCATAGTGACGTGCGTATCATTATTCAAAAGGCATGCACGGTTGCCAATTTTCAGTAAGCGAAGTCTTTCAAACTTGAGATTTGAATACATACGAGCAATCCTCAACATTGTAATCCATGTCCACAAAAATGGTTGTATTTTTTTTACCCATGTTCTTCGGCTAGAACACCCAGGTCCACCAATGGCGAGATTTTGCACGTGCGACTATTTTTACCCTCCATTAAGGTAGCTGCATTCCAATTCCGAGGACAATATCTTCTTATGTATAGGAATAGGCCTTCCATTGTTTCCAAAGGAACAGCCAGGTCTTGAAGCGGACTGTTTTAATGCCGGGTGTTAAAATAGCCATCAATGCAGCCTCCGGAGCCTCAGAGAGAGAGAGAGAGGGGGGGGGGGGCTGTATTAGCTCTGGGCCACTCCTGTTTGTGGATAAGTGCAGTTTAGTGGACGTGGCTAATGTCTCACAGACTGTCATCACCATAAAATATCGACCAGTCACTTAAGTACATCTGCTCTCTTTCTTCTTTTTCTTTTTTCGTTGTCATCGTCGAACACTTAGACATCAACTGTTATTGTCCGTCATTTGACACAACAATGCGTTGCACTGTTAAGCCCCCGACAAGTCAGGCCCAGCACAGCCGACTTCGGTATGGGAGGGAATTGTTATATTTTAATCAAATCTTTCTTGGGGAAAAAGAGGGCAGCAGAATGGACCAAGAAGCCAGAAAATAGGAAAGAGGAGACAGAAAAAAAGAAACAAAAGAAGGCTGAGGTGTGTGTGTGTGTGTGTGTGTGTGTGTGTGTGTGTGTGAATAGATGGATGGCGCTGCTCTTTGGTACGCTCTGTCTGTCTGTCTGTCTGTCTCTCTCTCTCTCTCTCTCTCTCTCTCTCTCTCTCTCTCTCTCTCTCTTCTCGTCTGTCTGTCTGTCTGTCTGTCTCTGTCTTCTGTCTCTCTCTCTCTCTCCTCTCTCCTCTCTCCTCTCTCTCTCTCTCTCTCTCTCTCCTCTCTCTCTCTCTCTCTCTCTCTCTCTCTCTCTTTTTGTTTGTTTGGTTGGTTGGTTTTTTTTTTTGTGTTTGTTTGTTTGTTTGTTTGTTTTTTTTGTTTTTGTTTTTTTCATTTTTTTCATTTTTTTTTAATTATTATTTTTTTTAATTTTATTTTATTTCATTTTTTAAATTTATTTATTTATTTATTTATTTTTCTGTTTGTTTCTTTGTTTGTTTGTTTGCTTGTTTATTATCCAAATCAAAATCATCACTGATTCTTACTTCTTATTTTCGTTTCTGAATGAGTGCCTTTTCTTTTTATAACATTACCTTAATATTGTATCTCTGTCTTATTTCTTACCTGTTGTTTGATACTTGGTATGATTTGCTCTTGGTAATTGGATCATTATAATTGTTCTTGTTTTAGTTGAGGCTGTCTTTTTATCTTGATGTTATCCCTGAAAGGGGCGGGGACTGGATGTAAAAAAGCACATGTGTGCTTATCTATTATCCTCGAA